>OX940799.1:12753612-13953612 GCA_954870605.1 Acer campestre | reverse complement strand
CTCATTGCTTGAAGATAGCAAGAAGAGAGAAAATAAGAGGGAAGCCGATAGCTGCAGTTGAAATCGGAAGAGAGATTCCAGCTCCGGTGATCGCTGAAGGAGCCGATGCCGGTGCCATCTCACTGTCTTGAGCAGACACATTTGCAACCATTAATGCCAATGTTGCCAAAACGAACACCACCATAACTGCCTTGAAGCTGCTAATTTGCGCCATTGTTGGTGGTAAATGATAAGATCGAAACAATGAAGAAGAAATAATTAGTTAGTATGTACTAAACTTTGTTCAAGTGTTTGTGTTGTGACTTGTGAATTCTGAATTGTGATGATTTACAATGTTAGGGTTTTGTAGAATTTATATATACAGCCATACAGGTGAAGTGCGACAGCGTGATTTTGTTATTGACGCGTATGTTAACGACAGGAAAGATGTTGATTGGTCCACGTGTGACAGGTGGTAGTTCGGCACCGAATAGGAGTTGGAAACGTATGAACATAGACACATAGTAGGTTGGCCACCCTTAAACTCGACTCCATGTGCTCCTTGTCTTTGACCAGCTCATACGTGTTTCAACTTTCCAACTAAAGAAATCATCAACACACTTTCCTAGATTGTTTAAGATTTTAATTTATAAAGGTAGATACTTCTCGGTATGTGTGGAGTGTGGACACGGTAAAGCCCAAAATTTCTTTTAAAATCTATCTAAAGTCTAAACTTTACTATTTTTGTTTTGTTATTTACATTTTTTTTTTTTTTTTGCTACCCACACACAAAATATCTTTATACACCCATTTTTTCTTCCTAAACTCATATTAAAAAATTAAAAATATTAATTTTACTCCCTACATTGTTTAAAATACCAAAACTATCATTTAAGTAATTTTTTAAAAATTTAAACATATATTTTTTTATTTCATTACACCCATTTCTCTTCATTAGGTTCCACCACCATTTAAAAAAAAATTCTTGTACGTATAGTTTCTTCTTTCAAAAAAAAAAAATACTACGTATACTTTCTTTGTTCTCTTTAACAAATATTGTAGAATTTATTTCTATTGAAAATATCATATTCAAATAAAACTATACAACTAAGATTTTACTTAGACAAAAATAAAATACAAATCCAACTCCAAAACTTTTTTTTTTTTTTCATTGTTATGTGCAAAATTAATATATTAAATTATCTAAAAAACCATGAAATCATAATGATTTACACACTTAATTATCATCATAGAAAACAACAATATGCAACTTCTTTTGTATTTTTTTTAAATAAAAAATAAAAAAAATATTTTTTCAATCACCAAACAAATCAATTTTTTTCATTTAATTTTTTTTTTTTAATTCATCCACCGAGTTTTTCGGTTTATAAACCAATTAAATTAATAAGAATTTGTAGTTGAATTAAAGTAAATGAGTGAATGAGTTGTGTTTGAGAATCGTGTAGACTTGATTGAGTTTTACAACAGCTTAAAAAAAAAAATTATACAAAACTACAACTGTAACAATTTTTTATTCAATCACAAAACAATAATAAAAATGAAAGTAAACATACCAGAATGTATTCGGAATCCGCAAAATCAATTCTTTGTTTATTAATTCCTCAACTATTTGTGGAAAAATATATATATATATCCCAATTGATGTTGGGTTTGATTAAGTATATATTATTAAGGTTTATGATAGATTGAGTATTCAACTTAGAGCATCTCCAATGCAAGCATGACTTGTGGAAAAAAAAAGATGTCACGTAGGATAAACAGACGTTATGTTAATAATTGTGTCTCCAATGCAACCGTGCATATTCAACCTCATGCTGACATGGCAAAAAAAATATTAGACATTGTCAACATGATCGTCCACTTTCAGACGGTCTGTTGTACAGCTATCTTTTAGGTTAACTAAGCAAACATTTAAAACTTACATTAATTTTTCATATATTATTGATAAGGAAATAAAATAAAAAAAATAAAACAGGAAAAAAAGATGGACACGTCATTAAAAAAATTGTGTTTAAGACGGAAGCATTGGAAACCAAATTTTAAGTTGATTGTCTATCAAGTCTATTTTTATGCCACATAGGAAGCAAGTCTCTTAACATTGTTGACATATCAACAATTATTGGTATACAAGCCACTTTTGCATTGGAGATGTTCTTATGTGTGTAGAAAGTAAATTTAATTTCCAATTATAAAACCATGTATTTTAAGTAATTAAATATAAGGGTATTTTAGAAATAAAAAAGTTTCATTAAAACATGGGTGTAAAAAGATATTTTATGGGTGGTAATAGAGCCACCTATTTTCATATTGATTTTAAATCCTATAAATTTTATAAAGCTAGCTTCTCCGCCTTCACCCATGGACATATCTGATATCTCTGAATCAATCTCAATTTGATGCGTGTTATATAAATTTTTATATGTTTGTTATATCTTTTTTTTTTTTTTTCATGTTGACAGGTTATATATACTTATATTTATTGTTTTGGACAAAATTATCTCTAAAATCGTTAAATTTGACTACAATAGACTAATTAAATTGTGTATTTTTGAAAAAAATAATAATAATATAAAGATTGATCAAAAAGTTATAAATGAAAAAAAATGATAATTGATAATTGCCCTTTTATTTATCACAAAAATAAGGCTTGTCCTAACAGAAAAAAAAAATAATAATTAAATAAAGTGTCGTGTTAATTGAAAAAAAGAAAAAGAAATTTTTTTTAAGGGGGAAAAAGAAAAAGAATTGAGATGTGAAAATAAATGAGAGTTCGGTTATAAGAGCATTTGTCTCTTTACCTAAAAATTAAATATTACCTAATAAAAAATTGGCTAATTGGCACATATGTCCCCCGAACTCTTCAAAAAGTTGCCCTGTGCCCCCTAAACTTTTTTTTTCACCATTAAACCCCCTGAACTCTTGTAATTTGGCAATTGTTGAAGGAATTTGCCCCCTCACCAGGGGGTAGATTCCTTCAGTAATTGCCAATTTACGAGAGTTCAGGGGGTTTAGTGCCGAAAAAAAAAGTTTAGAGGGCACAGTGCAACTTTTTGAAGAGTTCGGGGGGCATATGTGCCAATTAGCCTAAAAAAATACTCAAAAATAAACATAAATTATATGTCTATATATTGTTTTGGGTTATTGGCACCCAACCCACTGAATTTTACGCGAGTTTACATTTTACCTATAAATTTTTTTTTAGACGTTAAACCCCCTGAACTCTCATTAATTTGTAAATAGTTTGGTTTATTACTCCCTGAACACCTAAAAAAAAAGTCCATGAAGACTGGTGCCAATATCCCTATCGTTTTTTTACGTATTACATTTGTGGTTTTTTTTAGGGAGGGAAAGGTTTCGAAATCGCAATTTCATGGTGCAAATGCGAGAGTTTTATCCTCATCTCGTTTGATTATATATTTATATGCATATACATGATAATTATAGTTCACCCTATTTTTTAAAAATTAATTACAGTTCACTTGACGCATTATATTATAAGATGATTTTTAAATTAATTTTTTGAAATTTAATATGGCATATATTGTATATACAATGTCGGATAATTACTTGAATAATTTAACTCTGTCCAACATAATCCAATCAAACATAAATTTCATACAATTAGATAATTTAATAATTTTGATGTAGACCTAAAAAAAGTCCATATTTGTTTTCCCAAATCGATGAATGATACCATACCACCAATCAAGACAACACCGGAAGTTTTCACAACTCTATTTTCCGCGACATGAAAAACACAGATAGTGACCCAATTTCAAAATCTCATGCTCTCTATTGCTGCAATTCCACCATCCAATTAATGAATTTAATTTGCAGAAAAATGGTTCTTCACTTCCTCTAAATCAACAAATAAATTATATTCATTTTCATTTTTTTTTTTTTTTTTTTTTTTTTGCTTCTGAAATAATTTTAACATTTTTTTTTCATTGAAATTGGATATTTTGATTTGGGGATCTATCTTAATAGCTTAAACAAACATAAATACTAAAATCCGAGAAATTAATTTATAAAAAATATAAATATATATTATTATAGTAAATGTAATCGAATAACAAAGAATCAATCAATCCAATACAATCTTCGAATCCGGTCACAGTAATACAAATCACTCTCCATCACTCAAGTAAAAAAAAAATACAAATGACTGTACTTGATTCAAATCTAGTGCTTCAAGAGAGCCAAAGCAGATACAACCAAAGAGAAACCAACAACGGCACCAGAAACGGGGAGAGAAACTCCAGCACCGGCGGCGGGAGCAGGGGAGGGAGCCAAATCCTGAGCGGAGACAGCGGCGGCGGAGAAGAAAGCCATGACCAAAGCGAGGACCAAAGCCTTAGAGAAGAAGAAGCTAACCTGTTGGGAGGCCATTTGTGAAATGTTGAAAAGCTAATAGAGGTAAAATGAAATGGGTTTAGATATTGAAACTTGAAAGAGAGATTGTTGTTGCTGTTGATGTTGCTGTTGTTGATGGATTGTTATTAGGGTTTGGAGGAGAAGAGAGTATATATAGGAGGAGAAGTGTGCGGCGTGTAGGACCGACATGGAAGAAAAACAGCTGGCTAAAGATGGGCTGGCAACGTTCATATTACAGCTCACTTATTTCAATCAAACCCCTCACTTTTTTCATTTTTTATTTATTTATTTTTTTAATGTGAATTATGATTGTTTGTGTGGTCGGTGACCGTGTGAGTGGAGCCGTTTTGTGGTACATAGTTTTGAAACGTTTCGCCATTCTAACCGTTGGCAGATGTACGATGAATGATTGTCTTTTTTTTTTTTTCTTCTTTTTCTCTATTTTATTTAACGGGTCTATTGTTTTAATTTAACAGGCTGCACAGCTCAACTAGTAGATGGAAGAACTTGAGACTTGGATAAATGACTTACAGGTTATTGGTTCGAATCCTACCGAAACAATGGCAAAAACTTTTATAAAAATATCTGGTCCCGAAATAGAAATTGTAAAAAAAAAAATGAATAATTTTTTATTTTTTATTTTTTTTACGAAGAAATTTGAAATTTAGTGATATAAAATAATGATCAAGTGTAGTATTTGTTCTTATCAATTTAATATATGATACAATGGTTTACAATATTAAATTTATTTTTTAGTGGGGAGAGTACAATACAGTAGCATCTACTGGGTATGGGTCTCTCAAATGTCGCCCATGCATTGCACTACTGCAAGGGCTTGGCACAACCCAACAAAGAAAAACAAAATTGCTTAGAACTACTTGTTTAGAGTTTATGCTACTATTTTTTTTTTTTTTTTTTTTTTATCAAGAAATTTGAAATTATTGATATAAAAAGATTGCTTAAAACTAAATAGTTTAGAGTTATGCTATTGTATTGTAGAGCACAGGTCTGTAACTATATATAAAAGTAATTTAGATTTATTAAATTTCAATAAAATGATTGAACAGTTTTAAGAATTAAAAAATAAATTTTTGAAAAAATAAATAATGTCTCCCTTGTAATTATCTATATAGTTAGTTAGTATTAATCTTAATTTCAAAACATTTACTTGTATAATTCTCCTGTGAGTCACTATTCTTTAAATGGTTTGAGCAAAGTAATTAAGTTTGTCTACCTTATAGTATTTGCTTGAAATACTATTCTTTTTATAAGTGTTGTCTTTGCCTCATCTACTGTGTCTGTCCTGTTATGGTGGTTTGTATTGATCTTTTTGTATCTCTACACATTTCACAATAAGAAAAATAAATAATATATAATCTTTCAACCATACTATCATGGTCCTCAGGTGTGGTTCGGCTAGTAGATGACGAGCTTGAAGTTTGGGTAAATAACTCACAAGTCAGCGGCTCGAATTCTATCAATGGTTAAAAGCTTTAAAAAAAGATACATAATCTAAATAGATGGATAGATAAATATCGATAAAAAATAATAAATTATTAGGATCGAAAAAAGGGTCCTAGCAGGTGTACCATGGAATTTTGATAAAGCACGGGTGATCCTGAAGGAGCCACAAGGGAATGACGATGTGAACAATTGACAAGGGAAATACATAAGAGTGAATTGAAAGTACAATTGATGTATTAAAACCCTTTAAGAGTGGACCCGAAATTAAATTGGAATTTTTTATTTTTATTTTTTTGAGAAAAAATAAAATTGGAATATTGGATGATATTGGAGAGGAGCTTACATTGTTATTTGAGGTACGAGATGTTGCTTGATATATATTTTATTGTTTTTTTATTTTAATTTAAACAATAAAAGGAACGAATGATGTAATCTTGGGAACAACTTTCCAAAATGTACTTATATATGTTAAGAGTATAAATACCGATGTTCACTCTTAAGTCTTAACGTCTCAAATTTAAAGCTAGTATTTTTAACTTAAATAATTTACAATGGGTGTGGGACTGTGGGCCGTGTGGCTCTATTGATACCCATAAAATGTCTTCACACACTCGTTTTTTATTAGAATATTTTAAAACTAAGCACATTATCTCTTAGTAGAGATGGTTGTGCACGTCTTTTCCACACCTAGTGGTCAGGGGTTTGAGTCTCACCATGTATATTTTACAATCATCTGTGGGGAGTTTTCTCCCGGTTTGTGGGAGCAACCCTCTCTCCGATTGTTAGAGTTATAGTTCATATGTAACCTCTCCTCGATAGTAGGAGTAGTATTTCGAGCCGTGCTTGTAGAGTCTAATTAATCTCACCAGGTCCCGAAAGTACGTAGTTGTATTTCAAAGAATATTTTAAAACTAAAATAATTTGTAATAAAATTACTTTTATACCCAAATAATATAAATCTTATTTTCTTCCTCATCAGCCGCAATTGGGGAAAATTCTTCATAATTCAATACTCAAAATCATGCCAAGGCATCACTAGAGTGAGGTATGGTTATTTAATTGGTAAGCAATATTGTTATCTTAGTTTCATCCGTCTCCAAAATTATTATTTTGAAACATTAATAAATAAATAAAAGTAATTCTTGTGTATTGAAGGAGGAATATATATATATATATATATTTTTTTTTCTAGTTTGATGAGGAAGAAGAATGATTTATGTTATTCAGGTATAAAAGTAATTCTGTTATATGTTATTTTAGTTTTAATTTATATATATTTTTTTTAAATGGGTGTGTGGAGACGTTTTATGGGTGGCAGTAGAGCCACGCATTTACAATTAGTTTTGAATATTAGTAAGGGTAATTACACTTTAATCCCTAATATTTTAGGCAACATTTTTACACAACATTTAGGTATTGGATTCTGCGGTCCTTAAATTTTCAAAAAAACATTAAAATAGTCCTCCAACCAAAAAGTTGACAGTCAAACTTAACAGAATCATGAAAAAAAAACCTATTTTACCTCTATTTTTCAGGACCAATTAAAGGACACTAATGCAACAGAGCTCTTGAGTTTTGTTCGAGTATTGGTTTTTTTTTTTTTTTTTTTTTTTTTTTTTTTTTTTTTTTTTTTTCGAGTTAATAATGCAATTCAAAGTTTGAAATTTCAATCGGTTTCTGTTACTTTCGGCTAAAAAAAACAATATTTTTTTAGTTGATAATGTTTCAAAGGTTTGAATTAGTTTTCTTTCACTTTCCCTTACTTAGTAGCTTGGCTACTAAACAACCTTTTTTTTTTTTTTTTTTTTGAGTAGATAATGCAATTAAGATGTTTGAATTTTCTTCTACTTTCCATCATTTTCTCGGCTACCAAACAATATTACCTCTAGATCTGTTTTCTTTAACTAACCATTGATTAACTAAAAGATTATTTTAATTTATTTCTAAAAAGTCGAGGAACAAAGAATCTAATACTCATATATTTTGTAATAAAAAATGTAATGTTTCTTAAAAATTTAAAGACTAAATTAAAGTGTACGTAATCACCCCTATTAGAAAACTTGCAATGTGCTTACTTATTGTATATAGAAGAACCATAACCACAATTTCTGTTGTTCATTAATCGAGTATTTTGAGAAATTTTATTTATTTTTTACGTAGTTCGTAAAAATGAAACCATCATGATTCATGAGTAACCGATCAAGCATACAAATCCTTGTGTGTTGTGCAAAAATCAAAATGCAATGCAGGGCTTGAAAACAAACTCTCTATTTACAATGAAACAAATGAAGTGTGAATTTATTTATGGTAGTCCAAAAATCACATCAAACGATACATACAAAAATCACATAAAAATCCTATGAAGAAATCAAAATGACCAACAATCGTCAATATGTAAATTGCCAACCAACAACCAAAAAAAAAAAAAAACACCCCTCTGTGGCTCTCTTTATATATGAGAGAGAGTGAAAGAAATTAAACTGAATTTTTACAACTCTGAACTCAGTGTAAGAGAAGAGCAATAAGAGATCCAAACACAGAAGAAACTATCACACCCCAAGAAACCGGGGAAATGAACCCAGCTCCGGCGTCCATCGTCGGACTTGTCGTGGGAGGAGTAGCGAGATCCTGAGCCATAATTCCAGATACATAGAACAACAATGCCACCATCATCAACATTACAATGTGACTTGTATTCTTTGCCATTTCTAGAGATCACTCAAGAGAGGGGGGGTTAGGTAGTCTATAGAGAATTTGTGGAAAATATTGAAGTTGATACTTGTATATTTTGGTGGAAGGGTACATGAAACCTTTAACATTTATATAGGACTGAAAATTATTAATTTTTTAAAATAAAAATAAATAAAAAGAGTGAAAGTTTTAGTGTTATTTTCTGTGGTTTTGATGAGGGACCCATTACAGTAAGGAGTAAGGTAGAGAGTGGGTAGCTTTGCATTGTCATGACTCATGATGCCATGAGTCTTGAGATAGTCTGTGGAGTAGTGTGGAGGGGCCGCGAAGATAATTTGCAGTGCTGTTTCAAATAGATGGTGTGTGTGGTGGCAACAACTGATTATTTAGATCCAATTTCTATTTTTTTAGTTATCTTGTGGTGTTTTGCATCTATTCTCACTTGGTTGCCAGGTGGGCACTCACTCCCAGCTAGCTAAAATTACAGGCACTTAATAGCTAATATTAGGGGTGGGCAAAAAACCATTAAACCAAACCGAACCGGTGAATTGAACCAATCCAATCGGTTTATTTCCGATTGTTAACTGGTTCGATTTGGTTCGTTTTTTTTAAAACCGGTATTTCCAATTCGGTTTCCGATTCTAGGGTTCAAACCGGTGAACCGAATCGAGAACCAGTGTAGATAATCAAAAATCCCTAAATTTTTATATGTTTTTCGTAGTACCATATATTTACAACATCACTTGTTTGCTGAACGAATCTAGTTTGATTTTTGGTCTTCTAATTCATTTTGAGCTTCATAGTTCTATCTCTGTAATTTTTACTCTGGATCATTTTTTATGTAATACTGACATTTGAAGTCTTTTAACTTTTATTTTTTTGGAACTGAATATGAAAAACATTTGGTCAAGTGATTGGAGTGTTAAAGCAATTAAGCTAAATAAATAAGCTTATGCTGCTGATTTGATAATATAGACAGTAAGGATGTCCCGAAAACAGAACTAGCATAAGCTAAAATTTGTCAAATTTGTCACTCAAATTTCAAGTGACAAATAAAACTAGCATAAGCTAAAAAAAATTTCTAGATTAATCTTGAAAGCATCTTAAAAATTTAGACAAGGAAAAAGATGCTATAAGGATTCCTAAATCCTAAAGTCAATTGACTAAATTATTTTTTAGAGTTATGTAATTTAATTTCTTGTATAAATGTGCTCATTTTTAGTTCTGAATTTGGTCCAATATGCTCAAAACCGAAAAAACCGAACTGAGCCGAACCGAACCAGTTCAATCGGTTTTTGATTGGTTCACACTTTTAAATTTTGTCGGATCGGTTCACTTTTTTAAAAACCGGATATTATCGGTTTTTTATCGATTCACTCGAAAAGTGAACTGATCCATTAAATATCCACCTCTAGCTAATACAATTGTATGCTATAGCAGTATACTAAATTGAACACGTAATTAAAAATAAATATGTTTTAAACTGAAGTATTGAAGACTAAATTTTGAATTGATTGTCTATCAAATTTATTTTTATACCACATATGAAGCAAGTATATTAATATTATTGCTATATGTATATACATATTTATTGTAATCTTGAATGTTTTTTCTTTCTATATGTTTTGACTTTTTACATGATTTATGAGTAATTATCAATCCTATACTGAAAATAGTTTATGAACTATTTATTGGAATGAAAAGACAATTCGATCCCTGGATATTTTTCTATTTTTATTTTTTTTTAAATAAGAAGTTCATTGATATTTTTGTAAGAGAAGGTGCCTTAAAAAGTTGGATTCGCCGATCGAGGAGAAGAAGTGTAATAATGTTGAATGTATAGCTGTAAAATAAGGTGATATGTCTCTGATTAGACTATCAATTAAGTAAAATTAGGTGTGTACCCAAAACAGGTAGCTAAGGCTACCTTTTCAGACGTCAAAATATCTGAAAAGTTGAGTTTTAAATATCCTTCCTTTATCTTGCAAGTTACTACAATAATTTGTCACTTTTTGTGGACCAATGCTTCAAATTTGAGTCTAGAATTTTTATTATTTTGTAAACATTCAAAAAAAAAAAAAAAAAAAAGATAAATTGCACAAACATCCCTAATTGTAGGCATTATTACATGTATATGGAACTTTTACATATAATTACACAAACAACCCCTACTATTAGTTGACTTTCGTTAACTCTAACCGTTGACCATAATTTTCACCCACAATGACTAAAATACCCCTAATTACCTATTTTATTATTTAAATTAATAATTAAAAAATGAAACAGAAATGACAGAAAACAAAAAAAAAAAAAAACACAAAATAAATCATTTTTTTTTTCTCTTTCATTTTCTCAACCCCCAAACACAATCCAAAAAAACTTAACAAACAAAAACCAAAACTCAATCTCACAAATCAAAACTAAAACTCAAATCCTTAAACAATAACCAAAAATCAAATCTATAAATAAAAACTCAAATTCATCAATTCCACAACTAGTTAACCACATCTATTTAAAAAAAAAAAAAAAAATAGAACTTCAACGGTGGATTTTAACTTTCTAGGTTGAAGTTCTAATTTTTTATTTTTTATTTGGGGGTTAAGAAAATGAAAGAGAAAAATAAAATAATTGATTTTGTTTTTTTGTTTTCTTTGTCTTTTCTGTTTCGATTTTTTATTTATTAATTTAAATAATAAAATAGAAAACTATGGGCACTTTAGTCATTGTGGGTTAAAATTATGGTCAACGGTTAGAGTTAACGAAAGTCAACTAAAGACAAGGGATGTTTGTGTAATTATGGATAAAAGTTTTATATGCATACAATTATACCTAAACTTAGGGGTATTTGTGCAATTAGTCCAAAAAAACCAAAACAAAACAAAACAATGAAGTTTCGTGAATCAAGATGAAGTTATGTGAATCAAGATTGTTTGAAGATCAATTTAATTAATCTCATACATTGAACTTTGGAGGGAGGGAACTAATTTTAATTTCTGTCAAAGGAAACATTTCAAAGATAAAATTGATAGTCATTACCTACATTTGAAGCATAGAGTGATAGAGATCTTAAAGTTCAAATCTCATGGTACTTAATATAATAAAAACTTTTTGTAAGAAAAAATATTTATACTCTTGGTGCTATGAGCCTATGATTCTAATATCTCGTATTCAGATCCTCTGATATTTGTGCTTTACTAAAATAGCTAATGATGAGAGTGGAAAAAAAATAAAAGAAATATTAGATGTCAGTCATTGATTACATATATCAATGGATCTCTTTAGGTTAGTACAAAGATCTGCTCAATAAAATCCTTAGAGCAAGATATTTGCACTCTTAAGAGCCACATGTATACCCTAAATTAGTTTGTTGTTAAAAAATCCAATAATACCCTTAGAGGACTAATTGATTAGTCTAAATTAGTTTGTTGTAAAATTACTAAGAGGACTAATTGATTGTTAGTACACCCACCGATATATAATTATGAATTAGTTTTCTATTTTAATTTTTTGTAATTTTTTTCCCTATTAATGATTTGATATTAACATATATCATAAAAACCCTTTCCATTTTAATAAACCATAGATTCTCTTTTAGAGATATTTTCAATCTCTTTTAAGGAAATACAAATTGATTGGTAAAGATATGGAAAATGAATCAAAATCATGAGACAAATTTGGTTATGAAAAAGTAAGTTTTAAATTAATTTTTATTATTTTCATTAGAAGAACAAAATCATTATGTATATAAACAGACTTTTAAATTAACTATATTATCTATGCTTTTTCAATTCTTTCAAACACACTTTAGACTTTTATTTATTTATCAATATTAGATGTTCTTTCTTGTAAAAAAAAAATTATTAGATGTTTTTCAATTTCTTCGAACACCTATATATATATTTTAAATATCATTTAACATATATCTACTTTCACATTAATTTGAACATGGCACAAATCTTGCATCCCAAAAACTATCTCAAAAAGAAAGTGGTTCTCCAATATAAAATAAAAATCTTAAAATGGATTTTTAACGGAAAATGAAGTTTGGTTTGAAAAAATGAGAAGAGAAAGAATAATAAAAGAATTAAAGATAATAACAAAATCTAAAATAATAATAAAGTTGATTAATAACATAATAATAGTTATAGGTGGTGTGTATTTATAAAAATATAATACAGTATAATTAAAAAAAAATGGTATTTTTGACATTAAGTGGAATTTATTTACAAATTAGAGATTTTTAAAATTTTTGATGTATTTTATTACGAAAGGGGAGTAGATACGGTTTTTGAATGGTGCCATTATTGCCACTCAAAAATCGTAATCCTTAATATAGAGATAACCTGAAACTTTGCTCCATGTGTCTCCAACTCCAATGAAGTTCCATTACACCTTCCAAGTCTGCTCTATTGCCACTTGGGCGCCTAACATATCCTCTTAGGCCCAACGAACTAGGCAAACTTCGACTAAATTCTTTTCTTGACCCAATCCTACATACAAGCCCAGTCAGATGTGTTAGCCCGACCCGATTCGAACAGGCTAACAGGCTAACAGGCTTTTAACTTGATATTTTTTAATTGTCAATGACGATATTTATAACCTCTTCAATGCTATCTTCACACTCTTTTATAATCATGTAATTATATTATTGAATGTTTGAGTGATTTTTTGTTTTTTTTTTTTTTTTTTAAATCACAAATGTATTTAATTATTTTGTTAAATTGGTTTAATTTACAAAAACTAACATTAGTTGATTGCAAGAAGCCACTCAAGTGGCTCGAAATTGCTGATTATATGTAGAATAAGAAGCTCGGTTAGTAATCTTAATTAGAACACAACAAGAAAACGCTAATAATATTCCATTTCTGAGAGTTGAAACAATTACAGAAAAGGTTAGATTAATAAACAATGACTACCTACAAAGGCTTAACAGGTCAAATTAGTAGGCTAATTCATGAATTACAGGAAGAAAAAAAAAGGCACAACAACAAAAATGACTGAAATACTACTCTGGTCAGTAAAATTAGCTCTACATTTATATGTTAATGCCGACTATAGCTAGCTAGCTAGTCATCCCTTCCCTGCAGCAGCTGATCAATGCCCTCGAAAATGATAGGTTTCGACTGAATTTTGGGATCATTTGCTAGGGTTTCAACAAATTTTAGTGGAACCAAACACTTGTCTTCTGAGTACAACTTCTCTTGAATTATTGGAGATGCAAGAAGATATTGGAGCTCCTCTGTGTTCAATGACTCCTTTCTTTCCTGCTGCATATATATACAATACAATCCACCATCAAATTGCCATCATCATAATAAATAAATAAATAAAAACAATTCCTTAAAATAATTGTTTTTTTTTTTATTATTATTTTTTTTTATATATTTTATATCAAGAAATAAATTTGACCTATTTTATCTGCTAAATTTTAATTGGTCGAAACTAGGAAATAATTGTAAGAGTGAGAGACAATTAAAGAAATTTAATGTTGGATTTAATTGAATTAAACTAAATACTAGCCAATAAGAAATTAAAAATAACTAACTAACAAAAAAAAAAAAAAATCTATTTAAGTAGAACAACAATTTACCTGGATTGAGGCCATGAATTGAAGAAGATGAGCTTGTGCTTGCAAGAACTTGACATACTTAGAAGCAGCTTGCAACATTTCAGCAGTATTCATCCTGTGTCCTCCAGGAATGAGCTTCGCAAGCTCCTGTGTCTTCTCCGTTATCTTCCTCCTCCTCTCGCGAGCCGCAATGCTTTGAACTGATAAGCTCACCCCATTTGTCTTCTTCTCCTTGTCAGTACCGCAACTGAAACTCCCCGGAACCTGAATCTCCGGGAGAGGCGGAGCTGGAATTTCAGGCAGGAACTTGGGGAAATGCCCGAAAAACATATTGGGCATAAAGCTTGAGTCGTAATGGTTTCTTTGACGCTTTGGGTAGTGGGTGGACTCGAAATCTTTAAGTGGAGGGAAGATTTCGGGTGAGAGTGAGATCATGTTATGAGATGGAGAAGAGAAGTAAGCAGGGAGGAGATGATTGATGTAGCTGCTCGTATGATCTGTGTAGAAGAGCTCATCATCATCCGAATACTGAAACAGCGTTGGATCGATATTGTAACTAGTGTCCTGAAAATCGAAACTGTTGTTGTTGATAATGTTGAAATCAAACTGGTCATGTTGTAGTGTTTGTTGGAAGTTGAAGAAGCTTGTAGTGTCTGGTTGGAGAAGCTGAAAAGAGTAGTCCCAGCAGTTGGAAGAAAAAGTACTCAAAGCCATGTATGTTAGAATCTGAGAACAAATTAGCAGACAAGAATTTTATTAGTTAAATGAAGAATTAAGAAGACAATGTTGAATCCTAGTCAAATGAAACAGAAGACAGAAAGGGGAGAGAGAGAGAGAGAGATACCTGAGAAGATATTGTGTCAATTGTTTGTAGCAGAAACAGATCGAGTTACTATAACTAACCTTATCAAACCATACAATTAACTAATAGATTTATAGAGAGAGAGAGAGAGAGAGAGAGAGAGGTGGGAGAGGTGGGAAGTTAGGGTTTTTTAGGGTTCCTGAATTACAGTAACCGCCTCCTAATTATTAGGAGTTAAAAGTTACACGTGGACACTTGTTGTTTTCAGTTATAATGGCGGCTGGCTGCTATATATTTATGAATTTCTGATTAATATTTTGGTTAACCTACCGTTACTCTTTTGTGATCACACGAGAATTAATTGCTTTTGCCATCCGAAAAATATCAGTTATTAGGTTTTTCTTCTCTAAAAAAACTATTTAACAGCAATAATCTGAAATTTATATTATATTAAGTCTTAAATAAATAAATAAATAAATAAATATTTAATATCGATTACTTTCTACGCAATTAACTCAAGTTCATGAACCCGCCTACTCTCTATATTTCAATTTATTAATTTTTTTATTATTTTTTTTTTTATGAATGGAACTATATTTCAATTTTCAACATTAACATCTAATTCTCTACTTTTCTTCAAGAACAAAATAATTTAATTTACAAACAATTTTTTTTATCACGTATGGATTTAATTCAAACTAATATTTTTATACTGATATTAATTCTTAATTCAGCCATTATATGTCAAGTATTTGTGCACTTCCTCTTTACATCTGTGTTTATAGCGGTTGATCTTATTATGTCACAGCAGACCCTGGTCAATATTAGACTTAATAAAAAAAAAGAAAAAAAAAACCTCACATACTTAAAATATATATATATATATATAAATATAATTTTAATTGCTAGTTGCTACCAACTTGTTATCATACTTATATCAAAATAACAAATTTGTTAATTAAAAAAAAAATTGTTATCATACTAAATAGACCGAAATTGAGGTGGCCCAAACTTTTATTTTATAGCAACTTTAATGAGATTGTGAGTTAAGTGTTAATAGATCTCTTAAAAAATGTTATTGCACAATGTGTCTGAGAGTGCTTTAGATATTGTTGAAACTATTTTTATATAAATAAAAGACAATCGAAGTGATTAGATACTGTTTAAGGTTTTTTTATGGTCGAAAGAAGGTTATATATATATATATATTTGATTATAAATGAATAATTTTTTATATAAATAAATATAATTAAAGAAGGGTTCTATTTTATTGAAGGAGGCACATTTGCTTCACTAAAAAAAATTTCACCTTGAAAAAACAAATGGCAGTTTTGAGTAATCATGTAATTTAAACAGCAACTCAAAAAAAAAAAAATGTAATTTAAACAGTGACATAAATTAAGGAATAATAGAAATTATAGTTAAATTATTTGGACTTTACATATTTTTTGATATCGAGAGACGCAAAGGGCTCAAAATTTTTTTGTCACTATTTGGGCCGGCTTTTGTAAGAAAGGCACCGCATTACTAATTCAAATTTAAAAGACACCTATTTAGATGATAAGACAAAAAAAAAAAATATATATATATATATATATATTATCACTTTGTGTCATTTTCAAACCTAGAGAGAAAACAGTAGAAAGAGAAAGCATCGGCTGCAAGAACATACGCCTGAAAATCTCACGGCGAACTCACCGACTATGGCGCTACAGTCCTGAACTCACCGGCAGTAAGCTACAGTCCTTTTAATACTTTTTCCGAGCCTTTTGAAACACTCTCCGAACTTTTTAAATTGTAATCCGAGTTTTTTTAAGAAATATGAATAGGTTTGTCAATTTTGAATCTCCGAATCTTTTAATACTGTCTCCGAGCCTTTTAAAACACTGTTTGAGCTTTTTGAATAGTAATTCGAGTTTTTTTTTTTTTTAAGGAATATGAATAGATTTGTCAATTTTGAATCTCCGAGCCTTTCAAACACTGTTCGAGCCTTTTCAACAATAATCCGAGCTTTTTTAATTTTTTATAAATAGGTTTGTCAATTTTGAATCTCCGAGTCTTTTAACACTATCTTCAAGCCTTTTAAAACACTGTCCGACCATTTCAACAGTAATCCGAGGCTTTGTAAATAGTCTCCGAGCCTTTTCAATTAGATTCAAAATTCACACTACCAGCTTAAGGTTTACAAAAGACTCGAAGAACAAATGAAAAGGAACCCAATTAGGGTATTAAATTGAAGCGCCCCCCCCCCCCGGGAGCTGACTTGACCCCCAAATGCGTCTGCGTAGTACCACTAAACTAATTATCCAATGAAGATGCATTTATAATGTTATGATGTTTGACCTCCATTGGAGGTCTGTTAAATAGACCTCTATGAAGAAGATGAAAGAATAAAATCTCAGAAAACTTCAAAGTAAGAGAATGTGTAAAGTAAGGGTATTTTTGGAAATCACTTACTTTAGTGACTTTTAAACTTAAGTTATTAAAGTGGTGCCCTAGGTGCAAAGCCAACTCAAAAGGGTGACATTTCCCACCATTCCCACGAGATGCAAATTCTACCGATTTCTGAAATCAAATGAAGAAAAATTTAGCAAACCACATAACAATTCATGGGTAGGGAATCGCAACCCAACAAAAAGTACCAAAATCCAGTTGCAAAATGAAATAATTAAAAACTCTAACCATAGAGGTATGAAACCTTGATGATTTTTTGGCATCTTCGATAGACATTAGACAATCGGCACTTGCATACATCCACAGGACTTTGATGTCATTACTAAAAATTATTATTTCTCTTCCCTTTATCTCATCATACTTTTTGAAATATTACAATAATTCGGGATTCTGTGGGGATACTCGAACTCATAACCTCGTGAGTGGATCGAATGTTTATGAAATGGTCCAATCTAATTCTAAAATGCAATTCTGGATCAGACTAGATTGAGATTGTGCCAAGCCTTTGTTCTTTAATAAGATTACCTTTTTTTATATATAAAGAAAAAAAAAATTATAAGAAACTTATTGTTCAAATTGGATTCGAAAATTTAATCATAAAATGATCTCGAAAACAATTATTTAAGTGACAAAAGAATACCTTTATAATTCCATGTAAATTCGTTTAATGTTATAACTTTAGGAGTTACATTCTGAATTGTAGTGGTAGTGGATCTCGTAAGGTCTAAAAGACCCCTGACCCGATTTCAAAAACAGAAAAGGAAAATAAATTTACTATTTACTATTTACATAGAACTCCATCCAAAAAAAAAAAAATAGTTGAAATTGTATCCAAAAATTGTGCACCGCAAATCCATGAGAATCAATCAAACCTAACCTCCTACAAGCATGCAACATTGCAACGTCCATCCTAATTTCATGCAAAACTTGCTCAACTAACTATAACAAAAATAACCCTAATTCTTCCTATATATTCCTCTCTACATCTCTCACTTTCTTCAGACCTGCACAAAGCAAAAACCACAAAAACAAAAATTATATTAACAAAAACAAAAAACAAAAAAAATATATTTGTTTCTTTATCTCCAAAGGCGGGTCCTATATTCAACATGGAAATGAAGAAGATCTCCTGTGCTGTCCTCATCGCCGCAGCCTCAATGGGTGCTGCCATGGCCGCTGATACCGTCAACTCTGCAGCTCCTGCCCCAGGCCCAAACACTGCTGCCAGTGGGGCGGCCGCAGCCTTGCCCATTTTTGGGTCCTTGGTTGGAGCCTCCCTTGTGTCATTCTTCGCCTACTACTTGCAGTAAATTACTCAGATTGTGGTGGAACTAAGGAAGGATGATTTTCTATTATTTTAATTAATTAAAATTCTATTGTTCTTCAAATGATCAAATATGTTGCAGGTCTATATCCCTGGCCTTCTATATTAGATATATTTATTAATTGTATTAATTCCTTTGTGAATTGAGATACATTGCAATAAAAGATTCCTTTAATGGTATATATTATATACATAAAATACTAATCAGCTTCTTGTTTGGGCGCTGGGGTGCTATTGGGTTGCTTGGTTTTGTTTTGCTCTGCCTGTTGAGCTTCTTCAGGGCGTTGCTGTTTTTGGTTTTTTTCTTGTTGTTCGGTTGGCCGTTCTTGGCTTTGGTAATAAATCCTGCAGTTTAAAAAAAAAAAAAACTAATCAAAATTCTTGTCTACATTTACTAGGAAAAATTCTTTTGATCTGCTTATAATGAGATTTTATTCGTTTTTTATTGTAAGTTTAAATATTCCACATGTTTTGTTATTTCACAGATATTAAACCCTGTTAATATGTTTTGGTGTTAACATCAAACACTGTTATTGAAGACCCTGCTAAATAAATCTGCTAGTTTATGAAAGTCAATTTTGAGTTCACATTCTGTTCTAAATAAACTACCTTAATGATCGATATAAATTGAACGATAATTTTTCTTCCTTTTAACTGTTAATTTTGATTTTCTACCATATTTATATTATTATTCTTCGTCTAATTGAACGATAAGTTCATTCCTCCTCACTCTAATGCAATTAAAATTTATAAATTAAAATTTATTATATATTAATTGAATTTAATTAAAAAGATAAAAAGAATATAAATGTCAAATATTAATGATGATATGATATAAAAAATAATATAATAATAATTGAAGAGGGAGAAGTTGCTCTTCAATATCGAAGAGAGAGAAGCAAAATCTTATTTGACATGTGAAGATAATGCACACATATGCAAATATGCTAAGTGTGTGTGCGCAACTAAATCTCTTCAAAGAAAACAAGAAAACTAAGCACTAGAGATATACCTTTGGAGTACTTGTCACCTTGAGGTCTTGAAAGGGTAGGCTTTTGGGCTTGATCCTCAATCACCTAAACTACCCTTACAATTTAAACCCTAAAATGTGGTTTGTTCATGAAATAAACCAATTAATAAATGAGGACCTTACAACAATTTTAGGATTTCTTTTGTTATTCTGTCTAAGGAGTTTTTTTTTTTTAACTTGTCACATTGACAGTCTAAATACATTAGGCGGTGGTAAGAAAAATGAGTTTGTGAGATATTATGCATTGCACATATCAGTAATATCACTTGATGGTATGTATATGCTTGCACAATAAATAAAGTGTGGGATGTAAGAAAAAATGATTGAGAAGGAAAACAAATTTAGAATAAGTGGGAGAGATCATTATATATATAAAGCATTGAATGAAATAGATGGTCACGATTAAAGAGTGGTTATAAGATGGACGGCTATTGTGCTCCTAATGTGCGGGATTCGGTATCGTGTTTTTATTTGGTCTTTCTACGATGGAATGCCTTATTTGAGCTAGATACATATCAGCTGACCTTATGTTACTCGACTCTATAGCATGATTAGCACTGCTTTTGGAAATATATTCATTTGGAATTTATTTGTATTTTATTGAAATAATATTAAATTGGAATTTTGGTGGTGGGCTTTTGGGCTTTCTGCTTGTAACCAAGAAAAAATTTGGGTCTTTGGTGCCTATGGATCAAACGAAGGTAAGAATAATTTTTTTTAGCTATTAAAATTAATTTAGAATTTTTTAGTGTAAGAGAAACCACAAGAACTCACAATCGTACAAGTGTGAGGGAACAATTGTGAGGGAAATGCAAATGTACCAACCTTATATCTTCGACAATTGTATAAATGTGAGAGGAATACTAATATACTAGCCTTATATTGTCGAATGTCGATAAGTTGAGAGTATTAGCGGAAAAGTTTTATCAAGCTTCTAATTTATTGCTTTTATTTTAGTGATTCATGGAGTCGATAATTGCATTTAAATTAGCAATAATTTATTAAATGATTCATGGAGCCTTGGTAAATATGACAGAAAGCTGGAGCTTAATTGATATGTGTGGAAGACGAATAGTGTGGCACATATATTCATCACGAATAAAATGATAATCGATTTCAATATGCTTTTTGTGCTCATGGAAAACTGGATTTTCGATGAAACGAATTGCACTCGTGCTATCAGCATGTAATAGAGTTGGTGTGGACTGATCAAAACCAAGTTCAGATAATAAACAACGAAGCCAAAGTATATCAGAGCAAGCAGAAGACATGGCATGATACTCTGATTCTATAGATGATTTGGAGACCTTAATCTTGTTTCTTATATTTCCAAGAGATTAAGGATTGACCCAGATACATACACCAGCCATTGGTCGATCTATGGGTGTCTAGACAACCTGCCCAGTCGGAGTCGGAATAACTAGTAGGGGAAAGAGAACTGCCAACCGGGAAAAAAAGACCCCTAGTAGAGTAACAAAAAGATAACGAATAATATTAGAGTACCAAAAAAAAAAAAAACCGATAATGTGTTTCACAATAGCCAAGTGAAGATATCTTGAGGCAGTCATAAATTGACTCATCAAATTGACAGCATAGGAAATGTTTGGCCAATTGTTGAGTGATAGTTAAATAAAAAGACTACTAACTAATTGTTTGTAAGATGAAGGATCAGGAAGAAGATCACCAATATCCTGACAATATTTGACATTAAGCTCTAGAGTGAGGAGTATCAACAAGGGTAGAATTCTCAAGTCTAGCTAGGTGTATAAGGTTTGATAGGTATTTCTCTTGATTTAAAAAATTCCCTTACTTGATTGATGTGCCTGCAAACCCAAAAAATAAGTTAGTGGTCCTAAATTCCTTCATGTGAAAGGAATTATTAAGCTTGCTAAGTTTCATCAGTCCCTGTAATGATGATAGCATCAATATAAAACAGTAAAATTGTAATGTCGTTGGAAGACCATTAAAGAAACAATGATGCATCATAGGCACTTTGAAGGAAACCAATGTCTTTGAGGAATTTTTTTACCCAAGACACCAAGAGTAGAAAAAAACATTAAGAACCATTTGGTTGACCATTACTTGAGTGATTTGAGAAGAAGGGGCTGGCAATGAAGACACAATACATAATGTACATAAGAGCTAAATACACCATCAGAAGCAATGTCCCCAATAGTAGCTTGAAATGCCCGAGACTGACGATTCTAAGGTCTTTTACGACATTCTATGAGCATATTCCCAGCTATCTTGCAATATTGTAAAATTTTTGTTTGCACTGGCCAGCTAGGTACCTAAATTTTTTACAATTGTAACATTGAACCTTGCTTAGATATCGTCCTTAGGCTTGACCTATGGCCATGTATGTGACATCAATAGGGCCATGATTAGCTTCTTCTTCCATGCAAGATTGCGTAACCATCTAGTATTCTTCACGAATGAGCTAGTTGAGACATGCATCCAAAGATGAGGACGAAGTGCGACTAAGTAGATTGGACCTAACCATCTCCAAAGTGAATATACATCCAAAATTGATCTCTTTAACTTGTTTGGTGAAGAGCTTGGATATCGGGCAATGCAATGGATGAAACTGTTGTATAAATCAATTTTGTATATTATATCCATAAAGCCCTAAATGAAGAACAATATTCTTGAATGAACAAAGTTCTCTAATTGTATTGGGCAAGTTCATATTGAAGATGGAATCAACAAGTAGAATTTTCTTGTTGATAAATTCAGAGTAGTTAGGCTCACATAGGAATGGGCGTGGGGGAAAATGGGGGCAAGGGGGATGTAGTGGACCTCTCCCATTTCCTTACCCCTTCCCCTACCCCACCTAAAACCCCATTTGGAGGAAAGGGGGGATGGTGGTGTTTGGGGAGGTTTCCCCACCCCACCATTTCCCCAATTTTTTCCCATTTCCAATCTCAATCCCTAATACGAAATTTGAAATTTGGAATTTGGATTTGACAATCCCAATCTCCCATTTCACCTTGTTTCAATATCCGATCCAAAATAAATTAAAAGTATACTAGGGTAAGATTTAGATATTACTTAGGAAATAAAATTAAAATTAAATGTGTATATATATATTATATTCGGTGGAGGGGGGGCGGTGTGGACCCCCATTTAGAAGGGTCAAATTTGTCCACACCCCCACACTCAAACCCCATTTAGGGTGAAATTTGTCACCAAACCCTTATGGGGTCCCGTGGGGGATTTTCCCATCCCTAGGCCACATCTATATGTTGGAACCTAAGGTTACAGATTGTGCAGCGGAAATGTTTTAATTTTTTTTTTAAAAAGCAATCATCAAATAAACCCATTTATACAATAATAATAAAAAACAATAAGAAGGAGATGAAAACAATTTCATACCAACGTAGGAGGCTCCTCCACTTTAATACGATCTGCTCCTGATTTTAACTACTTGATCTTTCTTGCTATCTCCTAGAATTGGTAACAGCGTGTGGGCGCGTCACGGTACTCAGGAACAAGAACGGAGATAAAATAACAACACACAAAAACAACTCTTGTTGTTTGTGTCAGTATAGTTCGGCCACCCTTCTTGAAAAATAGAAGCAAAACAATTTTTTCTTCCTTTATTTTTAGTTGGCCGCACCACCTGTCTTACTTTTTTCTTCTTTTTCTTTTTTGTGTGCGTTAGTTTGTATCTGATGAATCAAATGCATCAGTTTTCTTAAGCCATATATATCATATACAGTAGAACCCCTCTAAATTAATATTCTTGGGACCTACCCTTGAGTATTAATTTAGAGGGGTTGTTAATTTGAAGGATTTTACATCGTAAAGTGTTATTTTATCTTAGAAAATGTGTGGAAGTCGTTTTCTTGTTTAGAGAAGGTTCTTTTTCGGGATCTCTAGCTTGTTTAGTCAGTTTTCTTCTTCAAAGAAATTTTCTTTTTTTTTTTTTCTTTTTTTTCAAGATTCCTTGTTTAGGAAATATTTATTAAGAAAATTTTCAATTCCTTTTAGGAATGTGATTACTTAGAGACTAAGCATACTCACCCTATAAATAGTGAGACTTATTCTTTGGTTGCTTATCACAAGAAAAATATCAAGATATACCTAAAAAATTTATTCCTAACCGCTCCTAAAAATTCTCTATTTTCTATCTTCTTTGCTATAACAAGAGGATAATTCAAAAGATGAAGGATGAAGTCAAAAATATCAAACATGGGGGCCTTGTTCAAACTAGTATCTTGAAGTATTTTTCTAGTTCTTACTTATTATGTAATATATTTTATACTCTTATGGAATTATTAATTTATACGATAGTCGGGACCGAAATTTTACACTGGATTTCAAAAATAAATTATTAATTATTACGATAGAGGGGTTTATTAATTTTTTACACTGGCTCGAGTTGGGACCGGGATTTTTTTATTAATTTAGAGAGGATATTAATTTATAGGAGATTAATTTACAGGGGTTCTACTGTATATATATATATAATAAAACTAACAGATGATATCTTTTAATTTTAGAAACAAAATCTTTATTTTATTTTATTAACTGATATCATCTAATTTGAATTTAAACTATTTAAGTTCAAAATTAATATTTAATTAATTAAAAATAAGATAATCATATTATCCCATTTTTCAAATATAAATATCAACTTAAACCCTCCATCAATGATTAATTACATAATTAAATAATCTTATTTTAATTGTTATAATCATTAAATTCATTAATTAAATAATCTCATTATTCAATTAATTCCAAAATAGATACGTGTCACAATCGTAACACAATTAATTGGACAATCCAATTAATTAACCGTGACCCTTGTTACCTTAATCAATCGGGCTAGCAAGGGGACCTATGGACCCACAGTATTTTGAGCTCCGATTATTAATTTCAGTGTTATTTCACTAAAAACCAGAAGTTGCACTCTCTCAACTGTAGACATTTTTACACAAACCAATAACTCTTGGTGTCCATTCATATAGCTATTACATATGGTATGATCCTCCACAGGCAGTTCATAATTAGAGCTGGGTCATAATGTCCGTTATACCCCTCTAATTATATCTTTCCATTAAGTACCATTGATTCTCTAATGAACAATAAATCATATATTCCATATGGAATTAGGAGAGCGTTCATATTGTTCAAGCCCCGAATCAACCCTTAAGTGAACTGCTATCTACTTCTCACAAAAATGAGTGGATTCAACTATTGTGTGCAGACCTTCCTAGCCACAAGCCAAATCGCGATTCCAACATACGAAGTTATTGACCGGGAATGCAACTCCGATCTCACCCATGATATATCAAAAACCACGATCTAACCTGAAGAAGTCGATAAGATACTCAGGATTAAGATCACTCATATGTAGCCATCATTTGTTGATATATATGAATCTCATCTTTTAACGGATCTTGGTGAGAGATTCATATAGATCATGGCCCAGTTCTATATGATCAAATCATATAAGGTGCCTCTATTCTCATATCACTATATGAATAGTCTAGGTTAAGAACATCGTACATTACGGAACGGACTGCAGCTGTAAATTAACCACAAATAAAGTACCCAATTTTATTTGCTATATACAGACTCTTTAGATTGCTCATCTCAAACTGATACCTTTGTATATGACACTCATATACTCAGTTAGAGATTACATTCGACAATCTTGGATGTTAAGTACATATGATATAAATAAATGTATGATACAATTTGAATGAATAAATTACTTCTTTTATTTATGTTCAATTCACATTTACAAATTACACGCTTTAAGGCAAAAACCCTAACACTATATCACTCTATGGTTGTTTTGTAGGGATGCATATTCAATATAAAATGAGGTTTGACATAAAGATTTGGGCATCTTTATGTCACTGAGCAAGTTGTGTGGAATCGCTTGGTTTGGCCGTTGATCCATCAATATGACCCCACAATTCTTTACATGTCACGTACATTTGAAACTAAAATGCTCACATAATTTTTGCCTATGAAATATGATTGAACAAGAGAAATCTCTCTTAATTTTTTCCAATGAGTTTAGACAAGAAAAAAATAGTGAATCCGTAACTTTAAAAAAAAAAAAAAAAAAAACTCACAAAACCGAATAACAAAAAGAGATAGAAAGTGTAGCCAACCATGATAAATATATTCAAATGAATAGAATTGGATTCCTTCATACTTGGAAGTTCCATTGTATATATAATTACAGCTAGAATCATAGCGTCCAAAACTATAACATAATGACGCATTTACTAATCAGGAAAAGAATCGGAATCAAATTCCAGTAGAAAGGGAATGGAAGAGAATCAAAATTAAGTTAATAAATTTCATTCCAACGTTTACTAACTTTTTAGAAATTAAAAATGGAATGAAGATGATATAAAGTTGATTACAAAAATACCCTTATATATAACATGCTGAAATATTTTTTTAATATAAAAACATAATTAATTTTATGTAATCCACTGTATGTATATATGAAATTGTAGTCTAAATAGCAGTATATATACATATGACTATATGAGAGATATTTGAGTATTACAAGATATATATATATATACAGTCTTTCTATTGTCAGTTCATCCTGACAATAAATATATCAGGACGAAAAATGTGGACCATAGATTATGGAGAAGTTTTGACAAGTGCATACATTTTGAGTCAAAGTATATAAATCTAGTGGTCCACGTTTTTCGTCCTGATATATTTATTGTTAGGACGAACTGATAAAATCTGTATATATATATAATCAAACCAAAGCAACATGAAATTCAAGGTGGTAGAGGTAACGTGAATTCAAGATGCCCAGGTGTCTGCAGTTCATTTTTTTCTTCTTCATGCCCAGGTGCTGTTCACATTGGTTTATGTTCTCCAATTCATTTTTCTTTCTTTCTTATAATTGATAGTTCATGTGTATTATACAAATACCGAATAATGGCGGCAATTCACTTTTTTTTTTTTTTAATCCGTAGTACATATATACAATTTTTTTGAAAATATGATTTCACACAGAAGATAAAAAATTTATTCATAACAAATTCAATAGTATATATAGAGAAAAGGATATGAAGAAAAAAAAAAAAAAGACCGAGAACAATCCATAAAAGAAAATAACAAAATAAAGACATAGTTGTTTTATTTTATTATTTATTACTTTTAAATGAGGATATTTTAGTAAATATACATGAATTCCTTTTTCAATCAGGAAAGGGAACTTGATTCCTAGGGTGAGTGGAGGGAATCAAGTTCCCTTTAATTCAGGAACTTAATTCCTGATATAGGTGTGGGGTCCATAGAACTTAATTCCCCATAAATTTAGTAAATATAGGAATTCAAAAACCAGGAACTTAATTCCTTTCCCAGGAAGGATTCCTGATTGATAAACACGCCCTAAGATTATGGTTAATCTACTAAAATAAGAAATATACATAAAAGATACAATCACAAAATCAATCAATCAATCAGAATTAATAAGTGATTCCCTTGACATAACTTAATGATTTAATTTTCCCTTAGAAAAAAAAAAATAATAAAAAAATAAATAAAAAATAAAAACTTAATGAATGAATTCTTCATTATACAGAGAAAGTTTATGGACTTTTAAAACTCCGGCTAGGGCGTGGATTGATATATCATCCAAATTTGACTATCTAATTTAATGAAATAATTCTTCATTTGTACTTTGTAGAAAGTTTACCCCTGTATTTACGTTCCACGTTTTATTAAAATTTCCCTCCTTTTTTTGCGGTTTTAAATTATCATAAATAAAAGGCCGGGAAAACAAAATTATATGGCGCCAATATATATAATTATGGTAAACCTAAATACAATTCCAAAAGGAGAAAACCAATCGCCGAATTGAGTCAATTTGGGGATTTGATGGGCGGTTTGTTCAGAGAAACAACAACACCACCAAGAAGTTCCAGGTTTCTTTTATTTGTTTCAATTTGGAGGATTTTTAGGTTTTTATTTTGATACTTGACTCTTTATTTGTTGTTATGTCTTGTATCTCACATTAGGGTAGAACTTCACTTATTTCTGAGATTAGTATTCGCAGAGAAGAATTGGGTATTTGGGTTCTTTGGTTTTTTTTTTTTTTTTTTTGATTAATTTGAAAATCTGATTTATTGGGAATTTTTTTTTTTTTTTTTTTGGTGCTCGATCAGTGAGAAGCGAAACCCTAGAATCTATAATTAGTATAGAGCATGGAGGGTCAGGAACATAGCAGTAAGAGAATCAAAATCAATGATGAAATGGGGATGGATCGGCTAAGCAATTTGCCGGACTCTGTAATCCATCACATTCTCTCACGTATGGATGCCAAATACGCGGTTCAGACCTGTGTTTTGTCGAAGAAATGGAAGTTTCATTGGGCTCATATTCACTGTTACAGTTTCGACTGCTTGACCAGCGCTAGTGTTGTTGACTTTGAAGATTTTGTCATTAATGTGTTGAATAATCGCAAGCCTTTCTCTCTAAGTAGACCGAAGTTTTGTTTAAAAGGGGCGACAACGGCGTCTCTTGTGAAGATATTTTATCATCATGCAATGTCATATAGATTTGAGGAGATTGATGTTAGAAAGAAAGCCCAAATCAGTGATCATATGGCGATAGATCGGCTTAGCAGCTTGCCAAACCCTGTAATCTATCACATTCTCTCCCTTATGGACACCAAGTATGCAGTTCAGACATGTGTTTTGTCCAAAAACTGGAGGAATCATTGGACTAATATACACAACTTCAATTTTGATCACTCAAGCTTCAGTAGATGGGTTGGTTTCAGAGATTTTGTCTTTAATGTTTTACGGCGTTGCAAGTTAATCAATTTGGGAAAACTCAAGTTTATTTGTGGGAAATCAATCAGGGTGAAACTTGTTAGGACGGTTTTTCAGTATGCAATATCACATAGACTTGAAGAGCTTGAAACTGATCTCATTGGTAGTTTTCCTCCGAGCATTTCCGATTGTCAAACAAGTCTTTTTGAATGTCAAACTTTGAAGTCTCTAAAAATACATCATACTGTAACAGAATTCTTCAAGTTTGCAGCTTTGAAAACCTTGCAAATCTCAGCCTCGTTACCTGGGGAAAGTGATCTCTTTTCTAACTGCTTGAATTTGGAGAATTTACTTCTAACAAAATGTTCTGTGTCTTATAGTGCTAGTATCTTTATCATATCTGCTCCACAGCTGGTTTCTTTGACAATTTCAGATTTCAGTTTTTATGGAAAGATTATGATTACTGCACCTAGACTTAAATTCTTTAACATGAAGGAGTCTTCTTGCTTGTTGAGCATTGATAAATGTTTGGACCTTGACGAGGTGAATATTCTCATTTCTCCATCAATTTATGAACAAATGACAAACTGGTACACTTCGAAAATCAGAGGAATGGTTGAAGGGCTTTGCAATGCAAAGTCAATTTCTGTAGCATTGAATCTTTCTAAGGTTAGTAGGTACTTTCATTTTAATTTCAAGATATATAGAATTACATTGGGTTTCATTGATTTTTATATTGTAAATTGTAACTGTTTATGATTTTTATTATTTGAAATATTAAAGGACCTTTATTTTATATAGAAGCTACCTAAATGTATTTATCTATTTGAAATTTATTGATTATTGATTATAACTTTTCAGGGGAAATTCATAATGTATTACATTAGTGTTGATGCTGAAGCTAAAGTTGTGAAGTTAAATCAGGTATTTTTTGTAAGATTCATATCAATTCTGTTGACTGTAATGTATGTATACAAAATACCCAAATTATGTTCTGTGCTATTTTTAGGATTCTGGGGAGGAAGAGCTACTGTTTGTTTTTCCTATGGTTAGTGACCTTTGCCTCGATCAATTGGCCACCATAGTAGAAGACATGCTAGCAGAAAAGATAGCACATATGAGTAATCATATGGAGATTGATCGCCTAAGCAATCTGCCAGACCCTATTGATAAGCATAATGATTATGCTGTTACCAAAATGAGTCCAACGAGCATGCTTAGTATTCTGAAGGAGAAAGAATCACAGCATTAGCTGTGATGGTCAGAAGAATTATTAATAAGCTGATGTGGCAGTTTGTTATCCTAGTCAGCAAAAGTTGTTAGAGGTTGTTAGAAGGATTTTGGAAATCCTGGAGTCACGCTTTAGGCATGTTAGAAACAGAGCACAATATATACATTCTGAATCAAAAGTCAATTGTAATCTTTTACATAATCAGAAATATACAAAAACTATTTCTCTCTTTCTCTATCTTCATCTTCGATGAAGTTCTTCAATGTTCTTCATTAACAGAGCTTAATCTTCTCTGAGTATTTCAATCAAACACCTTGAGTGTTTTCATGGTATCAGAGCCATAACTGACTAACGTCATGGCCAATATAACTCAACCTCAGTCACCGATCTTCAATAATTTTTCTCCATCTCAAGAAGCAGCTGCTTCACTCAGATCACCAAGATCTCCGAGTATGGATCAGAATCAGAGACCACAAGGATCTCAGGAAGTAGCCGAAGCTATTGAGTTCTCATCACTCACCAAAAGTCTCAACTATCATCTACCAATCAAGCTTTCAAAATCAAACTATATCTACTGGAAGGCACAGGTATTAACCTCTATTCAAGCTTTGGATCTTGAGGAATATATATGTGGAGTGAATCGTCCTTCAAATGTGTTTGTTAATGTTGAAACAATAAGCCAAACTGGTGAGAAATTAGTTGAAAAGAAAATAAGCAAAGAGTTTTCAATCTGGAAACGAATTGACAAACTGCTTGTGAGTTGGATTTATTCCACAATTAGTGAAAGTATCATAGGTCAGATTATTGGATGTCAGACCTCTTATGAGGTTTGGAGTAGATTAGAGAGACTGTATTCACAACAATCTGTTGCAAAAATAGCACAGCTCAAGAATCAGCTTCAAGCAATTAAGAAGGGAGTTGACTCAGTCAGTGATTTTGTTCTGAAAATCAAAAACCTCGGTGATGCTCTAATGGCTGCTGGTGAAGATGTCAAAGATCGTGATCTTGTTCTTACATTAATCAACGGTGTTGGACATGATTTTGATCCTATTGTTGCAGTAATCTCAGCTCAACAAAGATTCATATCTTTTGATGATGCTCATTTCTTGCTAATGATGCATGAACAACGTCTAGAGTATCTAGACTCTCCAGCTCATCTTGAGTCTGGTCAGATTTCAGCAAATTATGCTTCTAATAATTTCCAAGAAAGGAAAGGTCAAAGAGATGGTAACTCTCAACACAATAGAGGTGGTAGTTATCGTGGAAGAGGAAGAGGCAGCAGGTTTGGAGGCAGAGGACGCATCCATTGTCAAGTTTGTGGCAAGCCAGGTCATGGTGCTCTCAAATGTTATCATAGATTCGACCAAGGCTATCAAGGAGTTCCTCAGCAGCAACAGCAACCTGCTTCAGCCTTCTATACTCAACCCCAAAGCTATAGTTGTCACCAACAGCTCGTTGGTTCAACACCTTATAACTATCAACAGCAGCTAATTGGTTCACCATCTCAAGGAAGTGTGCATACTGGTATTGGTGATTCACAAGGGATTTGTCAAGCTAACTACAATCAGAATACTGCTCTTGTTGCAACACCAGAGTCTGTTTGTGATCAATCATGGTATATTGATAGTGGAGCTACAAACCATATCACATCTGATTTGCACAATCTGTCCTTAAAATCTGCATACAGAGGTAATGAACAACTTGTTGTTGGTAATGGAAATCATCTTTCAATATCACATATTGGAGATAGTTTTGTTAAGTCACATACTCAACCACATGACAGATTACTGCTCAAAAACATACTACATGTGCCTCAAATTACAAAAAATTTGCTTAGTATATCAAAGTTTACTTTTGATAACAAAGCTGTGGCTGAATTCTTTGCTGATAAATGTGTCATCAAGGATCTCCAAACGAAGAACATTTTGCTGCAAGGAACACTTAAGGATGGACTATATCAGCTGAAGCTTGTTGGAGCACCAGGAGTGCATCAAACTGAGTTCAAAGTTGGAAAGATCGGTGATCCTGCAGCTGTAAATAAGTGCTCTTCTTTTAGCAATAAGACCAGCCTTGGGTTGTTGACAAACTCCAAGTCACAGTCAGCAAACTTGTTTGCTTATGCTGCTGTGAATGCCAATGTGTGGCATGCTAAATTGGGGCATCCAGCTCCTTTAATTCTTCAAAAGATGTTGAGCAATATACATTTTCATAATCGATTACATACTCCCTCATTTTGTGATTCATGTAAGCTTGGGAAGCTCCATAGGCTTCCTTTCTCAAAGGTTGAGATCACAGCATCTGTTCCTCTTGAGCTGGTCTATTCGGACATTTGGGGGCCAGCTCCCATTCTGTCAACTGAGGGATATCGATACTATATATCTTTCATTGATGCTCATACAAGATTTACGTGGATATTTCCCTTGAAATTAAAGTCTGAGGCTCTTAATGTTTTCATTCATTTTCAGAAGAAAGTAGAGCTGCAGTTTAATCGAAAAATCAAGAGTTTTCATTGTGACATGGGTGGAGAATATATTGTCTTCACTTCTCACCTTGCTAGACATGGAATTCAGGTCAGGTACTCGTGTCCGTATACTCATTAGCAAAATGGAGTTGCTGAAAGGAAGCATAGGCACTTGGTGGAGACTGGTCTCACACTCCTTGCCCATGCTGGAATGCCTCTGAAATTCTGGTATGAGGCATTTTCTACAGCAATTTTTCTCATAAACAACATGCCCTTAGCCATCTTTCGTTTCATTTCACCTTTTGAAAAGCTTTTCCACAAGAAACCTAACTATAATTTCTTTAAAACTTTTGGATGTAGTTGCTTTCCTTTTTTGAGAGACTACTCAAAACACAAATTTAACTTTCATACATCCAAGTGCCTCTTCATTGGTTATAGCCAAATACACAAGGGATATAGGTGTTTACATCCTAGTGGAAAAGTATATGTTTCTAGGCATGTTGAATTTAATGAGTTAGAGTTCCCACATTCTAGTTTATTTTCACCTAGCATGCCTACTTTCAAGTCTTTTCCAGGTTCGGGTATGCCTTTATCCTCCTTGCATAGAGTGGTGTCTTATGTTCAAGGGGGCTCCTCCAACAATAGCAATTCGAACACCAATGTGTCCAGTTCCTCTGCTGTCTCACCCGTGATTCCTTGTGTTGTCAATTCTTTACAATCTCCTAGTCCTGTACAGCCTACACCTGACTCACTTCCATATCAAATGAGTTCTGCCTCTCTTGTGGACAGTATTGGTTCAACTTCCTTACCTGCTCCATCTGTTCCCATTCCTGCACCTCCTACTTTTTCTCTTCATCCAATGATCACACGTTCCAAAAGTGGGATTTCAAAGCCTAAAGTTTTCTCTTCTAGCTGCTATTTGGCAGATTCTGTGCCCACAACAGCCAAATCTGCTCTTAAGGATCCTGTTTGGGTCAAGGCAATGCATGAAGAGTTTGATGCCTTACAAGCCAACCATACTTGGTCTCTGGTTCCTTTTCAATCAAATATGAATGTTGTTGGGTGTAAATGGGTTTTTCGAACCAAGTATAAACAAGATGGCAGCCTTTTACGTCATAAGGCTCGATTGGTGGCCAAAGGTTTTCATCAAACTCCCGGTTTAGATTTTGTGGATACATTTAGTCCGGTTGTCAAGTCTTCCACAATTCGTGTGATCTTTTCCATTGCGGTATCTCATGGTTGGCAAGTTGAACAAGTTGACATCAACAATGCCTTTCTCAATGGGGACTTGACTGAGTTGGTTTACATGTCACAACCCGAAGGCTTTGTAGACTCTTCTAAGCCTTCTCACGTATGTCAGCTTCATAAGTCCCTCTATGGCCTTAAACAGGCTCCAAGGAGTTGGTTTCACAAGCTGAGAGCTGCACTTGTGTCGTGGGGGTTCAATAATTCAGTTTCTGATACCTCTCTTTTTATCAAGTTTGTGGGTTCAGATTGCCTGTTTGTTTTGGTCATCACATTCTCTCTCTCATGAACACCAAATATGTTGTGCAAACCTGTGTCTTGTCCAAGAAATGGAGGTATCATTGGACTCATATCCATAGTCTCAACCTCAAGTTCATATTCAAAACAATTGGTGATTTCGGAAATTTTGTCCTTAAAGTCTTTCATCGTCGCAAGCGTTACCCGTTGAGTAGCATAAAGTTTCACTTGCATGGTTATAAAAGCCCATCTCTTGCGAAAATAGTTTCTGATTATGCCTTATCAAAGAGCCTTGAAGAGCTTGATACCAATCTTACTATTTTTCCTACAAGCCTTTACCAATGTCAAAATCTAAGGACTCTCAAACTGGGTCCTTGCTCTTGCTTAACCTCGACTTTTCCTGACTTATCTAGCTTGGCTTCATTGACTACTTTGCAACTGACCGACTTTGCGTTACATACCTGTGATTACTTCTCAAAATGTTTGGTTCTAGAGAACCTATCCTTAATAGATTGTCGAGTAGCATGTGTATCGCTTTTTGAGATATCTGCTCCACAACTAGTCAAATTGACTATTTTAAATTTGAAAAGATGGGATTTTATGAATCGGGAGCAGAAGATTGTGATAATTTCACCCAGACTCAAATTATTTAATATCTATGGGGTGAATCCTTTAGTATTGGATAGGGTTGATTGCCCAACCCTTGAAAAAGTGGATATTCAATTGTCCCCACCTGTTTCTCAAAAAGCTGATGATAAGAAGCAGGCATACATCCTGGATATGATCCGTATGGTTGAAGGGTTGTACCATGTGAAATCAATTACAATATCACTGAACTTTTCTAAGGTAAGTGGTTTAATTGATATTATACAGCAACTTCGTATATCTTTTATCAATTTGATACTTGATATGACTTTCATACAAAGAATTTACTAAACACTTTATTTTTTATTTCTACGAAAAGGAAATGTGAGAGAAAAAATTGACTCATTACCTGGTTATAACTTTGTCAGGAGAAATTCATTTTGTATCATGGCGATGTTGATGGAGACAATAAACTTGTGGAGCTAAACAAGGTATGTTACTGAATCCATATAAATAAATTTCATCGATAGTAATGTCTATTTACTAAAGATTTGAATCATGACTAGCCAAAGGTAGGTTGAGTGGGAGAAGACCTTTGTTTAATGAAAGAGGTTATGCCGTTATGGGTTACAATTTGATATAAAATATTCCATGATTGTTCTTACCACAATAATTGATATTTCACTTTCTTGCATCAATTGATGATCAACATTTAGGCGGGTGCTAATTAACTTTGAAACTTTTACTCTACAAAGAAATCAAATGGCTTGAAAAGGTGACTTGTACAATTACTTATATTGTGAATTCATTGAAATATTGCTATGTGACTTTTTAAACTAGTTGCAATGCTTGATCTTTCCTTTACTGGGAAGTTATCTTTGATTTTATTTGATTTTAATCAATATTGAATACATAGACAAGCATATTTATTTTTTTATAAATATATTTCTTTTGATGCAAAAAGATTGATAGATTTTGCCTTTGTAACTTGCTAGTGGCTGAAAAACAAAGGATTTTTGATAGTATATGTGCAGGGTTACTAAATTGCAGGCGAATTTTCCGGAAAAAACTTTATAAAATTCAAACTGCTATTCCTTATCTTTGTGTTGTGACATTTATAGGAGACGAGAGTGAAACAGTTGATTGGTTCGGCCACTGTATTTGAAGAAAACTGAAGTTTTTCTTTCATGAAGTTGCAACTAAACATTAAAGGAAGCAATACAAGAATTTGGTAATCTGCTATCCTCTTGGCTACTTTGGACTGAGGTTGTGCTTCAAAGAAACAGTTTTTATTTATTTGTTAGACTTTGAATTTCTTTTTACTTTTGATGAATCTCAATGGAACTAGGATTGAAGCTTCTCTACTGTTTTTTGGTTACAAATTTCATCTTTATTGGAGAATATAGTCATGTTTCACTTATTGGTATCAAAATATCTTCATTTTTTATTTATATACATGTATAGAGTTGATCTGGTGTGCATGTGTTTTTCACAGCGTCGTGGTCCTTCTAGAAACGTTCCTTAACGTTGTGTAATTGAATCCTACGCAAAAAAAAAACTTGCTGGATTCTTGCACTACAGTTGACTATAAAAATGTTTTTTCATGCGGTATAAGATAAATCCTGCTGTTTTTTGGTTACAAACTTCTTGTCTTTATTGGAGATTATATATCCATGTTTAAAGTAATTTTTGTTTAGAAACAAATGTTTTAATTAATTTTAAAAATACAAAGTTGGTATCAATCTCTCTCTAGAGTATAGACTATGGAGAGAGATTGAGAAAGATAGTTGATTATACCGTGTTGTCAATTGTGTAATATGTTTTAGAATGTTGTGGAAACGTTCCACAATATGTTGTAATGTGTGCAGGATTTTTACACTTGATAATTGGAGAACTAACCGTTTACCAAAGGTTAGACATAAAAATTTTTTTTTCCTGCAGGATTCTGTTACTCTACCATTAATGGTCAACTATTAGACTTAATGGTTGTCCAGACGTTTATAATAAAAAATTTAAAATGATCTCAATTTTTTTTATAATCGTAAATTTACCTAAAAACTAATTTTGAAATAACCGTATGATTTTTAATAATTATATTTCTAATCAAACTAAAACAAAATAACAAATTGAACTCAACCGTTAATAGAGTGACTCGACGGCATGGAGTAGATCTCTTCCAAGTATCAGATAGGACCTTACCAGCAATGGATTATGTAGGTGGAGGTTTTCTTTATATTTAAATGATTTTATTTATTTTCAATTAATATTATATGTTTATTTATTAATTCAAAATCAATCACACAAAAGTGATGCAATAACGTTAAAACCATGTTAAAATAACTGTTTGTAACTCAATTAATGAACAAATGAAAGATAATTTGCATATGTTAAACCGATTTAGAGCAAATAGGAAAAGTTGTTATACATTCACTTCTTCTAATCTTCAACGCGATTCCAAGATCAAACCATTCTCTAGTTAGTCGATTTGCAGGAACAACAATGGTGCGGCCATTGGTGTTCGATTTGCAAGAACAACGGTAGGAATTCGATGAGGAAGAAGGAAGAGAGAAGAAGGAAGAAGACAGTAAAAAAAAAAATTAACAAAAGAAAATAGAAAAATTAATGTTAGGGGTATTTTTATAATTTACAGATATACACTCAAGTTTTAATGCAGAGGCTCGATCCACTTCTCCATGGTGAGGAGGGTTTTTAACTATGCCAACTCACTTGGGCTTGAACATCTTGAAACTAATATCGTCACCAAGTTTCCTGCGAGAGATTTGAAGACTCTCAAACTGGGTTTTGGACATGGAAGAGATTTTTCACCAAACCTATTTGGTTTTGCAACTTTGACAAATTTGCATATCTGCGGTGTCAAATTGCCTGCAAAAGGTGATCTCTTCTCAGGTTTATTAAATCTGGGTAACTTGAGTTTAATAGACTGTAGTGTGTCAATCGTGGTAGACTTTATCATATCTGCTCCATGCTTAGTTAATTTGACAATTTCAGATTTCAGTATATTGGTAAAAAAATTTTTAGAGATTCAAAGCTTATCATATCTGCACCCAAACTTAAATTACTTAACCTGAGTATGGAGCATCAATTAGTGTATCCTCTAGTGTTGAGCATACACAACTGTCCAACTTTTGACCAGGTGGATATTCATATTTACCCAACACATTTTTGGCGTAAAGATTATATGAGAAGGCAGACATTAATTTCGGATGTGATACGAATGCTTGAAGTGCTCTGCCATGTAAATTCACTCACCATCTCACTTGACCTTTTTAAGGGAAGTGTTTGAGTTCCTTGTTGGAAATTTTCTGCATATTTACTCATGCTGCATCTTCATTTCTATTTTTTGTGAACTATAAATTTGACTCCGTTATTACTTATTACTTATCAGGGGAAATTCATGTTGTATCGTAACACTCCTGATGCTGAAATTAAATTTGTGGAGCTGAACAAGGTATTTTACTATTTTTCAGTTTCCAAATCAATATTTTTTTTGAAAGGCAAAGGGAATTTATAAAGGGGACTAAGCCCAAAAGACCAAGCACAAACAGCAGAAACAGCAATCCAACACAGGGACCCAACCGAGACAGAGCAGCCCCAAATCAATATTATTGATAGTAATGTATTAGGTTTCTGAAAATTAAGATTTTCCTTTTTGTATGTACTTGATATTTGCACACAATCTACTTGAAGGGAAGAGCATCAAGAAAAATATTAATTTTCCAAGCTTTGCATTATAGTTAAAAGGATCTTAAGAGTTTTGACCTTGTTCACATTCAGTACATGTAATTACCATTTCAAAATTTAACTTGGGCTCTCAATATAGACATGGTCATAACTGATATGCTGTCATTACAAAAGCTTAAAACTGATATTTTGCTTTCTTAATTTTTCATTAAGGATTAGTATTGAGGCCACTATAAGATAACTTTAATGCCTTTTGTTCTACTGAATGAAGAAATCAATTAGTTGGCGTTTGGAAATACATTTTTTATTTATGAATACTTGGATAATACAATTATTTATGCTTAATCGCCCTTGATGTAATTGTTCAACTTTCCTCTTCCGGAAAAGTTTGGACTGTTATTCGTTTTCCTTAAAAACTTTAACATCAAAGGTTTTACATTTCCTTTTCTTTTATAAATTTGATATATATGACTTTATAAAACTCTTCGCATGACTGTTCATGAAGGGAAGAACAACGGGGCAGTGCAATCTCAAGTTTTGTTTTAATTGAATATGGTGAAAAGTGGTTAAGAATTTAAGATTTGCTAAGGTTTACATGTAATGGAGTTTTGGTATAAAATAAAATTTGAACGTAATTTAGACATGCATGATTATTCTACTAGGTTGTCCTTGAAAAAACCTCTGGAGTGTTATATTTGACTTGGTTGATTTTACTCAATATTTATTATATTCTCAATCGATCGTCTTTCTATTAATTTGATTTAGTAAATTAAACTTCTATATTAAGCGGATAGTATTTATGTTTATCAGAGAATCTTGTACCACATTGAACATTGTAATTGGTAAACCTGGTTTTTATAATTGTTTTGGTAAAATTAAGGGGTCTGTTGATGCTTTCAAAACAAGCATTACTTTTTATTTATTTATTTATTTCATTAGTTTAAAATAGACGATCATGAGACTTAGTTATTAACAGATTAAGAAATAGGATTGGATTGGTGGTATGCATACTTGTCGGACTACAGTGTAATCTTCATGATCGTATTTCATTCTTCAATTTATTTTTTCTTAAAAGTGAACTGCTTTTTTTGGATCCTGATGTCAAATGTTGTGTACTTGTGTTTTTGTCCTATGCCATTTTTAGGGGACCGGAGAGGAAGGGCTGCTGTTCACTTTACCTATGATTTGTGGTTCTATGCTCAATCATTTGGCCAGCTTATTAAAAGAAATGTTTATGGGGTAAACCTCCGGGCACTCAACTAAGTAAAAATTAATTCTTGAATTCTGGTTCTTGACTATTTTTGCGTTGGATAGGTCAGTACAGTGGTTCAAAAATATAGATAATATTAACTTATCTTGAGAATATGTTAGAGGTCCTGGCTTTTATGGGTTCGTTTTATAATATGTATCTTTGTTGACAGTAGAGATCACTGGTCTTTACTCTTCAATTTGATTTTATAATGTGACTGGCTTTCTTTGTTTGGCAAGATTATTAAATCCATACTCGGCAGATTGTTTGTCCATAAAACGAAATATTAGAATTCGTGATTGCCTGCAATTCCACATACAAATGAAATTGAGATGCAAGCCTTCATTAAGATTTATGATGCCTCCTTATTGCATTCATGGATGATTTATGTGATGATCATTCTGATAAGGATAATTTTTGAGAGAGAAAGAAATTCAGAGAGAAAGAAGAAGTAAAGAGCAGAGAAGAGAGAAACAGGGGAGATATTTGCTAAACAATTCAATAGTTCATGGCAAACTTCTTGAGATTTCTCTTCATTTAATCAGTCACTAGACTAGAAACGTTACTTGTACAAAAATATGAAATCAAACAAGTAGGCTTACAGTTTGTTCAGAGAATCAGACAAATAGTATCTTTGTTTAAATACATTTCACCTATCATTTAGATAAATGTAAGGTTTCCCCTGTTATGCAAACTATGCTGATGATGATGATGACGCTATTGGGGAAAAATGTTGCGGTGATCTTGTTTGAGAAGCCAAAGAAGGTTTTGGGGGAACTTGTAGGCACTCTAATCCACCTTCCAACATCTCAACAACTCTAGTCATCGATGGCCTATCCGATGGAATAGTTTGAATGCACCACAAGCTCACTAACACCATCTTCTTGGCAAGCTCCTTTTCCTCTTCAATGATAGCACCACGGAGTTCAAAATCATTGCCTGGTTCAAGCTGCTTATATATCCAATTTGGAAAATATATTTCACTTGTATGGGACACTCTTACATCAATGTTTTTTCTTCCACCGACCATTTCAAGAATCATCATTCCATAACTATATACATCGGACTTGTGAGAGACTTCTCCAAAGGTTCTACAAAATACTTCTGGCGCAATATACCCTATAGTTCCTCTCGTACCCAACATTGATATGATACTCTCTTTCATTTTGCATAGTTTGGCAAGCCCAAAATCAGATATCTTAGGGCAAAAGTCTTCGTCTAAAAGAATATTGTGAGGCTTTATATCAAAATGCACAATCCTTGTGTTACATCCTCGGTGTAAATACTCTAGTCCTCTAGCAATACCAACTGCAATTTGATACATTGTCTTCCATTCCAAACTAGATTTTGTAGTTGAAGATTCCTGATCATATATGAACTTATCAAGAGATCCATTAGGCATGAATTCATAGATTAGAGCCCTTTTATTCCTCTCATAACAAAAACCAAGAAGATTGACTACATTAACATGAGATGTTCTACTGATGCTAGCTACCTCATTGGTAAATTCCTCCCCATTTCCTTTGGACTCCTTCAAGAACTTCACTGCCACAAGACGACCATCAGGTAGCTTCCCTTTGTATACATCACCGTAGCCTCCTTGACCAAGTTTATTGCTGAATGAATTTGTCATCTTTTTAACGTCGGAATAATTGTATCTTGTTGGAGCAAGAGATCCAAAATTTCTTACAAAGGCTTCCATATTTTGGTAATTCTCTGTTTTGTTCTTCGAGAATTTATCAAACATATGTAATATAAAATTTCTTCCTAGGCCTCTTATGAGAAAAATGGAGAGGATTATTATTATCCCAACCACACCAGCTGCAATGCCTGCATTCAAAGATAGGAGTTACCCAATATGAACAAAAAAGAATAACAATTTTGAAATTACTCGAGAGATTTAACTGCCAATGAGAAATACACGAGTTGACGGGTGAATGTATTACCAAGGGACAGGGTAAGCATCCTTCTTTTGCTGAATGACGATCCTGCAGAAAAACTAAAGGATCAAAAATCTTAAATTGACAAGTGGTATCATCAGAAAATGGACCTAAATCTGAAATTAAAAATGAAGTCCATTAGATTACATATTAATTTGTATTCAATAATCTAAAAGCTACTTCTAATGGTTCATAAGAACTCCACATATCTTCTCTAAAATGATAAGAACAGCAAAGAAAAACAAGATTAGAGGAAAAATACAGAGAGGTTTGCTTTTAGTTTCTCACTAAAAACTTAATTAGAGTACTAAATTAAAGATATTGACAACTTTAAGCTAAAAACTTAATTTGTATAGTAATTAGCATTAACTGCCCTAAGCACCATTCAATGTCTCATAAAGTAAATATTTTTGCCATCCAAGATTATTAACCCTTCCCCATTAGCAAAGTTAATTTGTACAACAATGGACACCACAAACCGTGTTGTAACCTAATTCACTTGTATTTTTAATAAGTGTCACTGAAATATGGTTCAACTAAACTAAGAAGGTTGACATCTAAAGCCATGAAACGAGCTTGAGGTGTTAACAGCAATCAGTTAAATATTTAGATTGTAAATTAAAACCTAAATAATTTATTGATTATTTTGTTGAATATAAAAGGATAATAATGATATATTAACTATCTATTAAAATTTATCTAAATTGACAAATTAAGAGTTATCTATATTAAATTTATATTAAACTTAATATATTAAATTTATCTATTAAAACAATGGTGAGGTGGGGCAGATTTCCTGCGGGTTCAGGTTTTTCGGACATCCCTATCTCACACCAACCTGATCTTTATGGTTAAAATCATATTCCCCTCCTTCAAATTTCAAATTTATACAAGATAAAGATGATATGACTAGAAAGAAAGTTTAAATTATCCAACTGCATCTACCAAAACTAACACCAGTCCAACAATCATCAAGGAAACAATAACCTAGAACCTAATACAACTACCTAAAGAGTGGTTCACCTTCCACGAGTTTCGTCAGACAACAATCTCCGGTTTTGAACTCCGATGAACTAAGAACTATATATTGTAAAACAAATAAAAATATTGAACGTACCTTTTGAATATGGACAAGTATAGGGATAAGGCTGATCAGGGCAATAACAAGTGAATTCACTAGTATCACTATCATATCCACACACTCCATTCGACCGCTCACATGTATCACACAAGTCGTTATTTGCCATCCATTGCAACCCAAAACCATAACGAAGAAGCTGATTCAATCCTAAAAGTGGATATCTGTTTATGAACTCAAACACTGCAACTTGGACGTTTCCACCAGTACATGTTTCTAAATAAGCACTATGGGCTGATACGATGTCATTAATTGTGAAAAAGTAATTAACAGTGTCTGTGTTTGTTTCACCTGTGCTGCAATTAAATCGAAACATAGACAATGATTGCTGAAGCTCATTATTCACACTGGGACAACCATAGTACAGACTGATGTTTTGAGTATCGGAACTATAGTCTAAAATATTGAGATTCAAAGGCCTGTTACCACGGTTCGCTGGACAATTATTTTCCCAATAATCTTGTATAGCAACACTCACAATCTTTGAACTCCAATCAAATTTAAGGACGCGATAAGTCCTGTCCAAGATGGTAATCTGGGGCACATCACTGTTGCAGTCCACCTTGAATCCCGGATATCCACAATATTCTGACAGATCCTCTCCCCAGAAAGGATAACTAATATTCATGTTTCCGCACCGAAATGGGGCGCTGCATTTTTCATATTTACCATCGATGGCCAATACAGAGGTCGGAACATGAACGAAGAGGAGGGTTATGATAATGAAGAAGAAGCTAAGAAGGAGATCCATTCTTGAAGAGACAGAGAGAGAATTGGAAATTATATTGAGATGATGGAGATGAATGGGTATGCATGTTACGTCTGCCACCATAATAATACATTAATACCAATTGTTTACTTTTGATCAAGTGTGGGGTCAAATTAATCTAAGCGAAAGTTCTATTATCAATAAAAAAATTAAATGCCGGTCAATTTTGGAATAACGTTGAACAAGTATTGGTATATAAACAGGTCTAAGAATAGTCTAAGAAAAGTATTGCTAAGATTGTATTATTGTAAACTTTGTTTAGGGTATAATTAAGTAATAAAAATCAAATATACAGCATCATAAAAAGGTAGTAGAACAGTTCATTGACTCCCACATCAGACCATAAATGGCCTTGAGTTTAATAAAATAAGTCATAAGTCATATAAATAGTTATATTTTATATATATATATATATACACAGTTTTTCTATTGTCAGTTCGTCCTGACAATAAATATATGAGGACGAAGAATGTGGACCACGGATTATGGAGATGTTTTAACAAGTGCATATGTAAATCTAGTGGTCTACATTTTTCATCATAATATATTTATTGTCAGAACGAACTGATAAGTTAATTAAACATGACCATCGTTCATTTCATCTTAAAGTCCACACGTTTTTTCACTCTTTCAACAACTTATGTCTAAAAGCTAATCCTATCAACCCATTTATAAAGTAAGAGACTTTCATTTCAAAAAATAAAAATAAATAAATAAATAAAGTAAGAGACTTGTATCTAATTACAACAAAGACAGCTAGAATTCGAAATTACTAATATGCCTAAAATACAAAATGCATTTCTACTTGAGACAAACATCAACGGTATTTTAGTGGCTAGGTGTGCTTAATTAGAATTACTCTAATTGAGGTGTGTACCTGTTGAAGTTGGAGGGCCTTTTGGGGCTTGGTCGGGGAGGGGAGATCAAGGGGGACATGCCCAAATTGTGGCATTCGAAATAGAGTCAAGAGACTCATGACCACAACTTCCGTTAGGCTTTGTGCAATCCTGACACGGTATGCCTCCAAACTTCCATTTCAACACAAACCCTTCTTTTAGGAATTTTCCCGTATCAAACGGATTATCTATGGTTGTCCTATTTAATTTCTTAGGGAAAGGAACAACGATACTAACATTACATGGTCCAGGACCATTAGCTCTTACTAGTATGGACCAATCCTTGTATTTGACATTGTTACTACCAGGGCAAGTGAAGTGTATAACAAGACATGGAGTTGGTTTTGGACAATCATATAGGAATCTAAATAATCGAATATCTCAGGATTGATGGTAGTGTAAGGAAATTCAGGAGAGTAGGTTCCATTATGGTAGTCCTTTCGTGCAATCCTGAGAATTTAAGCATTTAGGTTGATATCTAAAACCCAATAATATACACCATTGATCTCCATGGTAGTCTGCAATTAAAGGAAAATTAAATATGCATGTGTAATTGATTTAAACAATAATAATAAGGGTTAATTGCACTAAACTTAAGGGTTGTTTGTTTTTTCCACTTAAAACTTAATAGGTCTGAATCATAATTAATGATGTCTGATATTACATATCAATTGTCCACACATGTACCGTCCAGGTGAATGATGTTTGGGAAATTGCTTGGGTACTGACTGGTCCGTACCCAAGCCATACTGACCACACCAAACCACCCAATGGGGTGTTGCCACGTGGCAAAACTCTTTTGTTTTTTCCATATTTCTTCTTGTTTTGGGTTACGTGACAAGCAATGAGTAGTGTGGTCAGCACCTTGGGTACTGACCAGTCGGTAACCAAGCATTATTGGTCTCTATAATTAATGATGTCTGATATTACTTTGAATTAAATTATTATTTAATTTCAAAAGTAGCTACATGGTGATTGATGGATAAAAAATTCAGTCATTTTCAATTTTTAATGGCGAAAGAAAAGTAACGCCCACGTGAACAATAGCTGGGGAAAGAACATTTTGATAAAACTAATGGGCCCATGTGATTTTTTTTATTTATTTATAGAAAATTCATAGTGATTCATGAGTCACAATATGGGTTTGTTTGGTGAATAAGATAACTTATCCTGAATAAAAGAAGATTATACTATTTTTTTTAGAGAGTCAATATTGATTATATACACATATAACAAATTATATTAATTATACATCAATTTAACATGTGGTGATGTGAAGAAAGTCATCAGAGTTAGTAAACTGTCTTTATATTCAAAATATAAACTTGTCTGTCAATGTTTTTCAAAGAATAATATATAGTCAGAGTTGAGAATAATCAATATTGGATAAATTCACTTCAGATCCATTTACTCTCCCTAAATAATCGAATATCTCAGGATTGATGGTAGTGTAAAGAAATTCAGGAGAGTAGGTTCCACTATAGTAGTCCTTTCGTGCAATCCTGAGAATTCAAGCATTCAGGTTGATATCTAAACCCAATAATATACACCATTGATCTCCATGGTAGTCTGTCATTAAAGGAAAATTAAATATGCATGTGTAATTGATTTAAACAATAATAATAAGGGTTAATTGCTCTAAACTTACCCTTACTTTATTGAATATAGTAAGATTTCAAAAAGATGCCTTAAATTAACACAAGCACCCATTGTCATCAAGTCAATCCATTAACTTTAACAGTTGACTAACCTTAACCCATGGAAAACCAAATATACCTCTGACACATCATCACAAGCATAAAATTAAATATGCATGTGTAATTGATTTAAACAATAATAATAAGGGTTAATTGCTCTAAACTTACCCTTACTTTATTGAATATAGTAAGATTTCAAAAAGATGTCTTAAATTAACACAAGCACCCATTGTCATCAAGTCAATCCATTAACTTTAACAGTTGACTAACCCTAACCCATGGAAACCCAAATATACCCCTGACATATCATCACAAGCATAAAATTATTTTAATTAAAAAGTGAAAAATCAAATAAAAAAACAAGATAATTAGTTCGTGAAAACATCTTTAGTTCACGGAGGAGCCTCCTCTGCTAATTGCAGAAGGTCGATCTCCTCCAACTGGAAGAGATTGACGATGATCTCTTTCAGTAGGAGGAGATTGTCAAAGATCTCATGTTTTCTTCGGCGGTGGAGATCCATCGTCGATGGATTATTATTTTTTTAAAAAAATTAATTAAAAAATATTTTATATTAAGGATGATGTGATAAGGGTATTTTTGGCTTTCTAAGGGTCAAAGTTAGTCAATCTGTTATAGTCAACCGTTAAAGTTACGAATTGACTTGATGGCAAAAGGGTTTTGTGTTAATTTATGGCATTTTTTTTTTTTTTTTTTGAAATCTTACTAGATTTAATAAACTAAGGGTAAGTTAGTGCAATTAACCATAATAATAATGGTGGCTCTATTGCCACCCACAAAATATCTTCCTACACCCATATTAAAAAATTAAAATTATTAATTTTACTTCCTACACCCTTTAAAATACCAAACTATCATTTAAACATTTTGTTAATTTTAAACTTTTTTTTTTCTCATTACACAAATTACTCTACATTAGCTTCCACCACCACAATATATATATATATATATATCTTGTATTTTCTTCTTTCCAAAAAAAAAAAAAAAAAAAAAAACAACTACATAAATTTTCTTTTGCATATTTGAGCACAAACACACACATATGCTGAACAAAACCTTTTTCTATCCACTAGTGAATTTTGAATTCATCGTATAAAAAAAAAAAAAAAAAAAAAAAAATCATCCGATTATTGTAGATTGTGAATTTTGGCACAAAATCTTGATTTTTCATAACTTTTTGCTAGTTAAGCAGCTTTAGTTACAGAACAATTGATTATTTCTTACAGAAAAAATGAGTTAGGATAAATCTCAAAATTTTACATTAATCGTTTATCCATCTATTTCCTTGATATTCAATAGTGAAAAAGAGTAAATGAATTAATCTTATTAATATATATATATATGTGCGCGCGCGCGTGCGTGCATCGTGCATCATGCACTGTTAATAGGATTGTGAGGAATTTTCTTTGTCCATCCATTCATTGACTATATGTGGAAAAAAAAAAAAAGGTTATACAGTATTTCCTAATTGATATTAGGTTTGATTAAGTAAATATTATTAAGGTTTATAATAGATTGGGTGTTCAACTTATGGCCAGTTATGGGTGTAGGAAGTAAATTTAATTTCTAATTACAAAGCCATGTATTTTAAGTAATTAAATGTTAGGGTATTTTATAAATAAAAAAAGTTTCATTAAAACATGGGTGTAGGAAGATATTTTGTGAGTGGCAATAAAGCCACCCTAATAATAATAAGGGATATTATCATTTTGGTCCCTATGTTTTCGCGAGTTATGACTTTTTAACTATCTTTCCATTTTTAGTTCCCGTAGTCCCCATGTTTTTCAAAATCCATCAATATTTTAGAGCTTATTTGGTTGGGCTTTTGAAAAACCTCTATCGGTAAAAGATCTACTTGTAGTAGATCTATTAGAAATAGAGTTTTTGAAAAAAAAATCATAGATGTTTGGTTGGTAGACTTTTTTTAAAAAAAAAGTCTATTTGAAGAATCACCTCCCCATGAGCTTTTGCTTAGTAGAGGTTTAAACTCTACTAGTCTCCACTCAATTTAAAATAGACAATCTCAAAAGCTCAATCAAACAACTCTAAAAAACCCAAATAGACGTTGGTAGACCTTTTGAGCCAGTAGAAAGCTCAACCAAACATGCACTTAGTCTCTCTATGAGTTAGACGTTAGTTAGAGTTAACGGTTCCAAGGGTATTTTTATCTTTAAACAAAAAAGATATATGCCACGTGTCAAAATCAAAACATATATAACAAAAAAATTTTAAATATTTATATAATATAATAATATGAATAATAAACAAAAAAGTTATAACTCTCCACCATCCAAATATTAGATGGGCGATTGAGATCTATTAATATAAAAAAAGAATTATTTAAAAACATATTTGGAAAATAAAATATAAAAAAAAAAAAAAAAAAAAAACTGGAGATCCATATGGATGGATCTCCATGGATATCTGCATCACGAAGGAGATCGATCGATCTCAGTTATCATTTTCTCAAAAATCTATGTTGGTACAAGATGGTGCCTAGATGAATTTGTTTACATCCTTGAATGCAGGAAATTGTACAACCAAATTGTCTCACATGTGACGAAGCAAACTGAGACTTTGCAGATGCTTTTAAGAATCATGAAAAACGATTTGAAGATTAGTCATTATTGCAGAGATGGAGGAATGCTCTGACCCAAGCCGCAAATCTATCTGGTTACCATTTACGGTAAGTGTTACATTTCTCAAACCCGTTAATGTAACTTGGAGTAAAAGAAGATTTACTGAGTTAATTTATGATCCAAACAAAAAACTATTTGATAACCAGATTAACTAATTTATGTGTCCTTGTAATTGGATTAATTTTTAGAATTCAAAATAAAAGAATGAGAAGACACGCATGCAGATCCGTGTCAAGAATGGTGAGATCTTGAGAGCTGGAAGAAACCAATGGAATTTAAAGAAAGTTGCTTCTCTTTTAGTCATTTCATCCAACATTTGTCTACATATTTATCTCCAATATCAATTAAAATGCATTCTAATTTTAAGACAAAGATGTTGATGTGTATTTTCCGTCATTTTTGCTTACCCCCAACTTGATGACAAGTGTCCAAAAAATTAACCCAAGTTAATGAATTAGAATTCTATTAAATACATAAGGATAAATAGGTAAATTTAGATAAAAAACAAATATTAACATTTTAAAAAAGGAGAAATCGTATTTTAGTCCATATATTTTGCCTTAAACACAAACATCCCAATTTGAATGTGCTTGAGGTATGTAAAGTCAATAATGCCCTTGAGTAAAAGTGAGAGACTATTTTGGTGGGTAAATTTCACAAACAACCCTGAATTTATGTGTAATTGTATAAATATTCATTTTTTCTAATAATTACAAAAATATACCCTATCATCATTTGACTTTTGTTAACTTTAACCTTTAACCACATTTGTATTCCGAAATGACTAAACTACTCTTGAAAACTTATTTATCTTTTCTTTTATTATTTAAAATATTAAAAAATTGAAAAAATCAGTACAATTTTTTTTTTTTTTTTTGCTTTTATCTTCTTTTTCTTTCTATCATTTTTTTTTTTTTTTTTACATTTCCATGTCCCCAAACACCAAATTTTCAGATTTCAAAAACCAACTTTATCACCAAAACATTCAATTTTATACTCATCAACTCACAAACAATTTCATTTCATCAACACAATCAAAACCCACCAACAATTACATTTAATCAACATAATCAAAACCCACAAAACTCACTAAACACAATCAAAACCCACTAAACACAACCATTTTTCTTGTTTTGTGGATTTTGATTGTGTTAAAAAAAATGATAGAAAGAAAGCAACAAAAAAATTGTACCAATTTTTTCAATTTTTTAGGTAACTATCTTTTAATATATTTAAATAATAAAAGAAAAGATAAATAAGTTTTCAAGGGTAGTTTAGTCATTTCGGGATACAAATGTAGTTAAAGAGTAAAGTTAATAAAAGTTAACTGACGATAAGTATATTTATGTAATTATTAGAAACAAATGGATATTTATACAATTACACCTAAATTCATAGTTGTTTGTGAAATTTACCCACTAAAATAACCTCTCCCTTTTATCCAAGAACACTATTAACTTTCCATACCCCAAGCACATTCCAATTGGGATGTTTGTTATGGATGGCAAAATATGGATCCAGATCCATAAAATGCCCACACAAAATGAATGGGTCTAGACCCAAACCATAACCACTAAATAAGCAGCTGGTTCAGATGTAGACCCGACCCGCTTATCTTCCGGGTTTTAACCAACCCACCCATGACCCGTTTTATGTTTATTTTTATCCAAATTTTTTTGACCTGGATTTGTTTGGGCCTAGATTTTTTTTACCCAAATCAAATAAATATAAATATCCAATTCAATCAAAAAGTTGATAAGTATCTAATTTTTTACAACCCATATCCAATTAAAACAATAAACTCAAATATTCTTCAATAAATCTATTGATAACACATCTCTAAATATTAATTTTTACAACCTATATTCAATTAAAAATAATAATAATAAATCACGTGGATACTAATGGCTCTTCCTCATCTATTGTAGCATATATTTCTTCCTCCAGAGTGCCACCTAAAAAAACAATCAAGTAAAATAAATAAATTAATAGCAACCAATATTATATATAAGTAATAAGTATAACTAAATTTGAAAATAATTGCATACCTCAAATAGGAACCCATATCCAGTTTTGTGTACACATTAAGGCCTCAAGCGTGTCTGGGTGCAATCTTCTACGATGTGTTCAAAAACCCATCATGCTTCACTTTTCGGTCATATTGACCAGGTCTTCTGAGCAATATGTGGCATGTGTCTATGTGAACCACATCGCACCAAGCTTGTTTTTTATAATTCGTTCCCATCGAAAAAGAGACAAGAACTCTTTGTGACACCTTTATCTCCCATCCCTTTTGTAACCATACCAGCTTATACGGTCTTAGGTGTTTCTCTGTTTTCAGTCCCAACTTTCGAACTGCTTCAGGTGCTATAATATTCTCACAACTTTCCCTGTCGATAATATATCGGCACACCTTGCCTAAAATAGTGCAAGTGGATTGAAACACATTGTTTCGAAGATAATCACTCTCCTCAGCTCGTGGTGTCAAGAATGTACGTCGTACTACTAATAATGGGCCAGAATCGCCATCTACATGGTCTTCTTCGACGTTGACTTCTTCATTAAACTCTGCCTCTTCTCCAACCTTTGCATCTTCCTCACCATTGTCATTTGTCTCATTAAACAAGACTGATCTCTTCCCCATCTTTCGGCACTCCGATTGATGGTGTCCTACTTCTCCATAGCCGAAGCATCTCACACCTCATGTAGAGATGGACATTTTTCCCTGGGGCCCTAATTCCCCGCGTCCCCATCCCCATTTAGGGATTTTTTTGGGGAAAAATGGGAAAATGGGGAGGGATGTGGATGAAAATTATCCCCAAATTGAAATGGGATTGGGATGGGGATGGGGATGGGGATGGGGATGGGGGGACCCCTCCCTATCCTCATTTCCTCATTTTCTCCACAATTTTATTGAGATAAGGATGAGGATGGGGATGGGGGGGAGGTCCCCCATCCCCATTTCCCCGAAACATATATAAATATAATTATAATATATATTTTTAATTTTGTTTTAATTCTTAGAAAACCCTAACTCCCTAAGTATATATACACATTTTATATAAAATGCACTAATGAATTTTATTTTGTATTTGTAATGGAATGTTTATTTTTTTAGTTTAATTTATAGTTTTTAGTCAAATGGGGAAATGGGGGAACGGGGGAACGGGGAAAATGGGGAATTGGGGATGGGGATGGGGATGGATATAGGTCCCCCCAAAATTCCCCATCCCTATTTTCCCCAAATGGAGAAACGGGAGGGTATAGGGGAAGGGTCTAGGAAGTGGGGATGGGGGGGCAGGACCTATATCCATCCCCATTCTCCAAATGTGCATCTCTAACCTCACGTCACTGTTCTCAGCTAGACCTGATTGGAAGGCTGTTGGGTCTAATGGTGGTCAGGCGCAGAGCACTTCCGCTGCTGCTACTGGCCATTGTCTACTGCTGTGATCACGTGTTACTGTTGCTGGCCCCTGTTCTACCCATTGAACCCGTACTGTTTCCTATTAACGGCCCACCTCCCGTTCTTCGTACCAAGTTCTTTTCGATCTACAAAGCTCTTTGGTGTGCCTCTGAGACCGTAATTAGGTTAAAAAGGTTCACCGCATCTAGGATTTATTGACGTAATCCTCCACTATACCTGGACACCAACTGATCTTGGGTTTCTTGAATATCGTTGCGCACTAGCAACTGATAAAATTCTGTTGTATATTCATCAACCGTTCGCAATCCTTGTCTCAGATTCTGCAATTTCTAATACAACAACCTCTGAAAGTTATGGGGTAAAAATTCCGCTCGCATCTTCCTCTTTATCTTCTCCCAATCGGAGATTTTCATCTTTCCAGAGCGATTCCAAGTGAGTTTAAGCTGCTACCACCATGCGACTGCCCGTCCTCGAAGCCGAGTTGCCACCAAGGCTACTTTTGCATTATCCGGATCGTTTTTAAACTTCAAAATCTCTTCCACGATTCCGAGCCACTCTAAGAACTCTTCTGGATGCAGGTTCCCTTGAAACTTAGGAACTTTTATCCTCATACCTGACTCCCATCGACAGTTCTCTTCAAATTCTCACGCTGGTCGTCTATTGGGAGGAACCTCTTCCTCCCAGTGGTCACGCACTAGTCGTCTCCGCTGTAGAATTTCTTGCTACAGAACTTCTTCCTCTTGGTCACTTTCCTCATCACTTTCCTCCTCGTCTCCACTCATGCGAGGGTTTCGAGTTGGTAAGGTTAAGGTTTCTAAGTTGGCGATTACCTTTGCCATCTGCTCGGCTAACAGCGCAACCTGCTGCTCTAACTGTGTCGTACGGTCATGTTCGACAGCTTCTTCTACAGGGATCCGGTTAGGTTGTCATCTCTTCGATGGCATGTTGATGTCCCGAATGAACACGGCTCTGATACCAACTAGTGTAACGGAAGCTCTACGAGAAAAACCTGCTAGAAACAATTAGAAACAACCTACTAATATTCTGTTGATCCGCGCACGGCTGCCAGAATACTAGGCTTCAAATACGACAATCTTCACGCACGAAGGGTGTGTAATTGGATAATTGAGAATCAATTCTTTGAAATTTTATTAAATCAAAAACTGAAAAACAAGAGCGGCTTATAAGTCTATTTAAAGGAAGCAAACCTTAACCCTAATCCGAAACCTTGATAAGCAAGGAATGGCCTAAAACCCTAAATAACGAAATTTATTAAAAATGGAAAATTTGAGTTAAATGCGAAAACAAATAAAGCTAACAATCCTAAGTAAGCCAAAATTGATGGAAGTCGATTCGGACTTGGAAAACAAAAGTTATTGCGAAAACGAAACTTTCCTAAAATGGTAAAAACGGCCTTTTCAGGGCCTAAACAATGGAATTCGGCTAAAAAAAGGGTATGCCTCATGACCAAAGGCCATGAATATTGAAGATCTCACCGAAATACATCAACTGTGAAAGTTTCACGTCATTCTGACTCTGTCGCCCGAACTAGTAGGAATGATTTGCCCCTTTTTCTTGATCTTTTTCCTATCCAACCCCTCCATGTAGTCCAATGCTAAGGCTGCTGCATCATATTTCATGTGTATTATACAAATACCGAATAATGGTGGCAATTCACTTTTTTTTTTTTTTTTTTTAATCCACAGTACATATATACAATTTTTTTGAAAATATGATTTCACACACAAGATAAAAAATTTATTCATAACAAATTCAATAATATATAGAGAGAAAGAAATGGAGAAAAAAAAAAGACTGGGAACAATCCATAAAAGAAAATGACAAAATAGAGACATAGTTGTTTTATTTTATTATTTATTACTTTTAAATGAAGATATTTTAGTAAATATACATGAATTCTTTTTTTAATCAGGAAAGGGAACTTGATTCCTAAGGTGAGTGGAGGGAATCAAGTTCTCTTTCATTCAGGAACTTGATTCCTGGTATAGGTGTGGGTAGGGATGGGAATTTCCCCCACGGGGCCCCGCCCCCATTTGGGGGCAAATTTTGCCCCCAAAACCTAAATGGGGGCGGGGGTGGGGAACCTCCCCCCACCCCCATTTCCCCATTTTCTAAATGGGCATGGGGTTGGGGCCCCAAATCCCTCATTTCCTCCATATATTTTTATTTATATATATTTTACTTTATTTTCAAAAAAAAAAAAAATAAAAAAAAAAAACTCTTAACTCTATTAGTCTATTACTCATATTTTGGATTGATTGAAGGCTTTAAATTTGTTTAGACTTTTATGTGTTATATACTAACACTATATTATTATAGTTATTTGTATTAATTTTGGATTAAATTAAATCAATTATATATTTTAGATTGTATATTTTGTTAATTATTGGATTGGATATTAAAACTAGATGAAACAAAAGTTTGGTCCGATCTAATTTCAAATTTTGAATTCCAAATTTCGGATTTCGGATTAAAAAATATTAGGATTATAAATGAGGGAAATGGGGGACGGGGGTGGGGGCAGAGGAACCTCCCCCCAAACACCCCCATCCCCATTTCCCCCAAATGGGGTTTGGGGGCGGGGTTGGGGGTGGGGGGACCCTCCCCCACCACATTGGGCCCCCATTCCCATCTAGAGGTGGCATCGGTCCGATTTGGTTCTGGTTTCAGTTCCAAACCGTCGGTTTTGGTTTTTAGGCCACCTAAAATCGAAATCGAAATCGAAACCGGAAAAACTGGCTTGTTACCGGTTTCAAACCGCCGGTTTGGCGGTTCCGGTTTCAAAATCGACGGTTTGGGTACGGTTTCGGTTTTGGGCGGTTTTTTTTTAAAAAAAAAATTCAAAAAAGTGCCACGTGGCAACTTCGGACGGTTTGGAGGAATTCCAAACCGAAATCAGAACCGGAACCACCGATTTCCAAACTGGTTGTTTTGGTTCTGATTTTCGGTTCCGGTTTGGCCAATCCGGTTCCGGTTAAACCGCGGACAAAACCGATGGTTTAACCCAACCGTGGTCAGCTCTATTCCCATCCCTAGGTGTGGGGTCCACAAAACTTAATTCCTCATAAATTTAGTAAACACAGGAATTTAAAAATCAGGAACTTAATTCCCTTTCCCAGAAAGGATTCCTGATTGATAAACACGCCCTAAGATTATGGTTAATCTACTAAAATAAGAAAAATACATATAGATACAATCACAAAATCAATCAATCAATCAATCAGAATTAATAAGTGATTCCCTTGACATAACTTAATGAATTAATTTCCCTTAAAAAAAATAATAAATAAATAAATAAAACTTAATGAATTAATTCTTCGTTATACAGAGAAAGTTTATGGACTTTTTAAAACTCCGGCTAGGGCGTGGATTGATATATCATATATCATCCAAATTTGACTATCTTATTTAATGAAATAATTCTTCATATGTAGAAAGTTTACCCATTGTCAAAAAAAAAAAAAAAAAAAAAAAAAAAAAAAAAAAGTTTACCCCTGTATTTACGTTTCAGGTTTTATTAAAATTTCCCTCCTTTTTTTTGCGGTTTTAAATTATCATAAATAAAAGGCCGGGAAAACAAAATTATATGCCGCCAATATATATAATTATGGTAAACCTAAATACAATTCCAAAAGGAGAAAACCAATCGCCGAATTGAGTCAATTTGGGGATTTGATGGGCGGTTTGTTTAGAGAAACAACAACACCACCAAGAAGTTCCAGGTTTCTTTTATTTGTTTCAATTTGGAGGATTTTTAGGTTTTTATTTTGATACTTGACTCTTTATTTGTTGTTATGTCTTGTATCTCACATTAGGGTAGAACTTCACTTATTTCTAAGATTAGTATTCGCAGAGAAGAATTGGGTATTTGGGTTCTTTGTTTTGTTTATTTATTTTTATTTTTATTTTTTTGGAAATCAATTTTGATTAATTTGAAAATCTGATTTATTGGGAATTTTTTTTTTTTTTTGGTGCTCGATCAGTGAGAAGCGAAACCCTAGAATCTATAATTAGTATAGAGCATGGAGGGTCAGGAACATAGCAGTAAGAAAGTCAAAATCAATGATGAAATGGGGATGGATCGGCTAAGCAATTTGCCGGACTCTGTAATCCATCACATTCTCTCACGTATAGATGCCAAATATGCGGTTCAGACCTGTGTTTTGTCGAAGAAATGGAAGTTTCATTGGGCTCATATTCACTGTTACAGTTTCGACTGCTTGACCAGCGCTAGTGTTGTTGACTTTGAAGATTTTGTCATTAATGTGTTGAATAATCGCAAGCCTTTCTCTCTAAGTAGACCGAAGTTTTGTTTAAAAGGGGCGACAACGGCGTCTCTTGTGAAGATATTTTATCATCATGCAATGTCATATAGATTTGAGGAGATTGATGTTAGAAAGAAAGCCCAAATCAGTGATCACATGGCGATAGATCGGCTTAGCAGCTTGCCAAACCCTGTAATCTATCACATTCTCTCCCTTATGGACACCAAGTATGCAGTTCAGACATGTGTTTTGTCCAAAAACTGGAGGAATCATTGGACTAATATACACAACTTCAATTTTGATCACTCAAGCTTCAGTAGATGGGTTGGTTTCAGAGATTTTGTCTTTAATGTTTTGCGGCGTTGCAAGTTAATAAATTTGGGAAAACTCAAGTTTATTTGTGGGAAATCAATCAGGGTGAAACTTGTTAGGACGGTTTTTCAGTATGCAATATCACATAGACTTGAAGAGCTTGAAACTGATCTCATTGGTAGTTTTCCTCCGAGCCTTTCCGATTGTCAAACAAGTCTTTTTGAATGTCAAACTTTGAAGTCTCTAAAAATACATCATACTGTAACAGACTTCTTCAAGTTTACAGCTTTGAAAACCTTGCAAATCTCAGCCTCGTTACCTGGGGAAAGTGATCTCTTTTCTAACTGCTTGAATTTGGAGAATTTACTTCTAACAAAATGTTCTGCGTCTTATAGTGCTAGTATCTTTATCATATCTGCTCCACGGCTGGTTTCTTTGACAATTTCAGATTTCAGTTTTTATGGAAAGATTATGATTACTGCACCTAGACTTAAATTCTTTAACATGAAGGAGTCTTCTTGCTTGTTGAGCATTGATAAATGTTTGGACCTTGACGAGGTGAATATTCTCATTTCTCCATCAATTTATGAACAAATGACAAACTGGTACACTTCGAAAATCAGAGGAATGGTTGAAGGGCTTTGCAATGCAAAGTCAATTTCTGTAGCATTGAATCTTTCTAAGGTTAGTAGGTACTTTCATTTTAATTTCAAGATATATAGAATTACATTGGGTTTCATTGATTTTTATATTGTAAATTGTAACTGTTTATGATTTTTATTATTTGAAATATTAAAGGACCTTTATTTTATATAGAAGCTACCTAAATGTATTTATCTATTTGAAATTTATTGATTATTGATTATAACTTTTCAGGGGAAATTCATAATGTATTACATTAGTGTTGATGCTGAAGCTAAAGTTATGAAGTTAAATCAGGTATTTTTTGTAAGATTCATATCAATTCTGTTGACTGTAATGTATGTATACAAAATACCCAAATTATGTTCTGTGCTATTTTTAGGATTCTGGGGAGGAAGAGCTACTGTTTGTTTTTCCTATGGTTAGTGACCTTTGCCTCGATCAATTGGCCACCATAGTAGAAGACATGCTAGCAGAAAAGATAGCACATATGAGTAATCATATGGAGATTGATCGCCTAAGCAACCTGCCAGACCCTATAATCCATCACATTCTCTCTCTCATGAACACCAAATATGCTGTGCAAACCTGTGTCTTGTCCAAGAAATGGAGGTATCATTGGACTCATATCCATAGTCTCAACCTCAAGTTCATATTCAAAACAATTGGTGATTTCGGAAATTTTGTCCTTAAAGTCTTTCATCGTCGCAAGCGTTACCCGTTGAGTAGCATAAAGTTTCACTTGCATGGTTATAAAAGCCCATCTCTTGCGAAAATAGTTTCTGATTATGCCTTATCAAAGAGCCTTGAAGAGCTTGATACCAATCTTACTATTTTTCCTCCAAGCCTTTACCAATGTCAAAATCTAAGGACTCTCAAACTGGGTCCTTGCTCTTGCTTAACCTCGACTTTTCCTGACTTATCTAGCTTGGCTTCATTGACTACTTTGCAACTGATCGACTTTGCGTTACATACCTGTGATTACTTCTCAAAATGTTTGGTTCTAGAGAACCTATCCTTAATAGATTGTCGAGTAGCATGTGTATCGCTTTTTGAGATATCTGCTCCACAACTAGTCAAATTGACTATTTTAAATTTGAAAAGATGGGATTTTATGAATCGGGAGCAGAAGATTGTGATAATTTCACCCAGACTCAAATTATTTAATATCTATGGGGTGAATCCTTTAGTATTGGATAGGGTTGATTGCCCAACCCTTGAAAAAGTGGATATTCAATTGTCCCCACCTGTTTCTCAAAAAGCTGATGATAAGAAGCAGGCATACATCCTGGATATGATCCGTATGGTTGAAGGGTTGTACCATGTGAAATCAATTACAATATCACTGAACTTTTCTAAGGTAAGTGGTTTAATTGATATTATACTGCAACTTCGTATATCTTTTATCAATTTGATACTTGATATGACTTTCATACAAAGAATTTACTAAACACTTTATTTTTTATTTCTACGAAAAGGAAATGTGAGAGAAAAAATTGACTCATTACCTGGTTATAACTTTGTCAGGAGAAATTCATTTTGTATCATGGCGATGTTGATGGAGACAATAAACTTGTGGAGCTAAACAAGGTATGTTACTGAATCCATATAAATAAATTTCATCGATAGCAATGTCTATTTACTAAAGATTTGAATCATGACTAGCCAAAGGTAGGTTGAGTGGGAGAAGACCTTTGTTTAATGAAAGAGGTTATGCCGTTATGGGTTACAATTTGATATAAAATATTCCATGATTGTTCTTACCACAATAATTGATATTTCACTTTCTTGCATCAATTGATGATCAACATTTAGGCGGGTGCTAATTAACTTTGAAACTTTTACTCTACAAAGAAATCAAATGGCTTGAAAAGGTGACTTGTACAATTACTTATATTGTGAATTCATTGAAATATTGCTATGTGACTTTTTAAACTAGTTGCAATGCTTGATCTTTCCTTTACTGGGAAGTTATCTTTGATATTATTTGATTTTAATCAATATTGAATACATAGACAAGCATATTTATTTTTTTATAAATATATTTCTTTTGATGCAAAAAGATTGATAGATTTTGACTTTGTAACTTGCTAGTGGCTGAAAAACAAAGGATTTTTGATAGTATATGTGCAGGGTTACTAAATTGCAGGCGAATTTTCCGGAAAAAACCTTATAAAATTCAAACTGCTATTCCTTATCTTCGTGTTGTGACATTTATAGGAGACAGGAGTGAAACAGTTGATTGGTTTGGCCACCGTATTTGAAGAAAACTGAAGTTTTTCTTTCATGAAGTTGCAACTAAACATTAAAGGAAGCAATACAAGAATTTGGTAATCTGCTATCCTCTTGGCTACTTTGGACTGAGGTTGTGCTTCAAAGAAACAGTTTTTATTTATTTGTTAGACTTTGAATTTCTTTTTACTTTTGATGAATCTCAATGGAACTAGGATTGAAGCTTCTCTACTGTTTTTTGGTTACAAATTTCATCTTTATTGGAGAATATAGTCATGTTTCACTTATTGGTATCAAAATATCTTCATTTTTTATTTATATACATGTATAGAGTTGATCTGGTGTGCATGTGTTTTTCACAGCGTCGTGGTCCTTCTAGAAATGTTCCTTAACGTTGTGTAATTGAATCCTACGCAAAAAAAAAACTTGCTGGATTCTTGCACTACAGTTGACTATAAAAATGTTTTTTCATGCGGTATAAGATAAATCCTGCTGTTTTTTGGTTACAAACTTCTTGTCTTTATTGGAGATTATATATCCATGTTTAAAGTAATTTTTGTTTAGAAACAAATGTTTTAATTAATTTTAAAAATACAAAGTTGGTATCAATCTCTCTCTAGAGTATAGACTATAGAGAGATTGAGAAAGATAGTTGATTATACCGTGTTGTCAATTGTGTAATATGTTTTAGAATGTTGTGGAAACGTTCCACAATATGTTGTAATGTGTGCAGGATTTTTACACTTGATAATTGGAGAACTAACCGTTAACCAAAGGTTAGACATAAAAACATTTTTTTTTCCAGACGTTAATGGTCAACTATTAGACTTAATGGTTGTCCAGACGTTTATAATAAAAAATTTAAAATGATCTCAATTTTTTTTATAATCGTAAATTTACCTAAAAACTAATTTTGAAATAACCGTATGATTTTTATTAATTATATTTCTAATCAAACTAAAACAAAATAACAAATTGAACTCAACCGTTAATAGAGTGACTCGACGGCATGGAGTAGATCTCTTCCAAGTATCAGATAGGACCTTACCAGCAATGGATTATGTAGGTGGAGGTTTTCTTTATATTTAAATGATTTTATTTATTTTCAATTAATATTATATGTTTATTTATTAATTCAAAATCAATCACACAAAAGTGATGCAATAACGTTAAAACCATGTTAAAATAACTGTTTGTAACTCAATTAATGAACAAATGAAAGATAATTTGCATATGTTAAACCGATTTAGAGCAAATAGGAAAAGTTGTTATACATTCACTTCTTCTAATCTTCAACGCGATTCCAAGATCAAACCATTCTCTAGTTAGTCGATTTGCAGGAACAACAATGGTGCGGCCATTGGTGTTCGATTTGCAAGAACAACGGTAGGAATTCGATGAGGAAGAAGGAAGAGAGAAGAAGGAAGAAGACAGTAAAAAAAAAATTAACAAAAGAAAATAGAAAAATTAATGTTAGGGGTATTTTTATAATTTACAGATATACACTCAAGTTTTAATGCAGAGGCTCGATCCACTTCTCCATGGTGAGGAGGGTTTTTAACTATGCCAACTCACTTGGGCTTGAACATCTTGAAACTAATATCGTCACCAAGTTTCCTGCGAGAGATTTGAAGACTCTCAAACTGGGTTTTGGACATGGAAGAGATTTTTCACCAAACCTATTTGGTTTTGCAACTTTGACAAATTTGCATATCTGCGGTGTCAAATTGCCTGCAAAAGGTGATCTCTTCTCAGGTTTATTAAATCTGGGTAACTTGAGTTTAATAGACTGTAGTGTGTCAATCGTGGTAGACTTTATCATATCTGCTCCATGCTTAGTTAATTTGACAATTTCAGATTTCAGTATATTGGTAAAAAAATTTTTAGAGATTCAAAGCTTATCATATCTGCACCCAAACTTAAATTACTTAACCTGAGTATGGAGCATCAATTAGTGTATCCTCTAGTGTTGAGCATACACAACTGTCCAACTTTTGACCAGGTGGATATTCATATTTACCCAACACATTTTTGGCGTAAAGATTATATGAGAAGGCAGACATTAATTTCGGATGTGATACGAATGCTTGAAGTGCTCTGCCATGTAAATTCACTCACCATCTCACTTGACCTTTTTGAGGGAAGTGTTTGAGTTCCTTGTTGGAAATTTTCTGCATATTTACTCATGCTGCATCTTCATTTCTATTTTTTGTGAACTATAAATTTGACTCCGTTATTACTTATTACTTATCAGGGGAAATTCATGTTGTATCGTAACACTCCTGATGCTGAAATTAAATTTGTGGAGCTGAACAAGGTATTTTACTATTTTTCAGTTTCCAAATCAATATTTTTTTTGAAAGGCAAAGGGAATTTATAAAGGGGACTAAGCCCAAAAGACCAAGCACAAACAGCAGAAACAGCAATCCAACACAGGGACCCAACCGAGACAGAGCAGCCCCAAATCAATATTATTGATAGTAATGTATTAGGTTTCTGAAAATTAAGATTTTCCTTTTTGTATGTACTTGATATTTGCACACAATCTACTTGAAGGGAAGAGCATCAAGAAAAATATTAATTTTCCAAGCTTTGCATTATAGTTAAAAGGATCTTAAGAGTTTTGACCTTGTTCACATTCAGTACATGTAATTACCATTTCAAAATTTAACTTGGGCTCTCAATATAGACATGGTCATAACTGATATGCTGTCATTACAAAAGCTTAAAACTGATATTTTGCTTTCTTAATTTTTCATTAAGGATTAGTATTGAGGCCACTATAAGATAACTTTAATGCCTTTTGTTCTACTGAATGAAGAAATCAATTAGTTGGCGTTTGGAAATACATTTTTTATTTATGAATACTTGGATAATACAATTATTTATGCTTAATCGCCCTTGATGTAATTGTTCAACTTTCCTCTTCCGGAAAAGTTTGGACTGTTATTCGTTTTCCTTAAAAACTTTAACATCAAAGGTTTTACATTTCCTTTTCTTTTATAAATTTGATATATATGACTTTATAAAACTCTTCGCATGACTGTTCATGAAGGGAAGAACAACGGGGCAGTGCAATCTCAAGTTTTGTTTTAATTGAATATGGTGAAAAGTGGTTAAGAATTTAAGATTTGCTAAGGTTTACATGTAATGGAGTTTTGGTATAAAATAAAATTTGAACGTAATTTAGACATGCATGATTATTCTACTAGGTTGTCCTTGAAAAAACCTCTGGAGTGTTATATTTGACTTGGTTGATTTTACTCAATATTTATTATATTCTCAATCGATCGTCTTTCTATTAATTTGATTTAGTAAATTAAACTTCTATATTAAGCGGATAGTATTTATGTTTATCAGAGAATCTTGTACCACATTGAACATTGTAATTGGTAAACCTGGTTTTTATAATTGTTTTGGTAAAATTAAGGGGTCTGTTGATGCTTTCAAAACAAGCATTACTTTTTATTTATTTATTTATTTCATTAGTTTAAAATAGACGATCATGAGACTTAGTTATTAACAGATTAAGAAATAGGATTGGATTGGTGGTATGCATACTTGTCGGACTACAGTGTAATCTTCATGATCGTATTTCATTCTTCAATTTATTTTTTCTTAAAAGTGAACTGCTTTTTTTGGATCCTGATGTCAAATGTTGTGTACTTGTGTTTTTGTCCTATGCCATTTTTAGGGGACCGGAGAGGAAGGGCTGCTGTTCACTTTACCTATGATTTGTGGTTCTATGCTCAATCATTTGGCCAGCTTATTAAAAGAAATGTTTATGGGGTAAACCTCCGGGCACTCAACTAAGTAAAAATTAATTCTTGAATTCTGGTTCTTGACTATTTTTGCGTTGGATAGGTCAGTACAGTGGTTCAAAAATATAGATAATATTAACTTATCTTGAGAATATGTTAGAGGTCCTGGCTTTTATGGGTTCGTTTTATAATATGTATCTTTGTTGACAGTAGAGATCACTGGTCTTTACTCTTCAATTTGATTTTATAATGTGACTGGCTTTCTTTGTTTGGCAAGATTATTAAATCCATACTCGGCAGATTGTTTGTCCATAAAACGAAATATTAGAATTCGTGATTGCCTGCAATTCCACATACAAATGAAATTGAGATGCAAGCCTTCATTAAGATTTATGATGCCTCCTTATTGCATTCATGGATGATTTATGTGATGATCATTCTGATAAGGATAATTTTTGAGAGAGAAAGAAATTCAGAGAGAAAGAAGAAGTAAAGAGCAGAGAAGAGAGAAACAGGGGAGATATTTGCTAAACAATTCAATAATCTTTAATTCAATAGTTCATGGCAAACTTCTTGAGATGTCTCTTCATTTAATCAATCACTAGACTAGAAATGTTACTTGTACAAAAATATGAAATCAAACAAGTAGGCTTACAGTTTGTTCAGAGAATCAGACCAATAGTTACTTTGTTTAAATACATTTCAGCTATCATTTAGATAAATGTAAGGTTTCCCCTGTTATGCAAACTATGCTGATGATGATGATGACGCTATTGGGGAAAAATGTTGCGGTGATCTTGTTTGAGAAGCCAAAGAAGGTTTTGGGGGAACTTGTAGGCACTCTAATCCACCTTCCAACATCTCGACAACTCTAGTCATCGATGGCCTATCCGATGGAATAGTTTGAATGCACCACAAGCTCACTAACACCATCTTCTTGGCAAGCTCCTTTTCCTCTTCCGTGATAGCAGCATGGAGTTCAAAATCATTGCCTGGTTCAAGCTGCTTATAAATCCAATTTGGAAAATATATTTCACTCGTATTAGACACTCTTACATCAATGTTTTTTCTTCCACCGACCATTTCAAGAATCATCATTCCATAACTATATACATCGGACCTGTGAGAGACTTCTCCAAAGGTTCTACAGAATACTTCTGGTGCAATATACCCTATAGTTCCTCTCGTACCCAACATTGATATGATACTCTCTTTCATTTTGCATAGTTTGGCAAGCCCAAAATCAGATATCTTAGGACAAAAGTCTTTGTCTAAAAGAATATTGTGAGGCTTTATATCAAAATGCACAATCCTTGTGTTACATCCTCGGTGTAAATACTCTAGTCCTCTAGCAATACCAACTGCAATTTGATACATTGTCTTCCATTCCAAACTAGATTTTGTAGTTGAAGATTCCTGATCATATATGAACTTATCAAGAGATCCATTAGGCATGAATTCATAGATTAGAGCCCTTTTATTCCTCTCATAACAAAAACCAAGAAGATTGACTATATTAACATGAGATGTTCTACTGATGCTAGCTACCTCATTGGTAAATTCCTCCCCATTTCCTTTGGACTCCTTCAAGAACTTCACTGCCACAAGACGACCATCAGGTAGCTTCCCGTTGTATACATCACCGTAGCCTCCTTGACCAAGTTTCTTGCTGAATGAATTTGTCATCTTTTTAACGTCGGAATAATTGTATCTTGTTGGAGCAAGAGATCCAAAATTTCTTACAAAGGCTTCCATATTTTGGTAATTCTCTGTTTTGTTCTTCGAGAATTTATCAAACATATGTAATATAAAATTTCTTCCTAGGCCTCTTATGAGAAAAATGGAGAGGATTATTATTATCCCAACCACACCAGCTGCAATGCCTGCATTCAAAGATAGGAGTTACCCAATATGAACAAAAAAGAATAACAATTTTGAAATTACTCGGGAGATTTAACTGCCAATGAGAAATACACGAGTTGACGGGTGAATGTATTACCAAGGGACAGGGTAAGCATCCTTCTTTTGCTGAATGACGATCCTGCAGAAAAACTAAAGGATCAAAAATCTTAAATTGACAAGTGGTATCATCAGAAAATGGACCTAAATCTGAAATTAAAAATGAAGTCCATTAGATTACATATTAATTTGTATTCAATAATCTAAAAGCTACTTCTAATGGTTTATAAGAACTCCACATATCTTCTCTAAAATGATAAGAACAGCAAAGAAAAACAAGATTAGAGGAAAAATACAGAGAGATTTGCTTTTAGTTTCTCACTATTGAAATAGAGTACTAAATTAAAGATATTGACAACTTTAAGCTAAAAACTTAATTTGTATAGTAATTAGCATTAACTGCCCTAAGCACCATTCAATGTCTCATAAAGTAAATATTTTTGCCATCCAAGATTATTAACCCTTCCCCATTGGCAAAGTTAATTTGTACAACAATGGACACCACAAACCGTGTTGTAACCTAATTCACTTGTATATTTAATAAGTGTCACTGAAATATGGTTCAACTAAACTAAGAAGGTTGACATCTAAAGCCATGAAACGAGCTTGAGGTGTTAACAGCAATCAGTTAAATATTTAGATTGTAAATTAAAACCTAAATAATTTATTGATTATTTTGTTGAATATAAAAGGATAATAATGATATATTAACTATCTATTAAAATTTATCTAAATTGACAAATTAAGAGTTATCTATATTAAATTTATATTAAACTTAATATATTAAATTTATCTATTAAAACAATGGTGAGGTGGGGCAGATTTCCTGCGGGTTCAGGTTTTTCGGACATCCCTATCTCACACCATCCTGATCTTTATGGTTAAAATCATATTCCCCTCCTTCAAATTTCAAATTTATACAAGATAAAGATGATATGACTAGAAAGAAAGTTTAAATTATCCAACTGCATCTACCAAAACTAACACCAGTCCAACAATCATCAAGGAAACAATAACCTAGAATTTAATACAACTACCTAAAGAGTGGTTCACCTTCCACGAGTTTCGTCAGACAACAATCTCCGGTTTTGAACTCCGATGAACTAAGAACTATATATTGTAAAACAAATAAAAATATTGAACGTACCTTTTGAATATGGACAAGTAGAGGGATAAGGCTGATCAGGGCAATAACAAGTGAATTCACTAGTATCATTATCATATCCACACACTCCATTCGACCGCTCACATGTATCACACAAGTCGTTATTTGCCTTCCATTGCAACCCAAAACCATAACGAAGAAACTGATTCAATCCTAAAAGTGGATATCTGTTTATGGACTCAACTGTTGATCCAAGCACTGCAACTTGGACGTTTCTACATGTTTCTGAATAAGCATTATTTGTGGAAAAGTAATTAAAAGTGTCTGTGTTTGTTTCACCTGTGCTGCAATTAAATCGATACATAGACACTAATTGCTGAAGCTCATTATTCACACTGGGACAACCATAGTACAGAGTGATGTTTTGTGTATCGGAACTATAGTCGAAAATATTGAGATTCAAAGGCCTGTTACCAGGGTTCGCCGGACAATTATTTTCCCAATAATCTTGTATAGCAACACTCACACTCTTTGAAATCCAATTGATTTCAAGGACTCGATAAGTCCTGTTCAAGATGGTAATCTGGGGCACACCACTGTTGCAGTCCACCTTGAATCCTGGATGTCCACAATATTCTGACCGATCCTCTCCCCAGAAAGGATAACTAATATTCATGTTTCCGCACTGAAATGGGGCGCTGCATATATCATATTTATCATCGTTGGCCAACACAGAGGTCGGAACATGAACGAAGAGGAGGGTTATGATAATGAAGAATAAGCTAAGAAGGAGATCCATTCTTGAAGAGACAGAGAGAGAATTGGAAATTATATTGAGATGATGGAGATGAATTGGTATGCATATTACGTCTGCCATCATAATAATACCAATTGTTTACTTTTGATCAAGTGTGGGGTTAAATTATTCTAAGGGAAAGTTCTATTGACAATAAAGAAATTAAATGCCGGTCAATTTTGGAATAACGTTGAATAAGTATTGGTATATATACAAGTCTAAGAATAGTCTTTTATCAAAAAAAAAAAAAAAAAAAAAAAGTCTAAGAATAGTCTAAGAAAAGTATTGCTAAGATTGTATTATTGTAAACTTTGTTTCCGGTATAATTAAGTAATAAAAATCAAATATACAGCATCATAAAAAGGTAGTAGAACAGTTCATTGACTCCCACATCAGACCATAAATGGCCTTGAGTTTAATAAAAATTATAAGTCATAAGTCATATAAATAGTTATGTTATATATATATATATATAATTTTTCTATTGTCAGTTCGTCCTGACAATAAATATGAGGACGAAGAATGTGGATCACGGATTATAGAGAAGTTTTGATAAGTGCATATGTAAATCTAGTGATTTATATTCTTCGTCCTGGTATATTTATTGTCATGACGAACTGATAAGTTAATTAAACATGACCATCGTTCATTTCATCTTAAAGTCCACACGTTTTTCCACTCTTTCAACAACTTATGTCTAAAAGCTAATCCTATCAACCCATTTATAAAGTAAGAGACTTTCATTTCAAAAAAATAAAAATAAATAAAGTAAGAGACTTGTATCTAATTACAACAAAGACCGCTAGAATTCGAAATTACAAATATGCCTAAAATACAAAATACATTTCTACTTGAGACAAACATCAACGGTATTTTAGTGGCTAGGTGTGCTTAATTAGAATTACTCTAATTGAGGTGTGTACCTGTTGAAGCTGGAGGGCCTTTTGGGGCTTGGTCGGGGAGGGGAGATGAAGGGGAACATGCCCAAATTGTGCCATTCAAAATAGAGTCAAGAGACTCATGACCACAACTTCCGTTAGGCTTTGTGCAATCCTAACACGGTATGCCTCCAAACTTCCATTTCAACACAAACCCTTCTTTTAGGAATTTTCCCGTATCAAACGGATTATCTATGGTTGTCCTATTTAATTTCTTAGGGAAAGGAACAACGATACTAACATTACATAGTCCATGACCATTAGCTCTTACTAGTATGGACCAATCCTTGTATTTGACATTGTTACTACTAGGGCAATTGAAGTGTATAACAAGACATGGAGTTGGTTTTGGACAATCATATAGGAATCTAAATAATCGAATATCTTAGGATTGATGGTAGTGTAAGGAAATTCAGGAGAGTAGGTTCCATTATGGTAGTCCTTTCGTGCAATCCTGAGAATTTAAGCATTCAGGTTGATATCTAAAACCCAATAATATACACCATTGATCTCCATGGTAGTATGTAATTAAAGGAAAATTAAATATGCATGTGGAATTGATTTAAACAATAATAATAAGGGTTAATTGCAATAAACTTAGGGGTTGTTTGTTTTTTCAACTTAAAACTTAATGGGTCTGAATCATAATTAATGATGTCTGATATTACATATCAATTGTCCACACATGTACCGTCCAGGTGTATAATGTTTGGGAAATTGCTTGGGTACTGACTGGTCAGTACCCAAGCCATACTGACCACACCAAACCACCCAATGGGGTGTTGCCACGTGACAAAACTCTTTTGCTTTTTCCATATTTCTCCTTGCTTTGGGTTACGTGGCAAGCAATGAGTGGTGTGGTCAGCACCTTGGGTACTGACTGGTCAGTACCCAAGCATTATCCTAATGTTTGGTCTCTATCATTAATGATGATTAAATTATTATTTAATTTAAAAAGTAGCTACATGGTGATTGGTGGATAAAAAAATTCAGTCATTTTCAATTTTTAATGGCCAAAGAAAAGTAACGCCCATGTGAACAATAGCTGGGGAAAGGACATTTTGATAAAACTAATGGGCCCATGTGATTTTTTTTATTTATTTATAGAAAATTCATAGTGATTCATGAGTCACAATATGGGTTTGTTTGGTGAATAAGATAACTTATCCTGAATAAAAGAGGATTATACTATTTTTTTAGAGAGTCAATATTGATTATATACATATATAACAAATTATGTTAATTATACATCAATTTAACATGTGGTGATGTGAAGAAAGTCATCAGAGTTGGTAAACTATTTTTATATTCAAAGGTGGCAGGGAGCCTTAATACTGTCAACAAGTGTTCAAAGCTTTTTCCCAAAGGCGCCTATCCATCGGCTAAACAGGGTACTTCGCAAAGAGACACCATGAAAACAGATAAGGACCGTGAGCCAATAGAACCAAAATCCTTTTCTGATGTGCAGAATCCTTAACTAAAAGCAAGCATAAAGCATACTCGGATTATTATAGACTATATATCATCTCAAGACCATTTAGAAAAGAAAACGAAAATTTAGAGAGTCATAGATGTAGAAAACACTCTGAAAACTTTTATTAAAACTGCTTATGAGGAAAAACATTACAGAGGGGAATCCCTTTTATAGGAGGGAGAGACCGAAAACAAACAAAGGTAAGCAGTGTCATGCCTAACAGGTGGCAGACAACATAATTACAAAGTTTGGCAAACTTTACGAAAAGTAGTGCCAAATTACTATTACAATAGCTTTAGTAAAAGCATAAAAGCAAATTACTATTACAACACCCATAGTAAAAGTAAGTGCACTCGATTTTTTACAAAGTTAAAGTAAAGTAAAAGTAAAGTACTCAAAAGTACTTAAATACAGGCAGCGTAAATTACGAAAGTGAGCATCTCACGGGTCACGGACTGTTCAGATTACATGCTCGGTGCTCTTCATCATCAGAGTCTTGGGCTCCACATATCAGGCAGGGCCAAGTGCTGAAAATAAAGGGGTCTTGGGAGTCGACCATCATGTGACTCTGAATTGAGTGTGGGTATTCAAGATCACCAGCACTACAACAGATTGAGTCTTTTACAGCACGCAAAAAAGGCCATAAATGACTATTTACGGCGTTCATCTGCAAGCCGTATTAGATGACGTCGTAAATGATATCCCTCAATTACGGAGTACAAAACGCGCCGTTAATAACATTTGAAAACCGCCGTAATTGACCCCTTTTACGACGCGCAAAGAACGCCATAAATGACACCCTTTTACGGCATTCAGTTGTATGTTGTGAATGACCTCTTTTTTACGGCGTACTAAACACGCCGTAAATACGTATTAAAAAAAATTATTTATGACCCTACAACCACCCACCCATGCCCACCCACCAGCAATGCACGACCCACGACCCATGACCCACCCGCGACCCAACCACGCCCACACACAATTAAATGGTGTTCTCATGGAGTGTTGAACTCAGCACTCATGAGTAAACCAAACCAAGCCTTATTGATAACTCTTATTTTTACACATTGTGTAGCCCCTTACTTTCATCTTTTATGCTTGTTTCCTGGGTAAAACTGGATATTTAACGGCTTAAATAAGTGTTTCAGGATTTCTTCTAGGTGAGGGGTGTTTTTGCAAAAATATGGAAATTTTGGGCCAAATGTGTAATTTTTAAAAGTATGATTATGCACCCTTGTTCTGCGTTTAAGGGCCGCAGAAAAGGGCGCTGATTATTGGCAAAGATCTCTATTTTGTAGTTCTGCGCCCTAGGGAGCAGAATAGGGCGCATAATAGGGAGCAGAATTCATGGTTGGGTTTGGCGAAAGCTTCCTGCAGAAGGGTCAACTTGCAGGGGTCATATCTCTCTCCTTAGAATGAATTAGATTTCTTAATACATATGGTTGGAAAGATCCAGAAGTCTTCTTTCCAACGGTTCTTCAAGAATGTGATTCCGATATTTTTGGAGGACGTTATGCCCATTTCCGTAACGGTGCGCGCTGTTGGAAACCCACCAGCGAGATGCCCAATTTTCAGCCACTTTTGCAAGGGCATTCTCGTCCTTTCACCTTAGTTCTGCCCTAGGCCTCCTCCCCACTATATATATCCCCTTTTCTTCAGTTTTTCAGAATCCCCAACTTCCCCTCTCTCTCTCTTCCGCCCCACTCTCTCTCTCTTCCATCTTCTTCATCTTCTTCACCTTCTTCACCAAATAAGGAGAGCATCCAAGCTCCCATGGAGGTTCTTCCTCCATGGGAGCTCACCATACACCTCCACCACCCTTTTTACACTACATCCACCCATCTAGGAGTAGATTACAAGAAGAATGGAGTGGTCTTTGGACCAAAAACGAGCTAGGAACTCAAGGAGAGCTTGGAGGAGTTGTCTTCAAGGGTTGTCTCCTTTATACTCATTTCTCTTTGTATTTCTTGCTTCTTTGATGTGTAACCCTGATTTGGGGAATATTGTAAACCCTACACTTGTGTTATATATGTTGTTTGTTCTTAAATTCATGTGGGTTTTGTTTAACTCTTTGCTAATTACATGTTTTAAGCTTTAATTACAATATTCATGTGTGTAGAGGTCCGAAATTGATATGTGTCCATGATTGGAATTAGGAGTAGAGTAATTTAATGTAGGAGTAGTGTAATTTAGCATCCCATGATTGTTGATTGATTGTGACCAAAATGCCATGTTTAGAGTAATTGGAATGTTAGAGATTTAGCTCCAAAGAGTGGGAAAGGTTTCAGTTCAGGCATTTAGTTGCTAAATTGGTCTTGGTTCAAATCCTTGTGCTTAATGGGTCTTTTTAAGACACAATTATCCATCCTTGACCGGATTGGGTAGTAAATTGATTTAGGGATAATTCTCAAATCAAGAGGATGAACCCTTAACCTATATTGAATGTTCTTAATGTATAACAACCAACTTAATTGCACATTGTTGTTTGGTAAACTTGTTTCCCATGTCTAGCCATTCTAGGGAGATTGATAAAACCGAATCCGTATCTAGAGTAAAGATAAACTGAATTCCTCTTTTGCTTGTGTAGTTATAGGGGTATTTCATTGCTTAATGCTTTCACTCGGTTGGCCACCTTGTGGATGATATTTAGGCTATGTGTTATATATTGCGTGGTTCACATTAACATGTCCAGCGTGATATCCTCTACATTTGACCAGTAAGTTGAGAGATCACTAGGCTGGCGTGTAGAGCTCGTGTGCGTGTCCCACAGTCCTTAATGAATCCAAGCATTTATGCATGGATGCAATCTCTAAAACATCGAGAGAGATTAGAGATTAATTAAGGGGACACGAGCATATAACATACGTGTTGTATGGGTATCTCGTATTCTTAATGCTTTCACTTGGTTGCCATCCCGTATTTGGTTAGCCATTGTGAATGAATTATTAGCTGTAGTATGGCCCACGCGGTTGCACATTACATGCCCAACGAAATAACCACTGTATATGACCAGACAGTTGAGAGATCACTAGGCTGGCATACATTGCTCGTGTGTGTGTCCCAAAGTACTTAATGAATCCATGCATTGTGTGGATGTGATTTCTAAGACTCGAGAGATATTAGAGATCAATTAAGGGGACACGAGCCTATGATATACTTGCACATTGAGGGACTAAGTGAGTCTAGAGCTTAATTAGGAGGATTGTCACGGTTGAATCATTTCCTTAGTGTAACCACATTTCATGCCATCTCTCCATTCCATCCTGTCCATGTATATATTATGGTAGTTAGTTTATTTATTTATATTATTACTTACTTTTCCGCAACGCAACACACGAGGTCTCTCGAAGTGTTGTAATAATAGCTAGAACCGGTGACGGTCGGCGAATCCCACCTCCCTGCGGAACGATACCCTCACTTGCCGCTGTGCTAGTCCCTGTGACTCGCGCGCTAGCGAGGTCGAACTTAAATGTTCATCTTTTGACCGACACCGCAACGACGTGTCGTCACTTATCCACCTTGCTGCTACTTTGATTGTGCTACTAAATGCATACTTTTTATATATAACCTCTACTTGTTATTAAAATTTTATTGATTATTTTTCAATCAAAGTTTTATTTGTAGATCGATTCCACTAATTTAAATTTTATTTTTATATGATAAACAAATTGATACTAAAAAAATTTAATATAACATTTAATTAAACTATTTTGTTAAAATCATATATTGTCAGATCAAAGGGTCAATCGTGAATCGTACTTGGAAGTAGACATGACCCTGGTTTCGGTTCTTGATTCAGAACCGGTGGTTCCGATTTTTTATTTGGAACCAGCGGTTTCAGTTTTCAATTCGGAACCAACGGTTTCAGTTCCGGTTCTGATGGTTTGGTTCTTTTTTTAAAATAATAAAAAACCTCTCAAGATTAATAGTTATTGATCCTTATAAAGAACTTATTGGGAAAAAACAAAATTCATCACGATAGAGAACCACTTTGACGAAGAAAATGATTCATATATTGCATCATTTTGGGAAAGACACGCAATAGGTGAGCCGTAAATAATCCTTTTTTATGGTGTTCTTTAAATGCACGTCATAAATAATCTCTTTTTTATAACATTCCTCAAATGCACGCCATAAATAATTTTTTTTTACGGCGTTCCTCATATGTGCGCCGTAAATAATCCTATTTTATGGCGTTCCTCAAATGCGTGCCGTAAATAATATCTTTTTTACGGCATTCATTTTTATGGCATTCCTCATATGCATGCCGTAAATAATATCGTTTTTACGGCGTTAATCATATGCGTGCCGTAAATAATCTCTTTTTTACGGCGTTCTTCAAATGCGCGCCGTCTTTAAGAAATTATGAATCACAATTACGACTTGCACTTAATGCCGTAAATAGTTATTCACTTTTTACGGCGTTCCTCATATGCGTGCCGTATTTCTTTTTTATGGCGTTCCTCATATGTGCGCCATAAATAACCCTATTTTACGACGTTCCTCAAATGCGTGCTGTAAATAATATCTTTTTTACGGCGTTCCTCATATGCAAGATGTAAATAATATCGTTTTTACGGCGTTTCTCATATGCGCGCAGTAAATAATCTTTTTTTTACGGCGTTCTTCAAATGTGCGCCGTCTTTGAGAAATTATGCATCACAATTACGACTTGCACTTAATGCCGTAAATAGTCATTCACTTTTTACGGCGTTCCTCATATGCGCGCCGTAAAGCCGTAAATAATCTCTTTTTTACGGCGTTCCTCATATGCACGCCATAAATAATCTCTTTTTTACGGCGTTCCTCATATGCGCGCCGTAAATAATCACTTCTTTACGGCGTTCTTTAAATGCGCGCCGTCTTTGAGAAATTATGCATCACAATTACGACGTGCATTTGTGTGCACGTCGTGAATGGTAACATTTACGACGGGCTTTTTATGTGCGCTGTAAAACTCAAGCCGTAAAAGACCCAATCTGTTGTAGTGCAGGGAGACGAGGGACGTCAGAAATGATGTAGTACTCGTCAGTGAAGTCATTATTAACATTACAAAGGAAATTGAGCAGAGATCTCTAGATTGTCTTTGGATACCATTCTGGATAATTATAAGTGGTGTGCCACTCATAACTGACATTAGTGGTCCATAACAATCTTTTGGGAGGGTTGTATCTGTATGGTCGGTGTAGTATCCAAATACATTGAACGGCTTCGGCTTCATGCTTGTTGAGCTTCCATAAATTGTAGTTGCCCATAAGGCTGAGGAGGTCTCGTTTCCAGATGTCGAGAGGGTTGAACCATTGGAGGAATTTCCATAGCAAGGAATTGTTCAGAGTAGCATCATGGAGGTATCCTGACATAGCCTGTAAAGGGAAGACAAAAGCAAAGTGATGTAAAACAGACAAGCACCATAGATACCATAAAAGGTCTGGTGAGAAGTAGTAAAATGGAGGCATGATGAAAGGGTCAAGGAATGGTCTGTTGGGGTTGGAAACGTCACATTGAACACCTTGTGCTTTTATTCTTGCAAGGTAAATTGGAAGGTAGGTTTTGGCAAAACTCGTGATCTGGTCGAGAGAAGGTGTGTGACCATGAGAGATGAAGGCCTGTAGTTCTGGTGGAAAATCTCCTACTGCAGAAATTGATGGAGATGGTGATGTAGAGGATGAGGCTGAAGTGGCCTTGAAGATAAGAGGTATCTTTTTTGTGGGGGAGAGTAAATGAATGGTGGATGGACGGGAAAGCATATCTGCCATTATATTATGATAGCCTTTCACATGCTTAATAGTAAAATCATAGCGGGTAAACCAATATTTTAGCCTTAAGAGCTGAGGATTGGGAGGAATCTTGTTTCGAAATTCAAGGACTTTTGGAAAAGAGGAATTGTCCATCTCAACGATAAAGTTCTTTGTTCTCAAATAGAAATCAAATTTTTGGATTCCATATTTGACAGCAATAATTTCTTTGTAGACCGTATGGTAATGTGTATGAGATTCTTTGAACTGTCCACTAGCATGTCCACAATAAGACCGGGTGCCTTATTTTTCTTCAAGGAGGATGGCCCCCCAGTGGGAATTACTGGCATTTGTTTGGAGTATGAGTTGTCCATCAGAGAGAATAGTAAGGGCTGGAGGTGACTGAGATATTTTCTTTAGCTCCATGACTGCATGAGTGTGAGACTGGGTCCATGGTGGAGGGGTCTTTTTCAACATTTGGGAAAGAATGGATGTATGTTAGCTGACCCGAGGAATGAAGTCTCTGATAAAGTTGACAATGCCGAGGAACTGTTGGACTTGTTTAGGAGTTAAGTCTGAGTCTGGGAACTCAAGGAGTTGTGTGGCAATATAAGAACCAGGGTTGTATTTTCCTTGTGAGATATGCATGCCAAGAAACTCAATTTGGGATTGACCAAGTGAACTCTTGTTATCAGATAACATAATGCCATGTTGATCGACTAGAGACAGGAACTGTGTAAGAAGCTAGGAATGGGAGGATTCATCAGAGGAAAAGAGGAGGATATCATCAATGTATATAAGAGCAGAGTGAAGGATGCGGTGGAAGATCCTGATAACGGCTTTTTGGAAAAGGGATGGGGCTGTTTTGAGGCCGAAAGGTAGGATTTTCCATTGGTATTGGGTATTGGGCATTGGGGATGTAAAAGGCTGTTTTGTATCTATCATCAAGGTGGATACCAATTTTCCAGAAAGCACATTTGAGGTCTAATTTGGAGAAGATGGTTGCTTTGGAAAGTTGGGCAAATAAGGTATTGGTTTTTGGAACAGGGAATTTGTCGTCACGTAGGAAGAGATTGAGAGGTTTGTGGTCAATGACCAGTCTCTTTTTTCCTTTACGTTGTTCGGACCATTTTTCAACATAAAAGGCTTGGCAATCCCATAGAGAAGAAGTGGGCTCAATGAGGCCTTGTCGTAGTAAATCAGCACATTCTGCTTGTGCCAGGTGTAGGTCAGAGGGAGACATACCGAAATGGGTAGCTTTAGTGGGGTTGACATTTTCATTAAGTTTGAAAGGTGATATATGAAGAAGTCAGGGTTCTTCCATAAGGGAGAAGGGTGATTGAAGGTAGAGTGGCTATCAGCATAGAATCTTAACAGCTTGGATATGCTGGAAGTTTGGGTGAATTTCAGATAAAGGGAAGATCTTAGGAATGAGGGTGAAGGGTTTAAAATCTCTCTTGTATCTGATTCCTTCGGGGAGAATTCGAAGGGCTTCACATTTGCTGTAGACATCCCATCCAACGAGGATATCTTTGTCTGGTAATGGAGTACCAATGACGTGAACCCAATAAGTGAAAGAAAGGAATAACTTGATACCAATTTTGTATTTTGATATCAAATTAGTGGCAAAAATCTAGCCATCTGCAGCTCTGAAATGTTGGATATGTGGTATCCATGCATGAGCTGGAAGGATGTTGGGGTTCATCATGGTGGTGTGAGCACCAGTGTCAAAGTAAGCAATGACATTGATAGGCTTGGAGTATTTGGTTTCAAGAATCTGGATGTTAGCTTGCGGTCCAGTCGGCCCAATAGGGGAATGTGGCTTTGCTGCTTGGGCTTGGAAGACATCAGGGGTGTCTTCAGTATCGGAGGAATAGTAGTGTCCAGTGTCGAGGTCTGTTTCTGGAGCATCAGTGTCTTGTATGACGAAAACTGTGTCCTCAGTAACCTTATCTTGTTCTGAGAAGACATATTCAACATCAACATCAGCATCAGAAGGAATGGAATCTGCTAGTTGAGCAATCTGTTGGACAAGTTTGGCAGATTTGATTTTCTTGTTAGGACATCGTTTTGCATAATGTCCCAGTTGTCCACAAATGAAACATTTAGTGGATTTGTTCCTTCCTCTTCTGACCTTTCTTCTGAAAGATTTAAACTTATTGAAGTTCTTGCTTTTGAATCGTCGATTGGAGGATTTGAAATGATGTTTCTTCTTTGTTTTGCAGGTGCACTGATCTGTGGATTTGCATTTGATCTGGAAGGATGGCTGTTTGCATTGAGATTCATATTTCTTTCCTTCTCTGATCATTTTAGAAAAGACCTTCTGGGTCGCACAGAGTTTCTCAAGTGAGCTGAGTGTGAACATGTGGATTTCATCAAGAGTAATGTCTGGTATTGCTCTACCAGAAGACTCTATTTTCCTGTGAAGTTCATCTTGAAGCTCGAAGGGAAAGGAATTGATATAGACATGTTTAAGGCTGGGATCATTGATGCCACCAAGTACATGGTATCGTCCTGACATCCAGGAGTAGTGGAATTGGATGTCCTTTTTCTTCAGAGAGCAGCATTTTATTTCGAAAAATTCTTGCTTCGTCTGTGTATAGAGATGGGTGGGATCACCAAGAAATTCTCTGAAAATGTGTCCCATGGCATAGGATGCCGAGTTAGCACGGACAAACTGAAGTTGTCTGTATTCACCAAGAGCTTGGTACCAGTCTCTTAAAGAACCAGTAAATCTTGATACGAATTCACGGAGAGTTGTTTCAAGATCATATTCTGGCTTTGATAACTGGAGATCAAGCCAAGCGCTCATTCTGAGATCTTCTTTCTCCATGTGTCTGGAGAAGTATCATCAAGTGTAAACCATGGACCATTAATAGGTTTGGCTGGTAGAGGTTGTCCTGGAGGAGGGTTGTCTGTAGGTTCTTCGACATATGAAACATTTGAAGACTCGTCAGGAGATTCATATGTACGAGTGGAAGGCTGGGGGTCAGTTCTGGATGCCATGAGAGTTTGGTGGAAGTCATCTGTAGGATCAAGAGGAGTGTTTGTGTCATCGGAGAATTGTGTAGATTGAAGGGAATGAACATCAGAATCTTCATCCAAGTGGAAATGACGATGTATGGAAGTGAATAAGACATGGTCATATGGGTCAGATAAAGGTTGTTTTTCTTTTCTAGAAGATGATGGTTTGGGTTCTTGTCTGGATTGGGTTGATTGTGATGCCAGGGGAGGATATTTTCTGAATAACTCTCCAGTGGACTTGAAAAATTGAGTATCATCTGGAGGAGGAGGAGAGTAAGGAGGTGATGTGGAAAAGAGGGATCGAGTGTAGGGCTTGTGGTAGGAATAGATAGTGGTGGAATGCAATTTATCTTTGTTCATTTGGTCTAGCTGCTCTTTGAGTTGTCTAATCTCTCTCTCTTTACGGTTGAATTCTGGGCCGTTGTAGCCTTGATTGATATACTTGTGTAAATCAGCATCAAGTTTGGCAATGCGTGTCTGAAGATCAGTGTACATGTCTCTGAAGACCTTATCCATGGATATGAGACGTTGGTCTTGTGTTTTGACACAACTGTTTACCTTATCAATCTTCTGGTCAATTGAGAAGAGAACTTTGTTTTGAGCTTCTGCATTCTGTGTGTGCTAGTTGAGGACTTGTTTTGCTTGGGATGGTTTCTTTAGTGAACCGTCTGGTTGGACTTCAAAAGTTTGGATATAAGGTTTGGAGAAGAGATTTTGGTCTGGGTTAGATCTGGGTTCCAAAGGTGGGAAGTCTTTGTCACATTTGGATGCCATGAAGTAAGGGATTGGTTATGGTACAGGGATCTGGACAGGGGTTTGTTGTCCAGGATTAGGTAGGAGACATTCAGATCGTAAGATCTGTAGTGCTCGGTCATAAATGGGTAAAGGTTTGTTTTTGATGGGGTGAAGACCTATCTAAGGTTTGGATGATCTGTCAGGTTTTCGTGGTTTGATGGTAGGTTTGCAAGGGATGGAGAAGGCCCGAAGGCATTTTCTGCAATCACAGTCAGGATCACACATATTGGGATCAGCATCCCATATGAAGTGTCCGTTGATTCTGTGAAGATAGGAGTTCCATCAGCTTCAAAGCTATGTATGGGGATGTCATCTTCAGTGGTGACTGGTTTGATCACGATGGCCTGAAAGATGGGAGGAGATGTTGGAGAAGTGTTAGTAGAAGCATCTGTGACAGGTGTAAAGGTTGTCAAGATGGAGCCATCTGGTTGTCTTTTATGGGATGACTCAAATGCGATAACTGGCGTGGTATTTTGGAAAGCTTTCTCATAATTGGAGATCCATTCCAAAGGCATAATTTCAAGGAGCTTCTCTTTTGGGAGTTGTTTTGGAATTTGGATTATTGTAGAGATATCATTTTCTCTTTTTGCTTTGATAAAGAGGGTGTCACCTGTATGGCCAGGGATGGGAAGATCAAGGGCATGATCTTGAAGGCGGTAGGCGATTTGGTGGTGAAGTGTGGCCATGAAAGAGTCTGGTTGTATGTCAGCACTAGTGATCTGGATCTAGACCCTTAAAAAAGTATGGAGGTTCGGATCTCGGAGGGGAATATTGAAATTTGGGTAGTAGGTCAGGGAAATGCTACCGGCATAGAGAGTGGATAAGCAAGTGCCAATAACTGCTTGCTCATAATTCTTGTAGATGGTGTTGAGCAAAGCTACCTTTGCAGTTACTGGAATACCTTTCCGGCCATGTAGAGTGAGGATGAGGCGGACTGCACCGATATGGAGGTGAGAGTAGCCTTCATCGATCTAGTGATTGATCATAGGTTGACCAATCTCAAGATCAACATACTGTTCTGCAGGTGAAGATAGAATGAGATAGTTGTCAAGACCTATGGACTGAACGTATTCTTTAACTGGAAGAGGTCTGTGTGAAACAAGACGGGTCATGCGAGAGACCATAGACTTATTTCTCTTAAATATATTAAGCAGAGGAACAGAGGTGTTATTTATTTGAGCATTTTGAGGGATGTGGGAGTATTCTACTAGATTTTCTATCCTACGGGAAAGAGTTCTGCGTATAGAAGGAGTAGGGGTGATTGACAAGGAAGAAGACAGTTTGGGAGGTGTAAAACTAGTATTGTTGGCCATTTTTGAGAAGATTCTTTTCTAAATGAGTCTGTTGAATCAATATAGTCTAACTCTATCACTCTGGACTCCAGAGGACTGAGGCTTTGATACCATGGCGGGTGGCAGGGAGCCTTAATACTGTCAACAAGTGTTCAAAGTTTTTCCCCAAAGGCGCCTATCCATCGGCTAAACAGGCTACTTCGCAAAGAGACACCATGAAAACAGATAATATATAGTCAGAGTTTTGAATAATCAATATTGGACAAATTCACTTCAGATCCATTTACTCTCCCTAAATTTAAAGAGTTAATTATTTACTTTATCCTTAAATTTATGAGAATATTCAATATTCTCAATAGGTTAATTAAACATGACCATCGTTCATTTCATCTTAAAGTCCACACGTTTTTTCACTCTCTCAACAACTTATGTCTAAAAGCTAATCCTATCAACCCGTTTATAAAGTAAGAGACTTTCATTTCAAAAAAATAAAAATAAATAAAGTAAGAGACTTGTATCTAATTACAACAAAGACCGCTAGAATTCGAAATTACAAATATGCCTAAAATACAAAATACATTTCTACTTGAGACAAACATCAACGGTATTTTAGTGGCTAGGTGTGCTTAATTAGAATTACTCTAATTGAGGTGTGTACCTGTTGAAGCTTGAGGGCCTTTTGGGGCTTGGTCGGGGAGGGGAGATGAAGGGGGACATGCCCAAATTGTGCCATTCAAAATAGAGTCAAGAGACTCATGACCACAACTTCCGTTAGGCTTTGTGCAATCCTGACACGGTATGCCTCCAAACTTCCATTTCAACACAAACCCTTCTTTTAGGAATTTTCCCATATCAAACGGATTATCTATGGTTGTCCTATTTAATTTCTTAGGGAAAGGAACAACGATACTAACATTACATGGTCCAGGACCATTAGCTCTTACTAGTATGGACCAATCCTTGTATTTGACATTGTTACTACTAGGGCAATTGAAGTGTATAACAAGACATGGAGTTGGTTTTGGACAATCATATAGGAATCTAAATAATCGAATATCTTAGGATTGATGGTAGTGTAAGGAAATTCAGGAGAGTAGGTTCCATTAATAATATACACCATTAATCTCCATGGTAGTCTGTAATTAAAGGAAAATTAAATATGCATGTGTAATTGATTTAAACAATAATAATAAGGGTTAATTGCACTAAACTTAGGGGTCCTTTGTTTTTTCTATTTAAAACTTAATGGGTCTGAATCATAATTATTAAGTTGTTGTTTTTTTTTTTTTTTTGTTTTTTTTTTTGTTTTTTTTTTTAAGTGGTCAAACAACTTAAAAATACCAAAAAACAACTTAAAATAAAAAGTAAAAAATCCTGACTTTCCACTTAATTGTAAATCACTGAATTGCATTAAATACAATCCAAAATCTTTTCTTCCGATACTATCCTCCATATATAACATTTCTTCAATTTCATCATAATTATATATTATATAGAAATCTTTATTTTAATATATTGTTTATTTTAGCTTTAAAATTAAAAAAGAACGCTAATCACTTCTCATTTTGGTGTTTAATATCAATACTTTATTATGATATTAGGCTGATGTATTTATATATTATTTTTTTAGAGTGTTTTGTGTAAGTTTTCCTGCTGCCCCTTTTATTTTTTGAAAAAAAAAAAAAAAAACCTTTTATTTTCTTAGTAAAAATAAAGTTTGTTTGTAATCGAAGAAGAAGATCATGATCATATGTGTTCATATATAATTATTATTTTTGGATTGTTTTTATTCTATATTATATGTATAATTGTTTAGCATGGGTATAGATGTAAAGTTACTTCTTTTTAGACAATTTTATTATTAAAAAACAAACATGTTGACAATACATTCAGATGTGAGAAAAAACAAACAAACATATTATTCAGATTCAGGTTTCAATCACTGTTCAGTCTTCAGTAAAATTCAGGACTATTTAGTTTTCAGACAAAAAAACAAACGACCCCTTACCCTTACTTTATTGAATATAGTAAGATTTCAAAAAGATGCCTTAAATTAACACAAGCACCCATTGCTATCAAGTCAATCCATTAACTTTAACAGTTGACTAACCTTGACCCATGAAAAACCAAATATACCCCTGACACATCATCACAAGCATAAAATATTTTTTAATTAAAAAGTGAAAAATCAAATTAAAAAAAACAAGATAATTAGTTCGTGAAAACATCCTTAGTTCACGGAGGAGCCTCCTCTGCTAACTGTAGAAGGCCGATCTCCTCCAACTGGAAGAGATCGACGATGATCTCTTTCAGTAGGAGGAGATTGTCAAAGATCTCATGTTTTCTTCAGCGTTGGAGATCTATCGTCAGTAGATTATTATTTTTAAAAAAAATTTAATTAAAAAATATTTTATATTAAGGATGATGTGATAAGGGTATTTTTGGCTTTCTAAGGGTCAAAGTTAGTCAACCGTTAAAGTTAATGGATTGACTTGATGCTCATGGCAAGAGGTTTTTGTGTTAATTTATAGCATTTAAAAAAAAAAAAAAAATCTTGCTAGATTTAATAAACTAAGGGTAAGTTAGTGCAATTAACCATAATAATAATGGTGGCTCTATTGCCACCCACAAAATATCTTCCTACACCCATATTAAAAAATTAAAATTATTAATTTTACTTCCTACATCATTTAAAATACCGAAACTATCATTTAAACATTTTGTTAATTTTAAACATATTTTTTTTCTCATTACACAAATTACTCTACATTAGCTTCCACCACCACAATATATATATATATATATATATCTTGCATTTTCTTCTTTCCAAAAAAAAAAAAAAAAAAAAAAAAATTACTACATAAATTTTCTTTTGCATATTTGAGCACAAACACACGCATATGCAGAACAAAACCTTTTTCTATCCACTAGTGAATTTTGAATTCATCGTATAAATAAAATCATCCGATTATTGTAGATTGTGAATTTTGGCACAAAATCTTTGCAATTTGATTTTTCATAACTTTTTGCTAGTTTAGTGGCTTTAGTTACAGAACAATTGATTATTTCTTAAAAAAATGAATTAGGCTAAATCTCAAAATTTTACATTCATCGTTTATCCATCTATTTCCTTGATATTCAATAGTGAAAAAGAGTAAATGAATCAATCTTATTAATATATATATATATATATATATGTGTGTGTGTGTGTGTGTGTGTGCGCGCATCATGCATCATGCACTGTTAATAGGATTGTGAGGAATTTTCTTTGTTCATCCATTCATTGACTATATGTGGAAAAAAAAAAAGGTTATACAGTATTTCCAGATTGATATTTGGTTTGATTAGGTATATATTATTAAAGTTTATAATAGATTGAGTGTTCAACTTATGGTCAGTTATGGGTGTAGGAAGTAAATTTAATTTCTAATTACAAGGCCATGTATTTTAAGTAATTAAATGTTATGGTATTTTAGAAATAAAAAAGTTTCATTAAAACATGGGTGTAGAAAGATATTTTGTGAGTGGCAATAAAGCCACCCTAATACTAATAAGGGATATTATCATTTTGGTCCCTATGTTTTCGCGAGTTATGACATTTTAACTATCTTTCCATTTTTAGTTCCTGTAGTCCCTATGTTTTTCAAAATCCATCAATATTTTAGTCTCTCTGTGAGTTAGACATTAGTTAGAGTTAACAGTCCCAAGGGTATTTTTGTCTTTAAACAAAAAAGATATATGCCACGTGTCAAAATCAAAACTTATATAACAAAAAAATTAAAAATATGTATATAATATAATATAAACAAAAAAGTTTTAACTCTCCACCATCCAAATATTAGCTAGATGGACGGTGGAGATCTATTAATATATAAAAAAAAAAAATTATTTAAAAACATATTTGGAAAATAAAATATATAAAAAGAAATAATAAAAAAAGAAAAGAAAAAAGAAGGTGGAGATCCATCCATATGGATCTCCATGGATATCTGCATCACGATGGAGATCGATCGATCTCAGTTATCATTTTCTCAGAAAACTATGTTCGTTCAAGATGGTGCCTAGATGAATTTGTTTACATCCTTGAATGCAGAAAATTGTACAACCAAATTGTCTCACATGTGACGAAGCAAACTGAGACTTTTGCAGATGCTTTTAAGAATCATGAAAAACGATTTGAAGATAAGTCATTATTGCAGAGATGGAGGAATGCTCTGACCCAAGCCGCAAATCTATCTGGTTACCATTTACGGTAAGTGTTACATTTCTCAAACCCGTTAATGTAACTTGGAGTAAATGAAGATTTACTGAGTTAATTTATGATCCAAACAAAAAACTATTTGATAACCAGATTAACTAATTTATGTGCCCTTGTAATTGGATTAATTTTTAGAATTCAAAATAAAAGAATGAGAATACAAGCAGATCCGTGCCCTTGTAATGGAATTTAAAGAAAGTTGCTTCTCTTTTAGTCATTTCATCCAACATTTGTCGACATATTTATCTCCAATATCAATTAAAATGCATTCTAATTTTAAGACAAAGATGTTGATGTGTATTTTCCGGTTAAAGAAATTACAAAGAGAATTTAGAATGAGAATGAGCAGAGACAGTTCATTTTTCTCACCCCCAACTTGATGACAAGTGTCCAAAAAATTAACCCAAGTTAATGAATTAGAATTCTATTAAATACATAAGGATAAATAGGTAAATTTAGATGAAAAACAAATATTAACATTTTAAAAAAGGAGAAATCGTATTTTAGTCCATATATTTTGCCTTAAACACAAACGTCCCAATTTGAATGTGCTTGAGGTATGTAAAGTCAATAATGCCCTTGAGTAAAAGTGAGAGACTATTTTGGTGGGTAAATTTCACAAACAACCCTGAATTTATATGTAATTGTATAAATATTCATTTTTTCTAATAATTACAAAAATATACCCTATCATCATTTGACTTTTGTTAACTTTAACCTTTAACCACATTTGTATCCTGAAATGACTAAACTACTCTTGAAAACTTGTTTATCTTTTCTTTTATTATTTAAAATATTAAAAAATTGAAAAAATCAGTACAATTTTTTTTTTTTTGCTTTTATTTTCTTTTTCTTTCTATCATTTTTTTTTTATTTTTTTTTTATTTTTTATTTTTTTACATTTCCATGTCCCCAAACACCAAATTTTCAGATTTCAAAAACCAACTTTATCACCAAAACATTCAATTTCATACTCATCAACTCACAAACAATTTCATTTCATCAACATAATCAAAACCCACCAACAATTACATTTAATCAACATAATCAAAACCCACAAAACTCACTAAACACAATCAAAACCCACTAAACACAACCATTTTTCTTGTTTTGTGGATTTTGATTGTGTTAAAAAAAATGATAGAAAGAAAGCAACAAAAAAATTGTGCCAATTTTTTCAATTTTTTAAGTAACTATCTTTTAATATATTTAAATAATAAAAGAAAAGATAAATAAGTTTTCAAGGGTAGTTTAGTCATTTCGGGATACAAATGTAGTTAAAGATTAAAGTTAATAAAAGTTAACTGACGATAAGTATATTTATGTAATTATTAGAAACAAATGAATATTTATACAAGTACACCTAAATTCATAGTTGTTTGTGAAATTTACCCACTAAAATAACCTCTCCCTTTTACCCAAGAACACTATTAACTTTCTATACCCCAAGCACATTCCAATTGGGATGTTTGTTATGGATGGCAAAATATGGATCCAGATCCATAAAATGCCCACACAAAATGAATGGGTCTAGACCCAAACCATAACCACTAAATAAGCAGCTGGTTCAGATGTAGACCCGACCCGCTTATCTTCCGGGTTTTAACCAACCCACCCATGACCCGTTTTATGTTTATTTTTATCCAAATTTTTTTGACCCGGATTTGTTTGGGCCTAGATTTTTTTTACCCAAATCAAATAAATATAAATATCCAATTCAATCAAAAAGTTGATAAGTATCTAATTTTTTACAACCCATATCCAATTAAAACAATAAACTCAAATATTCTTCAATAAATCTATTGATAACACATCTCTAAATATTAATTTTTACAACCTATATTCAATTAAAAATAATAATAATAAATCACGTGGATACTAATGTGGCTCTTCCTCATCTATTGTAGCATATATTTCTTCCTCCAGAGTGCCACCTAAAAAAACAATCAAGTAAAATAAATAAATTAATAGCAACCAATATTATATATAAGTAATAAGTATAACTAAATTTGAAAATAATTGCATACCTCGAATAGGAGCCCATATCCAGTTTTGTGTACACATTAAGGCCTCAAGCGTGTCTGGGTGCAATCTTCTACGATGTGTTCAAAAACCCATCATGCTTCACTTTTCGGTCATATTGACCTGGTCTTCTGAGCAATATGTGGCATGTGTCTATGTGAACCACATCGCACCAAGCTTGTTCTTTATAATTCGTTCCCATCGAAAAAGAGATGAGAACTCTTTGTGACACCATTATCTCCCATCCCTTTTGTAACCATACCAACTTATACGGTCTTTGGTGTTTCTCTGTTTTCAGTCTCAACTTTCGAACTGCTTCAGTTGCTATAATATTCTCACAACTTTCCCTGTCGATAATATATCGGCACACCTTGCCTAAAATAGTGCAAGTGGATTGAAACACATTGTTTCGAAGATAATCACTCTCCTCAGCTCGTGGTGTCTAGAATGTACGTCGTACTACTAATAATGGGCCAGAATCGCCATCTACATGGTCTTTTTCGACGTTGACTTCTTCATTAAACTCTGCCTCTTCTCCAACCTTTGCATCTCCCTCACCATTGTCATTTGTCTCATTAAACAAGGCTGATCTTTTCCCCATCTTTCGGCACTCCGATTGATGGTGTCCTACTTCTCCATAGCCGAAGCATCTCACACCTTATGTAGAGATGAACATTTTTCCCCGTGGCCCTAATTCCCCGCGTCCCCATCCCCATTTAGGGATTTTTTTGGGGAAAAATGGGTAAATGGGGAGGGATGTGGATGAAAATTATCCCCAAATTGAAATGGGATGGGGATGGGGATGGGGATGGGGATGGGGGGACCCCTCCCTATCCTCATTTCCCCATTTTCCCCACAATTATATTGAAATGAGGATGAGGATAGGGATTGGGATGGGGGGGGAGGTCCCCCATCCCCATTTCCCCGAAACATATATAAATATAATTATAATATATATTTTTAATTTTGTTTTAATTCTTAGAAAACCCTAACTCCCTAAGTATATATACACATTTTATATAAAATGCACTAATGAATTTTATTTTGTATTTGTAATTGAATGTTTTTTTTTTTTTTATAGTTTAATTTATAGTTTTTAGTCAAATGGGGAAATGGGGGAACGGGGGAAACGGGGAAAATGGGGAATTGGGGATGGGGATGGATATAGGTCCTCCAAAAATTTCTCATCCCTATTTTCCCCAAATGGAGAAACGGGAGGGTATAGGGGAAGGGTCTAGGAAGTGGGGATGGGGAGAGGGGGGACCTATATCCATCCTCATTCTCCAAATGTGCATCTCTAACCTCACGTCACTGTTCTCGGCTAGACCTGATTGGAAGGCTGCTGGGTCTAATGGTGGTTAGGCGCGGAGCACTTCCACTACTGCTACTGGCCATTGTCCACTGCTGCGATCACGTGTTACTGCTGCTGGCCCCTGTTCTACCCATTGAACCCGTACTGTTTCCTATTAACGGCCCATCTCCCGTTCTTCGTATCAAGTTCTTTTCGATCTACAAAGCTCTTTGGTGTGCCTCTGAGACCGTAATCGGGTTAAAAAGGTTCACCGCATCTAGGATTTATTGACGTAATCCTCCACTATACCTGGACACCAACTGATCTTGGGTTTCTTGAATATCGTTGCGCACTAGCAACTGATAAAATTCCGTTGTATATTCATCAACCGTTCGCAATCCTTGTCTCAGATTCTGCAATTTCTAATACAACAACCTCTGAAAGTTATGGGGTAAAAATTCCGCTCGCATCTTCCTCTTTATCTTCTCCCAATCGGAGATTTTCATCTTTCCAGAGCGATTCTAGGTGAGTTTAAGCTGCTACCACTATGCGACTGCCCGTCCTCGAAGTCGAGTCGCCACCAAGGCTACTTTTGCATTATCTGGATCGTTTTTAAACTTCAAAATCTCTTCCACGATTCCGAGCCACTCTAAGAACTCTTCCGGCTGCAGGTTCCCTTGAAACTTAGGAACTTTTATCCTCATACCTGACTCCCATCGACAGTTCTCTTCAAATTCTCGCGTTGGTCGTCTATTGGGAGGAACCTCTTCCTCCCAGTGGTCACACACTAGTCGTCTCCGCTGTAGAATTTCTTGCTACAGAACTTCTTCCTCTTGGTCACTTTCCTCATCACTTTCCTCCTCGTCTCCACTCATGCGAGGGTTTCGAGTTGGTAAGGTTAAGGTTTCTAAGTTGGCGATTACCTTTGCCATCTGCTCGGCTAACAGCGCAACCTGCTGCTCCAACTGTGTCGTACGGTCATGTTCGACGGCTTCTTCTACAGGGATCCGGTTAGGTTGTCATCTCTTCGATGGCATGTTGATGTCCCGAATGAACACTGCTCTGATACCAACTAGTGTAGCGGAAGCTCTACGAGAAAAACCTGCTAGAAACAATTAGAAACAACCTACTAATATTCTGTTGATCCGCGCACGAATGCTAGAATACTAGGCTTCAAATACAACAATCTTCACGCACGAAGGGTGTGTAATTGGATAATTGAGAATCAATTCTCTGAAATTTTATTAAATCAAAAACTGAAAAACAAGAGCGGCTTATAGGTCTATTTAAAGGAAGCAAACCTTAACCCTAATCCGAAACCTTGATAAGCAAGGAATGGCCTAAAACCCTAAATAACGAAATTTATTAAAAATGGAAATTTTGAGTTAAATGCGAAAAAAAATAAAGCTAACAATCCTAAGTAAGCCAAAATTGATGGAAGTCGATTCGGACTTGGAAAACAAAAGTTATTGCGAAAACGAAACTTTCCTAAAATGGTAAAAACGGCCTTTTCGGGCCTAAACAATGGAATTCGGCTAAAAAAGGGTATGCCTCATGACCAAAGGCCATGAATATTGAAGATCTCACTGAAATACATCAACTGTGAAAGTTTCACGTCATTCTGACTCTGTCGCCCGGACTAGTAGGAATGATTTGCCCCTTTTTCTTGATCTTTTTCCTATCCAACCCCTCCATGTAGTCCAATGCTAAGGCTGCTGCATCATATTTCATGTGTATTATACAAATACCGAATAATGGCGGCAATTCACTTTTTTTTTTTTTTTTTTTAATCCACAGTACATATATACAATTGTTTGAAAATATGATTTCACACACAAGATAAAAAATTTATTCATAACAAATTCAATAATATATAGAGAGAAAAAGAAATGGAGAAAAAAAAAAAGACCAGGAACAATCCATAAAAGAAAATGACAAAATAGAGACATAGTTGTTTTATTTTATTATTTATTACTTTTAAATGAAGATATTTTAGTAAATATACATGAATTCTTTTTTTAGTAAGGAAAAGGAACTTGATTCCTAGGGTGAATGGAGGGAATCAAGTTCCCTTTTATTTAGGAACTTGATTCCTGGTATAGGTGTGTGTAGGGATGGGAATTTCCCCCACGGGGCCCCGCCCCCATTTGGGGGCAAATTTTGCCCCTAAAACCTAAATGGGGGCGGGGGTGGGGAACCTCCCCCCACCCCCATTTCCCCATTTCCCTATTTTCTAAATGGGCATGGGGTTGGGGCCCCAAATCCCTCATTTCCTCCATATATTTTTATTTATATATTTTTTATTTTATTTTCTAAAAAAAAAAAAAAAAACTCTTAACTCTATTAGTCTATTACTCATATTTTGGATTGATTGAAGGCTTTAAATTTGTTTAGACTTTTATGTGTTATATACTAACACTATATTATTATAGTTATTTGTATTAATTTTGGATTAAATTAAATCAATTATATATTTTAGATTGTATATTTTGTTAATTATTGGATTGGATATTAAAACTAGATGAAACAAAAGTTTGGTCCGATCGAATTTCAAATTCTGAATTCCAAATTTCGGATTAAAAAATATTAGGATTATAAATGAGAGAAATGGGGAAAATGGGGGACGGGGGTGGGGGTAGGGGAACCTCCCCCCAAACACCCCCATCCCCATTTCCCCCAAATGGGGTTTGGGGGCGGGGTTGGGGTTGGGGGTGGGGGGACCCTCCCCCGCCCCATTGGGCCCCCATTCCCATCTAGAGGTGGCACCGGTCCGATTTGGTTCTGGTTTCGGTTCCAAACCGTCGGTTTCGGTTTTTAGGCCACCTAAAACCGAAACCAAAACCGAAACCAGAAAAACTGGCTTGTTACCGGTTTCAAACCACCGATTTGGCGGTTTCAGTTTCAAAATCGGCGGTTTGGGTACAGTTTCGGTTTTGGGAGGTTTTTCAAAAAAAAAAAATCAAAAAAGTGCCACGTGGCAACTTCGGACGGTTTGGAGGAATTCCAAACCGAAATCAGAACAGGAACCAGAATCGGAACCACCGGTTTCCAAACCGGTGGTTTTGGTTTTGATTTTCGGTTCCGGTTTGGCCAATCTGGTTCCGGTTAAACCGCGGACAAAATCGACGGTTTAACCGAACCGTGGTCAGCTCTATTCCCATCCCTAGGTGTGGGGAAACTTAATTCCTCATAAATTTAGTAAACATAGGAATTCAAAAACCAGGAACTTAATTCCCTTTCCCAGAAAGGATTCCTGATTGATAAACACACCCTAAGATTATGGTTAATCTACTAAAATAAGAAATATACATATGGATACAATCACAAAATCAATCAATCAATCAGAATTAATAAGTGATTCCCTTGACATAACTTAACGAATTAATTTCCCTTAAAAAAAAATAATAAATAAATAAATAAAACTTAATGAATTAATTCTTCGTTATACAGAGAAAGTTTATGGACTTTTTAAAACTCCGGCTAGGGCGTGGATTGATATATCATCCAAATTTGACTATCTTATTTAATGAAATAATTCTTCATTTGTAGAAAGTTTACCCATTGTCAAAAAAAAAAAAAAAAAAAAGTTTACCCCTGTATTTACGTTTCACGTTTTATTAAAATTTCCCTTCTTTTTTTGCGGTTTTAAATTATCAAAATAAAAGGCCGGGAAAACAAAATTATATGGCGCCAATATATATGATTATGGTAAACCTAAATACAATTCCAAAAGGAGAAAACCAATAGCCGAATTGAGTCAATTTGGGGATTTGATGGGCGGTTTGTTCAGAGAAACAACAACACCACCAAGAAGTTCCAGGTTTCTTTTTTGAGGAGTGCTAAATTCACTCTCTCAACCCACTCTCTCAACACACTCTCTGTTCTTGTGTTGACATGTGGACAACATTTATTGTTTTACATTAAAAATCTAACCTTTATAAAGAGCCTACTTTTTCATTTTATTTACACTACAAACCAACAATTAGTTTCCTATATTGCCCTTCTTCTTTTAATATCAATTATACATAATTCAAAGGAATTGGGTTTGATTGGGAGTGGAGACAAAACATGTGTCTAAACTTAAAGTCTAAACCTCACCGACTATTGGGGAGCCCTTTTTCTTATATTTGTTTCGCCAATCATATAATTATAAATAATTAGAAAATTTTATCAAAAATAAATAAATAAATAATTAGAAAATTGTGAAGAATATTCCAAGTAAAATACAACAAATTAATTAATTATAAATAATATTGAATTACCACCGTCCCATGGGCGAAAGCGAATCAGGAATTTTTACTAAACAGGTTTAATTTGTGCACATATATATATAATTTATTATAAATAAAGTTAATTATTATCCAATTTACAACTATACAATTCAATATAATTATTCAGTAAATTTTATGGCAATATATTGAAGTTAAAGAAGAAACTGTAGAAAGAAAAAAAAAAAAGTTGTACAGTCGTAGACAACACAAACTACAGACTTGACATATATATATTTTTTATAAAAAAAAAATTGATATTAAAAGAAGAAGGGCAATATAGGAAACTAGTTGTTGGTTTGTAGTGTAAATAAAATGAAAAAGTAGGCTCTTTATAAAGGTTAGATTTTTAATGTAAAACAATAAATGTTGTCCACATGTCAACACAAGAACAGAGAGTGTGTTGAGAGAGTGGGTTGAGAGAGTGAATTTAGCACTCCTCTTCTTTTTTTTGTTTCAATTTGGAGGATTTTTAGGTTTTTATTTTCATACTTGACTCTTTATTTGTTGTTATGTCTTGTATCTCACATTAGGGTAGAACTTCACTTATTTCTGAGATTAGTATTCGCAGAGAAGAATTGGGTATTTGGGTTCTTTGTTTTGTTTATACATATATATATATATATTTTTTGGAAATCAATTTTGATTAATTTGAAAATCTGATTTATTGGGATTTTTTTTTTTGTGGTGCTCGATCAGTGAGAAGCGAAACCCTAGAATCTATAATTAGTATAGAGCATGGAGGGCCAGGAACCTAGCAGTAAGAGAGTCAAAATCAATGATGAAATGGGGATGGATCGGCTAAGCAATTTGCCGGACTCTGTAATCCATCACATTCTCTCACGTATGGATGCCAAATACGCGGTTCAGACCTGTGTTTTGTCGAAGAAATGGAAGTTTCATTGGGCTCATATTCACTGTTACAGTTTCGACTGCTTGACCAGCGCTAGTGTTGTTGACTTTGAAGATTTTGTCATTAATGTGTTGAATAATCGCAAGCCTTTCTCTCTAAGTAGACCGAAGTTTTGTTTAAAAGGGGCGACAACGGCGTCTCTTGTGAAGATATTTTATCATCAGGCAATGTCATATAGATTTGAGGAGATTGATGTTAGAAAGAAAGCCCAAATCAGTGATCATATGGCGATAGATCGGCTTAGCAGCTTGCCAAACCCTGTAATCTATCACATTCTCTCCCTTATGGACACCAAGGAATCATTGGACTAATATACACAACCTCAATTTTGATCACTCAAGTTTCAGTAGATGGGTTGGTTTCAGAGATTTTGTCTTCAATGTTTTGCGGCATTGCCAGTTAATCAATTTGGGAAAACTCAAGTTTATTTGTGGGAAATCAATCAGGGTGAAACTTGTTAGGGCGGTTTTTCAGTATGCAATATCACATAGACTTGAAGAGCTTGAAACTGATCTCATTGGCAGTTTTCCTCTGAGCCTTTCCGATTGTCAAACAAGTCTTTTTGAATGTCAAACTTTGAAGTCTCTAAAAATACATCATACTGTAACAGACTTCTTCAAGTTTGCAGCTTTGAAAACCTTGCAAATCTCAGCCTCGTTACCTGGGGAAAGTGATCTCTTTTCTAACTGCTTGAATTTGGAGAATTTACTTCTAGCAAAATGTTCTGCGTCTTATAGTGCTAGTATCTTTATCATATCTGCTCCCCGGCTGGTTTCTTTGACAATTTCAGATTTCAGTTTTTATGGAAAGATTATGATTACTGCACCTAGACTTAAATTCTTTAACATGAAGGAGTCTTCTTGCTTGTTGAGCATTGATAAATGTTTGGACCTTGATGAGGTGAATATTCTCATTTCTCCATCAATTTATGAACAAATGACAAACTGGTACACTTCGAAAATCAGAGGCATGGTTGAAGGGCTTTGCAATGCAAAGTCAATTTCTGTAGCATTGAATCTTTCTAAGGTTAGTAGGTACTTTCATTTTAATTTCAAGATATCTAGAATTACATTGGGTTTCATTGATTTTTATATTGTAAATTGTAATTGTATATGATTTTTATTATTTGAAATATTAAAGGACCTTTATTTTATATAGAAGCTACCTAAATGTATTTATCTATTTGGAATTTATTGATTATTGATTATAACTTTTCAGGGGAAATTCATAATGTATTACATTAGTGTTGATGCTGAAGCTAAAGTTGTGAAGTTAAATCAGGTATTTTTTATAAGATTCATATCAATTCTGTTGACTGTAATGTATGTATACAAAATACCCAAATTAGGTTCTGTGTTATTTTTAGGATTCTGGGGAGGAAGAGCTACTGTTTGTTTTTCCTATGGTTAGTGACCTTTGCCTCGATCAATTGGCCACCACAGTAGAAGACATGCTAGCAGAAAAGATAGCACATATGAGTAATCATATGGACATTGACCGCCTAAGCAACCTGCCAGACCCTGTAATCTATCACATTCTCTCTCTCATGAACACCAAATATGCTGTGCAAACCTGTGTCTTGTCCAAGAAATGGAGGTATCATTGGACTCATATCCATAGTCTCAACCTCAAGTTCATGTTCAAAACAATTAGTGATTTCGGAAATTTTGTCCTTGAAGTCTTTCATCGTCACAAGCGTTACCCGCTGAGTAGCGTAAAGTTTCACTTGCATGGTTATAAAAGCCCATCTCTTGCGAAAATAGTTTCTGATTATGCGTTATCAAAGAGCCTTGAAGAGCTTGATACCAATCTTACTATTTTTCCTCCAAGCCTTTACCAATGTCAAAATCTAAGGACTCTCAAACTGGGTCCTTGCTCTTGCTTAATCTCAACTTTTCCTGACTTATCTAGCTTGGCTTCATTGACTACTTTGCAACTGACCGACTTTGCGTTACATATCTGTGATTACTTCTCAAAATGTTTGGTTCTAGAGAACCTATCCTTAATAGATTGTCGAGTAGCATGTGTAACGCTTTTTGAGATATCTGCTCCACAACTATTCAAATTGACTATTTCAAATTTGAAAAGATGGGATTTTATGAATCGGGAGCAGAAGATTGTGATAATTTCACCCAGACTCAAATTATTTAATATCTATGGGGTGAATCCTTTAGTGTTGGATAGGGTTGATTGTCCAACCCTTGAAAAAGTGGATATTCAATTGTCCCCACCTGTTTCTCAAAAAGCTGATGATAAGAAGCAGGCATACATCCTGGATATGATCCGTATGGTTGAAGGGTTGTACCATGTGAAATCAATTACAATATCACTGAACTTTTCTAAGGTAAGTGGTTTAATTGATATTATACAGCAACTTCGTATATCTTTTATCAATTTGATACTTGATATGACTTTCATACAAAGAATTTACTAAACACTTTATTTTTTATTTCTACGAAAAGGAAATGTGAGAGAAAAAATTGACTCGTTACCTGGTTATAACTTTGTCAGGAGAAATTCATTTTGTATCATGGCGATGTTGATGGAGACAATAAACTTGTGGAGCTAAACAAGGTATGTTACTGAATCCATATAAATAAATTTCATCGATAGTAATGTCTATTTACCAAAGATTTGAATCATGACTAGCCAAAGGTAGGTTGAGTGGGAGAAGAACTTTGTTTAATGAAAGAGGTTATGCCGTTATGGGTTACAATTTGATATAAAATATTCCATGATTTTTCTTACCACAATAATTGATATTTCACTTTCTTGCATCAATTGATGATCAACATTTAGGCGGGTGCTAATTAACTTTGAAACTTTTACTCTACAAAGAAATCAAATGGCTTGAAAAGGTGACTAGTACAATTACTTATATTGTGAATTCATTGAAATATTGCTATGTGACTTTTTAAACTAGTTGCAATGCTTGATCTTTCCTTTACTGGGAAGTTATCTTTGATTTTATTTGATTTTATTTGATTTTAATCAATATTGAATACATAGACAAGCATATATATTTTTTTTTATATAAATACATTTCTTTTGATGCAAAAAGATTGATAGATTTTGACTTTGTAACTTGCTAGTTGCTGAAAAACAAAGGATTTTTGATAGTATATGTGCAAGGTTACTAAATTGCAGGCGAATTTTCTGGAAAAACTTTATAAAATTCAGACTGCTATTCCTTATCTTTGTGTTGTGATATTTATAGGAGACGGGAGTGAAACAGTTGATTGGTTTGGCCACTGTATTTGAAGAAAACTGAAGTTTTTCTTTCTTGAAGTTGCAACTAAACATTAAAGGAAGCAATACAAGAATTTGGTAGTCTGCTATCCTCTTGGCTGCTTTGGACTGAGGTTGTGCTTCAAAGAAACAGTTTTTATTTATTTGTTAGACTTAGAATTTCTTTTTACTTTTGATGAACCTCAATGGAACTAGGATTGAAGCTTCTCTACTGTTTTTTGGTTACAAACTTCGTCTTTATTGGAGAATATAGTCATGTTTCACTTTTTTTTTGAAACAGCTCTATATTCAAACACAAACCACGAACAAACCAAGCAACACCAAGAAAACGCCAGCGAGAAAAACAAACACAAACCACGAACAAGCCAAGCAACACCACAACGGCAACCACAAGAAAACGCCAGCAAGAAAAAAAAACAGAGAAAAACAGAAACAGCAGAAAAACTGCAGAAAAACAACAGAGACCAAAACACAGCAGAGGCACTAAAACACGCTCCAGACCACATTTTCCCCATCAAGAACAGCGCCCCGCCTCGCCAAATCATCAGCCAAACCATTGGAACTTCTATCAACCCAACAAATAGATAAATTATTGTTGGCCAATAACATAGACCGAGCATCATAAATCAGGTCTAAACATCCCAAATTTCCAAAGACAGCTTCCTGAACCCAGGCAACAGCCACACGCGAATCACTTTCAATGACAATCTGCCTACCCTTTAAACAAACTTTCGAGGCACACAAAACTCAAGCTTTTTGAATAGCCATAAGCTCAGCCGTAGAAACATCTACGTTTCCAATATGAGCAGTAAAAGAACACAAAACCTCCCCCTTATCATTCCGTAAAACACCCCCAATACCTGCCCTCAACTGCTCTCTTAAACAAGAACCATCTACGTTGAACTTCAGAACCTCGTTAGGAGGGGGAACCCAAGTCCTCAAACTCCTCTTCTTGACCTTAACCTCATCACAACAGATTTCTAGGTTCTCAACCATAACCGAAATCGAATCTAGAGAACCTTTTCCATGATATTTAAACCACCACGAAACTCTGACCTCACTAAATCTGAAAAAACCATCAACTCCACTGATTTACCACCGAAAACCCTCTGATTTCTGGCCTCCCAAATGGTCCAAATGACAGCAAAAAATAGGGTCTCCCTAGCTCTTTTCATACTCGGTCTGGGGCACAAACCAATCCAACCCGAAAACCAGTCATTAAAACACATATTAACACAGCAATAGTCATGTTTCACTTATTGGTATCAAAATCTCTTCATTTTTTTTTATATACATGTATAGAGCTGATCTGGTGTGCACGTTTTTTTCATAGCGTTGTTGTCCTTCTGGAAACGTTCCTTAACGTTGTGTAATTGAATCCTATGCAAAAAAAACTTGCCGGATTCTTGCACTACAGTTGATCATAAAAATGTTTTTTCATGCGGTATTAGATAAATCCTGCTGTTTTTTGGTTACAAACTTCTTGTCTTTATTGGAGATTATATATCAATGTTTAAAGTAATTTTTGTTAACAAACAAATGTTTTAATTAATTTTAAAAATATAAAGTTGGTATCAATCTCTCTCTCTATAGAGTATAGACTATAGAGAGAGATTGAGAGAGATAGTTGATTATACCGTGTTGTCAATTGTGTAATATGTTTTAGAATGTTGGGGAAACTTTCCACAATATGTTGTAAAGTGTGCAGGATTTTTGCACTTGATAATTGGAGAACTAACCGTTAACCAAAGGTTAGACATAAAAACATTTTCTTTTCATGTAGGATTCTGTTACTCTACCGTTAATGGTCAACTATTAGACTTAATGGTTGACCAGATGTTTATGGCAATTTTATCTATTAATTATAATAAAAAATTTAAAATGATCTCAATTTTTTTTATAATCGTAAATTTACCTAAAAACTAATTTTGAAATAACCATATGATTTTTAATAATTATATTTCTAATCAAACTAAAACAAAATAACAAATTGAACTCAACCGTTAATAGAGTGACTCGACGGCATGGAGTAGATCTCTTCCAAGTATCAGATAGGACCTTACCAGCAATGGATTATGTAGGTGGAGGTTTTCTTTATATTTAAATGATTTTATTTATTTTCAATTAATATTATATGTTTATTTATTAATTCAAAATCAATCACACAAAAGTGATGCAATAAAGCTAAAACCATGTTAAAATAACTGTTTGTAACTCAATTAATGAACAAATAAAAGATAATTTGCATATGTTAAACCGATTTAGAGCAAATAGGAAAAGTTGTTATACATTCACTTCTTCTAATCTTCAACGCGATTCCAAGATCAAACCATTCTCTAGTTAGTCGATTTGCAGGAACAACAATGGTGCGGCCATTGGTGTTCGATTTGCAAGAACAACGGTAGGAATTCGATGAGGAAGAAGGAAGAAGACAGTAAAAAAAAATTAACAAAAGAAAATAGAAAAATTAATGTTAGGGGTATTTTTATAATTTACGGATATACACTCAAGTTTTATTGCAGAGGCTCGATCCACTTCTCCACGGTGAGGAGGGTTTTTAACTATGCCAACTCACATAGTCACATGGGCTTGAACATCTTGAAACTGATATCGTCACCAAGTTTCCTGCAAGAGATTTTAAGACTCTCAAACTGGGTTTAGGACATGGAAGAGATTTTTCACCAAACCTATTTGGTTTTGCAACTTTGACAAATTTGCATATCTGCGGTGTCAAATTGCCTGCGAAAGGTGATCTCTTCTCAGGTTTATTAAATCTGGGTAACTTGAGTTTAATAGACTGTAGTGTGTCGATCGTGGTAGACTTTATCATATCTGCTCCATGCCTAGTTAATTTGACAATTTAAGATTTCAGTTATATTGGTAAAAAAAATGTTTAGAGATTCAAAGCTTATCATATCTGCACCCAAACTTAAATTACTTAACCTGAGTATGGAGCATCAATTAGTGTATCCTCTAGTGTTGAGCATACACAACTGTCCAACTTTTGACCAGGTGGATATTCATATTTACCCAACACATTTTTGGCGTAAAGATTATATGAGGAGGCAGACATTAATTTCGGATGTGATACGAATGCTTGAAGTGCTCTGCCATGTAAATTCACTCACCATATCACTTGACCTTTTTAAGGTAAGTGTTTGAGTTCCTTGTTGGAAATTTTCTGCATATTTACTCATACTGCATCTTCATTTCTATTTTTTGTGAACTATAAATTTGACTCCGTTATTACTTATTACTTATCAGGGGAAATTCATGTTGTATCGTAACACTCCTGATGCTGAAATTAAATTTGTGGAGCTGAACAAGGTATTTTACTATTTTTCAGTTTCCAAATCAATATTATTGATAGTAATGTATTAGGTTTCTGAAAATTAAGATTTTCCTTTTTGTATGTACTTGATATTTGCACACAATCTACTTGAAGGGAAGAGCATCAAGAAATATATTAATTTTCCAAGCTTTGCTTTATAGTTAAAAGGATCTTAAGACTTTTGACCTTGTTCACATTCAGTACATGTAATTACCATTTCAAAATTTAACTTGAGCTCTCAATATAGACATGGTCATAAATGATATGCTGTCATTACAAAACCTTAAAACTGATAATTTGCTTTCTTAATTTTTCATTGAGGATTAGTATTGAGGCCACTATAAGATAACTTTAATGCCTTTTGCTCTACTGAATGAAGAAATCAATTAGTTGGCGTTTGGAAATACATTTTTTATTTATGCTTAATCGCCCTTGATGTAATTGTTCAACTTTCCTCTTCCGGAAAAGTTTGGACTGTTATTCGTTTTCCTTAAAAACTTTAACATCAACGGTTTTACATTTCCTTTTCTTTTATAAATTTGATATATATGACTTTATAAAACTCTTCGCATGTTTGTTCATGAAAGGAAGGACAACGGGGCAGTGCAATCTCAAGTTTTGTTTTAATTGAATATGGTGAAAAGTGGTTAAGAATTTAAGATTTGCTAAGGTTTACATGTAATGGAGTTTTGGTATAAAATAAAACTTGAACGTAATTTAGACATGCATGATTATTCTACTAGGTTGTCCTTGAAAAAACCTCTGGAGTGTTATATTTGACTTGGTTAATTTTACTCAATATTTAGTATATTCTCAATCGATCGTCTTTATATTGATTTGATTTAGTAAATTAAACTTCTATATTAAACGGATAGTATTTATGTTTATCAGAGAATCTTGTACCACATTGAACATTGTAATTGGTAAACCTGGATTTTATAATTGTTTTGGTAAAATTAAGGGGTCTGTTGATGCTTTCAAAACAAGTATTACTTTTTATTTATTTATTTATTCTTTAGTTTAAAATAGACGATCATGAGACTTAGTTATTAACAGATTAAGAAATAGGATTTGATTGGTGGTATGCATACTTGTCGGACTACTGTGTAATCTTCATGATCGTATTTTATTCTTCAATTTATTTTTTCTTAAAAGCAAACTAATAAATTTTCTTGAACTCTTTTTATTTGGGTCCTGATGTCAAATGTTGTGTACTTGTGTTTTTGTCCTATGCCATTTTTAGGGGACCGGAGAGGAAGGGCTGCTGTTCACTTTACCTATGATTTGTGATTCTATGCTCAATCATTTGGCCAGCTTATTAAAAGAAATGTTTATGGGGTAAACCTCCGGGCACTCAACTAAGTAAAAATTAATTCTTGAATTCTGGTTCTTGACTATTTTTGCGTTGGATAGGTCAGTACAATGGTTCAAAAATATAGATAACATTAACTTATCTTGAGAATATGTTAGAGGTCCTGTCTTTTCTGGGTTTGTTTTATAATATGCATCTTTGTTGGCAGTATAGATCACTGTCTTCACTCTTCAATTTGATTTTATAATGTGACTGGCTTTCTTTGTTTGGCAAGATTATGAAATCCATACTCAGCAGATTGTTTGTCCATAAAACGAAATATTAGAATTCGTGATTGCCTGCAATTCCACATACAAATGAAATTGAGATGCAAGCCTTCATTAAGATTTCTGATGCCTCCTTATTGCATTCATGGATGATCTATCAGGATAATTTTTGAGAAAGATAGAAATTCAGAAAGAAAGAAGAAGTAAAGAGCAGAGAAGAGAGAAACAGGGGAGATATTTGCTAAACAATTCAATAATCTTTAATTCAATAGTTCATGGCCATATAATAGCCACCGAACAATACATGCTAACAAATAGAACAACAATGCCCAAATAATAAGGAAAGTAGGAAACTATCATGATGCACAACTGCACTATAACTTATTCATCGGAAACCAATTTGATAACTAACTTGACCAAGCCTTTCTCTCCACATTCATTGCATGTATCCTACACAATTGGCACATATTACATTCATGTTTCTGCAATTATTTGCTAGACAACAAATCGAACTTAGGGTACAGTTGGAATGCAGGTCTATGTGATGATGTTGATGTTTATTTCACATATCACTCAGTTCAATGCAGACTTCTCCTTGGGATGCAGGTCTCTGTGCTGATTTTGATGTTGATAATGATGATGATGGGATAGAATGTTTGGGTGATCTTGTTGGAAGAGACAGAGAAGGTTTTTGTGGAATTTCCAAGCTCTCTAAACCACCTTCCAACATCTCCACAACCTTACTCATTGATGGCCTATCGGATGGAATGGTTTGAATGCACCACATGCTCACTATGATCATCTTTTTCGCAACCTCTTTTTCCTCTTCAGTAACAGCACCACTGATTTCAAAATCCCTCCCTGGCTCAAGCTGCTTATAAATCCAATTCGGAAAATATATTTCACTGGTATGTGACTCACAAGCAACAATGTTGTTTCTTCCTCCAACCATTTCAAGAATCATCATTCCATAACTATAGACATCAGACTTGTGAGAGACTTCTCCAAAGCTTCTGCAGAATACTTCTGGTGCAATATACCCTACCGTTCCTCTTGCACCCAACATTGATATGATACTCTCTTTATTTTTGCACAGTTTAGCTAGTCCGAAATCTGATATCTTTGGGCAAAAGTCTTCATCTAAAAGAATATTGTGAGGTTTTATGTCGAAATGCACGATCCTTGTGTTACAACCTCGGTGTAGATACTCTAATCCTCTAGCAATGCCAATTGCAATTTGATACCTTGTCTTCCATTCCAAATTACATTTTGTACTAGAAGATTCCTTATCAAATATATACTTATCGAGAGAACCATTAGACATGAATTCATATATTAGAGCTCTTTTGTTCTTGTTGTAACAAAAACCAAGAAGATCAAAAACATTAACATGGGATGTTCTGCAAATACTAGCTACCTCATTGATAAATTCCTCTCCATTGCCTTTGGATTCCTTCAAGACCTTCACTGCCACAAGACGACCATCAGGTAGTTTCCCTTCGTAAACGTCACCATAACCTCCTTGACCAAGCTTAGTGCTGAATGATTTAGTCATCTTTTTAACATAAGAATAATCAAATCTTTGTAGAACAAGAGATCCGAAATTATTGACAATAGCCTCCATCTTTTGATCACTCTCTCTTTTCTTCTTCGAGTAATCATCATTCCGGGCAATAAGCTTTCTCAGTAGACCACTTATGAGAAGAATAGAGATGATTATTAATATCACCACCAGTACTCTTGCTGTAGAACCTGCGTTTTGACCAGAACTTGCGTTTTGACCAGAACCTGCGTTTTGACCAAGAAAAGTACCGGTGACAACCTTGTAAGTAAAAAATTGAACCTTTTTTTTATTTTATTATTATTATTTTTTTAATAATGATAATTTAGCATTGCCGTAGAAAATGAGGCACATACCTGATGATGCTGGAGACTGTATTATGGGTAGTGATGAGTTAGTACATGCAGATGCAGACAAGTAATATGGTAGATTTGGGCAACATGCAGATGCAGACAAGTAATATGGTAGATTTGGGCAATAACAAACAAACTGTTGGTCATAACCACAACTCCCGTTAGAATTTCTGCAGTCCTCGCATGCCTTGCTACTCAGATCCCATTTCAGCTCAAATCCTTCAGATATGGCTTCCTGCAAAGCGTATGCTTCGAGTGTTGTATCCTTGGCAACAGGAACAGTAACACTAAAATTGCATTCCTCAGATCCATAATCTCTTGTTTCTATGAAGACATTGGTAAGGAAGGAAACATTGCTATGGGGGGAAAGTAAATTATATTCAGTGCAATTAAAATATCCGGGATCTGTTGCAGAAAAGGGGCAACCATAAAGTAAGGTAAGATTTCGATACCCAGTAACATACTGAAAGAGTTCAGAGTCAATCTCAGTAGTATGAGGATGAGGTAGAAATTGATCATAGTAACAGATTCCTCTCTCGAACAAGTCCTTGGTTGCAATCTTGAGAACACGAGCTTCCTCATCGATATCTTTAACGTAGTAATTTACTTGATTGAGCACAATGGTAGTCGTGGGATTGCCACTAACATCACACCTGAGCTCAAAATCAGAATGGCCGCATGAGTGAGGTCGGTCTTCTCCCCAGAACGGATACCCGACTGAAATCTCCCCACAGCGGAAAGGATGACGGCAGGCTTGGTACCTTTCAGGGTCTGACTTAATAATGGCTACAGATTGTGGAATGTTGAGAATCACCACGGATGTGAAACATTGAAGAAACACAAAAGGCAACCACCACAAAAGCTGGAAAATCATTTGCTATATTATAACAGAAATTGTGAATTATGTGATGCTAGTTTGTAATTTATGTTAAGCAGGCAAGTCTAGAACTAAGAAAGTTTATGTCAAATTCATTTTGGAGGATGATACGGGAAGACTTAAAATGGTAATTTTGGCTGCATTAGTTGACATCAACTTTTGCGTAGTATTTCATTTTGCTCATAAGACTTGGCTAAGGTCTATCACGTCAGTCTCATGGAAAATTAGTAGAATAAATTGTTAGTTCTAGATTTTGGTTAGCTTATTCCCATAAACAAAACGCTTTTTGTTTGTAATCCTTTAGTTGCTGATCAGGTTGAGTCGTTTGTTCGGAATGGTATGTCATGAAGACTCATTGGACTCGAACATTTTATCAAGCAGTGGAAATTCTCATTGGACACTTGAGATAGCATCGGATTTGCATTCATGCACTTTCATGATTGACATTCATTTTAACATATAGCTTGCGTTGATCATTCTATATAACGTTATGTATGAGATTCAATGTCATCAAATCTTTATCCTATTTGCGTGTCCAATGGGTTTGGCCTCTTACACCACATCTTGGAGGAGAAAATTCAGAGAAAGACCTGCATAGACTTGGAATTTTGATCTTTATCCTATTTGCGTGTCCAATGGGTCTGGCCACTTACACCACATCTTGGAGGAGAAAATTCAAAGAAAGACCTACATAGACTTGATATTTGGTTCCCTCCTTCAACGCTTTCGATTTGTGGTTGAAAATACTTGCATGCCAGGTGAGTGTGGACATTATTATCACTATTTATTATGTTTAATTTATTTAATAAGAATTTAATTATTATCTATGCGTCATAGTTCCATCAAGGGTAAGATATGGTTATAAAATGACACAAACTCAATATTGAATATGAGCAATTGTCAACAGATAATGAAGTAACTACTTGAAAGACGGAATGTAAATTCACTTCTCTAAGATTGAAGACCACAATTTTACAATTTCTGAGAAGATCGATTGACACAAAAAATTTCACCACCATGACTTGTAATTAAAATTGGATGTTTAGTTTTTTTTTTTCTTTGAAACGGCAATCTAGTTGACCTCAAGTTGTGGTTTTACTCTAGTATTTTTCATTAGCGTTTTCATTTGTACCGATAAAAAAAAATGATATTCCTCTATTATCATGTACGTGTGTGTCTCTTGAAAAATAATAAGGAAAGCCGTTTATTAGACGCAATATGTACAAAGAGAAAATTAATATCCGTCAAACTAACACTCATGTCATGTTGCTGGCATTGAAAAGGAAGCATTTGAAAAGTAACAGAGAGAAAGAGAGAGGAAGCCAAATGAAGAATTGAAAGATATATATGATTGGTTGTTTCAAGAAGAATATAATAATGAGAAATTAAGAAAAACACATCCAAATTCACCGTGTGTTGCCCATCAACTTCGTGCTTATTAAGTAATAAATTGGTTGAAACTATAAATAATAAGATTGCATTAGTCAAATTATGCTTTATGGCAGTGGAGATGTTCGAATGAAGGAAGAATGCTTCAAAATTCCACCAAATACCTTATACATCTAATCATCCAACCTGATTGCGAAAACGTTTTTCCCTAACATAAACTTGCATCAGAGGAGGAACGCTGCATTGACATTTGAAATGCATCTAAAAATATAGTATACTCTATTTGTAATGCATCAGAGGAGGAACGCTGCATTTATTTATTTATTCAATTTACCCTTGTTGTGAAGAAATTCTAGACAAAGATGTTGATGTCGTGGAAGAATATAATTGAAACGAACTTGGGGAGGAATGCTGCAAGAAGGGCTTCGGTGGAACTTGCAAAGATTGAACGCTTCCTTCCAGCATCTCTACAACTTTACTCATCGAGGGTCGATCTGATGGATTAGTTTGTATGCACCACAAACTCACCAATATCATCTTCCTTGCTATGGCTTCTTCCTCTTCATTAATTATCCCATCAACTGTTAGATCATTGCTACCTTCAATTTGCTTATAGATCCAATCCGGAAAATATATCTCACTATTGTTCGATTCGTGATCCCCAGCAGTTCTCTGTCTTACTCCAACCATTTCAAACACCATCATTCCGAAGCCATAAACATCAGATTTGTGAGAAACTCCTCCAAAGTTCCTACAGAATACCTCTGGAGCAGTATACCCAATAGTCCCTCTTGCGTCCAGCATCGAGATTATACTTTCTTTCTTCGTACATATTTTAGCAAGACCGAAGTCAGAAATTTTCGGACAAAAGTCTTCATCTAAAAGCACATTGTGAGGTTTTATATCGAAATGCACAATCCTAATGTTGCAACCACGATGTAAGTACTCTAGTCCTCGAGCAACCCCAATCACAATCTGGTTCAATGTCTCCCATTCCAAACGGAGATTTGTATTCAGAGATCCTTGATTTATGAACTTATCAAGAGATCCATTGGAGATGAACTCGTAGATTAGAGCTCTTCTAGTTCTGTCATAACAAAATCCGAGAAGACCGACTATATTAACATGGGAAGTTTTACTAATGCAAGCAACTTCATTAATGAACTCTTCACCGTTCCCCTTGGACTTGCTCAAAACTTTTACGGCCACAGCACGTCCATCATTTAGCTTTCCTCTGTACACAGCCCCGTATCCTCCTTGTCCTAATTTAACGGCAAATGAGTTGGTCATTTTCTTGATATCAGAATAGTTGTAACGCTTGGGAGCTAAAGATCCATAAGTTTTTTCTAACGCCTCAACATCTTGATCATTCAACGTTTGTTCTCGCCAAAAGAACATTGGGTTTTATTGAAAACTAACCCATTTGAGAGGGCAAAATTGATATCTAACCCATTTTTGAAAAAATTGCACAACTAACTCTTTTTTCATGCGTAAGTACCATTTTACCCTTACTTACAAATTTTTCTCTTTAACACATTATATCTCTTATTTCTTTTTTCATAACTTCTGTTTAGAATTTCTAACTACCGTTTGGAATTCCAAAATGCAGTTTAGAATTCCCAACACCACACCCGTTAGGAATTTCCAACAGATGTTAGGAATTCCTAACTGCAGTTTGGAAATTCCTAACGCCAGTTGGGAATTTCTAACTGCAATTGGGAATTCCCAACAGGTCACCCGTTTGGCATTGTCAACAGATGTTAAGAATTCCTAACGGGTGTTAGGAATTCCCAACAGCAGTTAGGAATTCTCAACTGATGTTAGGAATTCCTAACATCAGCTTGGAATTTAGGAATTCCTAACTGATGTTATGAATTCCTAACTATTATTGGGAAATTCTAACTCCGATTGGGAATTCCTAACACCTGTTAGGAAACCAAAATGTAGTACTACCAAACCTAAGAGTACACAACCACTATGAAATCCAATCCAAACATTCAAACATCAATGAACTCAGCAATATAGGAACTCAATCATACAATGAGATGGCGAAAACACCATCACTATGCCAAAATTACCAAACACTAAAACACCCAAACATTGTTGTCATCATTAAACACCCCACACAACCATAACAATCACATTATAAAAACACCAATCGATATACTTGTTTGCATTAAATTTGAAGATTTATAAAAATATCTGATTGAACGAACAATTTACCTGAATCTTGGAAAATTTAAAATTATTGATCTAAATTCTAAAATTTTCATTCAGGAAGAAGCTCATATATAGAACTCTCGTCCCGAAAAATTACAAAAACCTCATGAGGTTTTATACTTTTATCTACATTGGGTCTCTCCAAAGCAATAAATAATAAATAAAATAAATAAATAAAATAAATAAATAAATAAATAAAAATAAAAGTAACATGCTCACATGATAATATAACAAAATGCTGTAAACCGTAGCTTTTACATATTTAAAATCAAAATTGGGATGTTGAAATTCAAGTGCTTCACCTAAAGTGTTTAATGTAAAATCACAAGGCAAAAGATCCTCTGTTATTGCTATTTTCTTCCCATTTTATAATACAAAACAAAAAAAATCTTCTACACATCAAATCTTTTAACTGACATGAACACAGTCCCAGAATAACTCCAACCAAAAGAATGATAACAATGACGGTTTCTTTTGTCTCTCCCTTGACCAAAAACCAGAACTCGATTTTGAAAGACACATCTACAAAAACACAACAGTAAATAAGAAAATTTCCCAGTTTAATGTAAGCTATGAGAATTACAAAAATTAGTCTGGAGTCCTCCGTGTAGTGTCGGGTTCAATCTGACGAGGAGCGGGATCAAATTGAAGAAAATTTTGCTCCATATTCTCCTCAATTTCAAGTATTGCAGCCATATTTCCACAGCGGTAGCAGTAATTCGGTGCACTGAAAACTGTCACCACATTCTTGTCCTACAATGAATTGTAATAAACAAACAAATGTAAAAACATGCTCTCCTTCTCATGTAGCAGGGCCAAAATCACAAGTGCATTCTCAATCAAAAATCACTTACTCTCCTCCTCTATTAACAACTCAAATATTTAATTACCAACAGCAGCTACAAGCAAAACAAGCACCCAGAAAGCAAAAACAAAACAGGGGACAGCAACCCTGAAGAACCCAAAACATGGAAAGCAAAAACAAAACAGGACCCATGACATATATGTGTTCAATATTTCTCTTCAGATGAGGATTACTCATCAGAAAAACAGCTAAATTTGTATGAGCTCCTATAACAATTACAGAGATAGGACCAGCAGATATCTTGTCAATCAACACTCGTTGAGCAGTTGCTTGTCGAAGAGGAATGTACTTCCTGCTCCCCTAATTCCACAAACACGAAAACACAACCAATCGAAAGAATTAATTAACTTCTTCGAAAGTTAAATTATATCAATTAGTACATACATTTTACATTCAATATTATTGGAAGCAAACTCATATATATACCTGTGGAAGGAATTCTTTCCGGAAACCAAAATTAGTATCGATATCTAATCTTCCACCAAGGCCTACCGGTATGGCTTGTCGATATCTGCAGTATCCGATAGTTGTAAGGCCCTGATATAAGGAATATTACAAGTTACAATCAATCATCATATGCACAATTCCAATAATCAGGGAAATGTTCAAACAGTTTCAGGAAAATTATTGCAATTACTTGTTCAATTATGGGAAGATATCCACCAACATCAGGAAGAATTGTACCATCTTCTAAAATTCCACCTTCACCTCCGACACCAACAGCAATGTCATCGCGGCCCATCATGTAAAGTATGTCGTAAATTTGATTCACAGCATGACCAGCATCAGTCCATGCATTTGTGTTTATAGTCACTGCCTGCAACAACAACATTTACTGTCTAAAATCTTCAAAAACAAAAGCAGCAGATTTCTCACAAGTACATTTTGCTAAGATTTCATGTCAAAACCACAATATTTTTACTGTCTAAATAGTAATCAACTAATCAAAAAATCAGCTTGGCTGATCATCATCAAAAACAAGAAAAACAATTTTTTGAATTTCACACAGTACACACAGACTTGATCAAACAAACAAAAAGAACAAAAATTTGTTCACCTCCAATTGAAATTCTGATCTCTGAAGCTTCAACAAGTACAAGAGAGCAAAGAAATCATCGGTGTCAACATCTGTATCCAAAAGAATCCGACGAGTCCTACCACCCTCCACAGTGTACAAATCAGCTTCAAGTACAAAAGCTCCGACCACCAATATAACAGCCACCCAAAAATTCATTTTCCACAACAATTTTTTTTTTCCTTCTCTCTGCTCCAATCCAATCACAACCCAGAAATCTTTTCCCTCCAAGCTACAATAAAATAAAAAAGTTGGATTGAACAGGGGCCACAACCAAAACAAGCACAAAGAAAGCAAAAACAAAACTGGGGACAGCAACCCCACAGAACCCAAAACACCCAAAAGATAGAAGAAAAGAAACCCGGGCCAACTCCAACTCAAGACACACTCCACCAAACCTCCTCCATGCCCAGCTGCATGATTCTAAACACCCATTACCACCATGATTCGAAAAAAAAACAGTAAGAAAAGACTCTTTAGGACTGAAAACCACAGACACCAGACCCAATTCTTTCCCACGTACACATCAAACTCACAAAAAAAAAAAAAAAAATTAGGGTTCTAATTCAAATTAGGGATTTTTCAAAATACACAAATTGAAAAAAAAATAAATAAATGATAGATAGGTGGAATTATCAAACAACACCTCAAAAAAATTCAAAAATTGAAGAACCATTCACCTTCTTTAGCGTCGTCGACTTCAAGCTTCAACGGAGTGTCGTCGTCATCTTCAACCTTCCTCGTCGTTGTCGTATTCAACGGAGCGTTGTCGTTGTCGTCGTCTTCAAGCCTCCGTCGCGCCGTCGTCTTCAAACTTCGATAGAGAGGTTGGGGATTTAAGTCAGCCTTCCACCATCGTCGCGCAGTCGTCGATTAACAGAGAATTGAAGTCAGCCTTCCACCAAAGGAGGCTTGCACTGTGATTTATTGCAACATGAACCCAGCATTGTTTACAGAGGTTGGGGATTTGGTAGATTTTAGAGAGATTAGGGATTTGGAAGATTGTAGAGAGGTTTTGTCTTTAGAGATTAGGGATTTTGCAAATTTCAGAGGTGTTTTATCGATTTGAGAGACAGACAAGAGATGTAATGTGTGTTATAATAGGAATGTAATTTTAAAATTTTAAAAGGGCAATATAGTCACAAAGGAGTCAGTTTTGCAAGTTTTTCAAAACTGAGTTAGATTTCAATTTTGGCCTCCCAAATGGGTTAGTTTTCAATAAAACCCAAGAACATTAGTTTGCATGACAAACAAGGGTTTTATTGAAAACTAACCTCTTTGGGAGGCCAAAATTGAAAACTAACCCATTTTTGAAAATATTGCACAACTAACTCTTTTGTGGCTGTTGAAAGACAATATTGCCCTTACTTACAAATTTTTCTCTTTTAACACATTATATCTCTTATTTGTTTTTACATCACTTCTCCTCTCCCATTTGCAAGCATTCATTCTTATTTCCTCATCCTCTCTCACGACCAAACCACTCCCATTCTTTTCCTTTCCATTTTTTTTTTCTTTTGTTCTCTCCTCCTTTGCAAGTAGAACTCCACCATTCACCAACTCCACAAGGTTTCCTTCCATTCTTTTGTTGAGGTGAGTTTTTTTTGACTTTTTTTTAAACTTTTGTACTTTATAATTGTCATCCATGTCCGAATTTTCTTGAATTTGTGTAATAAATCATGGGTCTTTGTTGAATTTGATGTTGTTGTGGTCAATTTAATGTTTACAAGTTGAATTTTTGTTGAATTTTGTTGAAAAAATGTGGTATTTCTTTAGGTTTCCTTATTTTTAATTAAATGTGTATTAGGGTTCTTTATTTTTGTGGAAATAACTTACATAAGTGCAATAGAGCATGGGTCTTGATTGAATTTGATGTTGTTGTGGTTGATTTTCCATTATAGCATTGAATCTACACAATTGAATCAATTTTTTCGAATTTGTCCAGCACTGTTTTCCTAACGGTCGTTAAGAATTTCATAACCGTCGTTAGGAATTCCTAACCTCTGTTAGGAATTCCTAACCTCTGTTAGGAATTCCCAACTATCGTTAGGAATTCCTAACAGTGTTTGGAATTCTCAACTATCGTTAGGAATTCCTAACAGTGTTTGGAATTCTCAACTTATAGTTAGGAATTGAGAATTCCTAACAGCCGTTGGGAATTCCTAACATCTGTTGGGAATTCCTAACGGCAGTTGAGAATTCCTAACGGCCGTTGGGAATTCCTAACGGCCGTTGGGAATTCCTAACGGCCGTTGAGAATTCCTAACGGCAGTTGGGAATTCCTAACGGCCGTTGAGAATTCCTAACGGCCGTTGAGAATTCCTAACGGCAGTTGGGAATTCCTAACAATATCCGTATTTCGAAACAATGTTTAGATTCATAGTATTTTGTAGATTTAATGTACCATGAATTTATAATATCTGTTTAGAAATTTAATTATAAGTTTCCAATGAATTTGAAAGGTGGGTGGCATGGATAAAGTCCGGTTTGTTGTTTTATATGGCGGTGAACGGAAGTGTGGTAGATGCGGAGGAATAGGGCACAATAGGCAGAAATGTAAGGCACCAATTCCTTTATCCGATCAAAATGGAAACCCTTAAGGTATAATAAACATGTTTTGTATTGTAGTTGACAGTTGTTGATAGTTGCTATTTAATAAATTTTGTGAAATGATTAAATATGTTGACCATATATTTGAATGTTATATCATTTTTTTTTCATATTAATTTTACATGTTTATTTGTAGGCGGCTGGATGGCACGGGACGTTGGTTATGTAGTATTTAAAGGTTACAGACCAGGTGTTTATGAATCATGGAATGAGTGCGAAGCACAAATCAACGGCTTTGATGGAAGTTTTGTGAAGTCCTACAACTCCCTATCGGAGGCATATAAGGTGGATGCTTTATACCCTCCTCGATGGAATAAGGAGCGTGTATGCAATCTAGTTGTTACCAAAACCATATCTCATGAAAACAAGTGGTTCCCATACGTGATAGGTTCACTTATGGGAGTCATTGTGGCTATTGTTGTTGTTTTTATGCTCCGTTAAATGCTAATGTATTTATTTGTTGTGTAATGCAAGTGTTGTGTAAAATATTTCACACTATTTTATACGCACCTATTTATGGATCTAATTGGTTGTTGTTATGAATTTAATTACTATGAAGCTTGTTCACAGAATTTATTATGCAGCTTTTTAGGGATTTAAGTGTTGTAGACAGTGTTGTTAAGAAGGTTGTTGTTATGTATTTATTTAGGCTAATTGGCACAGATGCCCCCTGAACTCTTCAAAAAGTTGCATTGTGCCCCCTAAACTTTTTTTTTAAGCACTAAACCCCCTGAACTCTCATAAATTTGCAATCGCTGAAGGAATCTACCCCCTGGTGAGGGGGCAAATTCCTTCAGCGATTGCCAAATTACAAGAGTTCAGGGGGTTTAATGGTGAAAAAAAAAGTTCAGGGGGTAAGGTGCAAATTCGGGTATAGTTCAGGGGGTATCCGTGCCAATTAGCCATTTATTTTTGTAGACAGAATTTGTTATAACAGGTTGGTGACAGAATATGTTATGAAGCTTGTTGTTATAGATTGAACTTGTTAACAGTGTTGTTATATGTGGAATACCCAACTGGTGTTAGGAAATTCCTAACTACAGTTAGGTAATTCCTAACATATATTAGGAAATTCCTAACACAAGTTAGGACTTCCCAACTGTAGTTAGAAATTCATGACATCAGTTGGAAATTCAAACTAGTTTTATATGTAGATTTTATGGATTTCATTGCTTATTGCTATGGATTCGTTATGACATGTTGGTGACAGAATATGTTATAAAGCTTGTTGTTATGGATTGAACTTGTTAACAGTGTTGTTATATGTGGAATGCCCAACTGGAGTTAGGAAATTCCTAACTACAGTTCGGGAATTCCTAACATATATTAGGAAATTCCTAACACATATTAGGAAATTCCTAACACAAGTTAGGACTTCCCAACTGTAGTTAGAAATTCATGACATCAGTTGGAAATTCAAACTAGTTTTATATGTAGCTTTTATGGATTTCATTGGTTATTACTATGGATTCGTTATGACAGGTTGGTGACAGAATATGTTATAAAGTTTGTTGTTATGGATTGAACTTGTTAACAGTGTTGTTATATGTGGAATGCCCAACTGGTGTTAGGAAATTCCTAACTTGTGTTAGGGAATTCCTAACATATATTAGGAAATTCCTAACACAAGTTAGGACTTCCCAACTGTAGTTAAAAATTCATGACATCATCAAGGAAATTCAAACTGGTTTTATATGTAGCTTTTATGGATTTCATTGCTTATTGCTATGGATTCGTTATGACAGGTTGGTGATAGAATATGTTATAAAGCTTGTTGTTATGGATTAAACTTGTTAACAGTGTTGTTATATGTGGAATGCCCAACTGGTGTTAGGAAATTCCTAACTTGTGTTAGGGAATTCCTAACATATATTAGGAAATTCCTAACACAAGTTAGGACTTCCCAACTGTAGTTAAAAATTCATGACATCATCAAGGAAATTCAAACTGGTTTTATATGTAGCTTTTATGGATTTCATTGCTTATTGCTATGGATTCGTTATGACAGGTTGGTGACAGAATATGTTATAAAGTTTGTTGTTATGGATTGAACTTGTTAACAGTGTTGTTATATGTGGAATGCCCAACTGGTGACAGAATTAGTGCAGACTACCCGTGCGCGTTTTCAGAGCCAATATTGCGTCAGTTGAGTGAAATTTTCTGTTGGCCTCATGAAACACTTATCAATTAGGCAATTTAGGAAAAAATTATTTTTAATTAGACGCTTTTGAGTTTGTATTCAGTTGTCGCCGTGGTTTCGTTTAGCAATTTTTCCAGTTGTCGTCGAATCGTACCACGTCAGGCAAAATGGTGTACCACGTCCTGTACCACGTTTTCGAAGACATGATGCACTGCCAACTTTCGTGGTTGGACGTTAAAGCGTACCACGTCCTGTACAACGTTTTTAAAGATATGATGCACTGCCAACTTTCATGGTTGGACGTTAAAGCGTACCACGTCCTGTACCACATTTTCGAAGACATGATGCCCTGCCAACTTTCGTGGTTGGACGTTAAAGCGTACCACGTCCTATACCACGTTTTTGAAGAAATGATGCACTGCCAACTTTCGTGGTTGGACGTTAAAGCGTACCACGTCCTGTACCACGTTTTCGAAGACATGATGCACTGCCAACTTTCGTGGTTGGACGTTAAAGCGTACCACGTCCTGTACCACGTTTTTGAAGAAATGATGCACTACCAACTTTCGTGGTTGGACGTTAAAGCGTACCACGTCAACCCAATTTGTTATGAATTCCTCATATCTGTTATGACTGTCCAAACTCTCTAGTCTCTACTAATAACAAACCAGGAAATTGATGAAGAACAAACTAAACCAGCTTCAAACAAAAATCAAATGATCAATTCATATAGTACAATTTTAAAAAATCAAAAAGAGATACATGATATATATATATATATATGTTCAGATTACAAGAATATACCAAATTAGATAAGTTTCCTGGCAAGAAAACAACAAGATTTGCCTAGAGAAATACTACTTGCAAAGGAACACAAAACACAAACAGAGGTGAATCTTGATATTGAAAATGTACAAGAGCAGAGCGAAGAACATTAAAATACATCCAGGTAAAGGACCCTACAGCTTGTATCGAACACGAAGCCAGCACCTCCGAAATCGGTGAAGATCAGCTATTCTACTTTCAGCAGAGGGGAATCGACTACGAGAAGGCCATGGCTGCCATCATTTCTGGGTTTTGCAGCGACATCTTCAACGAGCTTCCTGATGAGTTTGAAACTTGAAGGATCAGTGGGTTAAAAGCAAAGCAGCAGTAGCAATAACAGTTTAGTAGTGTCTATCATATACGAGGTTGTGTGATTTTTGTTGTCAAATCAACTTTTAAGGTTGGAGATTATAAACACATAACATATTATCTAGCAAAAAAAAAAAAAAGAGAAAAACAAATCTTTTTTTTTTTGAGAAAGCTGCAAATTTATTAAAAAAGCCCCAAGGGCAAAAGGAGAACAAGAAACAAAAAAACCACAAGGTACAAACCCAACAACCAGGGAGAACAAAGAGCAGGAAACAACAAAAGAAATCCGAAGCACAAACAAAACAGAACAAAGGAAACAAAAAACAGGACAAGCAAAGGAACCAGGCGAGAGAAAAGGAACCACAACCCCAACCAACCAAACCCAAAAAAAGAGCACCCCGCCTTGGCCAAGAAAACAGCAGCAGCAAAAAATCCTCAAGGCTCATTCAAGATAGAAAATGACAACCTGGGGAGAACCAGAAACAACCAGAGGACCAACACAACCACCCAAAACCACCTTCAAAAAACACCATCCAGCACCCAGCAAACAAAAGAAGCACAAAGAGCAGAGAAAACAACAGCAGAACAAATCTAAGAAATCAATAGCTGATTTTAATGGTCTAAATGTATTTATTAGGCTGTCACCATCACGACGGTGTGATATTAATGGTCCAAATTTATATATCAGGTTGTAACCATCACAAGTTACACTATATGGCATGAGTAATTATCACGATAAAGATTTGCATCACATGGTGTAATGTTAAAGGCTTGGGTGTATATGCCGGTATGTATAAAGTGGCCTTATTACGTAGAACTGAATCATTTGGTAATTGGTATGCATATAAGTAAATGCTGGCCCCAAGTTTTTTATTTTTTATGATAAATAGTTAAAGTTATTAATCTGTTGCATGTTAATAACAAAAAAAATCATCAAACAGTAGAGGAAAATGTATATATGGACGAATTTGATCTCACACTGTTAGTCTGTTACTGACTTATGTGTAGTTTTGTAATTAAATTTGATAAATAAAATCAATCTTATGTGTAGTTTTGTAATTAAATTTGATTTTAAATGAAGAAATCAAAATGGCCATACCTGAAGAGGTAGAGCAGAGCAGAGCAGGAGCAAGTTGACGCGAGCAGATTACGACCGTCAGAGGAAGAACGATGGGAGACGAGTGGCGGAGGACGAGTCACCGGAGACGACTTCTTGCTGTCCTCCTGTAGCGCCGTCGTCGCATCTCGCTGCCCCAGCAAAAAGCAAAACCATAAAGCAAAAAAAAAAAACACCAGCACAAAGATATAACTATAGGCAATCTAAAACACAAAGATCTGGCGGGTCAGGTGGTGAGCTCTCAGGCATACATAGATGATCAAAGTGACAATGTCAATGAGGATCCAGCAGGAGTTATGGATGAGGATCAACCTGCAAGTGAGGAGGACAGAGAAAAAGAATAATTAGTACCTTGTGTACAGAGAGTTACATTTCCTTAATGAATGAAGCCAAATGAAGACTATCCTGTCATCACATCAGAGATAATACAAGTAAATGAGGAAGCATCAGTTCAGATTGGCCTAATCTAAGTGAGGGTTTACTTTTGTAAATATAAAAAATTATGTAGAAAAGGTATCTTCAATGTTCTATATAGCCAGAAAGAATACTTTATACGGTATCTTCCTTGATACAATTATAGTTAGCTATAAACGTTAGTGCCACCCAAAAAAAAAAATATAGTTCTAGTTTCAGATGCACTTTAATGGAGAAATTAGAGGAATTAGGGTGGTAATTCAAATTAGGGATTTGTTCTAATTGAACACAACTAAAGAGAAATTAGGGGTTTGTTCCATTCACCTTAGGTTTATAGAACTTTCCCACAAGCCAAACGGAGTTGGAGTCGCGCCGTCGTCGTCTTCAAGGTCAGTCGGGCCGTCATCATCTTCAAGTTTCTTCCGCGCCGTCTTCAAGCTTCTCAGCAGTCGTCATCTTCAAGGCTTGGTCAATTTTCAAGGTGGGTTGATTTTACAGAGATTAGGGACCAACAATTTCAAAGAGAAATTAGGGATTTGTTTCAGAGTGAGTTGAAAGACAGAGGGAAGGGAGTGTCTGTTTGAGAGTGGAGTGGTTTTTATTTTGTTCATTCGATTTCAAAGACAGGGAAGGGATTTAGAGTGTTTGATAGGAATGTAATTTGATGCATTTAAAAGGGCAATATTGTCTTTCAACAGCCACAAAAGAGTTAGTTGTGCAATTTTTTCAAAAATGGGTTAGATATCAATTTTTGCATCTCAAATGGGTTAGTTTTCAATAAAACCCAAACAAACAAGGCACCAGCAACACGATTAACACAATCCCACCTAAACCTGCCCCAATACCTGTACAAAAATAACAAATAATAAAATGAATTACAGAGACGTCAATATATGTACGTATCTCCAAATACAAGAGATATGTTTTCCATGAAATGCTAGGGAGAAAAGAAAAGGAATTAGAAGAAAATAACTCAAAGATTATATATTCACACTACCTATTGCAGTATTCCTCCCCAAGTCATATGATCCTGTAACATGAAAGTATGAAATTAAATGAATTTCTTCAGAATCGTTCTGTTAATAATATGGTTCTATAAAATTGTCATACATACTCAATAAAGTACTTACTAAAAGATAAAAATATATGCTTATCTATATATAAAAAATAAATTAGAGGTTTGTGTACCTGGACATGCATGGTTCAAGCCACCTTGTTGATTTGGGCAGAAGCAGATTGTTTCATTGCTAGCAGGGTGCCAACCACAACTTCCCTTAGAATTGTTGCAGTTCTCGCATGAGATGCCTCTAAGCTTCCATTTCAACTCAAATCCTTTGTCCAGGACTTGTCTCAATAACGCATCATCTCTTGCTTTCCAATGAAGTGAATTCTTAGGAACAGGAAAAAAGACACTGGCATCACACATCCCAGGACCATGATCTCCTCCTTTTATGGACAAATTCTTATGTTGGACACCTTTACTATTAATGCAAGGTGAGTCCTGTAGAGGAAGAGCTTCTGGAGATGGTGGGCAGTCATATAGGAATGTAACATTCTCGTAACCATCTGAATAATCGAATATCTCATGGTTGATTGTTGTATTATGAAATTCTGGGCAGATTTCCTCCAAGGAGTTCATTCTTGCAATCCTCAGAGTTTTGTCTATCGATTTGATATCTAAAACCCGGTATTTGACATCTTTGATCATCATGGTAGTAGCTAAATGACCCTCAGCTTCGCAATTGAGTAATAACTCATGATGACCGCAATCCACCAACCGGGGTCCTCCCCAGAAAGGATAGCCGGCTGTGATGTTCCCACATTGGAATTGAATACTACAGGATTCGTACATGCTGTATGGATTGCTTGAAGATGACTCAATCTTGGCAAAAACGACAAGTAAGAAACATACAAGAGAAAGAAAAGGAGAAGAAGAGAAGAGATGGGAATTCATTTCCGGTGAAACCAGAGTAGAGGGAAAATGAGTTCTGAGTGAAGTGGGTTTAGTTGGTGTTGGGAATATTATTGATTCATTAAAGTGTTAACATCACGGTTACGAGCATGGAAAATTCAAGGAAGATGATATAAAGACTTTGAATCTTTATGATATAAAAACACAACCAAACTCAGCGTGTGTTGCCCATCAACTTTGTGCTTATTAAATAATAAATTGGTTGAAACTATTATGCTATTATGGGCATATGGCAGTGGAGATGTTGGAATGAAGGAAGAATGCTTCAAAATTCCACCAAATACCTTATACATCTAATCATCCAACCTGATTGCGAAAACGTTTTTCCCTAACATAAACTTGCATCAGAGGAGGAACGCTGCATTGACATTTGAAATGCATCTAAAAATATAGTATACTCTATTTGTAATGCATCAGAGGAGGAACGCTGCATTTATTTATTTATTCAATTTACCCTTGTTGTGAAGAAATTCTAGACAAAGATGTTGATGTCGTGGAAGAATATAATTGAAACGAACTTGGGGAGGAATGCTGCAAGAAGGGCTTTGGTGGAACTTGCAAAGATTGAACGCTTCCTTCCAGCATCTCTACAACTTTACTCATCGAGGGTCGATCTGATGGATTAGTTTGTATGCACCACAAACTCACCAATATCATCTTCCTTGCTATCGCTTCTTCCTTTTCATTAATTATACCATCAACTGTTAGATCATTGCTACCTTCAATTTGCTTATAGATCCATTCCGGAAAAATATCTCACTAGTGTTCGATTCGTGATCCCCAGCAGTTCTCTGTCTTACTCCAACCATTTCAAGCACCATCATTCCGAAGCCATAAACATCAGATTTGTTAGAAACTCCTCCAAAGTTCCTACAAAATACCTCTGGAGCAGTATACCCAATAGTCCCTCTTGCATGCAGCATCGAGATTATACTTTCTTTCTTCTTACATATTTTAGCAAGACCGAAGTCAGAAATTTTCGGACAAAAGTCCTCATCTAAAAGCACGTTGTGAGGTTTTATATCGAAATGCACAATCCTAATGTTGCAACCACGATGTAAGTACTCTAGTCCTCGAGCAACCCCAATCACAATCTGGTTCAATGTCTCCCATTCCAGACGGAGATTTGTATTCAGAGATCCATGATTTATGAACTTATCAAGAGATCCATTGGGCATGAACTCGTAGATTAGAGCTCTTCTAGTTCCCTCATAACAAAATCCCAGAAGACCGACTATATTAACATGGGAAGTTCTACTAATGCAAGCAACTTCGTTGATGAACTCTTCACCATTCCCCTTGGACTTGCTCAACACTTTTACTGCCACAATACATCCATCTTTTAGCTTTCCTCTGTACACAACTCCATATCCTCCTTGTCCTAATTTAACGGCAAATGAGTTGGTCATTTTCTTGATATCAGAATAGTTGTAACGCTTGGGAGCTAAAGATCCATAAGTTTTTACGAATGCCTCAACATCTTGATCATTACTTTGAGAGAGACTAGTTGTAGTAGTACTAGTGGTGCCATTACATGTAGGAGCAGTTTGCAGCTCCCTTCTTTTTGTTTGAGCAGCAATTTTCCTTCTCTTTCTTATGATCAAAAGCAACAAGACTACCACAACAATCCCAGCAACAGCAGATCCAGCTGCTATAGCACCCACTAACAAAGATTAAAAAAAAAAAAAGGGTTGCTTCAGATTTTCTTTTCTACAATATTAGTAATGTTATTAGATTTATTTGTAATGAAATTGGGATCTTACATGCAGCACGTGATATTGTTCTGTTCCCTGCAAAAAATCATGAGACCAAGATAAATGTCAGTCAAGTGTAGAACAGAATGATGATTCCAATTAGTAGAGAATAGATATGTTCCTTAATACTCATATATACATTAGCCATAATGTTGATTATAACTTCTACTTAAATAATGAGATAACAAGATGAACAGTAGGGTCGGAGAGAAGCTTTTGTGGTGTCGCCACTTTATCATACCATGACATATGGTAGAAGATTAAATGTGATTATTTACTTATCCACGTATAATATGATGCGAGTGAAAAACACAATGCACACCAGACACATCGAAAACTTTTCTCTGAACCATGTATAAAAATCAGTTATGTCAAATGAAAGCATCTTGATCTAATATAATAGTCTACAAATTGTATATATCAACACTGTTTAGAAAAATAAGACTCTTGATCCTGACGCACAATACAAATTAATTCAATTTTCATCAATTAAAAGTTTCACAGATTCACTGCAACATAAAAGGGTTAGTTCCATTTCTTCTCATTCAAGTAGATAGGAAAAGGAGAAAGAAAGGAATTGTAAAATCCGAAACAAAACTTCGATTGCTTCATTTATTTATTGGTATCTTCTATATTTTGCTGGTCTCTGCTAGCGCAATATATTAACAGAGTTGTCCAGTTAGAATTTTCCCACCCGAAAATCAATCTCTTATCATTGTCTTTATCACGACCCACGACTAATATTCTATACTCTTATCTAGGGTTGGGTAAAAAGATACCTGAACTGGTTCGGTTTCATATCATAATTCGGATCTATAAATGTAAGAACCGGCCAGATTTTGATTTGATTTAGTTTAGCCCAAAGTCGATCCGAACTTGTTTTTGCCCCCTCCTATAGCCAATACAAGTGGGTCAAAAACTGGGCGTAAGAATCATTCCCAAACCTGCCCCAACCCCATATATTTTGGTAAAACCCCGCCTCGTATGGATGGGGCGTATACCCGCTGGTTCGGGTTTTTCTGAAATTCCTATCTCACACACACCTCATCTTTATGGTTAAAATAGTATTACATCAACACGAAGATAAAAGGACATGACTAGAAAGAAAGTTTAAATTATCATGTATCGTGAAACAGAGTAGTAGGAGTTCACAACTGCATCTACCAAAACTAACAATCATCAAGGAAACAATAACCTAGAACCTAATACAACTACCTAAAGAGTGGTTCACCTTCCACGAGTTTCGTCAGACAATAATCTCCGATGAACTAAGAACTATATATTGTAAAACAATAAAATATTGAACGTACCTTTTGAATATGGACAAGTATAGGGATAAGGCTGATCAGGGCAATAACAAGTGAATTCACTAGTATCATTATCATATCCACACACTCCATTCGACCGCTCACATGTATCACACAAGTTGTTATTTGCCTTCCATTGCAACCCAAAACCATCACGAAGAAACTGATTCAATCCTAAAAGTGGATATCTGTTTATGAACTCAACTGTTGATCCAAACACTGCAACTTGGACGTTTCCACTAGTACATGTTTCTAAATAAGCACTACGGGCCGATACGATGCCATTATTTGTGAAAAAGTAATTAAAAGTGTCTGTGTTTGTTTCACCTGTGCTGCAATTAAATCGAAACATAGACACTGATTGCTGAAGCTCATTATTCTCACTGGGACAACCATAGTACAGAGTGATGTTTTGAGTATCAGAACTATAGTCGAAAATATTGAGATTCAAAGGCCTGTTACCAGGGTTCGCCGGACAATTATTTTCCCAATAATCTTGTATAGCAACACTCACAATCTTTGAACTCCAATTGAATTCAAGGACTCGATAAGTCCTGTCCAAGATGGTAATCTGGGGGACATCACTGTTGCAGTCCACCTTGAATCCCGGATATCCACAATATTCTGACTGATCCACTCCCCAGAAAGGATAACTAATATTCATGTTTCCGCACTGAAATGGGGCGCTGCATTTTTCATATTTACCATCGATGGCCAATACAGAGGTCGGAACATGAACGAAGAGGAGGGTTATGATAATGAAGAAGAAGCTAAGAAGGAGATCCATTCTTGAAGAGACAGAGAGAGAATTGGAAATTATATTGAGATGATGGAGATGAATTGGTATGCTTATTACGTCTGCCGGCCATCATAATAATACCAATTGTTTACTTTTGACCAAGTGTGGGGTTAAATTATTCTAAGCGAAAGTTCTATTGTCAATAAAGAAATTAAATGCATACAAATCTTAAAGAAAGAGGGGAGCGTTTATTATCATTATGTTTGGTTGGTAAGGTGCTAACGAATAAGTCGGTTAATAAAGAGGCATTCATAAATGTCATGACTTCTATCTGGAAGGTAAGGGAAGGAGTAGAGATTGAAGCTTTAGAGGGAAATGTTTTTGCTTGCCATTTTCGGAATCTGGAAGACAGGAAGTACATCATAGCAGGGGGTCCATGGACATTCGACAGAGCTATTACAGTTTTTGAAGAGCCCTCTGGCATAGGGGATATTGCCAACATGAAGTTCAGTACTATGGAGATTTGGGTCCAAATTCACAACCTACCTCTTCTATGTATGACAGAAGATTCGGGCACCTTTTTAGGAACTATGATAGGTGAAGTAAAAGAGGTGGATATCCAAGCTGCTAAAAATTCAGGGGGTCATTTTATTCGGTAAGAGTTGTGGTTGCAACTTTAGAACCGCTAATGAGAAGCCTCAAAGTTGATTTGCTAGGAACTGGGCAGATAACTACCATACTTCTTAGATATGAAAGGTTGAAAGATTATTGTTTCAAGTGCAGTAGGCTGGGGCACTCTTTCAATGACTGCATTGAACCAGGGGACAGAGAAGATACAACTGAAGCCATGGCTAGGCTGAATGTCTGGTTAAGGGCAGAGAGTCCTCCCAAAAGAGTCTATCCAAGTAGCAAACATGTGGATAGGCAAAGTTGGGGTAATCAGGGTGGTCAATTTTTTGGAAGGTCTGAACTCGGAAATTGGAGAACGAGGGTCTCCAGGCAAGGTTTGGTGCAGAGAGGACCGGAACTCTCCTCCGGTGGAGGTAGTAAAATCATCGGTAAGGGGAAGGGTCTAGTCAAGCAAAGGCAGAGCATCGGGCCCAACAATCATTCAATGCGAATAGACGCAGCAATTAATGCCCCAGAGATTAAGTCCTTGTCAGGAGAGCAGACAGTGGGAGTCACTCTGATAGCTAAAAATGGGGAAATGTTGCAGGAAGTCATTGAGAAGGGGAAGAAAGAAACGGATACTGGGCCTCAAGGGAGTCCTATGAAAGTGGATCAGGCTATTCCTATAGGTCCACTTGGAAGCCCAATTCTAGGGGAACTTTCGTTGGCTGCTCAGAAGCTCTCTGTTGGGCCTCCTAGTGACCCAAGTCATCAGACAAGTGATCTAACAAGTCATCAGACAAGTGACCCAAACCCAAGTCAGCTGTTATGCGACCCAATTCACTCAGTAACTTAGTCTTATGTATCCCCGATCGAAAAGCTTATAAGCCATAACCCACCAAAGATTAAATCTCAAAGTTCAGTGAAATGGAAAAGAGAAGCTAGAAGGAAGGGAGGCTTCGCTAATTTGGGGGTTTCTCCTACCTTAGGTAAAAGAGTTCAAATTGACATTGAAGATGAGAGTCCTCTGGCAACCAAGAAGGTTAAACGAGGGTTTATTCGAGAAACAGAGGTTTCTGATTCGGTTTTAGTGGAAGAAGAGAGAGCAGAATTACAGTATGATCAGAGAGGAAAGGTGGTTCCGCAGCCGGAGATGGTTACCTCCTCTGAGGTTTCGTCTCAGGATAATAATGAAGTATCGGCCGACCGATCTCTATCGGTCCGCCTGGTCCAATGAGGATCCTAGTCTGGAACGCCCGAGGACTTGGTAGTTCTCGGGCGTTTAAAATCCTGCTGACCCATAAGCAGGAGTGGAAGCCGGATTTAATCTTCCTTATGGAAATGCGTTGCCAGCATCAGAAACTGGAGTTGTGGAAAGTTAAGCTTGGTTTCAATAGTAAATTGGTGGTTAATAGTATTGGTAGTTCTGGAGGTCTCTGTTTGTATTGGTCTGATGGTATTTCTGTGGATCTTCTCACTTATTCGCAAGAGCATATTGATGTTCGGATTCGGCACAATTTGAGGCAGAGTTGGAGGTTCACGAGGTTCTATGGTCAACCGATCTCGGCTCAGCGGAAGCATTCCTGGTCCCTTCTAAAGAGGCTTGCCAGTATGAATAATCTTCCTTGGGTGTGTATGGGAGATTTCAACGAGGTCTTCTGGGATAGTGAGAAATTTGGTGGTTCCTTGAAACGGTGGAGGGATCTGGCTGAGTTCAGGGAATCAGTTCATGATAGTAACTTGATGGATATGGGTTATAGAGGTCCCAAATTCACGTGGAGCAATAAGCGGGAGGGAGTTGATCATATCCTAGAAAGGCTTGACAGGGGTCTGTGTAATACAGAATGGAAAAATATGTTTCCTTTCTACTTTATCAAGCATCTAGAGTTTTGGGGGTCTGATCACCGGCCGTTGTTGTTGGATTTCTCGGACAAGAACAGCCCAGCAGTCCCTGTCACCTCTGCTAGGCGCCGTTTCTACTTCGAAGACTGTTGGGTGGAGGAGGATGAATGCAAGGAGATAGTTAATTCAATCTGGGACAATTGTGGCAGAAATGGGAATCTCCAGGAGATTATTAGCAGAATTTCTAATAGTGGTTTGAAGCTTGATTCTTGGAATGCCAAGAAGAGGCAACAGCAGAGAATGGATATCAGCATTAATAGGAAAGCTCTCAAAGTTGCTAATGGATGGTCTCTCGGCTGGTTTTTATCAACGTTTTTTGGGAGAAAGTTGGTCCTAGTATAACCCAGGTTTGTTTGAAAATCTTGAATGAAGAGGGTTCGATTGGTGGCATCAATAATACAATCATCTCCTTTATCCCCAAGTCTCATTCTCCTAAGTCTATGGCCGACTACGGACCGATCAGCCTGTGCAATGTGATTTATAAAATCATTGCCAAGGTTATTAGCAATAGGTTCAGAAATGTTCTGGGAGAGGTTATTTCCGAAGAGCAATGCGCGTTTATTCCGGGGCGTCTCATCTCAGACAACATTATTGTCGGATTTGAGTGCCTCCATAGAATGAAAAGAAGGAAAAGGAAAAATGGGTCTATGACCCCAAAGTTGGACATGTCCAAAGCCTTTGATAGGGTTGAATGGAATTTTGTGTACAGGATGATGCTTACTTTGGGTTTTCCAGTCAGATGGGCTGACTTAGTTAGAAGATGCATCTCCTTTGTCCAGTACTCCTTCATGCTTAACGGGGAGGTTCACGGAAATATTGTCCCTTCTAGAGGTCTCAGGCAGGGGGACCCGATGTCCCCATATCTCTTCATTACCTGCGCTGAGGGGCTCTCGTGTCTGCTCAAAAAAGCTCAACGAAAAGGGCACATTGATGGGTTCAAATGCATTATGAAAGGGCCTCTTATCACTCACCTTTTTTTCGCAGACGATAGTCTAGTTTTCCTAAAAGCTAACAGCCAAAATTGTTTGGCCATTCGGAAAGTTCTTCGGACCTATGGTAAGGTGTCGGGCCAAGAAGTAAACTGTTCGAAGTCTTCTCTGTGTGTCAATCCCTCTATTTCGTTTTCTGAGGGTGCTCGGCTGTCAGCATTGGTGGGGGTGAATTTCGTGGATTGTCACGAGCAGTACCTTGGTTTGCCTTGTTTCTCTAGTAGGAATAAGAGGATTATCTTCACAAACATCATTGATAAAGTGTGGAATAGGCTGAAGGGTTGGGGTGAAAAACTCTTGTCCATCGGCGGTAAGGATATCCTTATTAAGTCTGTAATCCAGTCACTTCCTACATATGCTATGGGAATGTTTAGGCTGCCCAAGGGCCTCATTCAGGAAATCTAGAGGCTGTGTGCTAGGTTTTGGTGGGGGAGTACCTCTGATAAGCGGAAGATGCATTGGTGCACTTAGAGCAAGCTGTGTAATTCGAAGGAGGAAGAGGGTCTGGGCTTTCGAAATTTGGACACTTTCAACAAGGCTCTTCTAGCCAAACAAGGTTGGAGGATCCTTAAGAATCCGGATTTGCTTGCTACTAGAGTCCTGAAGAGTTGCTATTTCCGTGACACCTCCTTCATAGAAGCTTTAAATCCCATCTCTAGTTCCTTTGTGTGGAAGAGCATCATTTGGGGAAGGCAGATTCTGGACAATGGTCTGAGATGGAGGATAGGCACAGGTTCTGATGTCTTCATCTACAAGGACAAGTGGCTGCCCAAACCTTCTGGTTTTAAAGCATTCTCTCAGCCTGTTTTAGGCTTAAATGCTACTGTGGATAGGCTCATCACTCCCTCTGGAGGTTGGGACCGGAATCAAATCAAGAGACATTTCGTCACGGGTGATGCAGAGGCTATTTTGAGCATTCATGTCAGCTCTGGAGGTCACAAAGACACTCTGATTTGGCACTTTGATACTACTGGGAATTACTCTGTCAGTAGTGGCTATAGGGTTGAGAGGCAATTGGCGGACAACCCAAGTACCTCTCAAGCCAACGCATCTTCCAGATGGTGGAATTTTCTTTGGAAATCCTGCCTACCTCTGAAAATCAGGATTTTTATTTGGAAGGCTTGGCATAATTGGATCCCAACCAGAGTTAATCTTGCTAGAAGGGGCATTAAGCTTGACGGGTTTTGTCCGCGTTGTAATTTGGAAGAGGAATCTACGCTTCATGCGCTTTGGTACTGCAAGAAGCTTAGTAAAAACCGGAGAGATTGGGAGGAGCTTCATCCTAGTTTCACTGGTATTTATGCTACCTTTATGGATTTTATCTATGATAATTTTTGTAGGTTAAATAGTAAGGATTTTTGCTTGCTCTGTATTTTGGTCTGGAGAGCTTGGTTTGCTAGGAATTCTTTGCTTTTTCATTCTAAACAGCCTGATTTCCTCTATTCGTTGGAGTGGTGCACTTCCTTTTTGTTTGAATGCAGCAGTAGGACCGCTAATTCTACCTCTCATACTGGTCCTGTGGTCCCTTTGGTTTGCTCTTGGTCTCTGCCTAGTTTGGGCTCCTTTAAGGTTAATTGCAGGGCTGTTTCTGATCTTGTCAATAAAAGGACTGGTTTGGGCATTTTGATCAGAGATTATGCTGGTTTGGTTATTTCGTCTTGTAGCCTTTTTCTGGATTCTGGTCTGGATTTTTTGTCAGCCAATGCTGTTGCGATTCTTAAAGGGTTCCAGTTTGGGAAGCATTGTGGCCTGCTTCCCCTTTGTGTTGAGTCTGATGTCTCCAATGTGGTGAAGCTGATTAATCTTCAGAACCATTCTACCTCAGGGTGTGGAAATATTGTGAGTGACATCCTTCTTTGTATGAATGACCTGGGTGTTCTTGTTATCTCTGCTGGTAAGAAGGGGTCAAACTCGGCTGCTTTAGCACTGGCCCGTCAAGGCCTTCGTAGGGGAAGCGATCTCTTCTGGGCTTGATTCTCCTGCAGCTGTTTGTTTCCTTTTCTTTGTTTTCTTCCCCTTTCTGGGGTCTGTTGTTTGTTCTGTTTGCTCTTTGGAGCTGTCAAAAAAAAAAAAAAAAAAAAATTAAATGCCGGTCAATTTTGGAATAACGTTGAATAAGTATTGGTATATATACAAGTCTATGAATAGTTTGTCTAGTCTAAGAATAGTCTAAGAAAAAAGTATTGCTAAGATTGTATTATTGAAAACTTTGTTTCGGGTATAATTAAGTAATAAAAATCAAATATACAGCATCATAAAAAGGTAGTGGAACAGTTCATTGACTCCCACATCAGACCATAAATGGCCTTGAGTTTAATAAAAATTATAAGTCATAAGTCATATAAATAGTTATATTATATATATATATATATAGTCTTTCTATTGTCAGTTCGCCCTGACAATAAATATATGAGGACGAAGAATGTGGACCACAGATTATGGAGAAGTTTTGACAAGTGCATATGTAAATCTAGTGGTTCATATTCTTCGTCCTAATATATTTATTGTCAGGATGAACTGATAATATAAAATCTATATATATACATATATAACAAATTATATTAATTATACATCAATTTAACATGGGGTGATGTGAAGAAAGAGTCATCAAAGAGTTAGTAAACTGTTTTTATATTTAAAATATAAACTTGTCTGTCAATTTTTTTCAAAGAATAATATTTAGTCAGAGTTTTGAATAATCAATATTGGACAAATTCACTTCAGATCCATTTACTCTCCTTAAATTTAAAGAGTTAATTATTTACTTTATCCTTAAATTTATGAGAATATTCAATATTCTCAATAAGTTAATTAAACATGACCATCGTTCATTTCATCAAAAAGTCCACACGTTTTTTCACTCTTTCAACAACTTATGTCTAAAAGCTAATCCTATCAACCCATTTATAGAGTAAGAGACTTGTATCTAATAACAACAAAGACCGCTAGAATTTGAAATTACAAATATGCCTAAAATACAAAATACATTTCTACTTGAGACAAACATCAACGGTATTTTAGTGGCTAGGTGTGCTTAATTAGAATTACTCTAATTGAGGTGATGTGTACCTGTTGAAGCTGGAGGGCCTTTTGGAGCTTGGTCGGGGAGGGGTGATGAAGGGGGACATGCCCAAATTGTGCCATTCAAAACAGAGTCAAGAGACTTAAGACCACAACTTCTGTTAGGCTTTGTGCAATCCTGACACAGTACGCCTCCAAACTTCCATTTCAACACAAACCCTTCTTTTAGGAATTTTCCCATATTCGACGGATTATCTATGGTTGTCCAATTTAATTTCTTAGGGAAAGAAACAACTGTTGACGGTGATTTTTGGATTGACTCGGTCAACAATATTATGTTAATAAAAAACGAATAAACAAAGAAAATCAATCAACACATGCAAGATGGATTTTACGTGGAAAAACCCTTGAATGGGAAAAAACCACGGTGCCCCTTGAGGGCGAGAGAAATCACTATGAATTGCTTATAGTTTACACACTCAAATCTAAATCTCTCATACAAAAGCTTGATTATTCTCTCTCTGATCTCGAACCCTTTTTCATGGGTGTTAAGGTTCTATTTATATTGGTTTTTTCTAGGGTTTCCCGTGCCCATGCCGTGTTGGTAGGGGAGTCCCTATTTTGTCTTGTATAAGGAGTCTAGAGTCTACAGATAACTTCTTTAGGGTTTGTTTCCTGTTTGGACTCTTCCTTGTTTGAAGAAGATTGTATTCTGTTCGGAATAGGATTTAATCCTTGAGTCTTGTATCTGATTAAACCCTCGTTTTTGTCGTGGAAATATACTTGGAATTGGATAATTGGATCACCCTTTCCAGCTGTACATCTTTAGCGAACGTGTAAGGATTCCCATTATTGATTGGCTTATTTCGTGGACAAACCACAAGTTGGGGTTTGAATTGTAAGGGTAGATTAGGTGATTAAAGACCAACATCGAAGGCCCTTTTCAAGACCTCAAAGTGACAAGCACTCCAAAGGTATATTTCTAGTGCTTAGTTTTCATTGAAGAGATTTAGAAGCACACACACACTTAGCATACTTGCATATGTGTGCATTCTCTTCACATGTCACATTACACACTAGCACTTTGTTTGATTATATCTTGTTGTGTGTTTGTTTGTGTCGTGTAATTCGTTTCCCGAATATGTTCGGAAACGTCCGCGCTTGCACGATAATGTGCTTGGTTTTGCGCGAAGACCGGACATGGAGAATGCCCTTGGCTTCTCCTTGGTTTCACCATTTTTGGTGAATCGGCGGTTACGATCGGCGGCCTGGCCGCCGAATCGAAACCACCGATCAGACCTGATGCATTTATTATCTCGGGTCTGATTTTGCGGTTTGATCGGCGGTTACGAAACCGCCGAATGAAACCGCCGTTTTCTCCCCTGTTCTCGGGTTGAATTCTACGATCATGATCGGCGGCCTGGCCGCCGAATGAAACCGCCGAATTAGATATTTTAGGTCGGTTTCTTTCTCGGGCTCAATTCTGCGGTCACATTCTGCGGCCACGACCGCCGAATGAAACCGCCGAATGAGCGTTTCAAGGGCAAAATTGTCTTTTCACATGCCCTGTTCTTGATGCATATAAATATCATACTTTCTCATATCTCTAACTTAGTTCTCTGACTCTAAAAGAACCCTAAACTTGAAAGAGAGATTTTTGAGAGAAAATCAAATCAAAAACTCATTTTTACACACTCAAAACCTTCTCATATGCATCTACATATCATCTAGCATTTTCTAGCATAGTTAGGATGCTTGCTTGCATGGGTTTTGGTCAACACACATCCTTTGGTATGTTCTTCACTAATCTCATCTAAGCTTAGTGTTTTATTTATCAAAGAAATCTCTTATATTATTTGTATGCTCTTAGAATATATTCTAGATACAAAATAGAGATTGTTGTGTTGACATGTTTGTGTGATGTATTGTGATAGCAACATCTAGGATATTTTATCTATGATTTGCTAAGCTTTATGACATGTCATTTAGCTATTGACATCTAGGATTGCATTTATTATTATCTAATCATCTTAGATAAGCATCTAAGGTTGCCTAGCTTTATTTGCTCATTGAATATCATCATATATTCACATAGGTTGTAATCTCTTCATTGAGAAGTAAGTCTTGCGTGTAGCTTCCGGGATTAGGTTGCTTAGATCGCAAGCAATTGAAGTCTTGTTGTGATAGGCCGGGATTAGGCCGTACACCGGGATTAGGTGGTCACACAAGCAAATTGGACTAGGTTCACTCATACCGGGATTAGGTAGGTGTGTGATTATATACCGAGAGTAGGTTGTAATCGTTTATCACATTTAGTGGATTCGAGGTTCGAGTGTGGCGCACTATACAGCCCGTGGTTTTTCCCGTGAGGGTTTCCACGTAAATATCAAGTGTCATTAATAATTCCGCACCATATTACACTTGATATATTTGTTGACTAGATTGGGGTATTTTCGTAATATTGACTTAACGCGAAAATTGGGTAAATATCGTTAAAATCTATTCACCCCCCCCCCCCCTCTAGATTGATATTAGTTAAACACACCATGTTAATTTGTGAACTTTCAATTGGTATCAGAGCGGGTTCCTAGATATACTTAGGTAATCCTTGCTCACTTTTGGTGTGTTTTGCATTGTGTGTGATTGTTTGATTTCTTCATACATTTTGCATTCATCTCATTTGCATTCATCCAAACACTATAAGTGATTTTGGGATGAGCAAAGAGGGAGCGTCGAGCGTGAGGCCACCGTTGCTCACCGGCGATAATTATTCCTCATGGAAGGGGAAGATGGAGGCGTACTTATGCCAAATCCATGATAGGGCATGGATGGCGGTTGAAGACGGATACGCACCTCCTATGATGACTCCCACGGGTGGAGGAGAAGAAGTACTCAAGCCCAAGGCACAATGGACTAATGAGGAGTTTGAGACTTCAAAATGGAATAGGAAGGCAATGCATGCCATCCTATGTGCCATGGATGAGAACCAGTACAAGTTGGTTCAAATTACTAGGATCGCCAAAGAGGCATGGGAAATCCTAGAGATGGCTCATGAAGGAACCGAAGTGGTCAAGGACTCCAAGCTTCAAGTCCTACAAACTCTTTTTGAGACCATTCGGATGGAAGAGCACGAGCATTTTAATGACTTCCAAGTTAGGCTAATGGACATTGTAAATCAAAGCCATCAACTTGGAGACCCGTATTCGGATAGGAGAATCAAGCAGAAGATTATGAGATCTCTCCCCGAAAGGTTTGAACCTAAAGTGACGGCTTTAGAAGAAAATGACTTCTACAAGGATATGAAGCCGAGTGAAGTCATTGGAAGACTTCTAGCCTATGAATCAAGAAAGGCTATCACTTCACCTCCTAAGAAGAAAAAGAATCTAGCCTTGAAATCTTCCATGGTGGAAAAGGAGGAGGATGACTCAAGTGAAGATATGGCACTCATTACCAAGGGATTCAAGAAGTTCTTGAATCTACAAAAGAGTGGTTATGGCCCAAAAGGGGATAACTTCAAGAAGAAGAAGACTACTATCAAGAATGTCAAGCCAAACCATGAGATATCTTCAAGAGAGAAGATTCAATGCTACGAATGTGGAGGATTCGGGCATATCTCCCTCGAATGTGCTAACTTGAGGGATGGAAGAGAAGGAAAGGAAATGGCCGCCACTTCAAATGACTCTTCAAGTGATGAAGAGGTTGTGGCTAAACTTTTAGCACTTGCTAGTTCTCACAAGCGGGACAACAAAGTTAAAATTGTTGAAGAAAGTCCCACGAGCTTGAATGATTGTGAGAATAATTATTTTGCCTTTCCAATCTCCTACAATGAAGAAGAGAGTGAGAGTCAAGAAGAAAATGACTCTAGTGAAGATGACTCTTCAAATAACTCCACATATGGATATGTGGAGAAAAAGGTTCTAGAAGAATTTCTCATTGAGTTTAAGAGAATAGAAAAGAAGACCAAGGAAAAGACTCAAAGATTGAGAGAAGAGAATCTAGACCTTTTAGTTCATAATGACCACTTAAGTGAACAAGTGGAAAGATCCAAGAAGATTGAAGACAAGCTAAGAGATGAGCTAGCTTTGTCTAAGAGGAATGAAGAGGATTTGAAGAGAGAGCTTGAAGAAGCTAGAGCCTCAATGGCTAAGACATCTTCAAGCACCGAGAAGCTTGACCATATGTTGGGAGTTGGAAAAAGGCCAAGTGACAAGAGAGGTATTGGCTACTTTGATGACAAGGAAGCTTCCTCCTCAAGCGAGATAACCTTTGTCAAAAGCGTGGACTTCAAGAAGTTTCCTCCTCCTCAACACCCTAGGAAAAAGATAGACCTAGGAGAGTGTTCAAGAAGTGTCCAAGTTAAGGTGGCACTAAATGGTAAAGCTCAAGCTCAACCTCAAAAGGCTCCTCACACTAACTTCCCTCAAGCTCAAATTCATCAAGGGAAGAGACCAATTATGCAAAATCAACCGTGGAAGCAACCAAGTCTTTGTCAACAACAAAGAAGGAGAGATCCTATCCAACTACCAAGACAACCACAAAGACATGGGAAGGCTCATATGCATGCACAAGGACATGGTATGATTCCTAACTTTATCCCTACATGTCATCATTGTGGTGTTGATGGTCATATTAGACCAAATTGCTTTCACTACATTAGAATATGTAGAATTAGAAGCATGATAGAAAAGAGAAAGGCTAGAGCTAGAATGCATGTTGATATAAAGGAAGAAACTCATTTACATGATCCTTTAACTCCTAAAGCTCTAGAACCATTGTCCACTAGGATAGAAAATTTGTCACTTAAGTGGACTAAAAATAATGAACCCGCTTGCTACGAGACTAACAAGTCTCATAAAGGTTCAACCAAGTCTAATGGGCTTGGAAGGTCCAAAGGACCTCATGACCTTCATTGATGAAGGGTGGCTTATGACCCCATAGGGGGAACTCAAGCAAAGAGAGCTTTTGCATACTTGATGCATGCAAAATATTTTAAAGATCTTATGCTTCTTTGTTGATTGCTTGAGTAAGCTTGGTTGCACATATATATATATATATATATTTTCTATCCAATAAGTGTGAACCTTGCTTTGTTTTCAATCCATGTCATATTTATGTTCAAACATGCATTTTTGGACTAGGAAATCAACATAGGAAGTATGATTTGAATGACCTATAGTGATTTCCATGACATGATGATTCTTTAATTGACATGCTAAATGCCTTATGAAAAGCATGAAATTCAAATGACATGCTCAAATGAAAAAGCATGAATTGATGATTGCATAATTCTTAAATGCAAAACTTGTGTGAAAAAGCTTATGAGACTCTAATGATTAAAGGATCGTGTATCCGGTCAAAGGATTTTAAAATCCGAATGTCTCTCTTTCTTTATTTGTTGAACATGGTTACTATCATACGGATTTCATATCCGGAAAAATCAAATAGGGTGCAAAGTCGCTCATGCCATGTTTCGCTTATAAAGTTGGATATAGTGTTTATAAAATTGAAAAATCAATAAATTCTCTATATCCTTGCTTCTCTCATGACATTGGTGAAATTGGTTTGAATTCTTATTAGAAACCTTTGTCAATTGCTTTGCCAAATACCATTGTATTTTGGACTTGAATGCTACATGTCTTGTATGCAAAGCATTTTTGATTCACACATTTTATCAAAATAACCCTCCTTGTTTCTCTCCAATTATTTGAGTAGCATAAGTGACTTACATGAATATGCAAATATCTTGTATGCTACTATCTCTCTTTGCTAATGAGTGACCTTGTTGGGGACTACTCCTTTGCCTATATCATGACAAAAAGGGGGAGTAGAATGTGGTAAGGGGAGATGCTAAATTGTTGTGGCAATTTGTGCATATTGGGGAGATTACATATTGAGGGGGAGTAACCCATTGAGGGGGAGCATTGCATACTCATACATTGCATGATGTTGTGTTTAAAAAAGTTTAATATGCAAATGCTTGTTTTACTTTCACTTGATCCACTCACATACACTTGCCTTGGAAGTGTAATCTAATTGTTTTGAAGGTTTGGTAATTCTACAAGAGATTGAAGACTTCAAGTTTTATTTTCTTATCTCTTTGCACTTTGTAATGTAGAATATCCCGTAGCTTCAATTATATTGTGAGGATCAATGTGAGAGGTGGTTTTGTCACGAAATAGCCAAAGGGGGAGATTGTAAGGATTCCCATTATTGATTGGCTTATTTCGTGGACAAACCACAAGTTGGGGTTTGAATTGTAAGGGTAGATTAGGTGATTGAAGACCAACATCGAAGGCCCTTTTCAAGACCTCAAAGTGACAAGCACTCCAAAGGTATATTTCTAGTGCTTAGTTTTCATTGAAGAGATTTAGAAGCACACACACACTTAGCATACTTGCATATGTGTGCATTCTCTTCACATGTCACATTACACACTAGCACTTTGTTTGATTATATCTTGTTGTGTGTTTGTTTGTGTCGTGTAATTCGTTTCCCGAATATGTTCGGAAACGTCCGCGCTTGCACGATAATGTGCTTGGTTTTGCGCGAAGACCGCACATGGAGAATGCCCTTGGCTTCTCCTTGGTTTCACCATTTTTGGTGAATCGGCGGTTACGATCGGCGGCCTGGCCGCCGAATCGAAACCGCCGATCAGACCTGATGCATTTATTATCTCGGGTCTGATTTTGCGGTTTGATCGGCGGTTACGAAACCGCCGAATGAAACCGCCGTTTTCTCCCCTGTTCTCGGGTTGAATTCTACGATCATGATCGGCGGCCTGGCCGCCGAATGAAACCGCCGAATTAGATATTTTAGGTCGGTTTCTTTCTCGGGCTCAATTCTGCGGTCACATTCTGCGGCCACGACCGCCGAATGAAACCGCCGAATGAGCGTTTCAAGGGCAAAATTGTCTTTTCACATGCCCTGTTCTTGATGCATATAAATATCATACTTTCTCATATCTCTAACTTAGTTCTCTGACTCTAAAAGAACCCTAAACTTGAAAGAGAGATTTTTGAGAGAAAATCAAATCAAAAACTCATTTTTACACACTCAAAACCTTCTCATATGCATCTACATATCATCTAGCATTTTCTAGCATAGTTAGGATGCTTGCTTGCATGGGTTTTGGTCAACACACATCCTTTGGTATGTTCTTCACTAATCTCATCTAAGCTTAGTGTTTTATTTATCAAAGAAATCTCTTATATTATTTGTATGCTCTTAGAATATATTCTAGATACAAAATAGAGATTGTTGTGTTGACATGTTTGTGTGATGTATTGTGATAGCAACATCTAGGATATTTTATCTATGATTTGCTAAGCTTTATGACATGTCATTTAGCTATTGACATCTAGGATTGCATTTATTGTTATCTAATCATCCTAGATAAGCATCTAAGGTTGCCTAGCTTTATTTGCTCATTGAATATCATTATATATTCACATAGGTTGTAATCTCTTCATTGAGAAGTAAGTCTTGCGTGTAGCTTCCGGGATTAGGTTGCTTAGATCGCAAGCAATTGAAGTCTTGTTGTGATAGGCCGGGATTAGGCCGTACACCGGGATTAGGTGGTCACACAAGCAAATTGGACTAGGTTCACTCATACCGGGATTAGGTAGGTGTGTGATTATATACCGGGAGTAGGTTGTAATCGTTTAACACATTTAGTGGATTCGAGGTTCGAGTGTGGCGCACTATACAGCCCGTGGTTTTTCCCGTGAGGGTTTCCACGTAAATATCAAGTGTCATTAATAATTCCGCACTATATTACACTTGATATATTTGTTGACTAGATTGGGGTATTTTCGTAATATTGACTTAACGCGAAAATTGGGTAAATATCGTTAAAATCTATTCACCCCCCCCCCCCCCCCCTCTAGATTGATATTAGTTAAACACACCATGTTAATTTGTGAACTTTCAGAACGCCTTAGATTGGCGAGCGTATTTCACCTCTCCGCTGGACAACAGTTGTGGCGAACACTCTTTTTCTTTGAATCGGCGAGCGTGCCTACTGGCACTCCTTTTGACTGATTTCCTCCTGTTGACGAGTCAATGGGTGACGTGTCTATATCTTTATTGCTTCTTTGCTGACGTGTTCTTTTATCAAATTTACACATACAACAATACCCCCATAAATACTTCGAGTTGATCCAATGTAGGCTGGTCTCTTTGGTTCTGCGAGCAGTGTTTATATAATTTACTTATATTTCCTAACTTTCTTCGTTTTCTGAAATTTTTGCAGGTGTTTTTTCCCTCTCTTTTTCATTTTTGCCACGTGTTCCTTCTGATATGAAATCTTCCACGGCAAGCTTTCATTTCCAACCACAGAATTTCAAACGGATTGATGTGACGCGTTGCGTATTGATATGACGCGTTGCGTATTGATGTGACGCGCTACAACTGATGTCACGCCTGCGCACCACGCCTACAATGATTTCGCGTCTGTTGTGAAACCCCATGTTGCCACGCGTCCCCCGTTTAATGGATACTTTCATTACTGTCTTTACTCACAGGCGGCGACACTTTATCACAGCCGTTTTTAATTATTATTTTTTCTTGAATTTCGTGTTGCACCCCTTTAAAAACGAAACTGCTCTACTCCGTTTCACTTTCTTTATTTCTTTTTGCTGCTATTTTTCTCAGAAAATATTGCTTGAGAAAAAATCTTCCTCTTCGAGAGAAAATCTTCCAAGTCTCCGATTCACAGACGTGTTCAAGTTTCCGGTGGTTCCCTTTGAAGCGCGGTTCTGTTACCCATTTTTCTTCTCTTTTTCAAGAACATTTATCTCTGGTGAGTTTCCATGGATCTTCCTCAACGTGCTTTTCTTTTTAATCAAATGATGCAAGCCCTAGAGCTTGGTGATAAGGAAGTTGCTGATAAAATCGAGTCATATTTGCGCAATTATAACCCATCTTCTCATGTTCCCATTCCTCTTTATACTTCATTTAACTCCGAATCCGATGCTCCTGATTTCATTTTTCTCTCGACTTATGACAGCAATTCCTCAGATATGGCAAAGACTCCAAGCGCTGCTGGCAGTGGTCGGCGAGGGCCTAGAGCCCCTAGAGATTCTCTCATTGGTGCTCAAACAGTGGTGGGCTCAGATGTTGAGGACCATCGGCGAGACGCTTTATGTTTTGCGGCCGACCGCCCCAGTTCCTTCGATACTGAGGTAAACGTAGTCGACGAGCAGGAGCTGGAAAAACATAGGAGAAGATATGACATTCCGAGCTCGGTTGTCCTTATTCCTTCGGGCGATCGAGCTGCATGGAATCCGCCGAGCGGCGCCGTCGCCATCTACGGGTCGATGTTCGGCTGCGGAGTGACTCTACCCCTTCAGCCGTTTATAGCCAGGTTTCTGGCTGACGCTAGGATTGCTCCGGCACAGCTTTCGCCAAACAGTTACAGGATTTTGATGGCCCTGGCTGTGATGTGGAAATCAATGGGTCGGCGGTCGCCAACTCCTCACGAAATTCGTCATTTCTACGTCCTGCGACAGTCTGGCCATGGCGGGACTTACTATCTCCAGTCGACTGCTGTAGAGAATTGGATACCTGAGGGAGTGTCCAACGCAGGACAGGTGGACGTTTCCAGTGACAAGAAGAAAATGGGCTTTGTCTGGGGTTTCCCCACCTCAAACAAGAGATGGAAGAACAGCTGGTTCTTCGTTGGTGGCGAGTGAGGAAGAAATAACCCTGCTAATCCTCACCGAAATCTTCGGGCAAGTAAAGTTCCGAGGCACTTTACTTCTCCCGAAGCATGGACGAAGGCTTCCCCTGCCTTGACCCCACACGAGGTGAAGAATGTGACTGATGCCGCAGTGCTTAGTTTAGCAAAGAGGGTCAGGAGCACCTCCTCGATGAGGCTAGGATGGTCACTTGTGGGGTTTTCCCTCGCCTGTCTGCTAGGCGACGCCGCTATAAGTTTCTCTCTTTAACTTGTCATTAAAATCTGTTTCATTGGTTTTTGCTTTGGATGACTATCTTTTTCTTTTCAGTGAGCGAGTTCGATATAGTCTGCAACGAACAGGCTCGAGCGGTGAAGAACTCTGAGGCCGCGAGCCAAAGACATGCCGCGGGCCTGGCTAAAGAAGGAGTTGCTCCACCTGAGGGTGGCGATTATCCTGATGAAGATGGAGCAAGGGCTCTTGCTGTTACTGAGGTGATCGCTTGGCCACGCGGGGATGGAGTGGGAGCCTCATCTCACGCTTCCAGCCGCAAAGGAAAAGAGAAGGTTGGTGTTCCTGCGGCGGATACAGGGGCTCCTGTTTTCGATGCAAATGTCCCCGAGCCTCCTGTAGATCCCTCCAGCGATCTTAACCCCAGGAATGGTCGAAGGAAGCGGCCCGCTGAGGCTACCCCCGAATGTGCCACTCGCCCCCCAAAAAAGGGCTTCTATGGTGGTTCAATATGTGGTCTCATCTGACGAAGAGGGGAATGGGGAGCCTGTTCGTCCCGAAGCTGCCAATGTCAGTGAACCGGGTTCCACAGTCCCTCAGGATGCTGATCCGGCCTCTCGACCAGAGAAAAGCGGTGGTACAGAGACCACTACCCCTTCGGCTGCACCGATCCCTACTTCGGACAACGTTGGTCCTTCAGTGTCTCCCGCGAATATTAGGGCGAGGGATACTGCTGTACAAGAGGATACCCCCAGGCCTTCATCTCCTCATATTGCAGAGGGTAGGGACGCCGCTGTTCCGGCTGACATCCCTGGTCCGTCATCTGCCCCTGCTACGGGCTTGGGGGGTTCTCAAGAAGGGCCTTCTGTTGATCCGACCGGCCCAGGTGAAGGTTCGGGAGCTGGGGTTGTGTCGTTGTCTGATTTTTCTCCCGCTGAGCTCCTCAACCATTTTATAAATAATGATGTCTGTTACCTGAAAATCGTTATTGAGATGGGATTCCAAATAACAACTTTAAAGGGACCAAGATCAAGATTGACCCTGGTCGGAGGGGTATCAAGTAGTTCGATACCGAGTAAGTCCCTAACAATGCCGGGGCTAAATAACGATGTGTGTCAAACTGGTCAATCAATAAGCTTTACTGGATAGTCTCTCTTCTTTACAATATATAAACTACTTTCTGATTTTGGTTACAATGGAATACGGATCATAGTCCCCGGCGACGGAGATGATAATGGTGGAAGAAGTGTGCCTGTCGATAAGTGGATCTCTTTTTCTGAAGAAACTGTTTCGTATATATAGGTGTTTTTTCTTGCCAGGCACTCCTAAAATCTCGGTTTAGGGTTTGGCCCATGCAGGATCCTCCCTTTCGTAGGAAATAACTTCGGAGCTTTATTGCGCTGAATCCAATCTTTCCTTCATAGGAGGAGTCAATCACTTACCTTCCTAGTTGGATTCTTACTGTACTGTTCTGCTCAAATGAGGACTCTCTGGCGGGAAAAAGTGTACCTCCTTTGTACGGCGACGTTTTACTGGATCTTTCGTGGAGCTTTTAGTTCTTGGTGTTAGGGTCCGGCTTCCTGGTGCTCTTCTGCTTTAGCGGGCTGCCTACATTTAATAAGCATCCTACTGACGGTAGTAGGGGGATATGTGGCTGACTTGTAATGAGATGATCAGTAGAACTCCGTGTCGAGGTGCCGCGGGGTCCATAGGAAGCTGTGTCGAGGTGTTGCGGGGTCCCTAGGGTGTAGTGTTGATGGGACGATGCGGGGTCCCTAGGGTGCCCGATCATAACCAGGCTTGGTCCTTTAAGACGCTGACGGGGTGGATCCCGTTAAAAGGGGTTCATACCTGGGCCAATCGGGCTCCACTCCGTCGAGATATCTGGATTGTGTTCGCACCTGCTTCTTGTGTTGAGGTGGAAAATTCTTACTTGGTCCCTCGCCAATTTTGGCGGTTAATAGAAGTCCCCCCTGACTTGGACACTGACACTTTGTCGGGGTCGGGGTCGGGGTCGGAGTCAGGATCTTTTTGTTTGCTTGAAGGATTTTCTACCTTATCCACTTACTTCCTTGTCTGACTAGGTTTCCACTTAGAAGGGGGGGGGAATCTTTATTCCGTACGTTATAATTTGGTTGTGTGTCGACTGCTGATTGGGTTCCTCGTTTTCAAAAAGAGCCGTTTTGGCGCGATTAATTGGGGAAAATGCTTCAACCCATTCTTCCGGTCACCGATTCCGGTTTCCTAGTGCGTAACCGACATCCCTCTTCTATAAATAGACCGGCTCCACTGGTGATTACTTACTTTCTCTCAAACTTTAAAAAAATTGTAACCGAAAAAATCCTGCTTCTTTTTTCTTTCTCTCTGCAATCTTTTGAAGATCTTTCCCTCACTCTCCCTTCCTTCAATGGCTTCTCCTTCACGAATCCCTACTTCTCAAGAAGTCGCTGCCGAACAAAACCCTTCTACAGCGGCGAATCCTATTCGACCTGAACTTGCTTCGCCTCCCCAGTCCGATAGCATCGACGCCCTCTTCAGTATGGAGGCGGCCGACGCGGTGGTAGATTCCCCAACCTCGGAGAGGAAGAAACGGGGTTGAGAGGAGGATAGTGACACCCCGCTAGCTCAACGCCGTCGCTCCGCTCGAAACCTGCGAGTTGGGTTGGGTTTCCACAATCGACCCAAAGACCCGGTCTTGATCGGTGATGAAGTGGGCACCGCTGAGTCTGGTGATGGTAACGGAGGCAATGACGAGAGGGTTTCTCTAGTCGAGGTCCAGGCCGGCTCCTTCTCCCTTTTTCATGACGGGAGGATAGTCCCCGACTCCGTCTGCACCCAGGATACTTTGGCCAAGCTAAGGGAGGAGTATATGATCCCGGATAACATCATCCTCTCTCTTCCTCACCGAGGATTTGATGTCTATACCCCGCCTCAAGATCGTCTTTTGATCCACAAGGCGGCCTTCGAATGCGGTGTTCGACTGCCCCTACACCCCACGCTACGCCGGGCTCTTGTGGCGCTGGAGTTAGCCCCCTTACAGATTTCACCGGGGTTCTGGAAACACCTGACGGGGTTTCTGGTGCTCTGGAGGGAGCAGTGTGAGAAAGATCATATTGAGCGGGAGCCGGGGTTGGACGAGCTCCGCTTCCTCTTCAATATTACGAGCATGGTGCCTCGGGGTCAGTTCTCCCTGAGGGCCTCCAATGAATTGAAGTTCGTCATCCCAGGGGCGAATGTGAAGTATGCGGCGCCCTGGAAGGAGGAGTGGCTGGTCGTCGAGGGCGATTGGGGACGCACTGCTTTGGTTGGGGGGTATGAGTACCCCGTCCCTACTCAGTTTACCGTGAGGGACAAGTGGACGAAAGGGACTTTGGCTCCTGAGTCCCGAGAGATTTTAACAAGGATCCTAAAGAGAGGGTACACCAACCTGCAATACCCCTCTCTGGATCCCTTTGAGGGAGCCCGTTTGGAACGGTACCTGAGGATCTCCCCCGCCTCTCCTGGTGAGTTGACCGCATCTTGCATCTCTATTTCTTAATACTTACATATTTCTTCTTTTGATTCTTTACTGAACATCCTTTCTTCTGGCAGTATCAGCTTCCCCGATGGTTACGGGGCCTCTCCCTTCTTCGGGGGCTAAGGATAATACCCCGCTATCTCGTTCCTCCCCTATTCCTTCTCCTACTCTGGCTGCCAGGACTAGGTCGGGGTCCGTCTGAGCAGGATCCAACCCCACCCCTCCTCCTGAATCTACTCCTGCTCCTTCGGGGTCTAAAGCCAAGGCTCCAGCTCGCCATTTTTCTACTCCTCCCTCCCGTTTGAGGATCCCGGCATTGCTGGCCAGGGCGGCTAGGGCCCGAAGTTCTGAAAAGCCGGCCCAGAAGAAAAACGTCTCTATCACCAAAACCTCTCCTGCTCCTCCTCCTGCTCCTCCTCCTGCCGTAGCTCTTCCCTTGGATCCTGTGAGGACCCCAGTGGAGGAAGCAGTTGTCCACACTTCTATTCTTGCTGCTGGTGTGGCCTCTGTATCGGGGTCGAGGGATGCTACTTTTGACGAGGTGGTGTCTAGATTCGCGGCCACTTACCCAGGCGGAGATCTGACAGATATGGCCAAGCTTCCTACAGACATCTTGGTCACCAAGGGGGTTTCGGTTTTGGCTGGGGTAAACTTTTACTCCCTTCTTGCTATTTAATTTCTCCCTTCTGCCAAGTACTGACTCTCTTTCTTTCTGCAGGGCTTCAAGTTTGCCTTGGCCATGGAGAGACAGCTGCTGACATTAAAAGAAGCTTATATCGGCCTCCAAGCGAGGTTGGAGGATACTCAACAGGAGCTGGTCCAGACTCAACAAAGCGTGGCCCCTTTGCTTCAGGAGGCTAGGGCATCAGAAGAAGCGCGACAGGAGGGCTTGGTGATTATCAGGCGCCTTGAGCGTTGCCTAGACACAGAAACCATCAAGTCATTGCGCCGCAGAGAGGAGAGGGATCGCATGAAAGCTGAGAAGAGGCTGCTGTCAGATGAGAACCAGCTTCTGCGGGATGCCTTAGAGGATTTGGAGGCTCAACAGGGGCCCTCATTCGATGACGGTTATTTCACTGCCTGCTACGAGGTAGCTACAGCTTTGCCTCCTCCTTTCGACCTTAAGGCAACCTTGAACTGGGACCGGGAGCAAATTATGGCTAAGGCGGCTCACTTGGCAAGAGGGGATCAAGAGACTGAGGTCCCTGCGCAAGAGGTAGCTCATCCGGATCAAGACGCTGACATGGCTATTAGGGACCAACTTGATGGTGCGGTGGGAACCAATCTAGAACCTCCTGCCGTCGAAGAACAAGCGGTGGATCCCAAGCCTACTGCTGGAGTAACCATGATGGAGGCAGATGAGGGAGCAGCTAGATTCGCGCCTCCTCAGGTTGAAGGGACCCAGGTTGGGTCTTTTGCGGTGGAGGAGGTTGTTCGAACTGATGTAGCTGCTGAGCTTATGAGGGAAGGGGCAGTTGACCAAGGTGAGCATCCAGATGGGAAAAAAGAAGACTAGCCTGGCCCATTTTTTATAATTTTTTGTAGCCCGATCTGGGAACTGGGCACCCCGTTTATAAGTATAACTTGTAGCCCGGATGGGGATTGGGCACTCTTACTGTTAATATAACTGTTTTTCATTACCTGCTTCGTACTTTGTGTTCTTGCTTTTGTACTCAGGAGCTTTTCATAGCATATTTCCATAGTATATATAATTTTGTTGATACCTGGAACCCCGATGAGTAAATAGGAGGATGACTGGACCCCGATAGGTAGTAAAGATAAGACACATGATGTTTATATCCCATAATTGTAAGAATCAACGGGGTCAGATCACATCTCCCTTTAACCAAACTCCCAACAGTATAAAATGCAAAGTAATCAGCCGATGACATCTGCTACTTACGAACAATTTGACTTGTTGACGGTAAACTTCTAGGTTTTTTCCTGACTGTCGGCCCTTTGTCGGGGTTGTAAGTGGGGAAATAAAGGGCGAAGCATCTCGATAAGTAACCTTGATGTTAGTGTTGACCCGTCCTGGTAGGCAACTAGGGCCACTTTAGCACCATGCTTCTTGGAGGAGGATATTCCCCGACCAAGGCAGCAGGAGCGCCTTTAGGCTATTTCCTGGTCTTAAGGCGAAATAAGAAACCAAGTGCCCTGAGGCAGCCCGATTCTTACTGTAATCTGTCCTGGTAGGCAACTAAGGCAACTTTAGCACCAGGCTTCTTGGAGGAGGGTATTCCCCGACCAAGGCAGCAGGAGCGCCTTTAGGCTATTTCCTGGTCTTGAGGCGAAGTAAGAAACCAAGTGCCCTGAGGCAGCCCGATTCTTACTGTAATCTGTCCTGGTAGGCAACTAAGGCCACTTTAGCACCAGGCTTCTTGGAGGAGGGTATTCCCCGACCAAGGCAGCAGGAGCGCCTTTAGGCTATTTCCTGGTCTTGAGGCGAAGTAAGAAACCAAGTGCCCTGAGGCAGCCCGATTTTTACTGTAATCTGTCCTGGTAGGCAACTAAGGCCACTTTAGCACCAGGCTTCTTGGAGGAGGGTATTCCCCGACCAAGGCAGCAGGAGCGCATTTAGGCTATTTCCTGGTCTTGAGGCGAAGTAAGAAACCAAGTGCCCTGAGGCAGCCCGATTCTTACTGTAATCTGTCCTGGTAGGCAACTAAGGCCACTTTAGCACCAGGCTTCTTGGAGGAGGGTATTCCCCGACCAAGGCAGCAGGAGCACCTTTAGGCTATTTCCTGGTCTTGAGGCGAAGTAAGAAACCAAGTGCTCTGAGGCAGCCCGATTCTTACTGTAATCTGTCCTGGTAGGCAACTAAGGCCACTTTAGCACCAGGCTTCTTGGAGGAGGGTATTCCCCAACCAAGGCAGCAGGAGCGCCTTTAGGCTATTTCCTGGTCTTGAGGCGAAGTAAGAAACCAAATGCCCTAAGGCAGCCCGATTCTTACTGTAATCTGTCCTGGTAGGCAACTAAGGCCACTTTAGCACCAGGCTTCTTGGAGGAGGGTATTCCCCGACCAAGGCAGCAGGAGCGCCTTTAGGCTATTTCCTGGTCTTTAGGCGAAGTAAGAAACCAAGTGCCCTGAGGCAGCCCGATTCTTACTGTAATCTGTCCTGGTAGGCAACTAAGGCCACTTTAGCACCAGGCTTCTTGGAGGAGGGTATTCCCCGACCAAGGCAGCAGGAACGCCTTTAGGCTATTTCCTGGTCTTGAGGCGCTTTATTAATGGAGATCCTCTTGGTGGGATGGTCCCGGCCCAAGGTATCAAGAGCGCTATGCAACTTTTTGAGTCTCAAGGCTCTTTAGCAATGGTGAATTAAGTATATTTAGTGAGAGGCGTTGAAGGATCTAGTAGGAGACATCATGCAATAGACACAAGAGAGTCAAATAGGAGAAAGAACTGCTTTATTGAATTTCCTCAACGGTACAGACACGAAATCGGGGTGTTAGATTCCCCTTGATACGAACAAGATTTCTAGGGGTAGAATTTTCGGAGATGATCAGCATTCCATGTGTGGTCTACTGGGTATCCTTCCATGTCTACCAGCTTGTACGCACCACCCCGGAGTGATGTCTTAACCAGATATGGCCCTTCCCAGTTTGGGGCTAGTACTCCATCGGACCTTCTTCGTGTGTTCTGGGTCACCTTTCTGAGAACCAAGTCTCCTTCCTTGAAGCTTCGGACCTTCACCTTCTTGTTGAAATGTCGGGCTATCTAGCTCTGGCATATTGCCACCTTCTCCGCCACCCGGCTTTGCTTTTCTTCTAGTAAGTCTAGGCTAGCTCTCAATTTAGCCTTGTTATCTTTCGATTCATAATTTTGGACCCGGAAAGAAATGAGCTTATGCTCGATGGGCAAGACTGCTTCCGCCCCGAATACTAGGGAATAGGGGGTCTCCCCTGTGGCTGTCCGCCTAGTTGTTCTGTAGGCCCATAGTACATGGGGTAACTCTGCCACCCATAATCCTTTCTTCTGTTGGAGCTTTTTCTTCAGGAACTTCTTGATGGTCTTGTTAGTAGCTTCCACCAGCCCATTGGTTTGAGGATGAGCTACCGAAGCAAAACGGAGATTGATCTTTCGGTCTTCACAGAATTCCCTGAAGTTGGCATTATCGAACTGCTTTCCCAAATCAGTTATGATGGCCATCGGGGTGCCAAATCGGCAGACAATGTGCTCTTTGACAAAGTTTGTAGTCTTTTCTTCAGTTATCCGAGTAAGAGCCTTGGCTTCTACCCACCGAGTAAAGTAATCTATCGCCACTACTGCATGCTTGGCTTGGCCGGGTGTAGTGGGAAGTGGCCCGATCAGGTCTAGCCCCCATATGGCAAAGGGGTAGGGAGTACTGATCGAAGAGAGCCTCTCTGGTGGGAGATGATGGAGGTTTGCTGTTTTCTGACAAGCCTCGCAAGATCGTGCGAACTGTTTTGCATCCTGGTGTATAGTCGGCCAATAGTAACCCATCCTGATTACTTGGTAAGCCAAAGTTTCTCTTGACATGTGGTTGCCACAGTCCCCTGAGTGAACCTCGTTGAGCGCCCAACGCGCGTCATCGGGATGGAGACATCTAAGTAGGGGAAGAGACTTCCCTTTGCGGTATAGGTATCCTTCTACCAAACAGTACCGGGTCGCTGTCCTCTTGAGCCGGCGGGCCTGATCCTGGTCTACTGGGAGAATGCCACTTTGGAGATAGTCTGCTATCGGATCCATCCAACACGGGAGGCGGTTCACAGGAAGGACTCCTACCTCTTTAGCTATGCTGGAGGAAGAAATCACTTGGAGGGGTACCCCTTTTGGTAACGCATGTCCCTCTCCAGTGGCAATCTTAGCTAGAACATCAGCGCGGTGATTCTTCTCCCTGGGTACTTGTTCTATTCTTACATCCTTGAATTTTTTCATAATCTCCTGGACTTTAGCTAGATAGGCCACCATGTTGTCACCCTTTGCTTGGTACAACCTTGTTACCTGGTTGACCACTAATTGAGAATCACTCTTAATCTGAAGGTACTCGGCCTCCAGAGCTCCAGCTACTCTCATTCCCGCTAACAGAGCTTCATACTCTGCTTCGTTGTTGGTGGCTCTAAATTCAAACCTGAAACAGTGACTTACCTCGACTCCGGCGGGGTCGATGAGGATGATCCCAGCTCCGCATCCTGCCTGGTTCGAAGCTCCGTCCGTGTAAAGTATCCATACCTTACTGTTCTCAGGCCATCCCAGAGGGGTTTTACTCAGGTTGGGGTCTACTGACTCACCCGGGTTCAGGATCGGGCTAAATTCTACTATGAAATCCGCCAGGGCTTGAGCTTTAATCGTAGTTCTTGCTCTGTATTTGATGTCGAACTGTGTGAGTTCGAGAGCCCACAGGACCAGTCTGCCTGACACATCTGGCCTCTGGAGGAATTGTCTCAATGGCTGATCTGTGACCACTGCGATGGTGTGAGCTTGAAAATAAGGCCGGAGCTTTCTGGATGTGGTCACCAAAGCGCCGGAGCTTTCTGGATGTGGTCACCAAAGCGTAGGCGAGCTTCTCCAGTAAGGTATAATTCTTCTCGGACTTCGTAAAAGCCCGGCTTACATAATATATCGGCCTTTGCACTCCATCACTACATTCCTTTACTAAGGCTCCACTAGTAGCTGCTTCGGAGACTGCTAGGTAAAGCAGGAGCTCCTCACCTGGGATCGGTTTTACCAATAGCGGCGGGCTTGACAGGTATCCCTTTAGAGCTTGAAAAGCCTGCTCGCTCTGCTCATCCCACTTCATCTTTTTCCCCTGCTTGATGACTTTGAAAAAGGGGAGACATTTGTCTGTGGAGCGGGATATGAACCGGTTCAAGGCCGCTATCCGCCCAATTAATCCTTGTGCCTGCTTGAGGTTTGTAGGAGACTCGAGATCCAAAATGGCTTTGATCTTCTCTGGATTTGCCTCAATTCCCCTTTCATGCACCATGAATCCCAAGAATTTGCCTGCTGCCACCCCGAATGCGCACTTAGCGGGGTTCAACCTCATCTGGTTCTGCCTTATCACCTGGAAGGTCTGACGTAAGTCCCCTGCATGCTGCCTCTCTTCTAGAGATTTGGTGATCATGTCATCTACGTACACCTCCATGGACTTCCCTATCTGTTCTTTGAATAGTTTATTCACCATACGCTGGTAGGTGGCACCTGCATTTTTAAGTCCGAAAGGCATTACCTTATAACAGTAGAGGCCTTGCCCGGTGATGAAGCTGGTTTTGTCTTGGTCTGACGGATGCATCATGATCTGATTGTACCCTGAGAAAGCATCCATGAAGCTCAGGAGCTTATTTCCCGTAGTGGAATCAATAAGCTGGTCTATTTTAGGCAGGGGGAAGCTATCTTTGGGGCAGGCCCGATTGAGATCAGTGTAATCCACACACATTCGCCACTTCCCGTTAGACTTAGTTACCATCACCACATTGGCGATCCAGTCGGGGTACCGGGATTCCCTAATGAATCCGGCCTTCAGGAGCTTGTCAACCTCTTCCTGAACCGCGGCATTGCGTTCAGCATTGAAGTGCCTTCTCTTTTGTTTTATCGGTTTGAAAGTTGCATCCACTGCCAACCTATGGGTCGCCAGACTGAGTGGAATGCCGGGCATATCCTCATGGCTCCAAGCAAAGATGTCATTATATTCCCTGAGGAGCTCTATCAAATCCTCCTTCACTCCCGGGTCCAGACCTTCTCCCACTTTTACTGTCTTTGTCGGATCTTCGCACCGGATCTGAATCTCCTCCAGCCGCTCCGATGGATACCCGCTACTCCAACCACGCTCTTCTTCTTCTGATTCCTCTACGACTATGTCCGGTATCTCCTCTTCCTCTAAAACATGATCATCCCGCTCTGCCGTTCTCGGACCCAGGTAGCTGGCCACCAATACGCATTGCTTAGCTAACGCAGCGGGGTTGGTTGACACCGCATAGCAGTTGCGGGCTGCCTGCTGGTCTCCCCTTACCTCTCCTACTCCTGATCCTACTGGAAACTTCAACACGTTGTGGTAGATAGACAGCACTCCCCTAATCCCTGACAGGAAAGGCCTTCCTAAGATTGCATTATATGCCGACGGGGTGTCTACTACAATAAACTCCGTCATTATGTTCTGTTGAAGAGGAGCCTCCCCCACTATCACTGGTAGTATCGTCGTTCCCATCGGCATTATGGAGTCCCCTGTGAATCCGTATAGTAGAGAGGTACAGCTGTTGAAGCAAGAATTCTTCAAGTTGAGCTGCTCATGTGCTCCTTTGAACAAAATATCCACGCTGCTTCCCGTATCGATCAAGACGCGGTGCACTAAGCAGTTAGCGATCTGTACTGTTATGACCATGGGATCATCATGTGGCTGCACCGTATTGTAAACATCCTCCTCCGTGAAGATGATTTTGGTGGAACGGGATAAGTCTCGGGGTCCTCCATTGACCTTTAGCAACTCATGTTCATCGTTGAGTCTAGGAATCTTCCTTGCGTGGTTTTTTCTCGAATTGTTGGAGGTTCCTGCTAGAGTGGGGCCTCCACTGATTGTGTGGATCACTTGGATCTGCTGCATTAAATCCTTCTCTCCCTCTCTCCTTCTTTCTGCTGCTTCCTGCATCCCACTTTGAACCTGCTTTCCTTCTTTGATGCTGTCTCGTACCTGCTGTAGGAATTCAGTCAGAAGTCCTCCTATAACCAGTGCTTCTATCTGATTGCGGAGACTGTAGCATTCTGAGGTGTTATGTCCCACATCTTCATGGAAGTCGCAATATTTATATTGGTTCCTCCTGTCCACAGGGACTTTCATAGGGACTGGCTTTCTGAGTAGGCCCTTATCCCGAATAGCGAGATAGATAGTTTCCCGTGAAGCATTTAGGGGGGTGTAGTGATTATACCCCTCTTCCTCTCTTGCTATTCTGGATACCTCCTTCATGGGAGGCTCTCTGGGAGGGGATCTCCTTACTGGGTATCTATCCTGGTACGGAGGAATTGGAGGCGGCCAGTAAGTAGACCAATTTGGGGGCAGATTCTGAAATTTCCTAGTTGGTGCAGGCTTCGGAGCTTCCTTCTTTGGGCGCGGTGCTAACCGGGCTTCATCGTGTTCAATTTTGATCCGGAGTTGCTCCTCGATGTCCACTTGTTCCAGTGCCCGATTATAGGCTTCCTGGTACGTCTCAGGAGGATGCTTGGCAAAAGACCGGAATAACCTGCCTGCCCACGAATTCCTCCAGAAATTGGCTAAAGTTTCCTTCTCGTTGAACACTCCCATCTGGACGACCTCTTTGTGGAATTTCTCCACGTAGGATCTCAGAGTTTCACCCCGCTCTTGAACTACATACTGCAGCAGGATAGGATCCTTGGGACAGGGTTTGATTCCCTGAAACTGTGCACAGAAAGCTTTGGTAAGTTTGGAGAAAGAATCAACACTACCTGGTGGTAATTTTCTGAACCATGTCTTGGCACAGTCTGTTAGGGTTGAGGGGAACATCCTGCACATGGCAGTCCTGGTTGCACTCTGAACTTCCATCTGGTGGACGAAGCTTTCTAGGTGGCTGACAGGATCCTCGGTTCCAGAATACTTTTCTGAAGGCATCCTGAATTTGGGGGGCAATCCTGCTTCTCTCACCCTTTTAGAAAATGGTGCGTTCATCTCTCCCAAGGGGTTTTTCTGACTCCCTTGATGCTTTCCCTTCTTCAACTGCTCCAATTCCTTTTCCATTTTCATCATTTGATCCTCCAGGCGTTGAGACTTTTTGGTTCCAGACCGGGCTGCTGAAATTTCCTCATCTGATGAATCTGAATCCAGGATGACCTCCTTTCGCTTTGCTCTCTGACGTTTTTCTCTGGTACTCTTTCAGGATTTGGCGCTTCCCTCTGAATCAGGATGCGGATCCCTCTCCTTGGCTCTTGGTTTTGGTGGAGACTGGACCTTCCTTGGAGGAACCTCGATCGCCGACTTCACTAGCATGGGTCTGAGCTCTACCTGTCGGACTAAGAGGGGCGGGCCCAATTGATCAAAAACAGGCACCCTGGCACTTGGGCCAGCATCCCCTGGGATCCCGGTGGCTTCAAAGGGAATCCCCTGGGCTATCATCCGGAGTCGGATTGCTTCTACGTAGGCTGCGGCGTGCTATTCTAAGACATCCCGATTGGCTTCCTCCCTAACGGGGTCTTGAGGGACTAGGCCTGCAACTGGTGGAGGTACCGGCGGAGGATTCTCGTTCCTAGCGCCTTTACCTCGCCTCTGGGCTCTTTCAGTGGAAGCAAGGGACTGAAGTCCTGATGGCTCCGGGTGACCTTGGGAGGATCGGAGTCTCATTCTGGATATTTTTCAGATGAAAAAATCGCTTTTTTGAATGATGGTTGGGATAATGGTTCCCCACAAACGGCGCCAAAAGTGTTACCTGAAAATCGTTATTGAGATGGGATTCCAAATAACAACTTTAAAGGGACCAAGATCAAGATTGACCCTGGTCGGAGGGGTATCAAGTAGTTCGATATCGAGTAAGTCCCTAACAATGCCGGGGCTAAATAACGATGTGTGTCAAACTGGTCAATCAATAAGCTTTACTGGATAGTCTCTCTTATTTACAATATATAAACTACTTTCTGATTTTGGTTACAATGGAATACGGATCATAGTCCCGACGACGGAGATGATAATGGTGGAAGAAGTGTGCCTGTCGATAAGTGGATCTCTTTTTCTGAAGAAACTGTTTCGTATATATAGGTGTTTTTTCTTGCCAGGCACTCCTAAAATCTCGGTTTAGGGTTTGGCCCATGCAGGATCCTCCCTTTCTTAGGAAATAACTTCGGAGCTTTATTGCGCTGAATCCAATCTTTCCTTCCTAGGAGGAGTCAATCACTTACCTTCCTAGTTGGATTCTTACTGTACTGTTCTGCTCAAATTAGGACTCTCTGGCGGGAAGAAGTGTACCTCCTTTGTACGGCGACGTTTTACTGGATCTTTCGTGGAGCTTTTAGTTCTTGGTGTTAGGGTCCAGCTTCCTGGTGCTCTTCTGCTTTAGCGGGCTGCTTACATTTAATAAGCATCCTACTGACGGTAGTAGGGGGATATGTGGCTGACTTGTAATGAGATGATCAGTAGAACTCCGTGTCGAGGTGCCGCGGGGTCCATAGGAAGCTGTGTCGAGGTGTTGCGGGGTCCCTAGGGTGTAGTGTTGATGGGACGATGCGGGGTCCCTAGGGTGCCCAATCATAACCAGGCTTGGTCCTTTAAGACGCTGACGGGGTGGATCCCGTTGAAAGGGGTTCATACCTGGGCTAATCGGGCTCCACTCCGTCGAGATATCTGGATTGTGTTCGCACCTGCTTCTTGTGTTGAGGTGGAAAATTCTTACTTGGTCCCTCGCCAATTTTGGCGGTTAACAATGTCTATTTTGGCGGAGGTTGGGAGCAAGTGAAGGGTAAATCATGCAACAGCAAGATGGAATTCTTCTTCAACTGCCATTCTTTGGTAATTTCATTGACCTTGTTTCTTCTTTATATTGTTCTTTACTTTACCCTCCTTTTCCTTTCTTTTAACACTTGTTTGGCTCGCAGATGATGTCAGAGATGGCGAGTAACTATCGGCGAGCTAACAAAGCGTTGAGTGACAGCAAGCGCTTGGAAAAGATAATCTCTAGCTCGGCGGCTGAGAAACTGTCGGCTAAGGAATTACATGCACAACAAATTGCTAGAATGCAAGAGTCAGCTGATGGTTCCTTGGCTACTCAGCTTGCTGCTGAAGAGAAGCTGCTTGCTGCTGAAGAACAAGTCAAGCTACTGAAAGAGCAGCTCGCCGATAGTCAGGAGGCGTTGGTCGCTCACATAGAGGGGGAGAGTTTGGCGAACGAGGCCAGGGAGAAAGCAGAACGTGAGTCTGAAGATTTACAGCATCAACAGGCTACCCAAGACCTTCTTATGAGTGATTTGAAGGCTGTCTTAGAGGTTGAAGCCGTTGATCGCTTTAAAAGATCTCCCGCATATGATGCACTCCTCCTCCGTGAGTTCGAACGAGGCATGCGTCAAGCGAAGAAGTTTTTTGCCTTGAAAGACCACTCAAATGATAAAGCCCTAAGGCGCTATGACCGAAACCTTCAGCGGCATATGGATGGTGCAGTACGCTCGATAAAGAGCCAGCTGAAGCTGTGGAAGGCTCATTGCCGTTATACTTAAGCAGAGCCCCTTCCTATGCACCTGGAGATCCCTACCAAACGCGCCTGCAACACTTACTATTCTGGCCAAAAGGGGAGCTTCACTGGGTCTGGTGCTGAACCTGACTTAGGTCATGTGGCTGGTCGGGACTACACACCCTTTATGCCCGAAGGGGATGAGGATGTTGTTTGGCCGTCAGAGGACGAGGTGAGCGAGGAAGAGGGAGATGATGACGGGGGCCTTCCACCGGCGAGCGCTTAATTTTGTATCGTTTTTGTTTTAACTTCTGTAAATATTTTGACAAGTAAATGAAATGACAATTTTTTCTTGCAATGTGTTTCTTGCCTGTTCGCCATACATTTACTTCCATGCGTTTTGGTTCAACTGCCATTGCTGAGTTTTTGGCTCAAGCTCTAAAGCCTTTTATTACTTAGCTTTACAATTGCTAGTTTTTGCTTTTACCCAGTGTTTGTCAGGACGTGTCCGACCATACACCAGGTTTTATGTGAGCATACTGTTGGGACGTCTCCCGCTTTTGCTCACTGTTTTTTCTGACTGCCAGTTTGCTTTTACCCCCATTGTTTCCAGTTCTCAGGGATTTTCCTGAATACTGCTGGCCGAACGCCTTGTACAGTTTCTTTTGGGGGTTTTATGCCTTTATTAATGGCGACTGCCTTTTTATGTGACATTTTTCTCTAGCTCAGGCTACTTTGTGGCATTTTTGCCTTAAGCCTGCTGTAATACGAGGTATTTCCCGGTTTTCTTGGTTGTTCGCCAGATTTAGATAGCTCAACTTACCACCTTGGGCGATCCGTTCGTCAGGGCTGATCTGTGATTTCAACGATGGTAGACCTTTTAGTAATAAATTACTCTTTATTGATTATTTCCTGTAAACTCTAATGTCAAAAAACAAGAGAAACTTCTAAAAAGATGAATTTAAAGAAACAAAACATAATAAAAGGTCTTCTTTGAACTGGAGCATCAAGGGTAGTAGATCTTCAGGTACTGAGCATTGCACGGTCAGGGTAGCTCGCCGATTCCTCTCTTTGCTATGTGATACGCTCCATGGCCTGCTATACCTGTGATGTGATATGGTCCCTCCCACTTGTCTGCGAGTGATCCTGCAGTTCTATCCTTCGTTCCGGGCGTCACTCTTTTTAGAACCAAGTCCCCGAGCGCAAATCTTCTGACTTTCACATGTGAGTTGTAATACCTCGCCGCTCTCTGCTGGTATGCGGCATTCCTTATTCGGAAGTGCTCCCTTCTTTCCTCTAATTCATCTAAGCCACACTTCAGCATGTCAACATTCAGCTCTAGTTGAAAGAACTGTGTTCTTGGCGAAGAGAACGCCGTTTCAACCGGAATGACTGCCTCAGTTCCGAAAGCCATGGAGTACGGTGTTTCCCCAGTGGAGTTTCTTTCTGTTGTCCGGTATGCCCATAACACCTGTGGTAGCTTTTCTGCCCAGTTTCCCTTTTTTGACGGCCAGTTTGGCTTTCAGGTTATGCTTGATGATTTTATTTACTGCCTCAGTTTGCTCGTTTGTCTGTGGGTGAGCTGGGGAAGCATAGTAGTTGTTGATCCCATATTTCTTGCACAAGTCTCTGAATTTCTTGTTATCGAACTGTGTCCCATTGTCAGTGATGATGGTGTTTGGTATTCCGAACCTGTATAGAATATTTTTCTTCACAAAACTGGTTGTATTTGCTTCTGTGATGTGTACCAGTGATTCGGCCTCTACCCACTTGGTGAAATAATCCATTGCTACAATGGCATGTTTCGCCCCACCTGGCGCTGTGGGCATTGGGCCGATCAAATCAATTCCCCACATGGCGAACGGCCATGGGGAGGTGATGCTCTGTAAGCGCTCAGGTGGCTGGCGAATGTTGTTCGCGATCTTTTGACATGCTTCACATCTGGTCGCTATTCTTTTTGCATCGGCGAACATGGTCGGCCAATAAAATCCTTGCCTTAGTGCTTTATGGGCCAGGCTGATGCTTCCAGCGTGATTCCCACAGCTTCCGCTGTGTATGCCCTTTAGGATTCCTTCTGCCTCTTCAGGCCCGACACATCTTTGCAATGTCCTAGAGAATCCTCTCCTATATAATTCACCGTTGAGGACCGAATATCTTGTTGCTCTGTATCTCAGCCGCTTGGCTTCTAGCAAGTCACTTGGGAGGGTGTCATTGATCAAGTATTCTCTGATTGGGGTCATCCAGTTGGTTGATACGTTCATGATGACCCCTACTTCGACCTGCTCGGCTGTGCTAGGTCGAAGCAGATGTGCCATAGGGATTGTTCGGGGCCAAATATTGATCGTGGCAGATGCCAGCTTGGCCAAAACGTCCGCCTGTTCGTTTTTTTCTCTTGGGATCTGCACAATCCTGTATTCTTTGAATTGCCTCAACAGTTCCTTTGCTAGTTTGAGGTAGGCAATCATGTTGTCATCCCTTGCTTGGTATTCATCGAGCACTTGGTTGACGATGACTTGAGAGTCGCTAAACACCTCAATCTCGTCAGCTCCTAGGGCCGTACATACTTTCAGTCCTGCTATCAGTGCTTCGTACTCGGCTTGGTTGTTGGTGGCTTTGAAATCAAACCGTAAGGCACATTCTACAGAATCTCCTTCTGGGGTGGTGACACTATCCATGCCCCGCTGCCATGCGTGTTTGATGAGCCGTCGACCCAAAGTTTCCAGCGAAAGTCCTTTCTTGTTTGATCTATCATCATCTTCGCCACTTCAGTATCTTGCTCGGTAAATTCTGCTACAAAGTCTGCTACTGCTTGGCCTTTGATTGCTGTTCTTGGGATAAATTCTATGTCGAATTCGCTTAGCTCAATAGCCCATTTTGTAAGTCTGCCTGACACCTCTGGTTTTTGCAGTATCATCCTCAATGGACAGTTGGTGTATACTCCTACCTTGTGTGCTTGGAAATACGGCCTCAACTTCCTTGCTGCTGTTACTAATGCGAGCGCCATTTTTTCAGCTGATGAATATCTCGTCTCAGCTGGCAGTAATGCTTTGCTTGTGTAGTACACTGGCTTCTGTATCCCATTCTCCTGTCTTATCAATACGGAACTGGTGGCTGCTTCTGTGACTGACAGGTACATGTGCAGCACTTCTCCTGTGATGGGTTTTGACAGCAATGGTGCTCGGCCGAGGTATTCTTTCAGAGCAACGAAGGCCTGTTCACAATCCTTGTTCAATTCTATCCCTTTGCCCTTCTTAAGCGCTTTGAAGAAGGGTAAGCATCGGTCTGTTGATTTTACGATGAACCTGTTCAGTGATGCCAGGCATCCTGTAAGTTTCTGGACATCTTTCAAGTTCTTTGGGGAAACCATGTTGGCTAGTGCTTTGATCTTGTCAGGGTTCACCTTTATCCCTCTTTGATGTACTTGGTACCCGAGAAACTTACCGGATGGCACGCCGAACACACACTTTGAGGGGTTTAGCTTCATCTCGAACTTCGTTAACACATCAAAGGTTTCTCGTAAGTCGTCTACATGTCCCTCGGCTTTGACGCTCTTAGTTAACATGTCATCGACGTACACTTCCATATTCCTGCCTATTTGGTTAGCGAACATTTTATTGACAAGCCGCTGATATGTTGCTCTAGCGTTCTTCAGGCCGAATGGCATGACAGTGTAGCAGTATAATCCTTGGTCCGTGGTGAATGCTGTCTTATCTTCATCCGGTTCATGCATCTTGATTTGGTTGTATCCTGAGTACGCGTCCATGAAGCTTAACAACTCATGTCCGGCTGTTGCGTCGACCAGCTAGTCAATTCTTGGCAAGGGGAAACTATCCTTTGGGCAGGCTTTGTTGAGATCAGTGAAGTCTACACACATCCTCCACTGATTGTTCTTCTTCTTTACGAGCACAACGTTCGCTACCCACTCAGGATACTTGACTTCTCTGATCGATCCTGCAGCGAGCAGTTTGGATATTTCTTCCCTTATTGCTGCACTTCTCTCAGGGTTGAAACTTCTCCTTTTCTGTATTACCGGCTTGCAGTCTTTGCTTACTGCTAGATGGTGTGTGGTTACATTTGCATTGATTCCTGGCATATCTTCGTGACTCCAGGCAAAGATCTCCTTGTACTCCTTCAATAGATTCACCACACCTGTTTTGACCTGCTTCGTCAGGCTCGCTCCAACTTTGACCGTCTTATTAGGCTATTTTTCATCCAGGATGACAGTTTCTGTTGGTTCTTCTTTTTCTCTGTTGGTCTCATCTCTCGGGTCCAGCTCAAACGTTTCAGGGTTTTCTTCCTTCGTCTCTCGGTCGAGTTGATATACACTTAAGGTTTCTGCTCCAGTCTTGTCTTTAAAGATTGACAGGTTGGCCCAGCGAGCCATTTCCTGCGATCCTTTAAGTTCTCCAATCCCGAACTCTGTCGGGAACTTTACTTTTAATGCATGAGTGGACGTGACCGCTCGTGCCTTGTTCAAAAAGGGTCGGCCAAGTAAAGCATTGTATGGCCAGTTATAAATATCAACTACCACGAAATCCAGGAGGATGGTCCGTCGACAAGGCGCTGTCCCAAATCTCACAGGCAGTTTTACCGTTCCCAAAGATCTTACCTCTACTCCTCCGAAGCCTTTTAGAGGCACATGGAATGGTTCCAAGTCTTTCCTGTCTAGCCGAAGTTCGTCATACACTCTAGCGCTCAAAATGTCAGCAGAGCTTCCGTTGTCTATCATCACTCGGAGGACATCCCGGTGTGCTATTTGTACCCCCACAACTATTTCATCATTGGGTTTGGCATCAATTCCTTCTGAATCTTCGGTCGTGAAAGTTATCGGGTCATGGCCTTCCCTTGTGTTACCTGAAAATCGTTATCGAGATAGGATTCCAAATAACAACTTAAAAGGGACCAGGATCAAGATTGACCCTGGTCGGAGGGGTATCAAGTAGTTCGATACCGACTAAATCCCTATCAAAGCCGGAGCTAAATAATGATGTATGTCAGACTGATCAATCAATAAGCTTTATTGGATAGTCTCTTTTCCTTACAATACATGAACTAATTTCTGATTTGGATTACAATGGAGTACGGATCATAGTCCCGGCGATGGAGATGGTGATGGTGGAAGAACTGTGTCTGTCGATAAGTGGTCTCTCCCCTCCCTTTTCCTGAAGAAACTGTTTGTATATATATGTGTCTTGCTTGCCATGCACTCCTAAAATCTCGGTTTAGGGTTTGGCCAATGCAGGATCGTCTTCTTTCTAGGAGATAATCTCGGAGCTTTATTTGTAGAATCTAGTCTTTCCTTCCTAGAAGGAGTCAATTTCGTGATCAAATTGTTACCTTCCTAGTAGGATTCTTAGTATATTGACCAGCTCAAAATAGGACTCTCTGGCGGGAAAGTGTACTTCTCCTCTGTACGGCAGCGTTTTAATGAGTCTTTTATGGAGTTTTTAGTTTTTGATACGAGAATCTTGCTGCCCGGTATCTACCTGCTTGTCGGGCTAGTTATACTAGAAAGTGCGAGCCAGTAGGCATCCAACTGATGGAGTTGGGGAATATCTGGCTAGTATTATAGTGGGATGCTCAATGGAACTCCGTGTCGGGGTGCTGCAGGGTTTAAATGACAGAAAATAATAATTACAAAAAATATATACTCAAAAAAAAAAAAAAAACCTAAATACCCATTATACACTTATCAAATTCGCATCCTACAGCAGGTACATTTATATACCCGTTGATATCTATCATCAAGAACAACAAAACAGCTACTTCACCATTCCCATGTATATGGTTTCTAATTTACTACATATTTAATTTATGTAGGACTCGGGGGAAAAATCTATCCTTGACTTGGAAGATTATCCGTCCCCGTCTGTGAGTTTTATTAGCCAGTACCTTCCTGGTAGTGTTGTAGAACTTACAGTGGCCAACCCTAATATTGAGTATAAAGACTTCGACAAACAAAGGGCTCGAAAGCGTTCGAGGTATCTAGTTGACCCGTACACAGATCCGATGCCCAAGAAGACAAAGAAATCACATCACATCTTAGAAGATGTAGACTCAGTTGAGTTCACTGCTTTTTTGAAGAGGGACGACCCAGTTTGGTAATTTTCCATTACTATATTCTTTTATATTGTCATGCTTGTGTTTATGTCTTCATTTTTGAATAATTGTGCTAATGTACTGTATTCATTTGGTAATAGTTATTATACGGGTCAAATGATTCTCATAACATGTCAACATTTTCAAGACTTGATCAACGTCGAAAAGTGGATATCATATTTGGTAACATAATTAACTATCTATTTCTTCCTGTTTATTAAGGCTTTATGTTACTTATTTCGTAACGTACATTTTCAATATACACAGCACATTCATAGTTACTTTGATATCATGTGGAGGAGGCGATCGAGCAGTGAACTTAACTACATGCAGAATATTGGATTGGTTACCACATCTTTCTTCGTAAGTATCACCCTTATTTTATGATTTGGTATGTGAAAATGTGTTTATGCATGTTTCTGACAATGCGTTGTAATGCATTTAATTTTGAGCCTATGATTGATTGATATATAATTATCTTAATGAATGTATTTTTTTATATGACAGACTATCTTAAACATTAAGTGGTCAGTTGAAATGCAATTGCTGGACAAGTTGAGGGAGATAGCACAATTTGAGAAGGATGAGCAGGGAAGAACTGAACAGGAAGAAACTAGTTCTCCTCCTTCTCCGCAGCAGAAAAAAAAGGGCAAAAAAAGGGGCAAGAAGATTAGCGATCCTTCACCTAAATCTGTGAATGTCTGGGAAGACTACCCAGAATTCGTTCCTTTAAATTACCAACCAAGTACAGACATCCTCAGACATGTTACAGGGCATGACCTTCTGTACCCTCAACCTTGGTGGCAACTAGATTCAGTAAGTTGCTGGAAATGACGTTGCATTGTCATTATATATTTTCACCATAGGCCTAATCTATTGTATGTACAGGTGATCATTCCGTGCAACGTTTCCAACCATTGGGTGTTATGCCATGTACTTTTGAAGGAATGAAAAGTACTATTATTTGACTCATTGAATGAACGGAGGAGCAGATTGAGTAATCATCTAAAGGACATTCGTGGGCTGCTGTACCTATTGTCATCTATTTTAAAGCATGTCGGTTACTACGAAGAACTGAAGATGGAGCCACATGCCACCCCATTCACAGTTGAATCTCAGCATAGTGATGTCATTCCACAACAAGATGATGGGTATGTTTGACTTTCTAAGCCTTACAGTTTATACACTTTATTTAATTTCCTAAAGATACTTATGTTTGACTCCCATTTAATAGAAGCAGTTGTGGTGCCTTTGTAATGAAGTATGCTGAGTTGATTATGGCTAGAGTACCAACTCCATGGAAAAATATTTTTGGAAAAATATTTTTGGACAAAAGAATATCAAAAACTTCTGTAAAGCCGTTGCATGTGACATTTACACCAATGGATAAATCTGTAATTCCCCTTAGAGTTGAACAGCTTCAGAATCCTGTGTTTTGGCTGAGAATGTTTTGTGCTCCTGAATTTTATTGGGAATGTTTATGATGTATTTTGTGCGTAGGAAAAGTCTATTAGGCCTGGGAACAACTCTTCTAGGCCTAAGATTTTTGTTCTCTGGCTTAGGATACTTGTAGTCATCAACAATGGTCCCAGTCACCATCTTCGTTAACTGATGTATTTATCCAATAACTCTAAAAAATGATCTTCATTGTAACACTAGATGCATATATATATATATATATATATGAACTATGAAAAACTCTGTTAGGCCAGGAAATAACTCTTCCAGGCCTACGATATTTGTTCCCAGGCTTAGGATACTTGTAGTCATCAACAATGGTCCCAGTCACCGTCTTTGTTAACTGATGTATTTATCCAATAACTGTGAAAAAATAGCCCATTCCAACATCCACTTTCAAGAAATGTGGCCTTTTTGCTAATATCCTCTAATATATATGAACTATGAAAAAATCTGTTAGGCATGAGAACAACTCTTCTAGGCTTAGGAGATAAAACTCCTACACGCCAAGTCACATAAAACTCCCTAGTCCATATCATGAAAGTCTGTTAGGCCTAGGAACAACTCTAACAGGCCTTGGATAATTGTTCCTAGGCCCGCAATAAACTGGGAAATGGATTCAAGTTTTTAAGAAACAGCTGTACAATAAAACTGGTAAGGCACATTGGTTCATTTAAGCCACAAAGGTTCATTTTGTATTGGGTATTTGAAAGGTTACAATGGTTCATTCTTTAATGAAATCAATGTCAAGGTGACTCTTCAGTTTTCACTGATATGGGTCCTCGTCTTCCACTATAAATATCAGTTACATATTGGTCACAAAAGTCACCAAGTTTCCTTTCTACAAATTTAAATGGAAGCAAACGGCAGGAGCAGTTAGAGGATGAATGTCATTTTCGAAGTGATGCATGAAAGGGTTGCAATCACTGAGGAGACCATCATCAAGGAGTGTGAAAATGCAAGATGGCTATGTGATGATTATACAATTTTGATGGACAAGTTTCAGAATCTGGAAGCTGAAATCATCAACTTAAACGTTGAGATTGAAGCAAGAGACAACGAACTCAATGGACTCTACCAACTTATTGAACAGATGCAGAAGAAGTTGATGGACTTCAACATTCCACCGTCACCCTGAACAAAAACACAATATCATGTACCACCGTTTTATTATTATTATTATTATCGGATTATTATCATGTTTTGTTAAGTTTTTTTTTTTTTTTTTTTTTTTTTTTTTTTTTTTTTTTTTTGTATCAGAAGTGGGGTCCTAATTGTAATGGAAGTTAGTTTTCTTTTCACATGCTTTACACATTTCACAGGTGCATTTTATATTCCTCCAGTAACTCATACCAGTAGAACAGAACAAATTAATGCTCCTTCATTAAGTAAACAAACATAACAGCACAAACAAATTAAAACTTCATTACTTATACCAGCAGAACAGAACAAACAAAGTGATGTCAAACAAACTTGCCTACCATAACACCCATAATAAAAACGAATACGAAAAAACACAACATCACACCAGTTCTTTCACTCTTCTGAGATACCTTCTCAGCAACATTCACATAAGATTGAGGCCAACAATGGCTTTCACTCTTCTCAGATACCTTCTCACCAACATTCACACTACTTATTGCTTTATATGTTTCATCGGTTGAGTTAAACTTCTTGTAAGATGCTCTTGGAAAACCAACTACATGTTCATGACACTCAGGCCAAGAACTAAACACACATGTTTTCCTTCCTCTGAAAACCACATAAATAGAATTCTTTCCCATTGGTGTTCTCACACTTTACAGATGTAAATCGAAAAAATGTGAAGAAGGAAATCAGGCAAAACCTTGTGTAAATCAGGAAAAAATGTCGAAGGGTTGGGGTATGGGTGAAGCCAACAGGTTTGCCTTCAACAGGTATACAAATTGAATAAGATGAAGAACCCTAACCTTGCTTGTTTTGGAACATGTGAAAAACAAGTGAAGAAGGGGAAGGATCGATGCTGGGATCGAGACTTTAATGAGAAGAAGAAGATTTGTTGGGTTCCATCTGTACTCCACTACCATATGATGACTTGTCATGGAATATGTGGGCTCCGTCGTTACATGTGTCACGGGCAAACATTGCCAATGAAAAACAACTGAGCCTGGGAACGTTGCCAAGGAATTGTTCCCAAGCCTTACAGTTTTCCTCCATATATGAAATTATGGGGGCCCTGCAATAATCTCAACGATCGGCATGGTCCAACGATGAAGGGATATCAATGAAAAACTGTACGTGAAGTTTCTTGATCATCGAACGGTAGAACAAGTATGTCGGTACTCATTACACTAGGGTTAGCAAAAAACCCTAGAAATATTAACCCCTAAGTGCCTAAGAGTTACGTCAAAAGCTTGTTTGGTGTTCTCGTTGCTTGAATTGATCTCCCGTATTAGATTTACAGTGCCGAAATCAATTCTGATGCGTGCACATCGCTTTCTAAAAACATCCTGTGCAATCGGAAAAAAAAATCAAAAAAATCAAAAAAAATTATTTAAATCAAAATTAAATCCACCATGGACCTAGGAGTTGTTCCTAGGCTTAAAGTACCGATTCCTAGGCCTTCAACCTCCTGGGCTTAAAGTACCGATTCCTATACTGATGACGTGGCGACGAAAAACAACTGAGCCTGGGAACGTTTTCAAGGCCTAGGAATAAATTAAAATATCAGTGATTTGACAGGCCTAAGAAGAAGATTTGTTGGGTTCCATCTGTACTCCACTACCATATGATAACGTGTCGTGTAAATATGTGGGCTCCAACGTTACATGTGTCACGGGCAAATGTTGCCAACGAAAAACAACTGAGCCTAGGAACGTTGCAAAGGAATTGTTCCCAGGCCTTACAGTTTTCCTCCGTATACAAAATTATAGGGGCCCCGCAATAATCTCAACGATCGGCATGGTCCAACGATGAAGGGGTATCAATGAAAAATTGTACGTGAAGTTTCTTGATCATCGAACGGTGGAACAAGTACGTCGGTACTCATTACACTAGGGTTAGCAAACAACCCTAGAAATATTAACCCCTAAGTGCCTAAGAGTTATGTCAAAAGTTTGTTTGGTGTTCTCGTTGCTTGAATCGATCTCCCGTATTAGATTTACAGTGCCAAAATCAATTCCGATGCGTTCACATCGCTTTCTAAAAACATCCCGCGCAATCGGAAAAAAAAAAATCAAACAAATTTATTTAAATCGAAATTAAATCCACCATGGGTCTAGGAGTTGTTCCTAGGCTTAAAGTACCGATTCCTAGGCCTTCAACCTCCTGGGCTTAAAGTACCGATTCCTATACTGATGACGTGGCGATGAAAAACAACTGAGTCTGGGAAAGTTTTCAAGGCCTAGGAATAAATTAAAATATGTGGGCTCCGTCGTTATACGTGTCACAGACAAACGTTGCCAACGAAAAATGAGCATGGGAAAGTTTTCAAGTCCTAGGAATAAATCATTTTGGGCCTAAGAACTGTTCCTAGGCCTTAAACATTACTCTCGGGCTTAACTCATCCTCTGTTTTCAAGATCAATAATAGCAGCCCCAACCAAGTACTACATCAATATCAGCAGCCAGTAATCCTAAACCTGTTTTGGTTTAGCAGCCAACAACAAAAACACAAACAAATATTCATACACCATACACCTTCACAAAAAGTCAAACAAAATAACATTTCTAATGAACACAAATGATATATAAACCTATTGAGGTTGGTACACCAGTGTACCACACAAACAAATATACATACATACACTATAAACCTTCAAAAAAAACATGTTAACAAGTTCCTTACAACAAGATCCAATGTTCACAGCTCCAGGTCACAGCCAAGACACTTAGATGACTGCAGGCCCAGCGGCTTTCTCTTCGTCCGTGTCAATCAAGGTAGGTTCAGGTGGCTTGTCCGGGCACTTCAGTCTGGTGTGACCTTTTTTCTTACAAATGCTACACGATCGAGCTTTTTTGGCTGGTTTGCTTGTGCTAGATGATGGTTCTGGACAAGTTGTTTTATTGTGTCATTTTTTTCCACACTTTGAACAAGAAGATAACTTTCTTTTCTCCCCGGCGGATGGTATCCTCAACTTCTTTGGTCTTCCTGGCAGAATCTTTTTCTTCCATGGCAATACGATATGGTTCCGAATTGCATCAGGAATGTCCCAAGATTTGGGATTCGGAACAAGGTTGACACTCATTTCATAAGCATGTTTAAGAAATCCTGTTGTGTATAGCTCAGAAGCCATTGAGTTGACTGACCTACCTTTGAACCTAGGCCATAACACAGCAACAAACACAAATTAAAGTTTGTAAAATAAACCACAATAGAAAAATTGTACGGAGTTAAAACAACGGGAACCATACCTAGCAACCGCCATTGTATGAGAACACAGCAACTCATCTAAATCTCATTGACGGCAGGAGCAAGAACTGTTATCAAGGTCGACGGTTCTAGGAATCCATTTGTCATCTACCTTAAATTTATTGAAGTGAATAGGGTGAATCTCAGATTTATTCGCTGTATCTGTCAAATCTTTGATGTGCTCATCTGCTAACATTGTCAAGTATGTAGACATTTCACCTGCATTTGTCCGACGATCGTAGAACCACCTTTGCAACAAATCTCTGATATATTCCGCCATTGCAGTGATCGGCAGTTTTCTAACCGCAAGTAGACAAGAATTCATTAACTCAGCAATGTTGGTGGTTATAAAAGAGGTCCTATTTCTAGGGCTATGTACATGTGAAAACTTCTCTACCCCAACGGTCATGAGCTCATCGTACACCTTTCGACACGTTTCTTTCAACTCACCCATTAAACGGTCAAACTCTTCGATACAGTGTGCATACGTAGCACCGTAGTAAAGCCACATCACATCATCCCTCTGCTTGCAAAATCTTTTCAGATTTTGTGCAAAGTGGTACGCACAAATCCCATGTGTTGCATCTGGGAATATGGTTTCAATTGCATTAAATATACAATTGTGTTGATCCGATATTAACATCACACAATTTGAATTTTAGATCCCTTTACGGAGTTTCTTCAAAAACCAAGTTCAAGACTTTGTGCATTCAGAGTTTGCAAACCCAAATGACAAAGGGTATATCATCCCGTTTCCATCTTTGCACACCGCAACTAACAAGACACCCTTAGTCCTAGCCTGCAGATAACTGGCCTAATAACATAATTGAACCCCTCTATAGAGACTCCAATTGTCATGAATGCATATTTCAACCGGTTTTTCGAGTCTGTCTTGATCTTTGTTATAGTCCCGGGGTTTAATTGTTCCAAAACATAAAAAAAAGACGGCAACCTCTGAAAGGATTCCCACGGATCGTCGAAAACCTGATTCAAAGCATGCTCCTTCAACCCGTAGGCTTTGTTGTAAGAGAGGTTTATGCCATGCTGCTCCCTCATCTCATAAATTATATCTTTAGGACAGATGATGCGCCCGGGATCGCGATATTTACTTGTGTACAAATCCCCTATCACAGCCGCACTTACACGTTTAAATTCAACATTGTAGTTGTCATTTCTCTCACATGTGTGCTCATTAACGAACGCCTTCACATGTCAATAAGTCCCCCTATTCGACTTCCATGCCCGAAGAACCCATCCACAACCTCTCTGAGTACATTGGGCAGTGAATCGTGTATTCGAAGATCGTGAAACCCTGTACTCAGACCTCTCTGCAAAGGCATACGACCCTATAGCTTGCTTCAATGTACTCTTGTCCTTGAACATCTGTCCTTTGTATAATGGATTTTGATATGTTGAATTGTCAAACACATCCACAGATCGAACGGCTTTAATTGAGTAAAGCTCTGAGCCTGATACTGTCCACCGTGTGTTCATGGAAGGTGAAAAACTATTGGGTGTTCCACTAACCCCTCGTTCTTCTGTTCTAAGAACTGTTGCCGCTTGCCCATCATCATCAGCTCTACTATCGTCTTCTGTATCATTGGTTTTTGAATTATCGGACCTTCCGGAAGTATTGATGCTTTCGGAACTATCATTTTCACCTACAAATGCATGCTTGGTAGTAGATGCTGGCGTCACTTCCTCATTGCCTGTTGACGTAAATCCGAGTGAAGCCTGAGATGCCAGCGTATTATTGCTCCCACTAACTAATTTATAGTTTGGAGTAGCCGCCGAAGACCGTGGAATATCGGTGGGTTTAACAGGGGATATCGTACACGCTGAGTAGATTGGATTTGGTGGAGGTCGAAATTCAGGTTTGTTGATAAATTCAACATCAATTGCAGCCCAACCTTTTTCCTGACGCACAATCACGAACTCTACATCGTCGTCACTCATAACAGAAAATGTAACTTTATCAACTCTCATTTCCACATGCGAAGTTAGCTTCAACTCAATTTGGTCTCTACTAACCCTTGTCCTCTGGTATATTGTTTCCACCAATTCATCGTATGCTCCGTTACCTTTTTTTGTTAGACGTACTGAAAACGAAATACGACCGGTAAACGCGTTACCCTTCCAATGCTCACCACACTGAACTAACAGTCAAGACATGATATCCTTAAACCCTGAAAAAAAAAAAACATGATTTTTGTCATTAACAGTAACAGTATAGCAGTTTAGGTGAGTGCCTAGGAACAATATTTTAGGCCTAGGATTGGTTCCCAGGACTAAAACATTCCTCCCGGGCTTAGCCGCCTTTCTGTTTTCAAAAGGATTCCATAACACCAGCCTAATAACACCATACATACACCATCAGGCACAAACAAAATTTACTTACACTGTCAGCACAAACAAATGTACATACACCATACATACACCATCAACACAAACAATCACATACACGGTCCCCTAGCATGGCATGATTGTAACACAAACCCCATATGCATAGTCCACCAACCCTCACAAAATCACCTCTTAAAATACTCGGATTCTTAACTACAACAGTACTGCACCTCTTAAAACCTTGATGTGGCATTTCATCAAACACCTTAACTAAACCCAACAATACTACATACACAAGCCTCATTTCATGGGCAACAAATCCAAAACCATAAATCTCTCATTCTATTTAAACAACTGTAAAAGACCAAGATATTCAATGACATTGGAAGCTTAAGTGGGGCCACGAGACTTACAGTGACTTACAGTGACTGTGTTTGCTCGATTTCAAACTTGACAGTGGTTGGTAGCACAATCGGGTCGATTACGATCGGATTGAATTTCGGTCCACAGGAGAACGATGGAAAAGATGACCCAAGTTCAATGGCCGATTCTGGTCGACGGAGGAGATGACCCAACTTCTAAAATGGAGAAGACAAATGACCCAAGTTCAATGGCCGATTCCGGTCGATGGAGAAGATGACCCAACTTCTGATATGGAGAAGATGACCGTGTAGCGGGAAAGTTCTTCAGTTCGTGTAGTGGGAAAGTTCTTCAGTAAACTGAAGGAGATGAAGGAAGGGCAGTTTTGTCCTTACACATTCTTAGAGGGTAATTAAGTCATTTTGCACGGTTTAATTGTTGAGGGCATTATTGTCTTCAAAAGGCTATTTCCTAGAAAGTAAATATCAGAAATGACCGGATATGCTATTTTTTTCCCAATGGACTATTTCCTTGAAAGTTGATATTGGAATGAGCTATTTTTGCAAGGCCACCATATATATATATATATATATATATGGTAATGGTACAGTGACATGACAAAGATCAGAGGAAATGACGAAGAAATTAAAGTTGCACCCCATTAGAAACTTCCGGGAGAAGAATGTAAGATATGGCTGTTGACTCGACTTTTAGAGTGGTTTAGGAGAAAACACCATGGACTTGGAAATGTGGGTTAAGGTCTATAATTTCAGCTGTTAGATAACAGGACAAGAGAAAGTAATTGGAAATGAGGGTTAATTAAGGTCTATATAATATGACACGTGAGTGATTCATCATTCATACTAGTCTAATGGAATAGATTAGTGGTGCAATTAAGAGTTGTAAGAGACTTGAACAAGTCAAATATTTGAGATAGTGAACCCCTTTTCAGTTTGGGAGGTGAAGGTACGTACATTTGGTTCTTCTCATCAATGAACTCATCCCTACCATACAGCTTTGAAGAGAACATGAATGTGAGCATTTTTATTGTTTATCGTGTAATAATGAGTTTTGACATCCAAGGAAATTATTGCTGTTTTTCATCAACAATATCAAAAACAGGGGATGCTTACATTTCAGGCCAAAAATCATAAACAGCCTTCAAATTAATAGACTATTCAAAAATATTCAATTTCAATAAATTTTCTTCTTTTTTTTATCCCGTAGAGAAATGATTTTGGATAAAACCGCTTTTTTTGCAGATTAGAGAAATATATATATATATATATATAATTTCAGATCTCCATAAGTGGAGGTTTGTGCAAATAGGCCTCCATCAATGGAGATTTGAAAAAAAAAATGTCTTTTATTTTTTTTTAAAAAAAAACCAAAAAAAAAAAAAAAAATTGGAAGAGAAAGTTATCGGTGAAGAATGAAATTTGATCGATTTCAATTTTTAGGAACTTTACACGCTAAATTTTACATTTCAGTATGTAAGCATGTTGAAATTTTAGCATGTAAGCATTTTGTAATTTCAGTGTGCAAACAGTTTGTAGTTTAAGAGTGTAAAATGCATTTCAGAGTGTAAAGATATCAGCATGAAACTGAACAATTTCAAAAGGACTTTTGAGGGGGCAAACGATATTAGATTTTTACCTATAATATAAAGTTGGAATCGCTTCGGTGAGGAGAACAATATTTTGTGAGAGAGAGAGAGAGAGAAGAAAAACCTCTAAAGAGAGAAAAATCATCGATGCAGATTCAAGTTATTAAAATTGATGAGACGAAAACTTAGAGAGAAAAGGAAAATAATAAAAGATGATGCAAGAGTTTAGGTAGGGAAGTCAACAAACATAATTTATAGGGTATGTCTAGTCAACTGATGAAAAAATGGGACAAATTTAACTAGCTTATTGAGATTGGACAAAAGTGAATATTCCAATAAATTTAAGGATACATATGGAAAATAAAAATTAAATTAAATTAAATTAAAAACCATAAAAGTTTAAATAGATGACAAGTTGACAACATAACAAAGAAAAAGCTGTAAGGTAGGCCGTAGCTTCAATAAAACAGGGGCAGCAATATCACACTATTTCTTTACAGAAACCTATTCTTGCGAAATCATATACTTCCAGGACAAGATATCTATTGTGTCATTATCTTCCTGGTAAAACCTGGATTCCCACAATATATACTCAGGTTGGTCATCTCCTCGTAAATGTTGGGGTTCGCACAATGAAAAGCTGATGCTAGTTTTATTGGTTTGAATAATTATCAGCTATATATATATATATTTTTTAGAGCTTCTAATAACTTGAAATGATTATTAATTTTATAGCATTGATCTCCTATACCAAATATTTTTCTCTTGCCTTCAACGATCAACTTGTTAATTGATTCAAGAAATAAAAGTCTTGTGCATTTGAATTTCTCGGCCTATGATGTAGATTCCACTATAAATTATTAGAATTTATAGTACGTACATTTTCCTCCCTGGTCATCTTGTAAATAAATTTTTATTCTAGCTCGAAATCCCTACAAATTTATTTTGAGAATATATATCTCACTTGTATTATCCACATCAAGACTTTTTCTGCAATCAGTAATTATAAACATCATATATTTATGAGAAACTCCCTCTCTAAAGTTTCTGCTAAACACTTGTGGACAGTGATCTAGTAGGCGCCTGGTGCCTAGATTGTCTAGGCGCCGATTAGGCAGTGAAGCCAATTAAATTAACCATACCGTATTAGACCAAAACAACTTCGTTTTGAAAAAATAATAATTAGGAGAATTGTAAATTACCCCCTAGCGTTTGATCAAATGCTAAATAAAACTCTTCTGTTTGAACAATCAGCAAAAAAACCCCTATCGTTAGTTGACCATTACATTTAACTTTGGTGTTAACATTCAACTGGAAAGTACCAAAATACAATTTATTTTTTTTTAATTTAAATACATTTTTTCCAAAAAAAATAAAAAATCACTGGATTGATATTTGGTTCTAGTTCAATCTCCCAAAAATCTAAAAGGAGATTAAATTATATCCCCAAAAATCAAAATAAATCTAAAGTAAATTGTTTTTTTTTTTTTTCAATGCAAACCAGAAATATCTCCTTTGTATTCATATTCAGCCTACACAAATACATACGAATTTATTCAATCCGATAAAATATATAGGGGGAATTACAGTTTGGTCCTTATCTTTTAAGGAAACATCACCTTTTTTACCTGACTTATGTGTATTAGAGTCTTTAGTCCTCATCTTTTGAAAATGCATCAAAAATGTCCATCCGTCAGTCAATGGTTAGTCGAAGTTAACTAGTCCAGGGGTAAAAGGGTACTTATAGTAATGGAAGTGAAAAAAAGACGGTTTTACCCCTAAGCGACGTGAAAAGACTGAAATGCTCCTCTAACAATTACTCTTAAACCACATTTATATTGGGATATTAAAAACGCCTTCATCATGGATTGAACCTTCAACTTTGTGGTTAAAATCAACAGGCTCTAACCAGTTGAGCTGCTCCAACTCATCGTTGAAGGTTTGTTGATTTAAATGTATAATTGTATATATAGTTCAGTGTTCTAGTAAACGCTAGGCGCTAGTCGGGCGGTGGACCAACGCCTAGCGCCTAGGCGGCCTAGTCGGCGCCTAGGCGGATTTCTAGGCGGCCGTTTTTTTATTTATTTTTATTTATTTATTTATTTATTTATTTTGTTTTTCTACCTATAAAACCAATAATAAAACTCATATTATGACAAAATTCAAACAAAATCATCAACTTAATTCCCTTTTTGTTTTTATGTCTTGTACCTATTTAATATGAATTTACTTTTTATTGTATATTTTAGAATTTTACATTGTAAGAGGGTATGGTTTGTTATTTTACAAATCTACTTTTTTAAAAGTCAAAGATTCTTTATTTTGTCTTCTTTCTTTCACGCCTTATTCTGCTCTCTCTCTTTATTTCATCTCTTTCACGCCTTCTCTCTCTCTTTCACTCCCCCAATTTTCTTCAACCATTTCTCTCATTTCAAGCTTTCTCACTCCTCCAATATAACTTGTTTTTGAGTTATTTTTCATTAAATCTTGGTGGGTTTTGTTTATTAATAGCACTCAAATCTAATTTGTGGGTTGATTTTGCTCATATTTTCTCCATTGATCCAGTTCAGCTCTTCTATTTCTCTCCTCTGTATTTTATGCTTTGACTGTTGAAAAATATGAAATTGATATTAAAGTTTGATGAAGAGTGAAACCAAGTTCAGCTTCTTGTCTGGATCTGATTCTCCACATGATTCTTCAAGCCTTGTACTGTCACATTTCTTCTCCTTTTTCTTTTTTTCTTTTCTTTCAAAGTCTTCTCTTTTAGAGAAGCAAATCCACAGTCCCAAATCGGTTTAAAAACAAAAACGTTCTAGGCGGCCTGGACCGAAGAATCGGCCTAAACCGAACAAATCGGCCGATTTTTTTTCCCAAAAACGTTGACCGTTGACCATTGACCGTTGACTTTTCCGTTGACCGATTTTTTTGGCCGACTTTGGCCAACTCGGGACAGCTGGTCGCCGCACAGCGACTAGGCGGAGCCTAGGCGGCCGCCTAGACCGTTTTTTCGAACAATGATATAGTTATATAATTTGTTCTAAATAATTTAAATGTGTTTATATAATTTAAAATAAACTCATATTTAATAATAATATATCAAAACAAATTTATGAAAAAGAAAAAGAAAATAAGAAAACAAAAGGAAACCCAGAAAATCAAAGCCCATAATTTTTTTTTTCATTTTTTTTTTTTTTTTTTGTTTTCAAAAAATAAAAATTATTTCAATTTGGTAAAAAAAACCTAGAAAATCAAAAACCATAAATTGAAAAGGGGAAAAGTTCAAAAAAGAAAAATAAAGAAAAAAAAAATTCTTTTTTTATTTTTTTCTTTTTTTTCCTTTTTTTCCTTTTTATTTCAATTACTCCAACCTCGACATATTGTTACATTATTACCAATTATATTTTGAATACATGCATAAAACATAATTGAAATTGTATATGTCCACTGAAATGACAATTATCATGACAAGGATACAGTGGCTGAATCTATTAATGTTTGTCTCGGAGAACTAGAATGAAAAGGATTTGGTGGGATTTTCAAGGTTTCAATGCTTCCCTGCAACATGTCTATCACCTTATTCATGGATGGCCTATCCAATGGAATAGTTTGTATGCACCACAAACCCGCAAATATCATCTTCTTTGTCATATCTTTTTCTTCACTAGTCATGGCACCACTTTGTCTAATTTCTTCCCCTAGCTCCAAATGCGTATAAATCCATTTTGGAAAATATATCTCGCTTGAATTATCCACTCCAAGATGGAGGTTTTTTCTACCTCCAACCATCTCCAAAACCATCATTCCATAGCTATAAACATCAGACTTGTGTGATACTCCTCCAAAGTTTCTATTGAATACTTCTGGAGCAATATATCCAATTGTCCCTCTAGCCTCCAACATCGATACGATACTTTCGTTTTTGGGGCATAATTTTGCAAGCCCAAAATCAGAGATCTTCGGACAAAAATCTTCGTCAAGAAGAATGTTATGGGGTTTTATGTCGAAATGAAGAATTCTTGTGTTGCAACCACGATGCAAGTATTCCAACCCTCTGGCTATTCCCAATGCAATTTGGTACAATTTTTCCCATCCCAAATGCTGATTAGTCTTCGAAGTATCTTTCTTGTGTATGAATTTTTCAAGCGATCCATTAGGCATGAACTCGTAGATAAGAGCTCTTTTGCTACCTTCTAAACAAAATCCCAGTAACGTGACAACATTAACATGGGATGTTCTGCTAATGCTGGCTACCTCATTGATAAAATCCTGTCCATTTCCTTTGGATGTGTTTAAGACCTTTACTGCTACAAGTTGGCCATCTTGTAACTTTCCTTTGTAGACACCTCCATATCCTCCTTGACCTAGTTTATCTTTGAATGAGTTGGTCATTTTCTTAACATTTGAAAAGCTGTATCTTTTGGGAGCTAGAGATCCATAATTTCTTATGAAGGCCTCAAGATCTCGATCATTCTTTGTTTTCTTCCAAAACATTACTGTGCTAATAGTTGATGAGTTCTTCCTCCATTTGTAAATGCAAATAATTAAACAGATGACCATAATTCCACCGACTGGAGTAGCAATACCTATATATAGGAATAAGTGATCATAAAAATGTACCTAGAAGATGATAATTTGATGATAAAGATAATCTTCTTGATCGATATTTTGAAAAACTAAAGATATTAAACATTTGAAAGCTAATGAAAATGAACAAGAAGAAATTGAGAGGAATCATATATATTACCGACAACTAGCTTCAAGTTCCCATCAGATATTCCATCTGCATAATCATTAAGATTAAAGTTTCAACAAGTTAGAACAATATAAATTTATTTTTAATTTTTCTACACACCTAACCCGAACAATATCAACACAAATTAAATTAATCCACTTTAAAGGTTGGTTAAGGGAGTGAGATTGCTTTATTTTAATAGATTTTGTTTCACATTAATTTAATTACTTTATTTTTTAATAAAAAAATTAATTCAAATTAATTTTCATTGCTTTATAATTTTAATGGATATATATATATTTTTTTAATTTCTAGATCAATTTTTATCTCTTTATTATTTTAATAGTATACTTTATTTCAGATTAATTTTAATTATATTCAGGGAAAATTTCACCATCAGCATTGTTGTTTCAATACCTTTCAATTTAATCCATCGTATTTAACTTGCATCTAACAAATCTTCATAGTTTCATGTTACTATCAAAAAAGTCCTTATTTAATTTTGGATTAAAATAGTTCTTCTGAATTCTGGAAGTTAAGTTTGATGTTAGTGTAAAAGGGTAATTGGTATTTTCAATTTTAAATGTTAATTAAAATATCAAAATAAAATAAAATAAAATATAAAAATTAGAAAGACAATCCTTAAAAACAATATGAAAATAATTTAATTTAAACTACGTAACAAATTAAATATTATATTTAAAACAAAATATATATATATATATATAAAAATTTAAAAATTTAAAAAGTATTGAGAACATAAAATATAATTAGACAGCATATATAATGAAAAATTCCATATATAAATTTTTTTTAGAAAAATCAACAAAATAATAATTAAAAATTATTTAACTTATTATTTCCTTTTCAAGATTATTTTATATAATTTAAAATAAAAATAAAAAATTTAAAAAACAAATAATGGAGGTGGTGGAGCCTCCTCCATTTCCATATATTAGTTTTTATAAAAAAAAAAATGATAAAAAAAACAATTTATTTGTTTTTAATTTATATATATATTTTTTTTTTGTTTACACCATCCGGTTTCCGGGTGGAACGGATCCACCATACAGTGCAATCAGCCCAGACCACATCCCGACTAATCCAGACTCGCACCGGGTCGGCCCACTAAGGGGTAAAATGCTCCCAATTTGTGAGACCTTGCTTAAGGGATGAGAGCGTCAAACCACTCACACCAACACATGATTGACTAATTTATATTATTTCATTATACACATAACGGGCAAACTGTTTTTTTTTTTTTTTTTTTTTATCATTATTATTATTATTATATAAACTTTAATAGAAAAGTTAATGGAAACAACCCAGACATGTTTGATACAAGTGGAAATATTAGGGACTTTTTCGATAGTCAATGAAATAATAAGGACTAAAATATATAAATCTATAATTCTTCAAACCTTTTGACTAAATTAATATGTTGTTAAATAACAAGGATGATTTTGATATCAATAAATTATTTGCTTCTGTCATAAGAGCTCTAACTAATTGGTTATCTCCTTTTGAAAAAAAAAAAAAAAAAAAAAATCTACTTTATATTATAATAAGAATTAGAATAAAATTAAATAAACATACTTGAAGTCAAATTTCGAGACTTATCTGATTCTTTTTTCTAGCTACATAAGTTTTTCCCGTTTGTTTTTTTTTCTTGTTTATGTTCTTTTATTTTTTAGTTTTTCAGTTTTTTCTTCTTATTGGTTCCCTTATGCATCTCTTCCGGCTTGAATCATTTGCAAGTTGCAACTTTTAAAGTTTTTTGATGTTTGTCCCTCTAACTTTCCTTTACAATTTTCACTCTCCCATTTCAAACAATAATAAAAATTGGGAGTCATGCCCCTTCCCAACCACGAAATACTGTAATAGTTAAAAAAAATGTCAATAATTGTGATCATAAAGAAAGTTGGAATCATGAAGACAATTAAATGTACCAAATAAATTAGTGTAGTGTTGAAAGGAGTAGGTAGTGGACTGGTGGTGGCTCTGGTGGGCGCATTTTTGATACAAAAGGTTTAGTGATTGCTACAAGATGACTTTGAGCGTGTGCTTGGTTGGTTGGGTCATGGGTGAACAATTTGTGTTTGTAAAACAGAACTCCTCATCTCCATCACATTTTCGGTTTTTGTACTACAATAAAACATAAATAAAATATTTTCTTTAGTTTGAGCCACTAATGGGCCTCGAAGGCTCAAATTATTTTATAAAAATACAGTTAAATTTATCTAATTTTTAATTTAAATATTTTAGCTTGGGGATTTAAAAAAAAAAAAATATATATATATATATATATAGGGTTGAACAATATTTGGACTAGGTCAAAGAATGAGAAAAATCTTATAATAAGAAAAGATCAGGAGGTTGGAAAGTGAAATCAATAGGGATGAGTAGATGGAGATGAAGCAAAATATTTATGTGGACAGAATAAACTTGGAAAGAAAGGTCTTCATATTAGAATTTAGAAGGTAAGTACCCAGCTCCTTCCTTTCTTGGGTTGACCTTTGACTTGTTCTAAGTCGTCCACGTGGAACTCAAACAAGAAAACAAAGCACACATTCTAGTTAGCAGGGGGTCCACCAATCCAAAGACTTATAAAAGTCTAAGTCAACTGGAATGGATGTTTATAATTCATGAGTCATGACCAGACAATCGGTAACATTTCTTGTCAATTAATAATAACTATTGCAGAAATTTGAATTAAAAAACAGATTCAATTAAATGTCTAATGGGAAGTGAAGATTCAAGTAAATGGCTAAAAACACAGCAATCGAAAACACAAATTCACAATTCCAGTATTATATATGAGGTACCAACCGTCTAAACCTAACATACAACATTATTTAAATCTACTGTACGGTAGTGGAACATTATTGTGGAGTAGCTAGGTTGAGTCTGTTCTGTGGTCACAATCATAAATTAAGAAGCTTAAAAAGCATTTTTCTCTAAAGGCTGCTAAACAATATTAAGTAGCCTGTAGGTGCTGTTAAACTAATTAAGTAGTCATACTCTACTCCTAATCCTAATTATCCATCCAACTAATTCTAACAACAAATAATCTGAGTATGATTAATCATTTCCTGACCTACATACTTGTTTAAAGCACTGAGGTTCTGCTATGGAACACTTCCAAGAACTAGCTAGGGGTCAATTCTCCTCCTTCGAAATTCACTAACTTTGAGATAACTTAAATATATATCTAGAATTATATATGCCTTAAAACAGAGAGGTAGACGACGATATTTGCTAAGAATATGAACATACCGGTAGGGCAGGTAGAATTCTGAGGATCATAATCATGACAATAGCATAAGAATTGCTCTTGAGGTAACTCGTTAGATCCGCATATCCCACCAGTCGAAATACAAGCAGAACAGGGTGTGCTGCCTAACAAAAACTCCACCTCAAACCCTTTGTTCACAACATCTCCCAAGTTTTCGGTACCATTAAGATCCTCAAGAGCAGTCAATAGAACTGGAACTTTGATTTCCTTGTAAAAACATGTATCGGGAAGTTTCGGAGGTGGATGATTGGGAGCGGAGACCACGTAAAAACCAGTGATAACTTCACCTTCTCGGGAACAATGAAAGTAACCTGGATGCTGCGGTTGAATCACTGGGCAATGGAAAAAGCTGAGGTTTCCAACTTTTGGACTGTACTTGAAGAGAAAATGCTCAAACATAACAGTGTCCTGGGTTTCATTTCCAGGACAATAGTTATTCCAAAGATCATCTCGGGCTATGGTCATGGTCCGAAGAGACTCATTCATGCTTAAAACTCTAAACTTTTGATTTGAAAATTCAATGAAATGGTACTCATTGTCTTGACATTTAATCTCGAATCCTTCACGACCACAATACGGAGGCCTCTGGCCTCCCCAGAAAGGATACCAGATATTCAACTCCCTCGACCCACACACAAAAGTATAGGAGCTACTGCAGTTCAAGAACTTGTAGTCGTCGTCGTCGTCCTGGCAGTGAGATACAGGGACAACGATCAAGAAGAAGAGTATGGTGATGGCAAAGTGGAGAGTAAGTATTGGGAAGACATGGTTGTTGTTCATAGTTTTTGTGCAAGCGAAGATATGATGGATGGAGGTTTTGGATTAATGAAAATATTGAGGAAAGAGAAGAGATGGTGGAAACAATTTATTTTATAATGTAAAACAAGAGACTGATAATAGTTTTGAAGAAGAAAGTTACAACCATTAATATTGAAGAATTTTCCATGAGAGATACAAAGAGAAATCGATGGCTGTTGACTTCCACAAGGGGAAAGTTCGTTGGAAAGAAATTTAAACGAAAGGCGTTTATGTTCAATTGAAGCTTCAAGGAAATTGCATGTAATTGATTCAGGCTTCTCAGCTGGATATACTAACTAGCCAGATTCCTAACATTTTCTAGGGCTCACCATAGGGGTCCGGTCCATGGGCGAATTTGAAACCAAAATTTATACATTAAAAAAAGCTCACTCAAAAATCAATATCAATGACGTGCCGTATATATATTACGATATAAATAAATCATTTATCACATAATTTAAATTGATTTTTAGTCTAATTTTATAGGTTATATAACATTATTCTATCAAAAATTAAAAGCATAAGCATGACTCAGTAAAACATGGGTTAGATGATAAGACCTCTACCATTTGATTTTTTACACGGTTGTTCTAAGAGGTTGGAAAATGTTATATATGAAGTATTATATATGAGGTACTAAACGTCTAAACCTAACATACAACGTTATTTAAATCTACTGTACGGTAGTGGAACATTATTGTGGACTAGCTAGGTTGAGTCTGTTCTGTGGTCACAATCATAATAAATTAAGAAGCTTAAAAAGCATTTTCTCTATAGGCAGCTAAACAATATTAAGTAGTCATACTCTAATCCTAATCCTAATTATCCATCCAACTAATTCTAACAACAAATAATCCGAGTATGATTAATCATTATCTGACCTACATACTTGTTTAAAGCATTGAGGTTCTGCTATGGAACACTTCCAAGAACTAGGGATCAATTCTACTCGTTCGAAATTCACTAACTTTGAGATCAGTGTCTGCTATACTGTTATATATATCTAGAATTATATATGCCTTAAACCAGAGAGGTAGACGACGATATTTGCTAAGGAACATACCAGGTGGTAAAGATGTGGGTGCTGGTGTTGGTGTCGGGCAGGTAGACATCTGAGGTTCATGATCATGACAATTATAGCATAAAAATTGCCGTGGATTTAAGGGATCAGATCCGCATATCCCACCAGACGAATTACAAGCAGAACATAGTGTGTTGTCTAACAAATACTCCACCTCAAAACCTTTGTTCAGAGCCTTGCTCAAGTTTCCAGTATGATTAAGATCATCAGGAGCAATCAATAATACTGCAACTTTGATTTCCAACTCTTGACATGTAACGGGAAGATTCGGAGGTGGACTATAGGGAACGGAGACCGTGTATAAACGAGTGATATCTTCACCGTCTTCAGAACAATTAAAGCAACCAAGATGCTGCGGGGGAATATCTTGGCATTGGAGAAGGCTGAGGATTCTAACATTTGGACTGTACTTGAAGAGATGAGGTACCAAATCCAACATAACAGTGTCCTGGGCAGTTCCAGGACAAGAGTTATTCCGAAGATCATCTCGGGCTATGGTCATGGTCGGATAAGACTCATTCATGCTTAAAGTTATAACTCTAAACATTTGATTTTCAAATTCAATGAAATGGTACTGATCGGCATGACATTTAATCTCCAATTCTTCAGGACCATGACCACAATACTGAGGCCTCTGGCCTCCCCAGAAAGGATACGAGATATTCAATTCGCTCGACCCACACACAAAAGTATAGGAGCTACTGCAGTTCAAGAACTTGTAGTCGTCGTCGTCGTCATGGCAGTGAGATACAGGGACGACGATCAAGAAGAAGAGTATGGTGATGGCAAAGTTGAGAGTAAGTATTGGGAAGACATGGTTGTTGCTCATAGTTTTTGTGCAAGCGAAGATATGATGGATGGAGGTTTTGGATTAATGAAAATATTGATGAAAGAGAAGAGATGGTGGAAACAATTTATTTTATAATGTAAAACAAGAGACTAATAATAGTTTTGAAGAAGAAAGTTACAACCATTAATATTGAAGAATTTTCCATGATAGATACCAAGAGAAATCGATGGCTGCTGACTTCCACAAGGGGAAAGTTCGTTGGAAAGAAATTAAAACGAAAGGCGTTTATGTTCAATTGAAGCTTCAAGGAAATTGCATGTAATTGATTCAGGCTTCTCAGCTGGATATACTAACTAGCCATATTCCTAACATTTTCTACGACTGACCCATGGAGTAGTTTCAAATCCTTTTAATTGATGAATCATATTAATAATTAAAATACAACTTGACCAGAGATACAGAAAAAATTAAGGACAAATTTTGTGGTTTCATGTGAGATCTAAGGATCTAATTAATGTTTGATTTATTAGATGTTTCTAATTAATCCCTAGCAAATTCACAAACTTTAACTAAAGCTATATATGTTTTTCCAAGTATAGGCCTTACCAAGAACTAGATATTACAGTCTGAAAAGATGAGCGAAAGGCTATTATGGAAATTTATGAGCTTATTATCATAACGTATGCCATTAAGAAACTAATTCTATCTCACATAACTATAGAGATTATGTATAGTAGCTAAATTCTACCGTTAAAACTTAAAAGTAAAAGGATGACCAAGATGGGAATATGAAATAAAAAGTGCGTGCATACCAGGAGGTGCAAGATGACAGGTATGAGGTTGAGGTTGATCTGGGCAAAGGCATATAAATTGCTCTGTATTTGAGTTATTCGATCCACATATCCCACCAGTAGCTACACACTTAGCACACGATATACTGTCTGCGCTGTACTCAACATCAAACCCTTGTTTCAAAGCCTGTACCAAATTTCCCCGTCCAAGATCATCCAGAGCAGCCAATAGAACTGGAACTTTGATACCCTCTTCACATGTACTAGTGAGATTTGGAAGTCGAAGCTCTGGTATGTCAATTGCGTAAAAGCCAGTAGTTATATCTTCACCTCCCAGTCCCATATTACAACTAAAATAATTCGAATCTCGTGGGGAGATTACTCCGTCGCAATGATAGAATAAGCTGAGGTTTCGAACGTTTCTACCGTACTTAAAGGAATCCTGGTTGAAATCGATTACCGGATTGAGTATTCCAGAACAATAATCATTCCAAAGATCATCTCGAGCAATGGTCATTATTGGCTCAAAGTAACTAATGTTTAAAATCCGAAACTTTTGAGCAGCAGAGTCTATGAAATGGTACTGATTGTCTTGACATCTGATCTCGAATCCTTTGCGACCACAATACGGAGGCCTATCGCCTCCCCAGAAAGGATACGATATATTCAATCTGGCGGCCGAACCACACGGAAAAAGATATTGGCCACTACAAGCAGATAACTGCTCATCGTAGCCAACGCAATAAGATGGAGGGACGGCGACCAACAAGAAGAAGAAAAGATAGATGGTGTTCATGGCCAAGAAGATACAAACAAGAGATTAGGGGTTTTGTTTACTTGTATGGTGGATGGATGGAGAGTGTCAGATTGGTGGAGTAACATTTGATTAATTAAACAAGGAAATTAATGATGAAAGTGGTGGTGGGGATTATATAATTTAGCTAGCAGGGCCCACCAATCCAAAGACTTATAAAAGTCCAAATCAACTGGAATGGATGTTCATGATTCATGGCCAGACAGCCCGTCAATTTAAGTGACATTTTTCGTCAATTAACCATTGCACAAAATAAAATAAAATCTCACAACTGATGTATAATAGGAATTTAAGATTCTAGTTTATCTCCGATAGAGAGCTATATACTCATTTTAAATCTCAAAACCATTTTCTTTAGATAAAAAATAAATAAATAAATAAATAAAAAGTCTCAAAACCATCCTCATAGAGAGTTAAAGTGAGAGTTAAAATAGGTTGAGAGTTATTTAAGTGAATTAAATTTAGTAAAGGTCATAGTAAAGGTCAGAGTAAAAGTTTTATGATGGGACCCATGTGTAAGGTGGTGGTGCACATACAGGGACATAACCAGGATTGAAGACTATGGTAGACTAAATTTTTTTTTTTTTACTTAACATTGACATCACGCGCCTAACTAGTTAGGAGGACATAGTGAGAGATCCCCATAAAATGTATATTTTAAATAAAAACTTTATAAAATTTTATTTTATTTTAAAAATCAAATTAAATTATAAGAAGGACGTGAAACACAAATGAGAACACTAATTAAATTATACAAAATTCTTATATTCGTTTGATTTATTCTAAATATACTAATACAATATTCTAAGAAATTTAATGAAATTCATTTAATAATATCGTTAATTTGTAAATTTAAAATTGGATTACTTCTAAAATCTCATTATCTATATTTAACAATGACCCTAAAATTTCAGAACAAAATAAAATATTTAAAGTCACGATATTCACTCAAACATATTTAAATGTTGATGTTGATAAATAGATTGAACCAAGTTTGAAGAATGAGAAGAAATAATTGTTATTATAGAAAGAAGAAAAAGGAAAGAAAGATTATATATTTTACTGATTAGGAATTATAAGTAATTATTGAATTAATTTAATTTTTATTTTTACTAATCTAGTTTTTTTTAAGGGGGCTAGGGTGGGTTAGTTCGTCCCTAGGCACATGTATTGGATGAATAAAATACCATAATTAAGAGAGATGAATGTGTGAGGCCCAGTTGGATTTGTTGATCGTTGGAGATAAACGGATCAGATTTGTTGACCACTAGAGATGAACGATCTACAATTTTTCAGACAATAAAATTTGAAATAATCTAATTTTTTATCTCATAAATACTAGAAAATCAACAAAAAATTCAAAATAAATTATAAAATTTGTAGTTCAAATTGTGATTTACATTTATGTTTGTACTTTCGACATGTAATTTTTCTTTATGTATGTGTTTATGTTAAGTGTATTATAATCTATGAAATTTAAATTTCATGATGTTTCCTTAATTAAAAATTAAAATTTTCAATATCATCAAATTTGGTAATAATTTAAAAATAGTTAAATATATTAAATATTAGTACCATTTTAAAGATCTCATTAAGAAATTTACAATGGTATTATTTTTATCAATATTAAAGTTTATAAATTACAATTTATTGACCACTTATTATAAATTAGGTATAATTAAATTTGTTACAAAAATATCACTCTCAGATATCACTCACAGCACCACAGAAGCAAAAGTATATGTAAGTATCAGTATCACTCTTAGCACTATTTGAGACCCAAATATAACTATAACTCTCACTCTCCAAGTACAAAGTAAATGATTATAAAAACAGCATTCGTAAACACAAATTAACAAGTCCAATATTATGATGCATTAAACCTAATTAACAACATGAAAATCTAATTATTGTGGCCCAAGGTTGAGTCTGCCCGGTGGTCACAAATTCACAATCATAAATTAAAAGCCTTAACAAGCATTTTCTGTAAACAATATTTTTACATGATTGTCTTAACTGTTGGTGCTATTAAACTAATCCTATTATTCATCCAACTAATTTGAGTTTGAACAGCTCTAACACTAGCAAGAACTAGGGATCGATGAGTTCTCCTCCTTCCAAATTCATCACTAACGTTATAGCTAAATTTGAGAGATTATATATAACTAATGTAATGGATTGGGTTTTAGCCCATCAGAGCTTCTGTTCAATGTTAGGCCCAATGATAAGATGAAGGTGGAAGCCAGAAGAAGCCCAAATTAGAGACCAGATGCTCCCCCAGGCCCATTGCCAATCCGCTGCCGTTTCACTTAAGTTATCCTATCCTCTGATGCTGAGTCACAGATTTCTGGATTAGGTGGCGTGCTGCGATTGGCTCTGCTCTGCTGATGTGGACCTTATCTCTTATGACCTATATATATGAAGCGATGAGGAGAGAGAACGAGGTTGATTCATTTTGATTCTGTTAGGGTTTTCTCTCTGTTTTCTGAAACCTTTTTCTCTCTAGAGTGTTCTTCGTGTTCTTGGTATTCAACTTGAATATCTGGGTTCTCTGCTTTGTATTTGCGAGAGAGATAGAAGAGAGATTTGTTCCTCTGTATATTGTGGTTCTTCTGATACTACTTTTGTGTATTTCTGGGTTGTTATCAGAAGAGGTTTGAGAGGCTAGGGTTTCGGGGTTGAGTGACTGTTGTTTCTTTGGGCTTCTGGGCTCCTTCTGAGGGTAGATCTTGTATAGATCTGTGTAGTTCAAGGCTGTAAAGACACCATATAGTGATAGAGTCTCTTTTGAGTGGCTCAAAGTGGATGTAGGCCCTTTCTTGGCCGAACCACTATAAATCCTTTGTGTCTTTACTGTCTTTGCTCTATTGTACTGCTTTACTTGTTAGATCTTGCATGAGTAGGATATATTCTCTCTGTTACTTGTTAGATCTTGCATGTATAGGTTGTACTCTCTCTGTAGTATGTTCGATATGCATGTTTTAATACAGATCTGAAAGTATATGACTATAAACTGTATGTTTGTATGTTAATCTTTAATCTGTTGTTAATGTTGTATGCTTATCTGGTAACATTTAAAATCTGGTGTTAGGTTATTAGAACTATTTGTTTGTTGTTGGTATATATTTGTTTTTAGGTTGTTTGTGAAGCATTTAGAAATATATATCTGTTTTGTTGTGCTGGAAATTATATTGCTGTAATTTCCCAACAACTAAGTTGTGCTACATACATATCTAGAATTATCCTTAAAGCAGACATAGAATGCGATATATGATAAGAACATAAACATACCAGAATTACCAGAAGTACAGGTAAGATTGTGAAATTCACCCTCACCGCACTAGCATAAAAATTGCCCTGCATTGAAGTGATTAGGGTCGCATTTCCCTCCAGACAATTCACAAGCAGGACAGAATGTTTCGTTTGCGTTATATTCGACCTCAAACCCTTTGTTCAGCACAAGTTTCCGGTCCCAATAAGAGCAGCCAATAGAACTGGAATTTTGATTTTCGCTTTACATGTGTTACTGAGATTCCTAAGTGGATGATCGGGAACGTGGACCATGTAAAAACCAGAGATATCTTTCTCTTGTGGGGAACAATTAAAGTAATTCAGATGATGCGGGTAGATCTGTTCTTGGCACTCGTGGGAAAAGCTGAGCTCTCGAACATTTGGACTGTACTTGAAGAGTAAAGGGTCGATAAAAGTGTGTTGGGATACTATTCCAGGACAATACCCATTCCAAAGATCATCTCGAGCTATGGTCATGGTTGGATGAGAGTAATTGATGCTTAAAACTCGAAACTTTTGAGTTCCAAATTCTATGAAATGGTACTCATTTTCTTCACATTTAATCTTGAATCCTTCACAACCACAATTACGGGGCCTATTGTCTCCCCAAAAAGGATACGATATATTCAATTCGCTCGACCCACACTTGTAAGGATAGGGGATAGTGCACTTAGAGAAGTACCGGTTGTCGTTGACGTCCTCGCAGTGAGATACAGGAACGACAATCAAGAAGAAGGATATGGTGAAGACCAAGTGGAGAGTAAGCGTTGGGAATGTAAGAGATGATATCAGTTCATCATGTGCACACATAGCTTACAATGCAAATGTGAGAAATGTTCCAGTAGGAGGAGGTACAAACTATCAAGCTGGACTTGCATTATATACAAGCTTTGATGAGCTGAAATCTGGAAAACGCAGAGTTGGTGACAAAGTTAGTTAGGGAGGTTGTTAGGAAATCTGATGTGGCACATTCTGTTATCATTAGGAAACTGATGTGGCACATTCTGTTATTTCCCTCCTTAACAATCAAAAGTTTGTTACAAGTGATTTATTTTAGTCAACACTCTTGTATTGCTGTAATATATAAATTTACATTCTCTGTTGAGAAAATCAGAATGAGAAATATAGAAAAATCATCTTGAGAGCCTCGTTAATGGCATCTTTAAAGTATTTTCTCTATGTGGCATTTTAACAAGCACTTTGTGCAATTCATCAGAATCTTCTCTATTCTTCTCGTTTTTTCTTTATTTTCCACTTCTTACATGGTATCAGAGCTCCATTGACTTGCGTCAATGGTAGAAATTCAATCCAACAGCTCCTCCTTTACTGAGTCTCGCAATCAAACCACTGGATATAAGACTATGGATTTTTCTTCGCTTGCTAAAACTCTAAGTCTCAATCTCACAATGAAGCTTGATCACATCAACTTCATTTACTAGAGAACTCAGGTCTTGACAGCAATAGAGGCTCTTGATCTCGAAGGTTTCATCAATGGTGAGAAATCTTCTCCACCAAAGTTCATCACAACTCGATCTGGCGAGGTTGAAGAACAACGAGAAAATCCGGATTTTGTCAATTGGAAGAAGTCTGACAAACTTCTAATGAGCTGGATTTTCTCCACTCTGACTCCCGGTGTGCTTGGTCAGGTAACAAACTCGAAATCCTCTTTTGAAGTTTGGTCTAAGATAGAAAGAACCTTCTCTCAACGATCTTTAGCTAGAATTATGCAATTAAAGCAACAACTTCAGTCTGTCAAGAAAGGATCAGATTCGATAAGTGATTTTGTGGTTAAAATAAGAGCTATTAGTGATGCTCTAATTGTTGCAGGAGAAGTTGTTAGTGATAGGGATCTAATAATGAGTTTACAACATGGAGTTGGTCATGAGTATGATTCGGTTGTCACCTTGATATCCTCGCAACAAAATACTATGATGCCTGAAGATGCTCAGTTTTTGTTCCTAATGCACGAACAAAGAATTGAACACTTAAACAGCAGTACAAATCTTGCTTTAAACTCCTCAGTCTCAGCTCAGTTTGCTTCTAGTGATCACAATATGAACAATAGAGGAAATTTTGGTAATAGAGGAGGCTCTTACAACTCACAAGGCTCTTACAGAGGGAGAAGTAGAGGAGGTGGAAGAGCAGGAGGAAGAGGTAATCAGAAAGTTTTCTGTCAACTCTGTGGAAAATCTAGACATGTTGTCCTTCAATGCTATAGGCGTTTTGATCAGCAATATCAAGGACCAAATCAAGGAAATCGTTATGGTCAAGGAAGTCAGGCCACGCATGGTCAAGGGAGTCAAGCTTTCTACATAGGAAACCAAGCTCCCTACATCCAACTACAATTTCAGTATAATGTGTGTGATCAAGGAGGAAATTCAGTCTCTAAAAATGGCTCTGCTGCACCTCAAAACTCAGCATACAAAAATTACTGTATTATTATGCAAGTTGAAATTATGTTGTGTTCATTAATGTGAAACCAGTATCTGTCTTTATACAGGATCATCAGTTTTAACTTCATTGGATTTTGTAAGAATTTAACCCAATTAAATTAAATTTAAATTATAATATGGCTAAATTTAAAATTCAAGCACTACGATATGTATTTGTAATTTATGAAAAAGTAGAAATGTGGTTATTTTGTGATTGTTTGGCATTCTGTTTAATATTAGATTTTTTAGATGGCCACTACAGTATTTTCAGATTTTTAAAATTTTATTAAATTTAATAGAGTAATCTTACATTGTTCGAATTTAGTGTTCAAATGATGTGGTAACACTATAGACCATTTAATAATAGAAGCCAGAAGGGTAATTTTATAATAATTAATCATCTGTAAGCAGTGGCGGACCCAGGAATTTTAATCAGGTAGGGCACTTGAATATATATATATATAATACTGAAAAATTAAAATCATAGTAAAATGAGTTTTTTTAGATAAAATAAAACAAATTTATTTATTTATTCAGATGAATTAAATAATCTTACATTCAAAAAGAAATAAAAACAAGAAAAAATGTTAAAAAATAAATAATAACAAGAAAAACAACACAAATAATAAATAAAAAATTAAAAGAATTAATTACAATATAATTTTATAATAAGAATTTTTTTTTTTTTTCATTTATAATGAATTCAATTTAAATTTATAGAAAAATATTTTATTAATAAATATTACTAGACATGTTTTTAAATTTTTTATTTTTCAAATTATTGGTAAATTATTGATTTATTAATTCTAAATAAATTAAAACTATAAATTAAAGAAAAATATTAAGGATAAAAGAATATGAATCATAATAATAGATTGACTATTTTAATCCAATAAAGTAAAATTTAAGATTTTATGGTTTATTGATCGGACGTGTTAAGTAGTCAAACTAAAACTATTAAAAATAATAAAAATCTAAATTAATAATAGATAATTTAATATAAAATAAGAAAATAAATTGTTTTGTTTTAGAAGAAATGAAAATTTGAGACAAGAATGGGAAAAGGTTGTAAAATAAATAAGACATAAAAAATTACAAGGTAAAATTTAATTAAAAAGAATACATTTGTTTTTATTTTAAGAGTAGGAAGAAGGACCATAACCAGCTTTGCTAAAGGAGAAATGATGATACTACTAGTAATGAAAATATATATATAAAGTATACACAAAGTCAATTTTTTTAAAAAAAAAATTGAGGTAGGGCACGGGCCCCACCTGGTCTCCACGTGGGTCCGCCCCTGTCTGTAAGAGCATTTTTTTAGGTAGGATTATGGCTAAACTATAAATATGTAATATGTAAGAACTAACCTATCAGAATTGTTTTGCTCATCTGGTATTTAAAACCAGAAGTAAAAAAGTACTTTCAACAATTCGTGTCCATTTAGAAGAATTTCTCTACTGCCGAATAAAGTTTGTTTAATTTATAAAAATGCTCTATTCAATTTTTTTGTCCTTTAGTTATTACTCACCGGAGATTTTGGATGATTAAAATAGATGTTCTATACTTTCCTTTAAAAGATCTACTGTAAAAAGATCTTTTCACTAGTAGAAAAGCTTTTTCAAACAACCATTTGATGTATTTTTTGAAAATAATTGATGACTAATGAATTGTGTAAAAAATAACATTTCTTAAATGACTAAATTATAAATCCTCTTATCTTAAACTACTTATAGGTGGTGTTTGGTTGGTTGGAATGGAAAGGAATGGAAAGGGATGAAATTCATTCCATATGTTTGGTTGGCTAAAATTCAATGGAATGGGCATTCCATTGGAATGGTGATTCCACCATTTTGGTGGAATGGGCATTCCATCCAAAAACCAATGGAATGCCCATTCCATTCCCATGTAAAAAAATTATTCCACAAAAGCCCTCATATACACAAACTACATTCCAAAAATACCCTCTTTTCAAAAATAATATATTATCATTATATATTATATTAATGATATATTTATTATATTATTATATATATTATATATACTATTATTATATATAATATTATTATAATATATATAACGATATATAAATATATTTATATATTACATTAAATATTATAAATACATATAATATAATATTATATTATATTATATATATATTATTTAATATATTAATATATAATATATAATACATATAATACATATAATAATATATATATTATATAATATAATAATATATATATTATATTATATAAATATATTATTATATATAATAATAATATATTTATTATATTATAATATATTTATATAATATATATTATTTAATATATTAATATATAATATATAATACATATAATAATATATATATAATATAATATAATAAATATTATTATATATAATATATATATTATATATTATATAAATATATTATATTATATCAGTGAGTACCCTGTTTAGGCCATGGGAGTGCCGCTGTGTGGGGAAAACTCTAAGACTGTATGTTAGACGGTGCAAGGTACCGGCCACCCCCGCTAAATGGTATCTTTATTGTGGAAATGAACAACTCATCTTTTCCCAACATCCTCGAGTTCCGCAATAAGATTCCTCATAATCCTCAACTGTTGAGACTCAAAGACTGGTTCTCCAGATATGATTTCACTGTTAAACACGTGAAAGGCCAACACAATATAATTGTAGATATGCTTTCCAGACTCAGCCAGTCCATCTCATCACTTCAACCAGAAGAATCCCATTAGTCCTCATGGCTACTTCAGCTTCAGCCTCCTCTTCATCAGATCCCTCACCAGGTCTCCCAGCTCTCAACAACCTAACCTATCCTCCAGAGCTCTTACAGACTCTTCCCCCAAATCAAAAACCTACCTTAATCAGATCCAACATTTTGCAAAGTCCCATCTCAGTGTTTATCTGACAGAACTCCAGAAAGGATGTCAACACACTCTCATCAACCCAACAAAACCCTTTCTTGACCCCTTCCTGATGCCTCCCTTTGATTACTTCACTCCTCGAGTTTTATGGTTTTTATGGTGCTTATCTATTCTCCACCATCATGCCATTGTATTTCCTCTTCAGGAATTATATGGTCATCTCTTTGATCCAGCTCAACAAAACTCCCTCCTATGGACTTTCCTCCAATGGTTTGATTCCCTGTCCTATTGGAGAGCTCAACTCACAAAACTCATGGGACAATACAATGTTTGGAAACTTGACCCTGATTCAGCCTCTTCTGTATCATGCATTTGGATATTTCACAGGCCCTATCGTTACAATCCTCACAAAAACCTTCTTTGGACACACAACATCAATTATGAATGGCACACCACTTTTGACTATTCACAGCTGTATCCTACTAAGCTCCAAACCCCTCTGTTGAATTTTCTTTGTGATATTAATGGTGTCTATACAGACGAATGTTTGATCCTCCCAGATGTGCCCAGAGATTCCTCCAAAAGCTGGCCTCCAAGCTGGAATCCACCACCAGAAGATTTACCAGATCCAGATCCAGATCCGGTACCAGAAGATTTTTTCCAAGACGCACAAGACCCTATGGCCCTAGACTCTCAGGCTACTTTTTGGCCCTGTTGGATATGTGGTGCGACAGATTCTGATGATGAAGATCATGCTGCTTGCAACCTGTCAAGCCCCTGATCAAGCTCGTGAAGTCAACAAATTCAGTTCATGAACTGACACACTCAATCAGTGAACTGATAAACTGACACAATCCCAATCAACCAAAAAGCTTATCAAGTTACTATTTAGGTCACTATTTAGTTTTGTTTTGTTGTGAAATAATTGTCAAAGCTTTTAATGTTTTTCGTCTTATTAGACAAAACTTTGTCTTTTTATGTTTTGTTTTCTCGAGATGAGAAATTAGTTTGCTTTTTGCTTTTGCTTTTCCTATTCAGATAATCATCTATCTGATGTACTGATCAATCATGTTCCTACTCACGTGATTTGTTTGTAAGCTTTGGTTTTTGCTGTCTTCCTCCTCCTATATATGAGGAGCCCTTCCATTGTAAAAAACCAGACTTGTAAGAACACTTTGAATATATAAAAAGTGTGTTATCTTAATAATGGCTTTCTAAACTCTCTCATCTTCTTCTTCAATATTAATCTAGGTGATGAATATCAGTCTGTAATTATCTAAGTATGCTCTGTGCTTGCCTCTAGGTTGAGGATCCTGCACATCAGAAAATGGATATTGGTCCTTTTGGCTTAATGGTCCTTGTATTGTCTGTGGACAGTCAGGTCAGTGAGTACCCTGTTTAGGCCATGGGAGTGCCGCTGTGTGGGGAAAACTCTAAGACTGTATGTTAGACGGTGCAAGGTACCGGCCACCCCCGCTAAATGGTATCAGAGCCGTCACTTCTGAAGATGATATTCCAATCCACAGCTTTGAAGCTGATGGATCCCCAATCTTTACAGACAAAATCAACGGTCATTTCATTTGGGACGTTGATCCCAACATGTGCGATGCTGATTGTGAATGCCGAGACTGTTTCAAAGGTTACTTGTCACCTTGCAAACCCTCTCGCAAACCATACAAACCAAATGACCCAGACAGCCCTTGGATAGGTCTTCACCCTATCAAAAACAAACCTCTGCCCATCTATGACAGAGCTCTACAGATCCTACGATCTGAAGGACTACTGCCTCCAGAACCTGAACCTGAACCACAGATTCGATTTAAACCTCAATCACAACCCATTCCTTGTTACATGGCCTCCAACTATGATCAAGACTTCCCTCCTCTGGAACCATCTTCCAATCCTGAGAAGAATAGATTTTCCAGACCTTTCATCCAATCCATTGAAGTTTTGCCTGATGGATCTCTAAAACATCCCTCACAAGCTGAGCAAGTTCTCAACTGGCAGACCCATAATGCCAGAATACATAATAAAGTTCTTAACTCTATTGATCAGAAGATTGACCGAGTCTCCCATCATGTTTCTCAACATGAACAAAGCCTCCAAAGAATGGATACAGTTTTCAGAGACTTCGCTATTGATCTTCAGTCCAAGATCTCTAAATTAGATGCTGATCTTCACAGATACATTAATCATGGCTATTTTGGCCCTGATTTTAATGACAAAGAACGAGAGATCAAAAGACTCAGAGAACAACTGGACCAGCTAAACAGAGATCATGTCCATCCTGCTCCACCTCCTTATGTTCCAAAACCATACACTCAGACTTTGATGTTCCCTTCATCGCCTCCATATCCTTCATCATCCAGACAACCAGATGATACAAACTACTTCAAATCCACTGGAGAACTTTTTCGAAAGTATCCTCCTCTTTCTCCTCCCAAGAAGAAAAAACCCACAAAAAAGTCATCTTACCTCAGAAAAGACAAACAACCGATCACAGACCATTACAGGCCTGCCCTGTACACTTCTCACCATTCTCCCACGTCCTCTGAACCAGAATCGGACTCTACTTCATCCCAGTCCTCCTGGAACACTATTCTAGACATTTCCACTCCAGACCGTGATCAAACAGATCTTACCCAGGTCTTCATGGCTTCAAGAACAGATCCCCAGCCATCTCAGCCATCTGTTCATACTTATGACACTCCTGATGATGCCTCCACTAGCCCATATATGGAAGAACCAAAAGAACATGCTCCTGGTCAACCTCATCATACCAAGCCTACCAATGGTCCTTGGTTCAATCTTGATGATTCCTCTCCAGATGCCTAGAGAAAAAAGATTTCTGAAATGAATGCATGGCTAGATTTACAAATGGCAAAATCAGAACACAACCTCGAAGCAATTCTCAGAGAATTTGTTTCTCGCTTCACAGGCTCTCTCAGAGATTGGTATCAAGCCCTCGGAGAATACAGACAACTCCAGTTTGTCCGTGTACCTCTAGCTTCTCAGGCTATGGGTTACATATTCAGAGAATTTCTCGGTGATCCTGATCACTTCTACAAACAGACCAGACAAGAATTCTTTGAAGGACGTTGTTGCTCTCTCCGAAAGAAAGACATCATGTTTCACTACAAAAAGATGTCCAGCAGGTTCCACATCCTTGGTGGAATCAATGACCAAAGTCTTAAGCAGGTCTACATGAATTCTCTCCCAGAAGAACTCCATGATGAGTTACAGAGAAAGATTGATGCTTCTGGCAAATCCCTCAATGATACAACGCTTGGTGAAATCCACATGTACTCTTTGAGTGCATTAGAAAAACTCTGTGTTACACAGAAAGTTTTCTCCAAGATGTTACGGGAAGGAAAAAGATATGAAACCAGCTGCAAGCAACCTTCTCTGCAGATCAAGTGCAAATCCAAAGACACCTGTACCTGCAAGACAAAGAAGAAAAACCACTTTCAACAATCCAAATCCAAGCACAAGAACAACAAGAACAAAAAGTTCAAATACTTCAAGAAGAAGTCCAAACGTGCATGGAACAAGTCCCAAAAATGTTTCATCTGTGGACAAAAGGGTCATTATGCAAAAAAATGCCCCAACAAGAAGGCAAAGTCAGCAAAGCTAGTTCATCAGATTGAACAACTGGCAGATGACATTCCCACTGATGCTGATGTGGAATCCATCTATTCTGAACAAGAAGTTGTTGATCAGACCACAAGTTTTGTACTTCAAGATACAGATGTTACAACAACAGATTCAGAATCCTCTGCCTCCTCAGATGATGATTCAATCTATGAATCCTACCAGGCTTCACAGATCATTTCCCAGTCAGGTCCACAAGCTCCTATTCAAATCCTTCCTGACAAATACTCCAAGCCTATTGATGCCATTGCCTACTTCGACACAGGATCTCACAATACCATGATGAATCCAAAGATCCTCCCTCCTGATGCGTGGAAACACTCCACTCATTATTTTAAAGCTGCTGATGGAAAAGTTTTCACTACTAATCTAGTTACCAGACACAAGATTGGTATTGAGATTTTCCCTTCTTACACCATTTGGGTCCATGTTATTGGAACTCCCTTGCCTGATAAAGATGTCCTCATTGGATGGGATGTCTATTGTCAATGCAAATCCCTTCGTCTCCTCCCCAAAGGAATCAGATACAAAAAAGAGTTCAAATCATTTTCAGATATTCCCAAAATCTTCCCTCTGTCTGAAATCCAACCCTCATTTGAACAAATCCAAAGAAAACTACTCCAGTTTTGCTCCAATAGTCATGCTGATTTCCATCACCCCAATCCTTTGTGGAAAAATCCAGACTTCTTCATCAAGCTCCCCTTCAAGCTCAATGAAGATGTTAATCCTACAAAAGCCACTCACTCTGGCATGTCACCATCAGACCTCAGATTAGCAAATGAAGAATGTGATATCTTGCTTCAACAAGGTCTTCTTGAACACACCTCTTCACCTTGGGCGTGTCAAGCATTTTACGTTGAAAAACGTTCAGAACAGCTCAGAGGCAAGAAAAGATTAGTCATTGACTACAAGCCTCTCAACCACTTTCTTCAGAGTGATAAGTTCCCTGTTCCCAGAACCAACATGTTGTTTTCACAACTCCCTGGTGCCAACATTTTCTCCAAATTCGATCTCAAAGGTGCATTTTGGCAGATTGGTATCCATCCTAGTGATAGATACAAGACAGTTTTCTGTCTTCCCAATGCCCAGTATCAATGGACTGTCCTCCCATTTGGCCTCAAAACAGCCCCATCCTTATTCCAAAAGGCCATTACCAGAATCTTTTATCCTATTCTCCATTCAGCCTTACTATACATTGATGATATTCTCCTGTTCTCTGCAGATGAGAATTCACATACCCAACTCCTTCATCATTTTCATGATTTACTCAACCAGTATGGTATTATGCTTTCAGAAAAGAAAAGTATGATTGGCCTCAAAGAAATAGAATTTCTTGGTATGTTCATTTCAAATGGTCAATACCGTCCTGGTCCTCATCTGGCCTCACAACTCCTTGATTTCCCAGATTCAAATCTCACACATAAACAGATTCAACAGTTCCTTGGAATTGTTAATTACATCAGAGATTTTATCCCTCGAGTTAGTCATTACACTTCAGTTCTTTCCGCTCATTTAAAGAAGAAACCTCCTCCCTGGAATGCCCAACACACAGATGCAATAGTTCAACTAAAGAAAATTGCACAGTCTCCACCGGCCCTCACTATTCCGTCCTCCGGTCAAATCATCCTCCAGACTGATGCCAGTGACACCCACTGGGGTGCCATCCTCATCGAGGAAAAAGAAGGTCAAAGAAGATATTGTGGTCACGCTAGCGGACAATTCAAACCTGCCCAACAGCACTATCACACTATCTACAAAGAGATTCTCGCAGTGAAAAATGGAATCCAAAAGTTTGACTTTCACCTAATAATAATAAAATATAAAAGTAAACTATATATTATTTAATATAATAATAATAATATATATAATATTATATATTATTTAATATAATAATATATATATAATATATACTTTTATATTTTATTATTATTATTATCCAAAATATATAATATATATTATATATAATAATATATAATAGTCATATTATATAATATATAATAATATTAATATTAAATAGTAATAAATAATATATATTATATATATTATATATATAAACATATATTAAAATATATATAATAATATTTATATTATATATTATTATGTAATGTATATTATTTTATTATAATATATATATTTTATATATAATATGTTATATTATAATAATATATATAATATTATATATAAATATAATATTATTTATACTTTTATGTTTTATTATTATTATTATCCATAATATATCATGTTATTATGAATGTTTTATAATTAGGGGTATTTTGGTCAAAATACAGTTAATTCCATTCCATTCAGTTGTTAACCAGACAACATAATACTGATTCAGATGCTTATTATAAAGTCCCAACCAAACAAAGAAATCAGCTTTCCATTCCATTCCTATTCTCATTCTCATTACCATTCCGATTACCATTCCGTCATTTAACCAAACGCCACCATAGTGTTATTGAAGAGAAATAAATAAATAAAGGCAGTTTATTTCATATGAAAGCCAATTTTGAGTTAACAATCTGCAAATTTTGTTTTTTCCTTCAAGCTTCTAATCTTCATCAAACAAACATTTTAGAAGAAATTACACATTTAGCAAGGCACTTTTTCTCACCAAAAAAAAAATAAAAAATGAATAAATTAATGGAAACACCGTATGAAAAATTTAGGTTTCCCCATTGAATTTTTGAGCAGATGACATGAGGCTTTTGGTCAACCAAATTGCCCGTTTCTCTAGATGAAACAACTTCTTCACCAAATGGTTTCAGCACACCAGCAAGTTCATCCACTTTGTCCTGTTTAAGCAGCCGCGCGCATAGCTCCAGCAAAGATTCCAATGCATCGGCTCTTTGCTGGCTTGGATTCTTCCACTCGCTCCTGCTTTCATCGCCACCCATGGCAGTGAGTGTACTTAGTAATGAGATGTCACTTGGTGTCAAATTCATTATTCATCACATTAGCATCCTCCTTCTCTGTTTGCATGGAGTAACTGATATTATCTGATTTCTTTTGCACTTCATCTTTACAAGGAAGTACATCATTGCTTGCAGACGACATGTTCTCCATGTGACTATGTGAGCATCTTCGTTATGTCCATTCTGGCCTTCTATTTTCGGTAAGCAGCCTCCAGGTGCTACCGGGTTCATATACAGCTGATGATGATGAACTTCTATCATCAGGAGACTACTTGTTATCGGTGCAGCCTACACTGGACATTATCAACTTCCTGCAATCCTCTTCTAGTGCATCACCCTCTCCCACTATTTTAGCTTCTTCAACAACTTGCAGGCTGTAAAGTACCGGTTCTGGATCTTTTGTTCTAGAAGTCTTGAGATCAACCTCCTGCCAGTGCGGAACATGTGCATGTTGACAATTGGCTCAACTTTTCCCCTGTTTCATTGCTGAAAATGGGGGTGGATTGTCTCTACCTTTCCCTTGTTTCATTGCTGAAAATGGGGGTGGATTGTCTCTACCTTTCCCTTGTTTCATTGCTGAAAATGGGGGTAGATTGTCTCTACCTTCCCCTTATAAATAAGACCCTCAGCAAAGCAAGAAGAACAAGCAAGGGAGAGCAATCAGAAAAGAAGCAAAGCTTCCTGAATTCTGAGAGAAATTATGTTTTCTGTATTTGTTTTAATTTCTCTAATAATATCAGTTTGCTGCCTCCCGTGGACGTAGGCAATTGCCGAACCACGTAAATATCTGCGTTTGTGTGTTGTGTGCATTTTTCTATCGAATTTTCAGGGCATTCCGCAACAAATTGGTATCAGAGCTTTGGTTTTGATCAAGTCCAGAAAATTCGAAGTGCTCGAATCTCTGTTTGGAGGATACAGTTGTGTTCCTCTCGGAAATACGATTCCAACGCACCTGACCGCGTCTCAATCGGAGCTCTAACGAACTCTCTAGCTCCGGTCAAAGTTTGGTCAAACCTGGAAAATTTTCCAGAAATTTTCTGCAAATTTCTCAACGAAGAAGACGACCACGTCAGCGCCACGTCATCGACCAGTCATCGCCACATCAGCGCCACATCAGCGCTCAGTCAGCACCCAGTCAGCGCCACGTCATCGCCACATCAGCGCCACGTCATCGCTCAGTCAGCACCCAGTCAGTGCCACGTCAGCGCCACGTCAGTGCCTGGTCAGCACCAGTCAGCGCCACGTCAGCACAAGTCAGCATCCCACAGTCAGAGAATATTCCGTCCATAAAGAATATTCCGTCAGAGAATATTCCGTTATCCTAACGGAATATTCCCGAGTCAACTCGGTCCAGAAGTGTTTTTTGCCCAACTCAGTGCAATTTTCACCCGTTTTCAACCGAGTCGGACCTGTTTCCAACTATTTCGACCGTTCCGGACGCAACCGTGCCATCAGTTTCTGCTAAATCCGCTTCTAAATATTGTTTTTAGAAAGACAAGCTTTAATAGGCACGATGGAAGATCCAAAAGCTGGAGAAATTTTGGAAAAAACAACTGAAGCTCAACCATCAGCATCAACCAGCAGTACATCAGCATCAACCAGCAGTTCTTGGCAAAGGAGCTCGATGTCAAACGCGAAGTTTGATATTGAGAAGTTTGACGGTAGCAACAACTTCGGTATGTGGCAATGCGAAGTTATGGATCTATTATTCCGGGAAGGATCCGATATTGCCTTGAGTTCCAAACCCAAGGATATGTCTGATGAAGATTGGAAGTATGTAAATCGTCAAGCCTGTGGCACAATTCGGTTGTGTTTAGCCAAGGACCAGAAGTACTTTGTTATGAAGGAGACTATGGCATCAAGTCTCTGGAAAAAGCTGGAGGACAAATACATGACGAAAAGCATAGAGAACCGTCTCTACCTGAAGAATAAGCTCTTTCGTTTCCAGTACAAGAAAGGTATTTCTATGATTGAGCATTTGGATAATTATATTAAAATTCTCGCTGATTTACAAAATTTAGATGTTGAAATTAGCGATGAAGATAAGGCACTACTGTTGTTAAATTCCTTGCCTGATACCTATGAACACTTAACCACAACTCTGTTATATGGAAAGGATGAGGTTAAATTCATAGACGTTTCTAATGCTCTGGTGAATAATGAGTATCGGAAGAAGGATCAGCTTGATCACAGAGACTCAACATCAGAAGCACTGACTGTTGCTCGAGGAAGGACAAACAATAGAAGATCTGGAATGCCTAGTGAGCGTGGTAAATCTCGCTCAAAATCAAGAGGACCATCTCACTCAAAGCCAAAAGGAGAATCATCATTCAGACGTCCTGCGAAGGATGAGTGTGCCTATTGTCACCAGAAAGGGCACTGGAAGAAAGATTGTCCAAACAAGGACAAATCTAATGTGAATGTTGCAATTAAAGCTGATAATGAAGAGGATTCAGCTTTTACAGTTTCATCATCAGAAAGCCATTCTGATAGATGGATTCTAGATTCCGGCTGTTCCTATCATATGTGTCCCAACAGGCAGTGGTTCTCAAGCTTCCAAGAGCTTGACGGAGGAGTTGTGCTTATGGGCAATGACAACACATGCCAGACAAAAGGGATAGGAACTGTTCACCTGAAAATGCACGATGGTACAATCAGACGACTAACAGACGTCAGGTATGTCCCTGATCTGAAGAAGAATCTAATTTCACTGGGGGTCTTAGACTCCAGCGGTTACAAGGTGACCATGGAAGGTGGAGTCCTGAAGGTTGTACGAGGTGCATTCTTGGCAATGAAAGGTACTCGACAGAGAAATTTATATTTTCTGGACGGGTACACAGTCACAGGAAGAGCAGCCGTCTCTAGCAGTTCCGACGATGAGGCATCTGATACTTCCCGACTCTGGCACATGCGCTTAGGGCATGTCGGGGAGAAGACTTTGCAAGGTTTGGTGAAGCAAGGTCTCCTGAAAGGTGCAAAGACCGGTAAACTTGATTTCTGCGAGCATTGTGTCATGGGCAAGCAGACAAGAGTCAAGTTTGGCACCGCTATTCATCGTACAAAAGCAACACTGGATTATGTTCACACTGATGTTTGGGGGCCTTCCAAAAATGCTTCATTGGGAGGTAAACATTATTTTGTAACATTTATTGATGATTTCTCCAGGTATGTCTGGGTATACACCATGAAGCATAAGGATGAAGTTCTGGATATCTTTCTTCAATGGAAGAAGATGATTGAAACTCAGACAGGCAAAAGGATTAAAAGACTCAGATCAGATAATGGCGGGGAATACAAATCAGATCCTTTCATAAAGTACTGTCAGGATGAAGGGATAATCAGACATTTTACAGTTCCCGGCACGCCACAGCAGAATGGTATAGCAGAACGGATGAACCGTACGTTGGTGGAGAAAGTTCGGTGTATGCTTTCTCAATCTGGCCTAAGGAAGGCATTCTGGGCAGAGGCTTTGATGTATGCCTCTCATATAGTCAACAGACTACCCGCTTCTGCACTTGATGGGAAAACTCCCAAAGAGGTATGGTCTGGACAACCTGTTTCTGATTATGATCGATTGCATATATTCGGATGTCCAGCATACTTTCATGTTACTGAATCCAAACTGGATCCTAGAGCCAAGAAAGCTGTTTTCGTGGGCTTTAGTGAAGGAGTCAAGGGATTCAGACTATGGAATACCGAGTCAAAGAAGATCATCTTAAGCCGAGATGTTACCTTTGACGAATCTGTAATGCTGAAACAAATACCTCAAGGCACAGAGAATGAGAATCCAAACTCTCTACAACAGGTGGAGTTTGAAACTCCCAAGAAATTAGAAAAGGCTTCTCCGACAGTTGATTGTCCTGATGATGATTTTGATAACCAGGACGAGATATCAGTTGAGGTGGAGGATTCAGCACCATTATCTGAGATCAGACAACAACCAGAGTCTATTGCCACTAGTAGACCGAAAAGAGACATACGGAGGCCTGCCCGTTACACAGACATGGTGGCATACGCTCTTCCAGTGACTGATGATGATGTCCCGTACACCTATAGAGAAGCTATGGACAGTACAGACAATGTCAAGTGGAAGAAGGCGATGGATGAGGAAATGCAATCACTTCACCAGAATGAAACTTGGAAGCTGACACAACTTCCAAAGGGAAAGAGAGCTATAGGGTGCAAATGGGTCTATGCCAAAAAGGAAGGTGCTCCTGGCAAAGACAACATCAGATATAAAGCCAGATTAGTAGCGAAAGGCTACGCACAGAAGGAAGGAATAGACTACAATGAGGTATTTTCACCTGTTGTTAAGCATTCGTCTATTCGGATCCTATTAGCTTTGGTTGCACAATTTGATCTCGAGTTAGCTCAACTCGACGTGAAGACCGCATTCCTCCATGGTACTTTGAACGAAGAAATTTATATGTCTCAGCCAGAAGGGTTCAAAGTCCCAGGACGTGAAAATTGGGCTTGCAAGCTGAACAAGTCCCTGTATGGTTTGAAGCAGTCACCGAGACAGTGGTACAAACGGTTTGACAGCTTCATGATAACTCAGAAGTACACACGTAGCCATTTTGATCACTGTGTATATTTCCGCAAACTCCAAGATGGTACATTTGTCTATTTGCTCTTATATGTGGATGATATGCTGATAGCATCTAAGAGCAAGGTGGAGATCAACAGGTTGAAGGCTCAATTGAGCTCAGAGTTTGACATGAAGGATCTTGGAGAGGCCAAGAAGATTCTTGGTATGGAGATCAAAAGGGACAGAGCAAAAGGTACCATCTGTTTGACACAGACTCAGTACTTGAAGACTGTACTTCAGAGGTTTGGCATTGATAGCAAGTCTAAACCTGTAAGTACACCGTTGGCTCCACATTTCAAACTGAGTGCACTAATGTCACCGACTACTGATGATGAAAAGAGGCAAATGGATCATGTTCCATATGCAAATGCTGTTGGTGCCTTGATGTATGCGATGGTGTGTACTAGACCTGACATTTCACATGCTGTAAGTATGGTGAGCCGTTACATGCACAATCCTGGCAAAGGCCACTGGCAAGCAGTGAAATGGATTCTACGGTACATTCAGGGTACTGTAGATGTTGGTTTGAAGTTCGAGAGAGATCAGACGGGTGACAAACATATCAAAGGATATGTTGATTCTGATTATGCTGGTGATCTTGACAAGCGTCGATCTACTACTGGTTATGTGTTCACTATGGCAGGAGGACCAGTAAGTTGGAGATCGACTTTACAGTCAACAGTGGCTTTGTCTACTACTGAGGCAGAGTATATGGCTGTAACAGAAGCTTTCAAAGAAGCCATCTGGTTTCGTGGTTTGATCAGGGATTTGGGCATTGTTCAGGAAAATGTGGAAATTTTCTGCGACAGCCAGAGTGCCATTTGTTTGGCAAAGAACCAGGTCCATCATGCTCGCACCAAGCATATAGATGTCCGTTACCACTTTGTTCGAGAAATAGTAGATGAAGGGAACATTCTACTCCAGCAAATCGGAACTGCAGACAATCCTGCAGATATGCTAACAAAGGTGGTAACAGGGATCAAGTTCCAACATTGTTTGGACTTGATCAATATCTCTCGAGCTCGTATCGCCTAAGGGCGTAATGGAGGCAGCATTGATCGGTGAATTCTCGCCAAGGTGGAGATTGTTGACAATTGGCTCAACTTTTCCCCTGTTTCATTGCTGAAAATGGGGGTGGATTGTCTCTACCTTTCCCTTGTTTCATTGCTGAAAATGGGGGTAGATTGTCTCTACCTTCCCCTTATAAATAAGACCCTCAGCAAAGCAAGAAGAACAAGCAAGGGAGAGCAATCAGAAAAGAAGCAAAGCTTCCTGAATTCTGAGAGAAATTATGTTTTCTGTATTTGTTTTAATTTCTCTAATAATATCAGTTTGCTGCCTCCCGTGGACGTAGGCAATTGCCGAACCACGTAAATATCTGCGTTTGTGTGTTGTGTGCATTTTTCTATCGAATTTTCAGGGCATTCCGCAACAGTGCAGCAGCAGGTTCTTCCTGTACTATGACGCTAAGGTCAGCCTGCTTGTCTCTACTACTGACGCTTACCTCAGTTTCGGTGGTCCTGTCTTTAGAATTGTCAATGGAGTTAGATGTTTCCATAGTAGTAGAATCGACTTTCTTGGTCTGAAGGCAGTGCCGGGCCTAACTATTCTGAGGCCCTTAGGCGAAATAAAAAAAATAGGCCCCATACCAATAAAATCATCCCCATTTCATCCCAAAATAAAAATTAAAATTAAAAATTTCATGATTATTTATGTCTCCAATTGCATTTGGTAGGAAACAAAGAGATTTAACAGTAACACAAAATTGTAAAGGAAAAAAATTGACATTCATAATCAGATCTAAAATTGGAAAAATGGTCTTATGCTTTAAGTGAAAAAACCCGACACCCAATAATATAATTCTAGTATTCTAGTAACAAATATATCAATCATTAAACTTACTATGGCCATATTTTCAAGCGTCAATATAAGAAACCAATAAACCAATAAAATAACAACAGCCTATTCCAATTATCAATAAACCCTAATAAAAAAAACAAGCGATATCAACTCACATTGTTATCGAATTGGAACCAACACTATTTTTTTTAATAAAAAAAAACACCTATATGGCTATATATAGACTAGAAATACCAACAAAAGCAAAATTTGTCAATATTACATACCAAAGATGAATAATAATCCAACCAAAGCAAACCCAAATTATGAATAACAATGTTATGAATCAAGAAAATAAGATTATGAATTAATTTTTAAAATATTATGAATAAAACGAACCCTAAATTGGCCTTGAAGCGGAAGAACAACAAGGAGAAGAAGTAGAAGAGCATACGGCCTACCTTTGAAACAGAGAGAGAGAGAGAGAGAGTTTTGAAGGATTTAAGCGGTTGTGGTGGTGAAAAGGTAAAATTTAGGTTTAGGGTTTTGTTTTTCACATTATATGGTATAGAAAAAATTCATCGAAATATCCCTTAACAATAAATTTACATGTTTGGGTTTTGTACCGAATGAAATGAATTGGGTCCAATATTTTTTTTTATTTTTTATTTTTAGGTAATACAATATTTGAGTTTTTCTATTTAAAATAAATAATGGGGCCATTTTATATTTTGGGCTTTTTTTTTTTATTATTATTATTTTTTTTACAACTTAACCCATAATAACTTAAGTACTTAACCAATAAATTTTGGACCCCTAGTCATCGCGGGCCCTGGGCACCCCACTCGGGCCGCCCCTGTTTGAAGGTTATATCTTTTGCACTAGTAGTCATTGTGAGTTAATTTGTTTAGCTGGTCATCGGTATTTCTCTCAAATGTTCGAGCAATTTTCAACAGGTCTGAGGATAAGGCCTCTATGTATGCCTTTTCTTTGCCACTACCAAGTTTGCTAGATGGTGATTTTCTTGGTGATTTCTCCTTCAAATTGTTTGTGGGCGTTATTGGAAGATAAACAGTAGATGGGTTTCGACACCGAAGAAGATATGGCTGCAAATGTCTCTTTTAATAAATATATGGGATGTTATTAATTTCTCCCTTGACGTATGCATCAACATCGTTTTAGAACTAGCCCCCCCCCCCCCCCCCCCCCCCCCCCCCGTTATCCAGTTGTTAAATAAGATGGTTTGACTATTAAGTTTAAAGGTACTTTGGTACTATTAAGTTTAAAGGTACTTTGGTAAATTGAGAAAGGAAATGAGATATTTTAATAAAATAATATATGTTCCCATTTGAAAATTAAAAAATTTCTCTCCTGTCATTTTTCTCTCTCTATCACTGCACTCTACACACTAGACACCACCATCTCTCTCACGGATCAGGATCATCTGTTGTGCTAATCTTTTTCCTAATCTAAAGAACTTGAAAATAAGATTTGCATTTAAAAATAATGAAATTGAAATAAATTACAGCCATCAATATATTACACATGTCAACTGATCTATATATGTCAAGATAAAAATCAACTCAGCAGAGGATCCAAATTCCTCTCTCACAAACCACTGTGGTTGGTTGTTTGGTCGCCACAATCACGGTTTGCTGAGTTCACCATGTTCGCGATGAACTTGGCTGCCACGGTTCACCGAGTTCTCCCAGTTGCAGAAAACTAGGCCACCGTGGTTCGGGTTCCTCTCACAGAGAACCATCCGGAGAAGGATCCGGTGAGATCCAAGGATCTTGACCAAATCGGTTTTTTTTTTCTTTTCATGTTTTGATTTTAAAATTTTTTTAATTTATCTCTTATGTTCTTTGGTTTCCATAAGGATGGAGAAAAAAATGTAATCAAATTGGTTTTTATGTGGTGATGATGATATATGGTTATTGGATCTCACCCAATCGTTTTTTTTTTTTTTTTTTTTTTCATTTTTTGAATTTTTGAATTTTTTTTTATTTATCTCTTCTATTTTTTGGTTGCCATGATGATGGAGAAAAAAAAATGTAATCAAATTGGTTTTTATGTGATGATGATGATAGATGGTTATTGGGTGCTGTTTGAGGAACTAGTTGTTACTTGTGATAATGATGGAGAAAAAAAATTATTAAGAAAAAAATTGTATTGGAAAAACAGATTGAGATTTTTTTTTTTTTTTTTTTTGGGTGATCATGATCAATGGTTATTGGGTGGTGTTTTTTTTTTTTTTTAATTATTTAGGTTATTTTTATTAAGTTACCTATTTATCCCTATATAACTTGAATGTTTTTAAGGGTAAATACTTCTTTTAAGTTTTCAACTAATAACTGAAGGGTAATTGTGTCTTCTCGCTTTCAGTTGGTGTCAAAAGTAACTTTTCTAACAGATTTTTGACGGTAGGGAGGAAAATGGCAAATTATGAACCTAGAGGGGATAAAACGACAATAATGCAAACGTCAGGGGGGAAATTAATAATATCCCTAAATATATTGACAACATAAAATAATCGTATAAGATATTCCTCGGTTGATATGTCTCTCTTCATGCAAGATCCATCTACTCTCTTTTATGGAGTACGTAGTTGGGTTGGCCAATAAGAGCCATACCGAAAATTAATAGAAACATAAATACAAAATCCAATTCAATCCAATCCGAAACAAAAATGTCCGTCATGTGTGTTATATGAAATATTGGTCCTTGAGAAACTGAGCATGTTTGAATAAAAATGTAGTTGAATAAAAATTTGATGCTCTCTATTTTCGTAAGATCCAAAATAATCAAAATCCAAACTCAAACTGAATTCTCAGTTTACATCAAAACTCAATCATCATTAATGTAATCATCAATCCACAAATCACAATCGTATCATATCAGGGGCGAAACCAGACATTTTTTTATGGGTGGGCTGTGGACAATTTCATATAAATAAAAAATTATACTATATAGTGAAAAACGAATCATTTTGATTACGAATCTCGACGATAAGAGAGAATTTTCATTAATTAAAATAAAAAAGTACACATAGTCAGAGGACATAATGAACATTACCCCCAAATCAGTGTTCTAAAAATCGGTCTAGGCGGCGCCTAGACGCTAGGAGGTGGTCGGGCGTCCCGACCTGGTCCAAATCGGCGAAAAAAATCGGTCAACGAAAAGTCAACGGTCAATGCAAAGTCAACGGTCAAAGTCAACGGTCAACGGTCAACATCAAAAAAAATAATAATAAAAAATAAATAAATAAATAAATAAAAGGGTTACGTTTTTGACATTGAAACATGCCTTATTAACTCAAAACTTTAATAAACAATTCATATTTGTTTTTTCAATATATAAATGCATAATTTCTTATATCTTGAAAAATGAATAAATAAAAATTATTGATTTTTTAAATATCTTAAAAAATAAACATGAATCCTTCAATTTTCATAAATAATATAAGATCTTAATTGAATAAAGAATATCTTAAATAAATAAAAAAGTGTTCCCGTATCAAAATTTATTAATAATTAAAAGTAGAAAGATTGAAAATTAAACAAAGGAGACAAACAAAATTACAAGGTGCAAGGAAAGGATGTTTGGTAATTGGTCCCAGTACGTACAAAGGTTGATAACTTCATATGGGTTCATTACACAATCAAAGTAACATGTTGTTACAATGTTACTTGCTACCAAACAAAAAATTAAAAAATTTGTGATAAATGCGTCACATTCAGACAATATTTATACTCTTTCTAGAGTCTACACAAACCGTACATGCAAACCTGAAAAGCTGCATGTGAAATTGGAATCTTGGATTGTGAAATGAGAAATGTGTGGATTTGGAATAGATTAGATGTTGATGTTGATGATTTTGATTGAATTTGCCAATTTGATTGATTTGGAATTTTGGATTTTGGAAATTGGAATACAATGATTTGTTAGTAACTTAATATATTATTATTTATTAATTTATTATTAGTTTGTGTGGATTTGGACTAGATATTGATTATTTTGATTGAATTTGGTCATAGTATGAGTTTTAATATTGGTTTTATAGGTGGAAAAGACGAAAAAAAAGCCAAAAAAAATGGGCCGCCTAGAAATCCGCCTAGGCGCCGACTAGGCCGCCTAGGCGCTAGGCGCTGGTCCACCGCCCGACTAGCGCCTAGCGTTTTCTAGAACACTGCCCCAAATACATATTCTAACTTTTATAGAAGTAAGTCAGAGACAATTAGATACAAAAGCTATAGCCTACAAACAGGAGCACAATTGCACAAACACACACCTTGCCCAAGTGCCCAAGATGCTGCTAACACCACAACAAACCACAACTCTACAAGACTACAACCAAACCTAAAAAAAAAAAAAAAAAAAACAGAGACAAAAGTCACGAAACAGAGCCAAAAAAACCAAATAATTTTAATCACAGTTAATTAATCATCAACATAATCACCTAATTGTTCAAATTCTACAATTAATTTTACAATATAAACTAAAAAATAAAAATCAAATAACTTATGTTTTCTCCTGCCGACGTTTGTATACCTCTACAAATCCAAGAGCTTTGAAATAAAATTGAAATTCTTAGAGAGTGGAGACCGGAGAAAGCTGGAGACTTGGAGATTATACGTTAATTGTACTACCTCTTTAAGGGTTTAAATTTTCCCATTTGATTTTTGAGTTATTAAAGACTTAAATTTTCCAATTTGATTTTTCACTTATTTAGGAAATCTGATGGGCTTGAATGGGTTTGATGGATCATTTTTAAATTATTGGGTTGTTAATAAGATAAGGAAAATATGGTTATGGATCATTTTTAAATTATTGGGTTGTTAATAAGATAAGGAAAATATGGTTAGTTAAGTACTTAAGTTAGAATTGGAATTGAGTTGGGGTATAATTAGAACTAAATGGAATGTATATAGAACTATGGACAAAACATAATAATTTTTTTCAAAAAACTAGGGTGGGCTGTAGCCCACCCTAGCCAGGCCCAAATCCGCCCCTGTATCAGATTATCAATCAACAGTTGGATTACGTTTTAGTCACTTTTAGGCCAACAATGGGATTCCACAACTCGAGTTCAACATCTAAGTTTTTTTTCGGATGTATATAATGAAGAGAATAGGTCAATGGATTATGTGGATAATGATGGAGAGATATATATTTTTTTTGGTGCAGAGATAAATAAGTTTTTTTAAAAAAAAAAATTAATAGTTAAATAAAAATTTGTTAAAAAAAAAAAAGTTGTGCTATTAGCACCTCTCTACTGAACTATTTATATCTCACTTTTTGAACTTTTGATTTAATTAGATAAAATTAAATGTTTTTATTAATTTTTTTATTTACTTATTTTTCAAACTTAAAACACCCTATCTCTTTTCAAAAAAATAAAAATAAAAATACACTCATCTCTAATATATATATATATATATATATATGAGGAAATACCCCTTTTTAGTCAAAAAATTAGAGGGTTTATTGTTTTTACTCAACATTAGTGTTTTTATTATTTCTACCCAATGTTTGGCTGTGAAGACCTAAATGCCCCTCTTAATTTTTTGACTATATTTCCTCTCCTCTCTCTCCTCTCATCAGATTCTCTCTCTCTCCTCCTTCTTTTCTCTTTCTCTCCTCTATCTTCTCTCTTTCTCTCCTCTCTTCTGTCTCATGTCTTCTCTCCTTCGTCTTCTCTTTCTCTCCTCTCTTCTCTCCGTCTTCTCTTTATCTCATCTCTTCTCTTTCTCTCAAGTTTGGGTTTAGTTTGGCCACCGGTGGTTGTGTTTGGATTTGAGGGTGGTTATTCTGTTTTATGAATGGTAGGAGTTGTATTTGAGTTTGGGTTTTGTTAAACAAAATTTTTAGATTTTTTTTTTTAAATTCATATTTGGTTTTTTTCAAACAAAATTTCCAGATTTCATTTTGTTTAATTTTTTTTTTTTTCAATTTTTGTTTTGTTCAATTTCCAAATTTGTGGGTGGTTGTTGTTTTTATGAACGATAGGAATAGTGTTTGGGTTTGGGTTTTATTAAACAAAATTTTCAGATTTTTTTTAAACAAAAAACTTTAGACTTGGTTTTTTCAAAGATTTACTATAAATCCATTGTTTCAAAGATTTTTTAATGTTTTTTGGTATGAGGTAATTTGGAAAATTTCTAAATCTATTCAAATCTAAATTTTTTTCCAGATTTATTTAAACACACCAGACCACCAATTAAACACATAAGGTGTAAACCAATTAAATACACCAGGTGTAAATCAATTAAACACACCAGGGCAACCCAATTAAAGACACCACGACAATCCAATTAAACACACCAGGGCAGACCAATTAAACACACAATAGAAAATTAATTAAATACATCAGGGTAAACACACCAGATCTAACATAATTAAACACATCCGGGAAGAAAAAGAAGAAGATGGTGAGGTCTAGGAAGAAGAAGAAGAAAAAGAAAAAAAAATAGAGAAAAAAAGCAACTTTTTTCTCGGGAAGAAGAAGAAGAAGAAAAATAAAAATAAAAAGAGAATTTTTTTTTATAAAGAAGGGCAATTTTGTCCAAAAAGTGGATATTTTGATACAAACAATAAAGATACTAATCTTGGGTAAAAACAATAAACCCACTAATTTTATGGTTACTTTTAAAGTTCTCCCTATATATATACGGTCCGGTCAGTGTACCCTGATGTAACTACATCAGTATCAATGCATATAGACCACTGATTATGGAGAAGGTTTAACAAGTGTATACATTTTGAGTCAAAGTATGTGAATCTGATAGTCCATATCTAACGCACTGATAAAGCTATATCAGTGCGTACTGACTTGAACATTTATATATATATATATTTCAAGTTAATGCGTACTGATATAACTTACATCAGTGCATTACATGTAAACCACTAGATTTACATGCTTTAATTGAGTGTGTATGCACTTGTCAGTATTTCTCGATAATCGGTGGCTCACATGCAACGCACTAATGTAAGTTATATCAGTGTGCACTGACCAGAACCGGACTGATATATATACATATATACATATACAGTTGATATAAGTTATATCAATGCGTACTGACCAGAACCGGACTGATATATATATACATATATACATATATACATATATACATATACAGTTTCTCACCTCTATCACATGACTTATTTTTTCTTTTTATTTCATGGTGAAATCATCCTTCTTGGATGCAATTTTGTTTTTGTTTTTGTTTCTGTAATCGATTGGATTATTGGTGGTAGATTGAGAGTATGGTATTGATCGTTTGATTCGTATCTAATGATTTTTTTGAGCGATTGAGTTAGAGTTTTGGTGTGGTTTCGTTTCGTCAGAGATTAGGTTTTTTTGATTGCGATTCTTGGTACAATTTCAATGTTTTGGTTCTTGTTGGTGTGTGTGATGCCATTTTCGTCTGGTTGTAGATTCTTGATATCTTTCTCAAACAATTATTTTAGATTTTTATATCATTCTTAGACTCTTCCATACTATTTTGTATGTGTGTAAGAAGCAAGTTTTAGGGTTTATGAAAAACAATTCAAGAAAATAAATTATCAATGAACAATGAACACTGGGTTTTTTATTATTATTATTGTGAAAAGGAAAGTGGATTTTATTAGATTTAGACTTAGTTTTGGCATTGTTGTGTTCTATAGAGAATTGCTTTTGATTCTGCTGTGGGTATGATTGATTTTGGATTTGCTGTGAGAAGAATCAATTAAGTGTTTAGTAAACTGATTTTTAAAAGTGTTGTGAGAACCATAAACTAGAGATGGCAGTATACCCTATGGGGCCGGGGCCCAACTCCGAATGGAGCGGAGATGGAGGATAATATTCGGGAATAGGAATGGGGATGGGGACAAAGTCTTGTCCCTGAAGGTGAAGCGGGGCGAGGACGGGGGAAGCACTCCCCTCCCCATCCCTGCCCCAATATATATATAAATATATATTTATAATATAATATATAATATTCAGATTTTTTAAATAATTTAATATTAATTTTTTTAACATAAATAGTTTTATTTTATTATTATTTTTTAAAAAAGTGAGAGCTATGCAAACTACAAAGGGCATGCCTCACAATGTGAGTGGATATATGTTTTGTGCATGGTAATATTTTACTAAAAGTCATTTGGCTGGGAAATGCATTTTCAGGTCAAAGTCACAGAGGTGGCAGGCCTTTGCTTATGTGCATTACCACTGTTTTATGTATTTTGTTTTTACAGAAATGTAAGGAGGTAAGAAAGTAACAATTGTATCACTTTATCTTCTTATAAGCCAATTAGGTGGGAAATTTTTGATAAAAAAATGAATTTCTATTTTATTCTTTGTTTTTAGTTGTAACTTTTTAATGCATAATTATATTAGACGGAGAATGGGGTAGGTATGGGGAAGACCCCTCCAATGGGGAATCCCCAGCCCCGACCCCGCTTCTCTTAAAGCGGGGACGGAAACGGGGACGAGGACAGGGATGGAGATGGATTTGGGGGGCGTGGATAGGGATGAAAAAACATTCCCCAACCCCGACCCACCCCGTTGCCATCCCTACCACAAACATGTTATAAAATTAATAATTTATTTTAAAATATATAATTGGTATTAAAAATGTTTTGAAAATAAATAATATATTTTACTTTGTAGAATTAAAAAAAAAAAATTGTATGTCTCTTTTAAGTAATTTTAATAAAGGAAAAAAAAAATACTAAATAATTTAAAAAGTAGGGTATAAATAAATTGGTAGAGAGATGCTTATAGCACCACTCTTTAAAAAAAATTAATGGATAAAACTATATTTTAATTATTATTATTTTTGTGTCAATTTTCTTTGTTTTCTAATTGTTGGATTTTTTATTTATTTTTTTGTATTAATCTAACAATCAAATTTGCTTGCACGTTTTATTTTTACTAATTTAATATCTAAAATGACATGTTTACCCTTCAGTCGCTGTTATTAAAGGTGGGTGACTAATTTCAAGCAAAAGTTCAACATTATGTCATTAGGCCTAAACTTTGGCGAATTTGTGCAATTAGCCCAATTCATAAATATATAGACGAACCGTTTCGATGTTGTCATTAGAAAAAACTTTGCTTGCACATTTTTTTTTACTGATCTAATATCTAAAATGACATGATTACCCTTCAGTCGTTTTCATTTAACGGTGGGTGACTAACGGTAGGGAAGTTTGTATAATTTCAAGTAAAAGCTCAATATAGCTGTCATTAGGCCATAACTCGGGGGAATTTGTGCAATTAATGGTTTTTTTTTTTTTTTTTTTTTTAATGATCCGACGTCGTACTGGTCTGGTCCCATCAAATGCTTTTATTTCTACACCAAAAGTCCAAAACGAATTTTAGGATTCTCATTTTCTCATTTTAGGATTCTCATTTTCTCTAAAAAAAACCCTAACCCTTCAAAACTCTGCAGTCTCTAGCTCTTGGAATCCGACGTCGTCTTGCTGTTGCTACTGCTTCAGACCTACAAAAAGTGTTCAAGTGAAAAGGTACTTTCTTTATCAATTTCAAAGATTGTCTGGTTTTCTGTTGTTTTAGATTTGCTTAAGAAAGCGAAAATGCAATTTTTAAATTTTTTTAATTTAGTGTATGCTCCACATTGTTTTCCTTAATGATTCAGGGAAGATTTTGTATGATGAAGAAGACGAAATTTGACGAGGACAGGTTATCTGAATTGCCTGAGCATATATTGCACCACATTTTCTCGTTTCTTCCATTTAAACAAGTTGTTCAAACCTCTATGTTATCTAGAAAATGGGAAAGAGTGTGGCATACATACCCATCTCTTGAATTTGACCGAACCATTTTACCTTCAGATTTTATGACTACTTCTCGTTCTGATAGCCATCGAACTAAATTGAAGAAGTCATATAATTGTCTTGAACAAGTTTTACGAAACCGCCCTATGAGTTTAAAGAAGTTCACACTTGACATTCTTTATCATGATCTTCCGGAATGTTTATCCTTCATTGACAAGTGCGTTTTCTATGCAATTGGTAGTAATGTCCAAGAGTTGAAACTTGGATTGCGTGATTATGATGACAAATTAATATATTACAATCTGCCTCAAATTGTTTTATATGCAAACTCAATAGAGATATTAGAATTGAGTTACTGCAAGCTGGAGTTACCCAGAAATAATGTGATGCTATCATCTTTACGAAAGTTGAGTCTCTTTCAAGTTGATGTAGATGATCATATGATGAAGAATCTAGTTGCTGGCTGCCCTTTGATTGAGTATCTGCATGTTGTTGAATGTTATCAAAGTTTAAAAAATCTAGTGTTATTTGGTCTTAGTAGACTCAAAGAAATCAAGCTAGAGAATGATTATACACTTGAACGGGTAGACATTGAAGCACTTAATGTTCAGCTATTAAGTATAAGTGGTTCTCCTTTAAGAGTGATCAATTTTGCATCTTATACAAATCTCAAAAGTCTGCACCTGACTTCGGTTTCCATGACAGATGAACAGTTTCATAGCCATGTTTCTAAACTTCCACTCATTGAGGACTTGAGAATAATTGTCTGTCACGAGTTAAAATGTGTCAAGATTTCAAGTCCTTATCTTAGGACATTGCACTGCGATGAATGTGATGAGTTGGTTGAACTCAAGGTTGATGCACCTAATCTTCATTATCTACTTTATTCTGGTGATGTAATATCCCTATCTTTAAATGCTTTAAGTTTATCAAAGGTTGATGTCGAGTTGTCATGCCATTGCCAAGATATTGACACTCATTGGTATTTGAAGTATGTTGACTTTCTTGCTAAGTTCCATCGTTTTTCAGAAGTTCTGAATTTGCAAATTTCAACGGATAAGGTATGTATGACGTGTCTACTTGCTAACTCTTTCATTTGAGATTTCACTCTTATGGTATTATTCTAATTTTTATCTTTATTTTTTTTATGTATTTTCTTGTGAAGGATGTGATGGTTCCAAGTGAATTGAGACAAATACTACCCTCTCCATTACCTAGTGTCAAGCATTTGAATTTAAGATTATTAGGAGAACCAACCAAATTCTCAATCAAAAAACTCTTGGATGGCTTGCTTTGGATTTCACCTCATACGAAGTCTATATCTATTGTTAATGAATATTTCAACATGGTTTCTCAAAAGGTACTATTTGTTTTTTTTTTTTCCTTAGAACTTACAACTTTACCAATACTACAACAATGTATTTGATTTATTGATCATATTCTTTCTTGTTATAATGATAAAACACAAATTGTTTCTTTGAGAAATCAATTTTTTTTGTAGTTTTGCAAAATATATGCATTTGAGCAGAAGAAGAGAATCTTGAGGTGCAGGAAGAACTAATTAATTAATTATTAATATTCTTTCTTCGTAACGAAATGTTGCTTTAATTATTGTTTATTTGGTAACTACTAAAGGGATTTGAAAAGGCTAAATATTACAAATTTAAGAATTTACAATAAATGTTCAGAATAGACAAGGCCATTTAGTTTGATCTTTTTCTTTACTTGTAATATATAGATAGATAGATAGTCATTGCAATTGAAACAAAACATCAAAAATACTGGCATTTGGAGATACATTTCTATTTGATGTGATTATTTCTTTCATTTTTGTCTCGAATTCCATATACTTAATATGGACACTCTATTATGATTATATGTTTTAGTAATTTCGATATTACCTTTTATTATCAATGTTTTCTCTCTTTAAATAATAAGAAAATAGACAAGGAGACATATAAGTAGTGATGTGTATACAAACTAGCTTGGTTGGTAGGTATCTCTTATAGTCTGTAAGCGGTGTGAGATCAACATCTAACTGGTTGAATAATTTTTTTATATCCACTTGGTGTGGTTGTAATGTGTGCTTGTGCCACTTAAGTTTTTCTCATGTCTTTTGTCATGGGATTATATATATATATATATATATATATAAAGAATGGTTATTATTTTGCCTTCAAATAGTTTGTTCATATTTTGTACTTAAGGTGCAAAACATGTATATTTATTATGGTCCTTAAATTAGGATTGAAAGAGTGAAATTGTACTGTGTAGTAGGGATTGACATTGCTGAGTTATATAAATAATGATTATTAGTTTGCTTTCAAATAGTTTGTTACATATTTTTAGTTTAGGTGCAAAACATGGATATTTGTCATGGTCCTTAAATTAAGATTGACACAGTGAAATTGTACTGTGGAGTGTTGTTTTAAACTCACTTATTGATCGTGTTTTCTCGATAGACTACGATAATAAACTTATAGGATGATGATATGCGAATATGCGGAATAAAATATGAACAATAAAGAAAACATGCCACACACACAACACAAGAATTTACCGAGGTTCGGCTAACTTTGCCTACGTCCTCGTGTGATCTCTCTTGAGAAATCACTAGCACTATGAAGAAAAACGCTTGGTTACAAGATACTTATTGAAACCCTTTAGCTAATTCCCCAAAACCTTGCTAGAACCTCTCTATCACTCTTGCTCTCTACCCCTTGTATGCTTGCTGTTTTTTTCTGTGTTAAAATAAGCTCCCAACAGCCCTATTTATAGATATAGGACTTGGGTTACATTCCTTGTTAGAATAAAACTCCTAAATCCTTGTAGAATAAGAAAAGCTAACTTATTTCCTAATCCTAGTTGATTTGGGATTCTTGAGAAAATATAATTTCCTAATCCCAAAAGGAAATTATGTGCACACTTTATTTTCTCCTAATCCAAATAGGATTCCTCTTTAAGCCTTAACTTTTGGGTTTTGATGAGCCAAAAACACAACATGGAGCAGTGTGATTGACCTTGCCAGTTACACTGGCGACTGTACTTAGCTGTCCACTTTACTCATTTGTACACTTTCAAGTCCTCTGTTTCTTATAATTTTTTTATGGGTCTTAACTTATGCCTTTTGGAAACATTCTAAGAATTCAATAAAGATAATAAAGAAAAATCTTGTTTATTCTTTCAAGACATTAATACATAGGCATCTATGTCTTGAAAGAATATATATGATTGTTGATCAACAATATTGCATGGGAATTAATTAACATAATCCTTTTGTTATATATAACTAGAGCAGAAGAATAGAAGATGTTAGGTGCAGGCAAAAGTCAATCAGTTTTTCCTTTTTTTCTCCTTCAAATAGCTTCTTTTAACGGAATAACAGTTGTAAACTTTTTATAAGTATGTGTATTCAATGCAGTTGCATTGGAATATTAAATAATTTTACGGAAATTTGGAGATACCCTTTCTCTTTAATGTGATTGTTTTATTGTTTTTGTCTCAAATACAATTAGATGAAAATTTACCAGGATTAGATTCTTTAGTAAGGCGTTAATATGATTTAGGGCCTTTTTTGTATTGCCAGAATTTTTAAAATAATCATTGTAATTAGTTGTGTTGAATGAATAATCTTTTTTTTTTTTTTTGGACGTATTACATAAATTTGGTTTTTTTTTAGAGGGGGAGGACTCGAACCCACAATCTCGTGGTGCAGATGTGAGAGGTTTACCATCGGACCAATCTCTTCTCATCTATTGAATGAATAATCTACTATGAAGTTAATCAAGCAATTGTTTGATTAATTATGCTGTTAAAATTATAATACTTAAAAACAATATGAATGCATTTGTTAAATTTTATATTTATTGATGTGAATTTATATAATGTCTAAAGTAGACATAAAAATAAAATATTTTAATTTCTATCTGGTATTCAAACCAAACTAATACTTAATATTTTTCACTCTAGGTATATAAAAACTTTATAAAAATAATTTTTGGTGTTCATAACAAATATTGCTTTCTGCAGTTTGAATTCTCATACAAGAAGCAACTTAATTGTAAAGAAGAAACCATTAGTTGTTGCAAATCCGTACCCGTATCATGTTGGCAACATTGCATAGAGAAAGTAAATGTTGAGAAGAAAGAAACTCAGGATTTGAAGGGTGCAGACATCTTTGAGACAATTGATCTTCTTTGCGGTGTTCGTGGCTCATAACATCTACTTATTTCTAGCTTGAATGGACCGGTGAGTGGGAAAGAAACTCTATTCAAGTTCTGAAGTTATGTTTAGTGTTTAAAAATAGTGGCATTTTTATTTAATTTACGTTCCGTTAGACTTAGAATTATGATTTGATTGATCGATAAATTCTCCTTGAAAGTTTGGTAGCTTATGAATCTATAATCCCAATTTGATCATCAGAGTGTTTGAAAGTATTTTTATCACTATAAAGCACATTAAAAAGTGTTCATTTTGTTGTGTTTGGTTTTAATGGCCAAAACCCCACTTTTTTGTGGTTTTAAAATTATTTGGGTGCTTTGTAGAGGAATACCATTTGATTAATTATTACTCAGAATTGACTCTTTGCGGTGAATAATTTGTAAATTTTATCAACATATTGAGTTATCATGATTTTCAATATTGTTAGATTGAATTGCATGCATATTTTAATTAATTTTTATACCTCTCTAATAATCTTATACTTCTTTCTTTATATATATTTTTTGAAAAACATATCTCACTCCTATTCTTTACCTTTTTTTTTTCCATGTGAAACTATATTTTGATTCCATCTTACAAAACTTAAATTAAATTGCACGAGTTTTATATTTGTCCATTAAAATAATTTCAAATGTTTTTTAAAGAAACATTATAACTTATAATGCCTTTTAAGACAAGTACTTATCATATGCTCTGTATTTAATTTTTCCAATTTTGGTCGGAAAATTAGCACTTGAACCCTTTGCTTAAAAACAACTTGATTCTTTGGAGTAAATATTTTTAAATTCATCAATATATGTTTGACATGTTAGATGATTAATTTTAAATTCTCTGGAGTGCAAAAGGCTTCCTCCTCCATCACTATGGAGGACAGATCCTCCCTCGTGATTCACAAGTATTGCATTTTACTAGTTTTCGAAATGTAAGTTAATATAGATAACGAATATTGCTTTGTTGTTGTGATGATTGTTGATACACATTTCTTACATTGTTATGGGCTTCTTCAGGTGGGTGGCTTTCTTCTGGGAAGAATTCTTGTTGTTCTGATGACAATGACACTGGAGAAGTCAATGACTGTGGTATGAGCTTGCCATCAGATCATGCATGCAAGTCTGGTTTACTTTATCTAGTTTAATTCGGTGGTCTAAATAAACCACCATGGACCTTTTTTAATGGTTAAAATGCTCATGAAGTCAGGCATCAGCACAGCAGAATAGTTTCTTCGTGAGTTCAGTTTCTGTTGGATTTTGAGTTCTTGTGGATAGCAGTATTTTAGTACCACATAGTACGAGTGTAGAATGTGATTGGATGAACACACTACGGATAACATGTAGAGTGCTTTGAGTAGACAAGCGTGGATGAGTTTTTCTCCTTAATTAAAGTGATATTGTACCTTGCACCTTGTATTCATTAGTGAAATTTCTTTTCTTCTCAATTAAAATGATCTATCATCGACATATTTCATCAAATATTCAAATGGATTCGTTAAATGGGTCTATTTGTGAGTGATTTTGAATATGAACTGTGGGTATTGCAATGACTGCTTGCAAGTTTTTCTTTAGATAAGCAACGTTATAAGATGAACTACAGAAGATTGAAAATCATCAGATCGTAATTGAAATAGAGCATATTTTTTACCATTATTTGAAGTGCTTTTGTAGTCAAAAGTTGCATACTCTTCCATGTTCTAAGCAAATATACATAACAAACAAGGCTCACCAAACTAAACCAATTTATTGGTGGTTGGGTTTCAAGGAGCGCACGTAGGTGAGACTAGCAGTGAAATAGTTGACAAGGTTTTCTCTTGGAGGAAGGCAGCCTTTGATGAGTGGGAGTTGGATGAATCTCTGAGCCCATTCATGAAGCAAAGGGAAGTTGTTAGCATCAAGCAGCTTCATGTCTCCAATTTCTTCGATGACATTGAGCCAGTGAGGGATCCAACCCAACGCCAAGTCCAAAAAGCCTACCTCTTCTCCACTAAAATACTTTTTCCCTTCAAGCTGCTTCTCAAGAAATGCAAATGATTCTGCTGCTGACTCTACTGCCTTTTCTTTCTCTTCTCCCTCTGCTTGGCAAGCACCCCATGCACCCATCACACACTGGTTTTAAAAAAGTCAATAGACAAATTAGAAGCATGTTCCCAAAGATTCTAACTACAAACTATTAATTCTACGTAATCCCTAGGGATGACAATGGAGCGGATTGGGGATCCATCACCATTTAACTACTATTTTAGAACGAAATTAGATTTGTACCCACTAGAATTGAAATTATGAATTGGGATCATTCATACTAATCACTTATGATCTTGATTTGGAATCAAATAGAGCTGCATTTTGAGCAGTCAAGGAAAATCATGATGCCCAACTAAACCATGGTTGAAATATGTAGAAAACTTAATTAGAATTTCATGATACCTTTTCATCGGCAAATTGAGCCCAGAAACGAGCGATGGCTTTCTGGTAAGGATGTTGAGGCAAGAGAGGGTTCTGGTTCCAGACTTCATCGATGTATTCAAGGATGAGGAGTGACTCAGAGATGGGGGGGTTGTCTCGATGGAGGAGCACAGGGACCTTCTTGTGGACTGGATTGGAGTTGAGAAGAATAGGGCTCTTGTTTTTCAAATCTTCTTCGATGTATTCGTACTCGACTCCTTTCAGCTTCAGAGCCCATTCTATTCTTATACAGAAAAAACTCAGATAACTTCCAATCACCTTCACTTCGCCCATCACTTCGCCCATCAATTTCAAACCAGAGCTTTTCAATGCTCCTACATAATATATATATATAATTTTTTTTTTTTGTTAAATTAAACCAACCAAAATATTTGTCCGTACACCCATTTTCTTAGTAGATCCAATCCGATTCATAGAGATGGCAAAAACACAGGCCGCCCGGATAGCAGTGTTTCAGACATTCTGGTGAAATTATGGTTCTGCTTATGTAAGTTGAAATTATGTTGTGTTGTGTTCATTAATGTGAAACCAGTATCTGTCTTTATACAGGATCATCAGTTTTAACTTCATTGGATTTTGTAAGAATTTAACCCAATTAAATTAAATTTAAATTATAATATGGCTAAATTTAAAATTCAAGCACTACAATATGTGTTTGTAATTTATGAAAAAGTAGAAATGTGGTCATTTTGTGATTGTTTGGCATTTTGTTTAATATTAGATTATTTAGATGGCCGCTACAGTAATTTTCAGATTTTTAAAATTTTATTAAATTTAATAATGGAATTTTATAATAATTAATCATCTATAAGAGCATTTTTTTTAGGTCTTTTTTGCAATGGCTAAAGTGCTAAACTATAAATATGTAATATGTAAGAACTAACCTGTTAGATCAATTATTTTCAAAAATACATCACATGGTCATTTGGAAGAGCTTCTCTACCGATGAAAAGATCTTTTTGTAGTAAATCTTTTAAAGAAAAGTAGTTGGTCGTTTCATTGTCAATTAAAAAAAAAATGCTCTTTTTCAATGATAAGATTATCAAAATATTCAAACAAATATTAAATTATAGGGTTGTATCAGATATTTCAGTGTTATTAAAAAAGCTCAAAAAGATCTATTTGGGCTTTTCCAAATAGACGTAAAACATCTATTTTAATCATCCAAAAGCTTTATTGACCGACAACCAAATGACTAAAAAAATTGAATAAAGCTTTTTTATAAATTAAACAAACTTTATTCGTCAGTAAAGAAGTTCTTCCAAACGGACATGAAATGTTGAAAGCATTTTTTTACTTCTTGTTTTAAATATCGGATGAGTAAGACTTTTTTTTTTTTTTTTTTGGTCAGGCAGGATCTGATGAAATTAGATTCTACAAACATTGTTTGGAATGCAACTCCAACCCAAGGGAAGGGGATGAGTAAAACTTTTTTTTTTTTTTTTTTTTTTTTTTTGATAAAACAAACAACAAAACACAACAACAACACAAGCAAGGTAGAGCGCTCTAGTGAACTCAGAACAGGGAAATCCACTTGAACATCTCTTCTCACACAATGAGGGAAATCCTCCATCCAGTAAAGATCCTCATCAACCGTTAAGGCAAACTTAGCCAGGCCGTGAGCGACTTTGTTAGCCACTCTGGAAATATGACTAACAAAAATAATCTGAAGACTGCAAATAAGAGAAGAAATCTCCTCAAGGATACTACCACCAATAATTGATGACTAATGAATTGTGTAAAAAATAACATTTCTTAAATGACTAAATTATAAATCTTCTTATCTTAAACTTATAGTGTTATTGAAGAGAAATAAATAAATAAAGGCAGTTTATTTCATATGAAAGCCAATTTTGAGTTAACAATTTGCAAATTTTGTTTTTTCCTTACAAGCTTCTAATCTTCATCAAACAAACATTTTAGAAGAAATTACACATTTAGCAAGGCACTTTTTCTCACCAAAAAAAAAAATTGAATAAATTAATGGAAACACCACATGAAAAATTTAGGTTTCCCCGTTGAATTTTTGAGCAGACATGAGGCTTTTGGTCAACCAAATTGCTGTTTCTCTAGATGAAACAACTTCTTCACCAAATGGTTTCAGCACACCAGCAAGTTCATCCAGTTTGTCCTGTTTAAGCAGCCGTGCGCATAGCTCCAGCAAAGACTCCAAAGCATCGGCTCTTTGCTGGCTTGGATTCTCCCACTCGCTCCTGCTTTCATCGCCACCCATGGCAGTGATTGTACTTAGTAATGAGATGTCACTTGGTGTCAAATTCATCACATTAGCATCATCCTTCTCTGTTTGCATGGAGTAACTGATATTATCTGATTTCTTTTGCGCTTCATCTTTACAAGGAAGCACATCATTGCTTGCAGACGACATGTTCTCCATGTGAGCATCTTCATTATGTCCATTCTGGCCTTCTGTTTTCGGTAAGCAGCCTCCAGGTGCTACATCGGGTTCATATACAGCTGATGATGAACTTTTATCATCAGGAGACTCATTATCGGTGCAGCCTACACTAGACATTGTCAATTTCCTGCAATCCTCTTCTGGTGCATCACCCTCTCCCACTATTTTAGCTTCAACAACTTGCAGGCTGCAAAGTGCCGGTTCTTGATCTTCTGTTCTAGAAGTCTTGACATCAACCTCCTGTGAATGTGGAACATGTGCAGCAGCAGGTTCTTCCTGTACTTCAGGCTGAGAATTCGGTGTGTACTCTGAGGTTAACTCGATGTCAGTGCTGACCTTTTGAGTTATGTCGTTAAGTTCAGCCTGCTTGTCTCTACTGCTGATGCTTACCTCAGTTTCAGTGGTCCTGTCTTTAGAATCGTCAATGGAGTTAGAGGTTTCCATAGTGTAGCTAGTAGGATCAGGATCGACTTTCTCGGTCTGTAGGTTATCATCACTGTGAGTTAAATTGTTTGGCTGGGCATCGGTATTTATCTCAAATGTTCGAGCAATTTCCAACAGGTTTGAGGATAAAGCCTCTTTGTATGCCTTTTCTTTGCCACTAACAAGTTTGCTAGATGGTGATTTTCTTGGTGATTTCTCCAAATTGTTTGTGGGCTTTATTGGAAGATAAACAGTAGATGGGTTTCGACACCGAAGGAGATATGGCTGCAAATGTGGATGCCTTAACAGCTCTGAAGCCTAACATTTCCAGAAGTTTGCAAATATAAGTATAAAATAGCATTGAGATTGACCAAATATGAAATCAGTGTTACTCAAACTCACCGTTGGTCTGTGTTCTGGGTTCTTCCTTAGCATGCTTTTAATAATTTGTTTCCTGTGCAATTGAATTTTCCCATCTCGTTTAATAAATATATTGACAACATTAAATAATCATATAAGATATTTTTCATTTGATATGTCTCTCTTCATGCAGGACACAGCTACTCCCTTTATAGAGTATGTAGTTGGGCTGCTTATAAGAGCCATACCGACACTAAATAGAAACAGAAAGGCACAATCCAATCCAATCCGAAACAAAAATGTCCGTACTGTTATATGAAATATTGGTCCTTGAGAAACTGAACATGTTTGAGATAGAATTGGAGAAAACACTTACAGAGTAGAGGAATACACAATTGGGAGTGGAGAAATGGAGGATCTGTTTATTTTGTTGATGAGTCCGGCCATGTCCTGTTGAGTTCTTAATAAATATGTTTTATTATGATATTTCACAGAATTAAATTCTAGACATTTTACTGGTAACTAGAAGTTAATATTATGAATCTTTCTCAAGCTAAAACTTACCGGAGCTCTAAACGCTGGTTGATGTGCAGCAATTTCAAACATACAGCAACCTGTATGACAGAAAGAGCTATATTTAATAAAGACTATAAACTTGATTTTAGTAAACTCAGAATCAGAATCATACTTGTGGATTTCTTACCAAGCGACCATATATCCGATTTATAGCCATAAGGTATATCTGCTAGGAGCTCAGGACACATGTAGTTAGGAGTGCCGACAACCTATATTAGATATAAAAGGGCATTAAAACATCTGTGAACAAGCTTTTAAACAAATGAAACCAAAAAACATTTACGTGGGTATGCATAATAAGTATTAGTAATCTGTGCATTTTTTATGAAATTTTAAGTGTGATAGTTAAAAGTAAGTTGGGAATGAAAGCTTGACAAAACCATAGAGTTTTGAGGGAATTTGCAGTAGGAAATATAGTTATGATTGAGGTATTGAAACAAAGTGAAAACGTTATATGCAACAAGTGAGAATTTGTACCGAGGAAGCAAGGTCTTCCGTATTGAGTAGCTTTGCAAGTCCAAAGTCGCCTGTACATTTCATTCAAGATATATAATTCTTAGGAGACATTATGAAGAAGCTAAACCTGTTGCAGAATAAAAATCCTTCTTTAATAGTAATCCTTTTGCCTCCATACCTAGCCGGATGTCATTCTCCTTTGTAAGGAATATGTTGGAGCACTGTAATAAGCATGGTTGCAAAAAAAAAACATGTATCAATCATAAACAATTTAATGGATGGATATAGGCTATATAGGTGTTATGACTAAATACTTCCAAAGCAAATATTTAGCCAAAGCTTACTAAAGCTCCTAAGGAAAGAACTACATGAGGAGACATGTACAAGCTACCGAGGAGAGACTTCTAAAAGAAAGGATGACATCAACCACAGTTGTCCTACCTTATCTAGAATCAGCCAATAAAGTGTGTCTCTAGAATCAGCCCATAAAGTGTGTCTATGTACCCCATGCCATGCAGTACCCAATATTTTATGAAGCGGGAATCACTAGCACACACAATAATCCTTCTCACTTAGTTGTGATCCCTTCATGCCTAAGGAAATAATAAAATTACCAACTAGAATCAACCACAAAGATGTTTTATCCGTTAGATTTAGATCCACCTGTCTTACATAGCAACTTAGCACGCTTTAGTTGACTGTGCATGTCTCCTAAGTCCTAGATGACATGTGGAGGTCAGAGTATAGTGAGTCAACCATTAAAGAATGAGAATAGAATGGCATAGAAATGTAAAAAGTTTGTTGTGTGTGGTTAGAATGAGAGAGTGAGGGGGAGAGAGAGTTTCTATACTCCCACTTTTCATGGTGTCATTGGTGACTAGAATATCTTTTCTTCCCTTTTAGATCATTCTTGGATAATACTAGCCTCTCCGTCTCTCCCCAGCCTCCACTTGTAGTCCACTACTTAGGAAATCTCCACAGTCAGCCAAAACAAACTGGGAGGCTGTGTAGGATAGGCAGCTCTGAATCTGTAGGATTACTTTCATTTAGGTGATTCTAGTTACTTGGTGATTTTATCATTTTGATAGGCAAGTGGGACCACAGCTGCGTACGGGAAGGATCCATGTGTGTGCTAGTGGTGCCCTCTCCCTAGAATATTGGTTACAACTTAGTTTGGAGCTCCACTTGTAGTCCACTACTTAGGAAATCTCCAGAGTCAGCCAAAACAAACTGGGAAGCTGTGTAGGATAGGCAGCTCTGAATCTGTAGGATAACTTTCATTTAGGTGATTCTAGTTACTTGGCAATTTTATCATTTTGATAGACAAGTGAGATCACAGCTGCATACGGGAAGGATCCATGTGTGTGCTAGTGGTGCCCTCTCCCTAGAACATTGATTACAACTTAGTTTGGAGCCCATTGACACTTTCTAGGCTAATTTCAAATAAGGCAGGATTGCTGATCATCCATTTGTTCTAGTCTGGTAGCTTATATATGTCATCTCATGTGGATTTTTTCTTTAGAGCTCAAGTCAGCTTAGGCCAATTGCTTAGGAACTATTTACACATAAGAATAGGTTTACCTTAAGATCTCTGTGAAGAACACGGTTCGAGTGCAGGTAGTCCACAGCTAGCAACAACTGGGTCAGCCATTTGCAGATTTTCTGGGGAGCAAGAAAGAATACAATACAGGGTAAGTGAATGTTACTTCATCCAGGTGCATATATATGACTGATTCCATGAAATCTTGTGGTTTACCTCTTCTGGGAAAAATGTTCCTCTGGCCTTCTTTATAATCTCAGCCCTGAGATAAAAGAAAATTTCAGTTTCGGGTTCAGTCATTTAAAAACTAGCAATCCTTTTGTGCTATAATTACCTTATATTATCATGAAGACCCTAGTTAACAATAATCTTACTTGAAAACTGTATGGACAGCGAAATGTGTATTTTTATGTCATGTTGTCTACTATAAGATGTAAAATTTGAACATAAACAGGTTAAACTTTTAAATGGCTTGTCGGCTATACAAGCGAAGATATTTATATGAATGGTAGCCTTAGTTGTTAAGGAGGTTCACAACTCTTACAAAAAGAGATTGATGATTTAGCTATGAGTAATGCTAGACATCCCACCTCACATCCCAACTTGTGAGATGTCAATTTGTGGGCGGATACACATTAATGATGATTTAACTCACTTAACACAAGCATCCAATCACAAATTGACACATCATTAGTTGGGATGGAGTTGGGATTGTGAGGTGGGATGTCTAGCATTACTCTTTAGCTATATTCCAGAGAGAGAAACAAGTTCAACAAGAAACATGTTATGTAATCCTACACCACAGAATCAATTTTGATATCAATGCAGACAAAAACATTGACATTCTATTCGAAATTTCCACTAAAGCTGACTTTCCTTTTTTATTGGTAAGATTTGATCCAAGGGAATACATCAACAACCATAAACCTTTCGTCACTTAAGCTAATCAGAAAATGCTACAAGGGGTAGTAACGTGTAACTTACACATCTCCTCCTTCGCAGTAGCAAGTTACAATACAGACACAGTTTCCCTATGATATGCATGGAGAGAACCAAACATGTTAGTATAAAGTCAACAATAGGAACAACTTGGTTTTATCATTTTAGAATTGTACCTACGTAAATCTGAATACAAAAATTTTGACATCTTTACCTTGTCCACCCAAGCATCTTTGTACTCCACAATATATGGGTTATTCAATTTGGAAATCAAGTCCATCTGCAACACAAATGGGTATAAAAAGACTTCAACGTGAGCTAGAATCATGTTTTTGAAAGGAAATTACTTTTTCATAAACTTTAACATAATAAAATTAGATAAGCTGCATGTCTAAGAGACTCTCTATTGAAAATATCTTCTCTTAAATTTGATGGGAAAGCCATTTAGGAAGGTCAGGATTAGGATCTTCAAATTGAAAATATTGAAAAGGAACGGTGCTTAATGTGACCATCATATCATTAGCTTGACTTTAGAGGGTTGAGGAGCAAATAAATTATGTTACTTCTCCTAGGAGGTTAAAATTGTGCTATATAAAAGACGGTGATGTTTTTAAAAAAAATAAATCACAACTACAGGTTTTGTTATGAATTTGTTACAACTTTGTTCATTTTGCATAGTTGGTCATGATTCTGCTGTGTGCCTGTGTGTTATTGCAGAGATGAAAAGCTGTGTAAACAAAGCAGAAGCAGAATGCAATATAACCAATTCTAGTAAGACTTTAAAAGTTACTAAAAGATAAATATCAAAAGGCATCAAAAAAAATACAGTAAAAGCACTAGGGTCTGAGGGGCTGATGAACTGATAGAATGTAGTAACTATTTAGAAAATAGAGATGAGCTATCTAGTGTTTTCACATGACCATATTTGTTTTTGTTGAACATAGTGTAGGTCTACAGGACATTCAGGACCTGTAACTTTCATTTGATCATAACAGTTTACAAGGAAATTTTGTCTAATCAATTAATTAGAATGGTTGATAAACATTAAGGAGGATATTCATATAAACTACAAATAAAATTTCATATATAATTGTATAATAGTCCTTTTCACTGATCGATCTTCTTTCTTTCTTTCTTTCCACTTAATCAACAGCTAACTTTTAGATAGGCATTTTCAACCATTACCACTCATGTATACTCCCCTCTTTTATTTCTCCACTTCTGTCTTTTATTCATCTATCGCTCTTTTCTTTCTCCACTACGCATACTAGAGCAGTGTTAAGGATCCAAAACGTAAAATAAACAATTCATATTTATTCTTCCAATACATCAATGCACCACTCGTAAGTTGTATCTTGTGATATTCTATCCAAAATGTATCCCCGAAAGGCCTTGGATCAAGGACCAAACTCCCCAGAATTTATTAACTACATTTGGTTGTTGTGAGGACAGAAAAAAAAAATGAAAAATATGCCAAATGCAACGTGAGTAAACTAATTTGAAAATCCTTAAACCCCAATTCCTTGTAGAATCTGCTGAAATCATTAGAAAAAATAAATTAAAAATAATAATGAAAGATTTAGAAGAAAGTGACCTCTTGATGTGCTGTACGTTTGAACTTATCAGTTTGCTTGGCCAAGCGAATCTTTTTGAGCACATACCTAATAACAATAAGAAATTCAACAACCAAACAAAGTCAATCGTCACTACCAGACACCAAATCGTGCCGACACTAAACTATTCCCATCAAACACTTCTGTTCTGCAACACTTTACCTTCTTCAAATTCCACTTTCTAAAACACTAACATGAAGATTTTTGCTACAATTGTTCATTGTTTGTGTGAGTTTGTGATGATGATGATAAGAATATATATGCAGAGAGAGAGAGAGAGAGAGAGTCGGAAGGAGAATCACTTACTTTTTTCTCTCGATTTTATGGAGAACAAGAAAGGCAGCTCCAAAAGCCCCTCTTCCAATCTGCTCAATTACGTCATAATCTTCCATCTTGGACTTGGTTTCGCCATTTTCGGTTTCCATCAGGACCTTCAAAAGCTACAACACATAAAAGATAGTAAACCCACTTGCAGTAGCAGATCAATTTTACTTGTATGAACTGAATTAACAAAAAAAAAAAAAAAACAACAAAAAAGTTTTAATTTTGTAAAAAATTATGCAAACCTCTTTGCCACTTTTGAGAAACCAAAACAGTGGAGACTATCTAGAGAAGGGGGGAAATTGTGCAAAAAGAGTGGTTCTTGAAATTATTGTAAAACACTATGATCTTGTAGAGAGGTAAAGACTAAAGAGACATAAAGTTGAGTAAAGCTGCAATCCACAATTATGGTTTTACACCACAACATATAGGGGAGGGAGGGAGGGAGGGAGGGAGAGAGAGAGGAGAGAGAGAGTGATTGAAAAATCAACTTAGCACTTACAAGAAAATTAGAAAGTTGATGACTTACCAAAAAGATAGAGAGAGTGAGAGAGAGAGAGAGAGAGGGAAGGACAAGTCAAGTAAAGCAACAAAGCACAAATATATAATTGGAATAAATGTTGATTATCTATTTATCTACCATTTACCAACAAAAACAAAAGCGAGTGAGAGAGAGAGAGAGAGAGAGGATATCAAATATGGTGATTGGTGACAGGTATAGAAGACCAAAGAAAAAGGCAGAGGCTTTGCTTGGATTTACAGATTCATGGGAAAAACACTCATTTCTTTCATTAATTTTCATATAAGAGAAAATTTCATAGCAAGCAGTTGTGAGGTCACCAATCATCATCTTCATAGCAAGAAATCTCCTTTTTTATTACTATAACAAAGTTTCAAGCTTTTTTGTGTTATTGGTTGGCCAGCAATTAGTGTTTAGTTTGGTTGGCTTAAACTTTCTTACAAACCCAAAGAATTTCATTATGTGCTTCTTTGGGGTTGTAATCATTGCATTCATAATATAAAATTTTTCTTTACCCAAAAAAAAGATAATATAAAATTTTGGTGGGCTGGAAATGGAATCATTTTGTGAACTCATTGCAATTAAAGGTAGTTGAACTTGAATCAATGTGCTTGCTTGACTAATAGAATATATATCATAATGAAGCTTATCTAATCTGTTTTATAGCTTTATCACTCATTTAGACCGTACTGCTACCACATATCAAACTTTCATTAAGCAAAGAAGTTTGTACGGGACAGATCTACCATGTTATCATGTTTAGCTAGTTTATCTTTCTTTATAAAACTATTAATCACAACGGTAATTAAGATTTAAATAATTAACAAAACTGCATTTTGAAATATACATTTGAACGCAACAAAGATTTATCCCTATAACAATTTATGCATTTTTGAGATTGCTTAATCAAAAGAGGGATAGCTTTGCTTTTGTGTGAAATGAAAAGGTATAATGTCATTATAGTTGATGATGATTATTTTGATCTAGATCAAGCGTATCACTTCTGTCTTAGCTTAATGGTAATATACAATACTCCTCACAACCATGATAACAAAAAGGACAAAAGAAAATTAACACCCATCATCAAATTTGCTTGGCAGAAACGTTAAAGCAAATCTTCAGTAAGAAAATGATTTCTCACTGAAATTTGGACATTCAAATTTTGGAGTACCAACAACACCCACTTCATATTTAACCTTTTCAAGGTTAAAGGATGGAAGGAGACCAAAGGGTACATTTCACACTGCTTTTTAGTGAAACTTTTGTCCTTTATAAGGAACTTTCTCTAGCAACTGTGCAGGCCATAGTTTTAGTTTGTCTGGTTATACCACCAACAGAAGTAGAACTTGAGAAGAACTCTTTCTTTGTTTTGGAAGGAAGTTTGGTTTGAAAAAATTGGTGGCCTTTTAGGCAACTTTCAGTCATATCAGAAATTATCACAAGTCACAACCATCATTATGGAGGAGAGGAAAACTTCCATGTACCCTTGGAGAAACATTGTGCCCACCTACTCCAAACACTGATGACATGGTAAACCCTCCCCACCATTTTTGTCCTTACAGCCAAGGAGTATTCACTCTTCAAAAGATGAACAATAGACAGAGACACACAACTTTGGTAGGAAGGGAAAGATGCCAAATAACTTAACTTGGGTTTCATGCAACATTCAATTTAACAAAGCTTATAACATTTACTAGTCAGCATTTTTTTTTTTTCTTTTTCTAATTTTCAATCTGGGCAAATAATTAACCAAACAACAAAAGCAACAGTAGCAGTTTACATAGTGCTGACAGAATCAAATTTTTACATCAAAATCAAGCCCTAGAGGAAAGTTCTATTCAAGAAAATTTACTTCCCTTTTGATTTTTTGGAGGCCCTACGTTTTTCAATTCTCTTCTGGATAGCCTCGAATTCTTCATCGGTGGGTTCTGGATTTGCACCATCATCACCATATTTAGACACCAGTGACGAGAACATGGAATCAAACTGGTCTTTCCTTTCACTTCGGCGTTGGGATATCATTGCATATAGATTTGATTCTGATTGTTTATCTGATCTGTATAATGAAAAACCAAAGATAGTTCATTTTCAAATAATGAATGAGTCTGACATAAGAATACCCTAAAAAATTGAAGCAAAAGACCATGGCACAGAAAACTCACTTTTTCTTCCTCTTTGAAGGACTGGTTGGTGGTTTGGTTTCCGACACTTGTTTTTCCCATTTCTGGTAGGCTTTCGTTGCTTTAATTTCCCCTACACGAGACAGTGACATTAGTGTTGTAGTCACATTAAAAATATGAGACAATTGAGGACAATAAATCATCTGAAAAATTTAATTCACTAAGGCAGGACTCTTCAAGTTATGGAAAGCAACCAATAGGATGTTGGTTGTCCACTTCTAAGTTGAAAACAAGTACCAAGCTCAGATGTAAACTCTTACCAACAATTTCTAAAACAGCAAAATTCAATGGCCAAATTATACCTAACAAAAGATAGTACAAAGCTTTACCTGAAGCTATTGCCTCGTCTAAAATATCCTTGAAACGGTGTGAATCAAGTTTAGGATCCGAACAAAGCATTGAGCAGAAAAGCCTGTGACAGAGTTTTAAATCGTTAAACTGACAAGTCTAAAGGAAATAAGAGAAATACGTTGCTCTTTTTACCTCTTCATATTCCCCTTTAACTCCTTATACAGATCAATCAAATCTTTCTTCTCAGAATCAGATCCCCTGTAGTTTGCTTGAAACTCTTCAATATCAGCCTCAGTAACCTGAATTCAACATATCCTCTGTTAACTAAACATAACAGAAAACATGAATATGAGGTGTTAACAAAAATATAATGGGAAAAAAATGTAACCTTTTTGTACATAGCTCGAAAAAACTCTTTCAAATTTTGAACAACATCCCCTGCGAGATCCTGCTCAACAAAAAGGACAAACATTCAATACATAACATCCTGATAGTTAAAAATGGTTCTCAAGTTTCCAAGATAATTAAATAGTTCATTATGTTTACATAGCAAACTCAAAAACAAGTAATATTCCGATTAGGAAGGTTGAAAGTCAAGAAATATAATCATTAAATAATGACCCGCAATTGATTTCAACCCTTGTTTAATAGTTAGGAAGGAAATTTTGTTCACCCAGTCTTAAAAAAAAAATAGAATTCTAAAGAGATAAATGCCTCCTGATGGTAGAATGCAAATGGAAAATCTTTTGTCATCATGGAGTGTACAGTAGCTCTAGACTACATAATCCAACCAAAAACTGATAAAGAATAGGTCGTAAGCACTCACTGCGTCATCAACACAACCAGTCTGGTCATAAAGTGCTCGTTTTTCCTCATCACCGAGAATGGATATGACTTTTTGCAGGTGCTGAAATTTCTCCTTAGCGTCCTGTAAGAAGAATAAGACAGGGTGTAAATACAGATAAGGATTACTGGACAACCAGAAGTCCAGAACTAGTAATCCAACATCAATAAATCAATTTGTACCGCATCACCAGGATTTTTATCAGGATGGAGTCGCAAGGCCAACTTATGGTATGCTCTCTTTATCTCTTGTTGAGATGCTGCCCTTTCAACACCAATAACCTACACACAGAAGGCCATTAGTTGATATTAGTTGTCATATCTTGCTTCACTAGACTTTACCTGAGAATGATAAGGAATGTTGGGGGACCATGTATGAATCTACAAATTTAAATTCTTGGGACAAAATTCACTAGCGGTACAGAAAAAATTACTATAAAGCAAGCCAGATGAATTGTTAAGAACTTTGTTGCACAATGTGTAGAATAAACAAAGTTTACTAGAAAATTATAACGTCAGCAATAACCATACATGACTAATGCAACATAACTTTATTCATAGCCAAAGAGAACCTTATGGTTAATTGGAATCCAAAGTGCAAGGACTGCATTTCAGAGTACATATAATTACAAGGAAAAGATTACCATCAAATTTAATGGGTGGCTGTGTAAAGCAAAAGACAAACACTCATTAAAAACTTCCGGCATAAAAATAAATTGCTACACTTCAAGGTGATTGGCAGACAGTAGGAGGCATGAAGACAGTGAACATTGAGTTATCGAAGTATCTGGAGAATAACAAGAACAACAAAACCTAGGCAAACAGTCTTTGAAAAGTGCATTTCAATATCAAGTTACTGTCTAACTTAACACAATGTCAAACTTTAACATAAACAAACTATAGCAAATCCTCATTAAAACTTTTCCAAAGAAACTAAAAATGTTTCCGTCAACCTGGCTTTTGCTTTTACTAATTTCAAGGGGTTTTATGCAATTGGAATCTTCTAGCCTCTATGGACCATTACAACAACTTCAGGCAAATCCTTCAATCTACTTCTTTGCCTCACAATCCAGAACAATCTTTCTTCTCAAAACGTCAACCCCAAATTAGGCAACTACTCATGGGTTTTTTGCTTTTCTTAATTCTGCTTAAACTATTACAAGAACAAATAAAATCAACCCACAATTATAATTTCTAATCATTTAGTAAATCAAACCCGGTTACAAAAATAAAACATAAAAATTTGCATAAAAGTAAGAAAAAACAGATGAGTGTGGTACCTCGTATAGGCTCTTCTCGTTGGAGGAAGACTGATTCAGATTCTCCTGATTTTGTTCCTCCTCTTCTTCTTCATGTGAAACCCTAGTTTTCTTCTTCTTTCCCATTTTAATTTTTCCCCACAAAAGGAGAGAAATCTGGATTTGCTTTTAGTGTTTTAAAAAGTATAAATGAAGAAACTGATAAGGGTTGGGTACTTGGGTTTAATATTTATATGCCCTCGACTTCTTATGTTTTCGCCTCCGATATCTTCCCGCCATTTCGGGCCTTTTTCCCGCCGGAATTATCAGCTGTGCTTGGTCAATTGTGTTCCCCTACGTTAAATGATTTAATCACCACCGTCAATTAATCTTGGGACCCACAGAGTGGAATGTATAAGAGTTTTCGGCCGTCAATCCTAAATTGTCTTGCTGATATTTGGAATAGATTAGGATGGGTCATGTTAATTGGTGGTGGCAATGTGGACCGTCACGGCCCATTTGTGTCGGGCCGAAGGAGTCCGTTTTAGAAAACGGGCTTGGCCTGGCACGGCAGAGCAAAATGCCATGCCATGCTAGGCTTAGCCCGTTTTTAAAAACGGGGACCCGGCACGTGCCTCATGTGTCGTGCTAGCGGATCGGGTCGGGTCAGCACGTAGGCCAATAATTTATTTTTTTATATAATTTAAATATTTTAATTCAATTATAGTACATTATAATATTGTTTAAACAATTTAAATTATGCAATTTTAATTGTAATTTGTCTATCTTATATATTATTTTAGTGTAATAAAAAATGTAGAAAATAGATAGATTTATTATTTTATTTGAAAAAATAATTCAAAGAATAAATAAACATAAAATATTAATTGAAGAATTATTTATTTATTTCGGATTTTTCAGTATTACATGATTGTCTCATTAAAAACCTTATCAAGAAAAACCCAATGGAATAAAAATTTGGTAAGGGAAAAAAAGTGCAATCTTTAGCATATGTGGAGTCGTAATGGGCCCATTTCGGTTCCGTTGTAGTTATGTATAGGTTATAGTGTCTATATGTCCATGTCGAGCCATGCATTTATCAATATGGGGTCTATGCCTGGCCTGGCCCATGACACAGGTGGGTCGGCCAGGCCGGGCCCACCAGGCCCGGTACATTTTGACACTACTAATATTAATATTCGGGTTGATAATTTTATATCAACTGTGTAACATGTTTAATATGTATATATATATTAAAATATTACGGAAATTTAGAGGTTTTTTTTTTTAGGAAAATGACTCGAACCCATAACCTCATGACATAGGTACAACATGTTTAATAAATCTATTATATCCGTGTGTAGCTAATCGTTTTTTGGTTTGCACGATTATAAGGGTAATAATATAATTTACAACGTTTAGGGTATACTTGTAGTATTCGTGTTATAGATATTAATCCAATATGAAAACTTTAAAATATATAATATAATATGTTGCATTCGTGATAACCTTATCCAATTTTAACCATATCATGTACGTGATTAAATGTAGAAACTGATTAATAATCTATCATGTCCGTGTTAATTCAAAAAAATAATTTTCTGTTATATTCATGTTGGACCAAATAGACCTATCAACCTAAATTGTTGGTGATAGAGCTACCATTGAATGACTATTTTGCTATCCTGTGTGGGCTCAAATTGGCTTGTGATTCTAGGTTACATCCGTGTATTATTGAATCCGATGCTAAGGTGGTAGTTGACTGGAATAATATTGGTAAGTCTCTTGATGCTGAGATTGGGAGTGTCATTGCTGATATCTACTTGCAGCTGAAGCAGGCTCATTGCTCGTCTGTTATTTTCGTTCCTAGAATAGCTAATCAAGTAGTCCAAGTATTAGCTAAAAACGGACTCTCTGTTGTTGAGGATATAATTTGGCTGGAAGAATTTCCTTCATGTGTTGGTTCATTTATTTCAACTGAATGCCGTATTCCTTTGTAATGTTTGTTTCCTTTTAAAAAAAAAAAATGACTATTAGTTTATTACTGCAAAAAGTACTTGGATAAATATATCACCAAACCATTTACCAATTCAAAAGATATTAAACTTTATATATGGTTAAAACAAAATTTATATAATTTATATAATTATTATTGACAGTTTTCATTATATTGAATTATATTATATTTATAAATTTAGTATCGTACATTTGTTACATTGTAAAACTTAAATCGTCTAATTATAATATTTATATAAATAATTTTAAATATGCCAATCACTTACAGTAAAACCCCATAAAATAATAAACTTATCGCTAGGGCGATATTCATTAAGATTCTCATGATTTTGTTCCTCCTCTTCCTCTTCTTCTTCGTGAGAAACCCTAGTTTTATTTTCTTCTTCTTTCCATATTTTTTATTTTTCCCCACAAAATGAGAAGAGAAATCTGGATTTGCTTTTAGTGTTTTAAGGGTTGGGTTTAATATTTATATGCCCTCTACTTCTAATGTTTTCGTCTCCAATTTATTCATGTTATTTTGGGACTTTTTCTGCCAGAATGATAAGTTGTGTATGCTCCACTGTGTTCTCTGCGTTTAATGATTTCATCACCACCGTCAATTTATTTTGGGACCCACAAAGAACAAAATTTATACAATTTATATAATGTTGTAAATATAGAAAAAATAGAGAACAATAATTAAATAACAAATAAATAAATAATAAAATATAAGAAGATAGAAGGAAAGATGAAAGAGAGAGAGAGAGAGATGTGAGAAATCATATTGCCTTGCCTTATTATTTTAAGTGAATCAGGTGAGTAACAACAAAAACATACACCGATTACAACAAAACCATATAGGCAACATCATGAGAGGTGCTTATTGCCATTCTCCATCTAGATTGACACATGACAAAGCAAAGGAACACATGCCTAGCTTCATGTGTGTCCAAGAAATCAAGAAAGAAGTGAAGGTGGTGGAAAGACATATAAACATGTGTTGCAACACTCCTCCTTGGATTTCCACTATTTGCATTTTAATTTGTTAGGAAAAACTCAATGGGACAAAAACCTCAACAAAATATATACAATGATCTTCTGGATCAAGTAGTGTAGATGTGTTCAGAACTGTCTCATTAAAACCTTTCCGGTAAAACCCAGTGGGACAAAATCCGGTAAAAGGAAAAAGAATACAGTACACATATATCCATTCAAAAATTTTGATCCCCCTGATTGAACGCTCCCCCTGAATGAAACTTCAATATCAATCCTGTAATTTGCAGAGTTGATGCATGTCAATCCCATATACCAGTTTCTCAAAAGTTGATGTAGGCAATGTTTTGGTAAACAGATCTACAAGATTATCTGTAGACCGTATTTGTTTAACATCAATCTGTCGACTCTGTTGAAGTTCATGAGTATAGAAGAATTTGAGAGAAATATGTTTGGTTCTGTCTCCTTTGATATATCCCCCTCTAACTTGAGAAATACAAGCCGCATTATCTTCAAATATCGGTGTTGACATTCTTGTAGATAATGAAAATCCACATGTATTTTGAATATAAGAAATTACTGACCTTAGCCACACGCATTCTCGGCTTGCTTCATGAAATGCAAGGATCTCAGAATAATTAGATGATGTAGCAACAATAGTTTGCTTTGTGGAGCGCCAGGAGATTGCTATGTCATTATAAGTAAAAACATACCCCGTTTGTGAACGAGCTTTATGGGGATCAGATAGATACCCGGCATCAGCATAACCAAGTAAACCTGAAAAGTTGTTAGATTTTGAAAAATATAATCATAAATCCTTTGTTCCATGAAGATAACGAAAAAGATGTTTGATCTCATTCCAATGTCTTCGAGTTGGTGTTGAACTGAATCTAGCAAGCAAATTTACTGAAAATGCAATATCTGGTTGAGTACATTGAGCCAGATATAATAAAGCACCAATTGCATTAAGATATAGTACTTCAGGACCAAGTATCTTTTCACCATCTTCCAGTGGTCAGAATGGATCTTTCTTAGGATCAAGAGTTCTAACAATCATAAGAGTACTTAATGGGTGAGCATTAACCATATTAAATCTTTTCAGAATCTTTTCAATATATGCTGATTGATAGATAAGTATTCCGTCTGATTTATGCTCAATCTCCAGACCGAGACAATATTTTACCTTTCCCAAGTCTTTCATTTCAAATTCCTTTTTCAAATATTCAGCAGTTTTCAGGAGCTCTCTAGGAGTTCCAATCAAATTCATATCATCAACGTAAACTGCTATAATAGCAAATCCAGATTCTGATTTCTTTATGAAAACACATGGGCATATGAGATTATTGATATATCCCTTTTTAATCAAATATTCACTGAGGCGGTTATAGCACATGCGCCCAGATTGCTTTAATCCATATAAGGACATTTGCAATTTAATCGAGTATAAATTGCGAGGTCTCGAGTTGTATGCTTCTGGCATTCTAAATCCTTCAGAGATTTTCATATAAATATCTGAATCGAGTGAGCCATATAGGTAGGCAGTTACTACATCCATAAGACGCATTTCAAGTCTTTCTGAGATAGCCAAACTTATCAGAAATTGAAAAGTAATTGTATCCATCACTAGTGAATACGTCTCATCAAAATTAATACCAGATCTCTGTGAGAAACCTTGTGCTACAAGTCGTGCCTTATGTCACACCACCTCGTTTTTCTCATTACGTTTTCGTACAAAAACTCATTTGTATCCAACAGGTTTGACTTCTTCAGGCGTCTGGACTATTGGTCAAAATACTTTACGTTTACTTAATGAAGCCAATTCTGCTTGAATTGCTTCTTTCCATTTAGACCATTCAAACCTTTGCCTACAATCATTGAGGTTATGAGGCTCATAATCATCATTTAAAATTTTAGTAGCCAATGTATACGAAAATATATCATCAATGATTGTTTCTTCACGATTCCACATTTCTCCTGTATAATTTATAGAAATTTCCTCATTTCTATGTTCTCGTATCTCTTCAGAGATTCCTTCCCCTGCAGGGGTTTCTTGTGTCCTTTCAGGGACATCTAACTCTTGTGGAGTTGATTCAAGGAAAGTGGATTTATGTATTATTTCAGGAACATGATCCTGATATTTTGTTTTCTTCCTTTGGGGAACAATATCTTTCGAATCAAGTGGCCAACCACGCTTATGGCATACAGTAGATGATTCTTTTGCTATTATTTGTTTAGATCATTCTTCTGGAACAATCACCCGTACTGGTACATTAACAGCTGGGATGTGTGATTTTGTTACCTTAGTAGCATCTGTAAATCCATCTGGTAACTGATTTGCTATTGTTTGAAGATGAACTATCTTGCGTACTTCATTATCACACTGAGATGTGTATGGGTCAAGATGAGTTAGACCAGAAACTTTCCAAGAAAATTCACACTTCTCTTCAGGAGAAGTTTTTTTCTTTCCCTAATGATGGGAAATTTCCCTCATCGAAATGACAATCAGCAAATTGTGCAGTAAAAAGATCATCAGTTAAAGGTTCCAAATATCTAATAAGTGATGGTGAATCTAAACCAACATATATTCCCAAATGCCGTTGGGGTCCCATTTTAGTTCTATTTGTAGGTGCAATTGTAACATATACTGCACAGCTAAAAGTACGCAAATGAGAAATATCTGGTTAATGGCCAAATACAAGTTGCACAGGAGAATATTGATGATAAGTAGTGGGACGAAGACGAATTAATGCAGCAGCATGTAAAATAGCATATCCCCAAACAGAAATTGGTAATTGTGTTCGTAATAATAAAGTTCTTGCAATTACCTGGAGACGCTTGATAAATGATTCTACTAATCCATTCTGAGTATGAACATGTGGAACTGGTTGCTCAACATCAATCCTAACTGATCTGCAATATCCATCAAATGTCTTGGAAGTAAATTCACCAGCATTATCAAAGCGGATTGATTTGATCGGATGATCGGGAAAATGTGCCCGAAGCCTAATAATCTGTGCGAGTAATCTTGCAAAAGCAACATTGCGTGTTGATAATAAGCAAACGTGTGACCATCTGCTGGGTACGTCAACTAGGACCATAAAATAGCGGAACGGTTCACTTGGTGGATAAATAGGTCCACATATGTCCCCTTGAATCCTTTGTAGGAATGATGAGGATTCAAAGCCAACTTTAGAATGGGATGGTTTTATTACCAATTTCTCTTGTGAACATGCAGTACATAAATTTTCATAAGATAAAAGAATCTTCTGGTTCTTTAATGGATGCCCATGAGAATTTTCAATGATTCTACGTATCATTGTAGATCCCGGGTGACTAAGACGGTCATACCAAAACATAAATATTTTTGAGTCTGAGAACTTCTGGTTCATAATTGCATAAATTTCTACACCTCTTATAAGAGTGAATATAATCCAGATGATAAACCACACAGCTTTTCCATAATAAGCTTCTGGCCTGAATTATGAGAAGTAATGTACAGATACTCAATATTCTCATCATTTATAGTTTCTATGTGATATCCATTACACCGGTGGATCTACTAGAATATAAAGCATCACTGATACATATTTTAGTATCGTTTGGTAACAATATCATGGCTTTACCGGAGCCTTCTATCAGATCTGCTGGACCCGATATTGTATTAACATTTGCTTTGAGCAAGATTAAATTCAGAAAGTATTTCTTATTCTGCAGAATCGTATGCGTCGTTGCACTATCTGGTAGACATATATCTCCTGTATCTTGCTTTTCAATATCAATCAATTTATCGTTTAAAGACATATCTATTCACAAAACAAAAACAAAAATAAATAAAGTGCATATCAGACAAAGTGATCAAAAGTATAAACATAAAGATATGAAAATATATCACTTCATAAAACAAAATCATGAATCATATTGATTTTTCGAATTTACGGTTCGACCATGAACTGCAGGTTCATAAAATTCAGAAAACTTCAGGTTCTAAATAGAAATTACAAATTGACTTTCGAGATGAAAGAATCGTAACTTGATCCAATTCAGAATTCCTGGTTCTAATAAACTTCGACATAAAAGTTTTAATATCACAATTTAAATTAAATTCAGAGTTTCAAGTCTGATTAGAACTTCATGTTCAAAACTTAAGAACTTCAAGTTTAGATTCAATACTTCATATTCAAAATTAGAACTTCAGATGGTGATCGGTTTGTAAAACTGTGCCAACTTAAATATTATAATGATAAATCCAGAAACTTTAGATTTTGGTTAGTCGGTCAAGTCGAGCTTGGTTTAAATTCAAAAAATTTAATGATTGATCTAATTAGGCTCAACACATAATTTATACTAATTCAGAAACTTCAGGTTCTAGTTAGTTGGCATACTCATATACATAAATTACATAAAATTAAATAGATGTGTAAAATTAAAATAACAGATAATACAACAAAAATAAGATTAAGAAGAATGAAAGAATAACAATATGAGATAAAGTGAATAGGGGAGAAAATTTACTATTTGCTTTTATTGATGATTTCGGATTACATCCTGACCATACAATTTCAGCTGTGTAGTGATTTTGAATAAAACAGTATTATACTTAGAGACTAGAGATGCACATTTCCCCCCGGGGCCCCAATTTTCCCCGTCCCCATCCCCATTTGGGGATTTTTTTTTTGGGGAAAAATGGGGAAATGGGGAGGGATGGGGATGAAAATTATCCCCAAATTGAAATGGGGATGGGGATGGGGATGGGGGGGAGGTCCCCCATCCCCATTTCCCTATTTCCCCTAATTATATATAATAATATAAATATAATTATAATATATATATATATATATATTTTTTATTCTTTGAAAACCTAACTCCCTAACCCTAAGTATATATACAATTTTACTCATTTTAACTTCAAGACCTAAAACCTAAAACCTAAAGTTGCTCTCATTTTCTCAACAATTAGTTGTTATTGTAATGAACTTGTGAATTTTAAAACACTTTATTTTGTATTTGTAATGCACTAATGAATTTTATTTTATATTTGCAATGGAATGTTTGATTTTTCAGTTTAATTTGTAATTTTTATTCAAATGGGGAAACGGGGAAACGGGGAAACGGGGAAAATGGGGAATTGGGGATGGGGATGGATATAGGTCCCCCTAAAATTCCCCATCCCCATTTTCCCCAAATGGGGAAATGGGGAGGGATGGGGGAAGGGTCTAGGTAGTGGGGATGGGGATAGGGGGACCTATATCCATCCCCATTCCCCAAACGTGCATCCCTATTAGAGACTGATCCAAAACCTTGAAAACATAGATGTTGCCACCGATACCTTAGCATTTGGTAATGCAACATCGGGTTGGTTATCAAATCGGTCTTTTAGTTCTTGCCATAGAACTTCTGGTTCTGTGACAGTTAGGTATTGAGCTTTTAGATCGTAATTGTCCTCAGACACTTCCAATGCAGCAAATTTCAAATTTGCAAGCTTTGACATTCTTACAACTTCTGGTTATCCGAAAATCACAATCGAAGTCAGAACTTCTAGTCTGATAAAAATCCGAGGAATTTAAATCTTCAGATATGTAAATAAATATTTATAAATAAATAAATCCAGAAGCTTTAGGTTCCGGTAATGATAAATAAATTCATAAACTTCAGGTTCTTGATGGGTAACCAAATTGTTTAAATAAAAATTACAAAATAAAATGCGTAATAATAAATGCGGAAAGAGTAAATCCAGAACTGCGGGTTCTGGTAGGTTGGCATAGCCAATTTCATAAAAGCGTATAAATAAATAAATGCGAGAAAATAAATCGCTTAAAAGTAAATAAAATGCACGAAAGTAAATTGTGTAAAAGTAAAATGTGAGAAAGTAAATTCAGAACTACAGGTTCTGGTATTAATAAATAAACATTTGGAAACTTCAGGTTTTAATAATAATAAATTCAAAACTTCAGGTTCTAGTAATAAGTCTAGGAACTTCAGGTTCCAGTAATAATAAATTCAGAACTTCAGATTCTGGGAATAACAATATTCGTGCTGATAACGTGTTGTAAATAAAATAGAAAAACAATAGAGAACAATAATTAAATAACAAAGAAATAAAGAATAAAATACAAGAAGATAGAGGGAAAGATGAACGAGAGAGAGAGAGAGAGAGAGAGATGTGAGAAATCATATTGCCTTGCCTTATTATTTCAAGTGAATCGGGTGAGTAACAACAAAAACATACACCGATTACAACAAAACTATACATATAGGCAACATCATGAGGGGTGCTTATTGCCATTCTCCATCTAGATTAACACATGACAAAGCAAAGGAACACATGCCTAGCTCCACATGTGTCCAAGAAATCAAGAAAGAAGTGAAGGTGGTGGAAAGACATATAAACATGTGTTGCAAAATATAATTATTTTTGAAAATTTCACCATATTGAATTATACCTATTTGTTTTGGACAGCATTTAAATAAATTTAGTATAAGTATTTAGTATCAAGTTGTATAAAACTTGAATCGTCTAATTATAATATCTATACATCAAATTTTAAATATGTCAATAGTATTAGGATCTTAATTCAGTAGAATGTATATTCTATTCTATATAATAATAGAAGTGGAAATTGCTATAAATGACCACATCTAACATGGAAATTTTGTTTATAACCACAAACGAAAATTTTATTGTTAATAACCATGTTCTTATAAATTTACTTGAATGCCCCCATATAAAAACAATCTCAAATCAACTCTCTCTTCTTCTCTTTTTTCTTTTTCTCTCCTCTGCTTTCTGCTCTCTCTCTCTCTCTCTCTCTCTCTCTCTCTTGCTTTTGCCGGCGTGCGTCTTGCGACAGCGTCGTGTACTATTTGGCTTTGCAAATGCTGTTGGCTTCGCAAACCAAGGGAAAATGCGACCGCGCCGTGCGCCTTGCATTGTGCAACATCGCCGTGTGTTGTGCGCCTTGTGTGTTGTTGGCTCCCCCTCCGCCGGTGATGTCATCTATAGAAAAAAGGGAAGGGAAGAAGGGAAATTGGGTATGATTTCAAGTTTCACATTTTAGTTTTAGGCATGATTCCACGTTTGGTCCAGATTTTAGTCGTGATTTCAAGTTTGGTCAGATTTTAATCGTGATTTCAAGTTTGCTCCAAATTTTAGTCGTGATTTCAAGTTTTCTACAAGGTTTTTTAAAAAAACTAATTTCAGAAGTATTCTTGTAATTTATGAATATACACTGAATTTTTTTTTTAAAAAAGTGGTTATTAACAATAAAATTTTCAAAAGTGGTCAATAATGAAAGTTTATTTTTTCCAATAACTACTTTTGGTTTTCTCTCATTGTATATATAAATAAAATTAGGTTAGCAAAAAACAATTTCTAATGTCATTTGATTTTCAATTCAATATATATATATATATATCTTATTATCTAATTAAGAGTAAGATATTATTAGTGGAAATTGCTAGAAATGACCACATCTAACATGGAAATTTTATTTGTAACCACAAACGAATATTTAATTGTTAATAACCATGTTTTTGTAAATTTACTTGAATGCCCCCATATAAAAACAATCTCAAATCAACTCTCTTTCCTTTTCTCTTTTTTTTCTTTCTCTCTCCACTACTCTCTCCCTCTCTCTCCCCGATCTCTCTCTCACTAGCGTGCTTTGAGGTGTCGCCGAGTGCAGACAAGCTTCTAGGCTTCACGGTAGCGGCAACGCGCATCGTCGTGCACCGTGCGTGTAGCTGTCCTTCGCAAACCGCTAAGGCGACGCCGTCCTTCACACCCAGCCGACAGCGCCGTCGTGCGTCATGCTGTCGGAGCTTGCACTTCACCAACGCACGGATTTGCAGAAAAAAAACAAAGAAAATACCTAAAAAGAAAAAAACTTAATTTGGGGAAGAACGGAAATTAGACATGATTTCAAGTTTCACATTTTATTTTAATTATGATTTCAAGTTTGAGGTTTTTTATAAAAATTAAAATAAAATAAAAAATTTCAGGGATACTCTTGTAATTTATGGACATACACTTAATTTTGTTTAAAAAAGTGGTTATTAACAATTAAAGTTTTAAAAGTGGTTATTAACAAAAGTTTAATGTTTCCGATAGCTACTTTTAGTTTTCACTCTATTTATTATTGATAAATATAAAATTCGAAATTCTATAGATCGACATATTCTATTAATTGTTGTGTTTGTCTTATTTGAGTTGATTTATTTTTTTATTAAAATTTGGGCCGTAGGATATTGTTGTCTAATAATATCTAGACAATAATATCTTATATGAAAAGTTAAAAAATAAAATCTTTTAAAATATCTCAAAAAAAAAAAACAAAAGAAATAACAATGGTGCAGGTGTGAAGCCCAGCCAAGCCCAGCCCACCCAATCTGTAACGCAGAGTGGTTGGTGGGCCACACAATCCATGTCAGCCACGTATTGAAGGGGCAATGCCGTAAATAAGTTGATTTTTAAGGGCAGAGAGTTAAGCATCACCGACTCAGTGGAAAGCGTTCGTTGGCAGAGAAAAAGTGGAGTCTTAAATAGAGCAACAAAATTCATTGACAGACAAGTTTAAAAAAATTAATAATAATAATAATAGTAGGAACAAAAAATTAAATAAATAAATAAAAATCATACGAATCCAATCTCTCTCTCTCTATCCTTTTGTTTGGTCTCCGTTTTCTCTTGTTATAATTCGATTATCTCTTCGATCAAGGTTAAGATTTCTTTATATACCACGCCGAATTCGTTTTCGGCTTTCGTCGTTTTATTTTTTATCGAAACTTTCAATTTCGTTTTACTGATTTTAGGGCTTTTTGTTTTCTTTGACAGGAATAACCTAATTCGATTTTGTTCATCAAGATCGGAGAGAATAAAACAGGTGAGGGGTTTCATTATTTATTTTGTGTTGTGGGAATTTATTTGATAGTTTCATTTGCGTCTACTTCTTGTTTGAATGAAATTGCTTTTAATAATTCTAATTGGTTCGGTTTAATTTTCCATTTGATGCTTCAAGATTGAGGATTTTAGGTCATCGTGATTTATTTTATTGAATTGAATTTTTTTTTTTCCCTCTCACATGGTAGTTTAAAGTGTTGGGTATTATATATCTTAAGTTCTTGGACTCTTAGTCATCGATTTCAGTCTCATGCGATGAATTGTATTCGTATTAGCTTGCTATGGACTAACTTGGGTGAGTCTTGGGAAGTGAAAACTATGCTTTCCGTTTATATATGTTAGAAATGTATGGTGCAAATTCTATAGCTAATTAGATGGTGTAGCAAGTGATTACTAAGAAAAAGTGTGCTTTCATTCTGTCCAAAGATTGGTAGGCTGTCACTCAATTTTCAGGCTTGCAGATTGGTTGAATAAAGAGATTTTTTTTTTCTTTAATGAATTCTAAGTCGTTTTGCAATGTAACATTGATATTTATGAAAATAATTACCCTTACTCATGCATACTATTCATTAATGTTTCTTCTACTCCCTATTTGACACTTTGGGTTGTAGGTTATATAATAAGTGTATTAGTATCCCAAGTCATGCATGACCATCCGCTGTGTGTTGGTATATCAATCATGTGTATTATATTGTTCAACGCTCATAATTTGCTTACTGCCAACCTGCTAAGCAAGTTAATTCTCTTAAATTCTCATGGTTTAGGAGCAGTTATCTAAAGGCTCTTGGTCACTCTTGCTTTAGGTACAATCAGCTTCGTGCTATTACCATGGATTTACATTTTGTTTCAGTCATTGGTGTTGATTAAAGTTGGGTTGCAAATTCACTTCTTTTCTTTTTCTTCCCCCTTATTTAGAAACTTCTCCTTGTGCTCCTGAATGTATCAATTTGTATGTCCAATCTGTCTTGATGCATATCTACATGGATGATTGAGTTGGTGTGAGCGAGTGAATTTTTTGTGGGTTTCGTTTTATATCGGTTTAGATGGTAAAATTTATTTCCTGGCAGGAGATTAGAACAGATGGAATCACACGATGAGACAGGATGCCAAGCTCCTGAAGGTCCTATTCTTTGCATTAACAACTGTGGCTTCTTCGGAAGTGCTGCAACCATGAATATGTGTTCCAAGTGCCACAAGGCCATGAGTCTTAACCAGGAACAGGCCCAACTTGCAGCATCATCTATTGGAAGCATTGTGAATGGCAGCTCTAGTGGAAATGCAAAGGAACCTGCTGTTCCTGGTCTCATGAATGTAAAATTTGAAAAAGTGGAGTCTAAATTCTTCTCCTCAGGAACGTCCAGTGATTCATCCACTACCAAGTTTGAGTTCAAGGCAAAAGAGGGCCCTAACAGGTGTACATCTTGCCGAAAGCGTGTTGGTTTAACAGGTTTTAATTGCAGGTGTGGGAACCTCTTCTGTGCAGTTCACCGATACTCTGATACGCATGACTGTTCTTTTGATTACCGGACTGCCGCCCGGGAAGCAATTGCAAAAGCCAACCCTGTTGTGAAGGCAGATAAGCTTGATAAAATCTAAGAGTCTTGAACTGAACTGAAGTGAAGCTTTATGTAATGAATATGATGCTTTGCTTTTTGTGCATGCGTCTTCATATAAGCTGGCTGCTTGTCTTGTTAGGTGTCCTTTATTGATATAAATGCTTCACTTCTTCAGGTCATGCTTTTGAGGACATCATTGCAGTTGTAATCTCCTTGCTGATTGGCAAGGAATCCTTTGTTGGCTCCAGTGTGTAAGTTCTTATTTGTGCTGGTTTGATGGACATCTTTGTGGTTACTTTGTAATATTGCTTTCTGGTTGGTATGCATTTCTTTCTGGCAGTAAATGGAAAAATGGTATTTGCGGCACTCCCCATTCATCTTTCAATCTGCCATTTGTTTTTACAGTCCTCGACTAATTCTTTGCATGGATCTAGAAGCATGTTGTGTCAATTCTATCATGGATCATGATCACACACTATTGCATTTTGTAATATACCTTTCCAGTTAAATTTTGGGAGTTAATGGTGCCTGGCCATTGCCCCCATTGGTTCTCCTCCTGAGCACTAATCATGGTTGCACTAATGTCTTCTTCTTAAAGCATTGTGCAGCATATATATATGAGTTCTCGACTCGAATTTTGCACTATACCGTAGTATAATGAGAATAAGTATCACAATGGTAAGTCTTGTTTACAGTATGTGAATGAGAGCTCCTGTTATAGTTACGTTGACCATAAGAGAAGGGTTGGTTCACGACTCTTTTAAGAGCGGCAACCACCCTGAGATTAAATAATTCCTAAGTGCATTATTGGCTTTATCGCCTCTTGTTGCCTCATTGGAGGAGGGCTGTTAAACTATGGGTATGGGGTCTCTCTCTCTCTCTCTCTCTCTCTCTCTCTCTCTCCAGCATACATAGATGAAGATATTGGTGATATTGTCATAGTGTTTAACATGAACCGAAGCTTGTTCTTGAGGTCCAACACATCATGGCAGATATCTTCAACTTGTTCTAGTACACACCTATTTATGAATTATGATGTAGCAATTCTTCATTGTTTGTGTGCATTTGTTTATGAATAATGATAAATGAGGATCATAATCTTTAGAGTTGTTGAGTAGTTCATAGTTATTGGATTTTTATTCAATGATTTAAAAGAATCAGAAGTATTACACTTGAAAGAAATGACTACCTGGAGTATGATGTATAATATATACAAAATCCGATGAATAATATTGCATTCTGACTTTCCATTAACTTAGGAATTCATTCTTACTGCCGATGGTTGATATTATTTATATTATCATTTCTTGTGCTTTCAAAGTTCAGACACTTGTTACAAGTTGGGCTGTGGCATGTTCCTCACGTCTTTACCATTAGGTTGTGGGTTTGAATCTGTCTTCTTCTCTCTTGAAATTTATTGTAATAGTAAAAAAAAAAAAAAACCTGAAGAAGTGTACATGGAACTGGTAAATCAGTATGATCTTTATAATTTACAGTTATAAATTCTAATTAGATTTAGTTATGAGTAAAAAATCAACATACACTGAAATCATTTTTAAAACCTATTCAAGTTAAGCACGTTTTATATCCATTATTTTTATTTATGATTTATATTCATCTTTGCTACGTAAAAATGTATATTAAAAATTAATATGTTTAGTTGGCAATTTATTATTATTATTATTATTCATATTAATCTGTGAATTCTTGTTAGGATTGAATTCCACTCACTTCAAAGTCTTGGGCGGTTTGATATATTAATTAATAATTATAATATAAATGTTTAAAAAAAGACAGAAAGTAGACCATGGAAAATGTTCAACATTTGTTGTTGACTTGTTTCATTCTAAGGGAGTAATATAATATATAGATTATTATTTTTTTCTTAATCAATTTTGTATTTCTCTCAAAAGTTAAAAGAATAATAAAAGACGAAGGGACTAATTTTGGATGGAGACTTACCCTCCGTATGTGTATCTTGATTGGATTTTTAATAAAGTTTATCCCGTTTTATTCAAAAAATCAAAATAAAAAGACCAAGGGACTCTTACCTTGATGGTTGGAAAATGAAGCTTCACTGGTATTATAACACGTTATCAAGCTGCATTTTAAGCCATACTTATAGAGCCTAATCTTACCGGTAAGATAATGATTTTTCTGTCTTCACCGGTAAGAGGAGAATTATTGGCCATTACTTGAAACTACGGTGGATTTTTATAATTTACCTTATGAAAAAAAAAAAAAGGTAAAAACAAAAACAAATGATTAATGAAGAGCAAGAAGATAGTTGAAGAACATGGCAAGCAAAATGAAGAGCAGTGTCCCCACTTACTCATTCACACACTCACCACCGTCTGCAGAAAGCAATGTTTATATATATTTTATGATGATTATTATTATTGCTTGTTATAGCTTTCTTCAATGTAATAAGTATCCATACATTTTTATAATGTCAACTTTCACTCACCTCCACAGTCCACTCTATTATTTTTATCATATGTCTTGAAATATTGTATCTTCAATTCATCTAATTAGACAAAAAAAGGTTTGCCTCCGTATTCTTTGTTGGGACTCGACTCCACCACTCTTTTTCTAGGGAATATTGCTTACAAATATAGCACAAACATCCATGGTTCCCTACCATTTCAATAAAAATATACATCACATTTGTCTATTAAAAATTTGGTATAAAATTCAATAATATATAATCAAATTATGGATATACATTGTTAGGATTTATGGCATTGTCAAGAGAATTAATCATACCGTTTTATATTAGAAACCATTTATCGGTAGCTAATGTTTTCCTTGATAAAGAGATATATGATGATTTACCTAATATTTTCTAAATCACTATGGTAATTGATTTTTGATTTTGATCGATCACAATATATATATATTTTTTAATTTTATATAAAATATTGTCCAACCTTAAAGAATAAGTATGATCTAATAATGGTATCTACTAGTAATTCTTAACTTAACAATTCTTGCAATTAAGGTTTCTTAAAGATGTAGAAAGGTTTGTGCTGATGATAAAAGTGATGTGTTGCCGACTGGTAAATGACCTTTAAAAGTCTCGTTGAAAAATGTTCCATGTTCGGAGAATCTTGAAAGGACAAGGAAATGAACAGTTAAGACGACCAACAAGTGATGTTGGCGAACACCTTCAAATACTTAAGTTAGGGTTCGGTATTGTAATAAGGATATAAAGTAAAAATTAGAAGTTTGTATTTACTTACACATTGATTTACTTGCTTGGGGAGTATATTAGTATACATAAATCCACTTTGATTCCTTATTGTGTTGTCAATGACATTGTGGGTTTGGGATACACTTATCGGATTCCATATGACAAGTGTCATGTTGCATGTAAATATAGAGTGATAGGTCCATGCCAACATCTCTTTCAAAGAAACCTCCGGTGGCTTAGGTAACTTTGAAATGAACAGTCCATCCATAAGGGGCCAATTAATTCCTCTCTTCTTTAATTACAATCCATATAGTACATTATTATATATCCTGAGTTTATGGGATTTATACATAAGAAGATTTCTAAATAATATAGTACATCTTTAATAAAAACAATTTCTAAAAGATATATTAAAAAAAAATAAAAATCAATAAAGTAATTAGAAAAGCATTGTTTAGGTTCAATTGTATTTAATAACTTTTTAAAAGCAAATGAAAAAAGATTTACCTATAAAAGAAATCATTATTTATCCTTAAAAATGACCAAAAGGAAGGGAGCAATACCCTTGGATGCTTCAAAGTTGAAACTTTAAAAAGTTGATTCGTGATTGTGAGTACAAACTTTTGGAAAGCAACAAATTGAATTGCACCAAATAACATTTATTTATACTTCTAATCTCATTTTACTAGGCAGTAAGCACACCTTATTTAGTAGCTAAAATAAATCATTAAAAACCGACAAATTTTTGATCCTTTCAAGTTTCAATGGTTGAACAATGAACACTACTTCCAAGTTTTAAGTGGTTGGCAAAATTTTTAGTCCCAAGTTTTCACCAATAATTTCTTGATAACAAATTTTAATCGTTAAAATAATCTTTGTCTATGGCTTTGTTATAAAGTTATATAGTTATATGATACTTAGATAAAGGGATTCTACTTTTATCAAACTAATACGAATATAGTATTCAACTTCAAAAGTTCACATTAACTTAGTGTATTTGTGCGTAATTTCACGTCACAAATTGAACATTCAAATTTTACATATCTAATATGAACCTACGTATCAGAACTTTTATTTTATAACGGGTTCCTCTAAACTTTGAAGAAGACTTTTGACATTAGTTGTTTTAATAAAAATAAATTTCTTATCATTTCAAAACAAGTGAGTTTGAGTAAAATATGTTATTATCAAGATTTTTATTGTGTTATGTTTTTTTTTATATACATTTACAAACTTTTTATAGTTTTTTTATTTTATTTTATTTTTAAGATTGTGACTAAGTTTTAGGTTTAATATTAAAAACATCTGCTCACCTTGGAATTATATTGGAACTATTATTGGATATATAGTTACAAATGCTTTTATTTTAGAAACCTCCCTTATAAACTAACACTGTTAGCATTTCGTTTGTGTTGAAGAGTTTGACTATTAAGAAGTTTAAAATAAAAAAAATAAAAAAATTATAAATGAACCAAAAACATTGAAAATGAGTATTTGCTTGGATATATATATATATATATAAAAGACAAATAAATACATAAATTATTACATATTCTGGTTTATTTTTAATGTTTTTGATTAATTTATAATATTGTTATTTTTAAAGATAAAATTGTCTATAAAATAATTTCTCTTTTACAAATTAACATTTCCGCATTTTGTATCATTTTATTAATTTATTTCGTAAAAATATAAGGGTATAATGGTCAATTCATATAATTGATTCTTAAATAGAGACATTTTAGATTTTTTTAACGATCAAACTCAATCAATACAAATGAAATACTAACGGTGTTAGTCCATATAGGATGTTTCTAAAATAAATAAAAGAATGAATATAATTTTTTTTAATTAATTAATTTATAGGATAAAGAAGTAATCGGAGAATCTATATATAGAAACCTGCCGATGTGACTTGTGAGTCATGTGACTGTGTCCTAGGCAATAACAACACAGTACATGAAAAATTCCAATAGACAATCAAGTCTATGGAGGCCTGAGAAGTAAGAACACTTTCTTGGGATGCCTGGAAAAATCAAAAGCTGAACTCTGGAAGTCTGTGAAGCATCGATCTCCTAAAAAATTCACTACATCTTTTGCCACAGGAACTCTGCTGCATGTCCTTTTTTAATCTTTATACACATTTTACACCTGTTTTTTTATTTTTTTTATTTTTAAAGTCAACCAGTAGAAATTGCATCACTTTGACATTTTTCAGATTCATTTCACCATTCACAACCACCACCACCTCAATCTTTTCACAACATTGTACCAACTATGGCGGACTGGCAAGGCAGTCGACTACAGCCTGTTCTCTCAGTAAGCATCTCACAATCTCACCGACAAAACACTCAAATTTTCAAAGTCCATTTTCTTGAATAGTTTCCCCATTAATGTATTTCACTTCATTTTCACTGTTCATTGAATTATTGAAATTCAACAGTTTAAATAAAACTGAAAAAAGTTAGGGTGGTAAATCTTTCACTTCACATAAATTCAACTGATATTTAAAAATTGCTTCAACTTTATGATTTATGATTTTTTTTTTTTTTTTTTAATAATGATACCAATACTTAAGTACTTAACTGAAAAATAAATATTAAAAAATCAGAAAAAAAGGACCTAATTAATTTAATTTAAAAGTAAGTAATATTTGGAAACGAGGAGTAATTGCACAAACGTCACCCAAGTTTAAGCCTAATTACACGTATATGGACTTTTTATCAAATATTACACAAACATTCTCTACCGTTAGTTGACTTCCATCCAAACTAACTGTTGTCTGGATTTTTAGTATTAACAGTCAAAAATACCCTTAGTTACTTATTTATACTTTATTTTGTTCCCCTTTAAATAAAAATAAAAATAAAAAACTTTTAATTATATTTTTTTCAAACAAATTTTAAAAGACAAAAATATGTAAAACAAAAAATTTAGACTTTAAAAAAAATTAGAAAAAAGAATAAAAGAAAAATTTTAAGAAAAAAAAATGGAGAACAAATCGATCTCAACTACGCCATTGCTGGGACTTGAATCCAAAATCATAAAAAATATAAAAAAATATATATAAAAAAAAAAAAACTAGATTTTTAGTTTAATATTAAAATACAATAATTATTGATGATTCATAAACCAACAAACCACAATTATATTCAATTTTCAATCATCAATAGGATTCCTTTCAAGCCACAAGATTTTTAGCAATAAATGGGATTTCACAATTATATTCAATTTCAATCATCAATAATGATTATATTTTAATGTCAAAAACTTAAAATCTAGTTTTGTTTTACATGATTGTGAATTCAAGTTCTAGCAATGACGTATTTTAGATCTGTTCTCCATCTCTTTTCTTAAAAATTTTCTTTTATTCCTTTTTCTATTTTTTTTAAAGTTTAAAATTTGTTTTAAAAAAGTATAATTAAAAGTTTTTTATTTGCATTTTTTATATAATTTATTTTACTTAAGGGGGATAAAATAAAGTATAAATAAGTAACTAAGGGTATTTTGGACTTTTAATACTAAAAATCTGGTCAACAGTTAGTTTGAATGGAAGTCAACTGGCTGTAGGGGATGTTTGTGTAGTATTTGGTAAAAAATCCATTTGTGTATAATTAGGCCTAAAAACAGGGGACGTTTGTGCTATTACTCCTAGAAACAATGTACATGCATGATGATATTATTGGTGGCGATGACATACCAACCATGTAGGCATGTAGCAAGAAAAAGAACAAAAACATGAAGGTTGAAAAGTCAATGACAGTCAAATCAGACACTGTACTGTGTCTGATTGGCGTGGTAACCATCTCTTTTCTGCCTGGCGGTGCTCAATTTTTCAATCATTGAAAAAATCTGTGCAGTTAGTAAAAATTTATGATTCGATTACCAAAAAATTTACCTGGATTTTGTGTAATTTAATAGGAGTTTCTGAATTATAAAGTCCATTACAACTGTGTAGCATGCTGCGGTCCACCCTCCATCACTCCTTTTAAAGTCTTATAAGTACGTACTCAGGATTTCTGTTTTTTAAAATCTCACATCAATATATTTCGGGGTTTGTTGAGATCAAATACTAAACCATGTATACGGTTCTGATATTACTCTAATAACATCGAAGATAAACTCTCTGGTCTCTATAGTACATATATGCTTATAAAATGTTTGAACTTCATTGTAAATACGAAACAGAAGGTGCATACGACTTAAATTAATAGGACTAATTTCACAAACGTTCCCTAAGTTTAGGTATAATTATATGTATATGAAATTTTTATCTATAGTTGTACAAATATCCTCTGTCGTTAGTTGACTTCAACCTAAAAAGTTAAAAATCCACGGTTAAAGTTCTAATTTTTTTTTTTTTTTTAAAATGGATGTGGTTAACTGGTTTTTTTTTTTTTTTTTTTTTTTTTTTGGATTTGATTTTTTGTTGTTATTTGAGGATTTGAGTTTTGATTTTGATTTGTGGGATTGAGTTTTGGTTTTTGTTTATTAAGTTTATTTTTGGATTGTGTTTGGGGGTTGAGAAAATGAAAGAGAGAAAAAAAAGATTGATTTTTTTTTTGTTTTTTTTTGTTTTTTTTTGTTTTCTTTGCCTTTTCTATTTCGTTTTTAATTATTAATTTAAATAATAAAATAGGTAACTAGTGACACTTTAGTCATTATGGGTTAAAATTGTGACCAACAGTTAGAATTAACAGAAGTCAACTAACGGCAAGGGATGTTTGTGCAATTATGAGTAAAAGTTCCATATGCATACAATTATGCCTAAACTTAGGGGATGTTTGTGCAATTAGTTCAAATTAATAATATATAACTTGAATCGCATTTATTTGTTACATAAAATCAACAAAACTTTGATGGTTACATCATATGTGCGTTCGTCCGGTAGAGAAAAAAAGTTAAATATTAACCACATCACTTTTTACAATTAAATGAAAACAAATTAAGCAACGCAAGTCAAAATAAAATTTTATTTTATTATATCATAAACAACTAATACAACTTTTATTAAGTAAAGTTTTATTAAAATATGTACCATACCTAAAATAAAATAGAAATCTGGGCGGGTGAGACACACCACTACGGCACTACCCCATTTCTCAAAAAACGACACATCACATGAGATGTTATATAATTCGTTGAATAATCTTGACAGGACGATACATTACCTTTTTAAGTGTCAAGCAAATAGTGTGTATGATTTGTCTGTATCAATGAAGCAAATATCAAATAGGCTAATTGACACTGATACCCCCTAAACACTTCTAATATATGCACTATGTCCCGTATACTTTTTTTTTTCGCCATTAAACCCTCTGAACTCTTATAAATTGGCATATGTTGAAGGAATTTGCCCTCTAGTTGCAACTGGGCAGGTGAGACACACCACTACGACACTACCCCATTTCTCAAAAAACGACACATCACATGAGATGTTATATAATTCGTTGAATAATCTTAACAGGACGATACATTACCTTTTTAAGTGTCAAGCAAATAGTGTGTATGATTTGTCTGTATCATTGAAGCAAATATCAAATAGGCTAATTGACATTGATGCCCCCTAAACACTTCTAATATATGCACTATGTCCATTATACTTTTTTTTTTTTCGTCATTAAACCCTCTGAACTCTTATAAATTAGCAATCATTGAAGGAATTTGCCCTCTAGTTGCAACTGGTGAGGGAGTAAATTCCTTCTGCGATTGTCAATTTATGAGAGTTCAGGAGGTTTAATGGTGAAAAAAAAAATATAAAGAGTAAGGTGCAAATTCGACTATAGTTCAGGGGATATCAATGCCAATTAGTTTATCAAATATTATCAAAATTTTAATATATTTTATGAAAATATCGTTAATATATTCAAATACAGTTATTTTGATATTTTCTCATCCCACGTATGTGTTTTTTTTTTCCTTCCCCAAAATAAAAATGGAGTGCTCTACTAATTAAAGGTTGTGGATGAGGTGAGAAGATCTCCACCGTTAAAATGTGGGAACAGGTCCATCTAATGTGGAGCAAACATAAGTAGACCCCACTTAAAAGGAATATCTCAGCGGTAAAAGCGGGTGACCATTTGGTTGATCAGGATATCAAAGGCTTAGATTTTTTAGTCCACGTAAGCTCTCAGTAGACAGTGATCACACGATTATATTCTCTTTCTCTACATTTTTCAATATTACTACAATTTATTATTATTATTATTTTTTTTTATATATATATTTTGTGTTTCACGAAACGATTACTGATGACTGATGAGTCAATGACATAATAGGTACACATCTATAAATCTAATACCAAGTCGTTTTCGCACGTAGGCACGTGCCAAGTTAATATTTGTCTTTATCTGTTCAGTATCTTTTGTCTTTATTTTATCACGAGAACTTTTTGATTTTTGTAATTTGTTTTGTTTAGACTCTGACTTTCACTCCTTGGTTGGTGAGAGGTCAAATTCTATAATCTATGTACTTCTTTTTATTCAATAAATCCTCATTAATTTTTTTTTATACATAGGTCTTTTTCAAATACTTCATCAATTTATCAACTTGGTTAGGCAAGCAAACATGGGATAGGGTTTGAGCGGGATGCCTACCTAGTAGGGATGTCGTTTGACCTTGATGTTTCATGTCTTCTCCAAGTATTTACCAAAAAAATAAAAAAAATAAACCATGGCATTCAGTGATAGGAACACGTTTCTTTAAATCAAAAATAAAATGCTGGTTTGCTTTGAGGGAAACCGAAACCTCGCAAAAGTTATAAAAGACTTACACATTTATAGCCAAATTAATTCATTTTTTATTATTGACAAAGTCCGGAGAATACAAGAAATTTAAAAGATAACAAAGATATTGGATAGGATAAAAATCATATGTAACAACAAATTATTCAAATTTAAATCTAAAATAAACATTTATTTATTTTTTAAAAATTGAAATAAACATGATTGTAACATTTAGACAATTAGTTTATTGGTTTATGGCCCGGATGATTTTCAAGAGATTGTTGTGTTACCGTAAATACGTATTCGTTTCCTGTTAAAATTTATCTCACTCAAACATGACCGTTTAGTTTGAAGGGTTTAATGATAAAGAACCCATTTGTAAAACTCAGGGAAATTGCCAATAGGGGCATAACTCAGCTGGTAGATGGATGAGCTTGAAGTATAGATAAATGACTCACATGTCAGTGGTTCAAATCTTACCAATGACGAAAATTTTCAAAAAAATACATGGTCTCGGATTAATTGATATTATCAAAAAAATAAATAAAAAAATCAGGTAAATTATCTATGCTAATGGGACGTAACAATCCAAAAAAAATTGTTGTTTTGGATGATAGACTTGAGTAGCTGATTATTTTAGTAAAAAATTTATTGACTTTTATTTGACTTAAATGTAAAGAGTTTGAATTTCATACACTTAGTATCAAAAAATGACTACAATAATTCTTCTTTAAAATGCAATTTTGATAATGAAAAAGTCCAAATGGTGCCCATATCAATCTCTGTAGTCTTGATGGATTAATTGATTAGGCTTGTCCACATATCAAAGAACATAGGACAAGATAAACCATAATTATTTATCATAGAAAACACAGCTATCTAGCTATACTGTATTTTTCCCATTACTTTATTCATCATTGATTAATACACTTCTACAGTTGTGTTAATCTATAAATTTCAATTATCATTAACTTTATTGTAAGAAAAATTTCCCTAATAAAGAAAACTGTCATGTAATTTAGGAACTTCATAATGTAAAGTTTGTATAACTTTATGAAAATCACCATAAGAAATCATGATAAAAGTTTCTTAACTTTTCATTGATGCCCTCTTCTTCTCTGAGTCTCACAGTCTCACTCTCACAGTCTCACTCTCTCTCTCTTTCACTGATTATATAGAAAAAGATTGAGAAAACAACACAAACTCAAGCTCTCTTCTTCAATGGCTTCATGTTCATTCCTTCTGTGTCTTCTTCTCTGCTTCACATTCTTCATTTCTAGTTCAGCTGCTGCTTCAACTGAAGCAGATACACTTCTCAACTTCAAAGCCTCCATTGATGACCCCAAAAACTCTCTTTCAAGCTGGTCCAACATTTCAACTGTTCACTACTGTAACTGGTCTGGTGTCACTTGTGTTACTGCTTCTTCTTCACAGCTCTCTGTAACCTCTCTAAACCTTCAAAGTTTGAATCTTTCTGGTGAAATCTCATCTTCAATATGTGAGCTTTCTAGTCTCACTAACTTGAACCTTGCTAACAATTTCTTTAACCAGCCTATTCCTCTACACCTCTCTCAATGTAGTTCTTTGGAGACTTTGAATCTAAGTAACAATCTCATTTGGGGTACTATTCCTGATCAGATTTCTCAGTTTGGTTCCTTGAAGGTTGTTGATTTAAGCAGAAACCATGTTGAAGGAAGGATCCCAGAAAACATTGGCTCATTGGTGAATCTTCAAGTTCTCAACTTGGGCAACAACTTGCTTTCAGGTAGTGTTCCTTTTGTTTTTGGGAATTTTAGTGAGCTTGTTATTCTTGATTTGTCACAAAATGCATATTTGGTGAGTGAGATTCCTAGTGATATTGGGAAGCTAGAGAAACTTGAGCAGCTTTTGTTGCAAAACTCTGGTTTTCATGGTGAGATTCCTAGTTCTTTTGTGGGGTTACAGAGTCTGACCATTTTAGACCTTTCACAGAACAATTTGACTGGTGAGGTTCCTCAGACACTTGGTTCTTCTTCTCTCAAGAATTTAGTGTCTTTTGATGTTTCACAGAACAAGCTTTTAGGTTCCTTTCCAGTTGCTATTTGCAATGCAAAAGGCCTTATAAATCTTAGTCTGCATAAAAATTTCTTCACTGGTTCAATCCCCAACTCCATTGATGAATGCTTGAAACTTGAGAGATTTCAGGTTCAAAACAATGATTTCTCTGGTGTTTTCCCAGAAAAATTATGGTCTTTACCAAGAATCAAGCTCATCAGAGCTGAAAACAATCGGCTTTCCGGAGAACTCCCAGATTCAATATCAATGGCTGCTCAGTTGGAGCAAGTTCAGATTGATAACAATAGCTTTACTAGTAAAATTCCTAAGGGTCTTGGTTTAGTCAAGAGCTTATATAGATTCTCTGCCTCTCTTAATGGTTTCTATGGTGAACTTCCTCCAAATTTTTGTGATTCACCAGTCATGAGTATCATGAATCTCTCCCAAAATTCAATTTCTGGTCATGTTCCGGAGCTGAGAAAATGTCGGAAACTAGTCTCATTGTCATTGGCAGACAATAGTCTTACCGGAGAAATCCCCCCGTCCTTTGCTGAATTGCCGGTGCTCACTTACCTTGATTTATCCGATAACAATCTAACTGGTCCGATCCCACTTGGGCTACAGAACTTGAAGCTTGCCCTCTTCAATGTATCCTACAACCAACTATCCGGTGAAGTCCCTTATTCGCTAATCTCAGGTCTTCCGGCTTCATTTCTGCAAGGAAATCCTGGACTTTGTGGCCATGGATTACCAAATTCTTGCAGCGAGGACCAGCCAAAACACCACACTAGTGGTGGCCTTACAACATTGACATGTGCCTTGATTTCTATAGCATTTGCTCTTGGTATTGTGATGGTTGGTGTTGGTTTTTTCGCGTTCCATAGATATTCCAAGCGGAAATCTCAAGCAGGTGGTTGGCGTTCGGTGTTCTTTTATCCACTCAGAGTCACTGAGCATGATTTGGTGATTGGAATGAATGAGAAAAGTGCCATAGGAAGTGGTGGACCATTTGGTAGAGTTTACATTTTAAGCCTACCAAGTGGCGAACTAGTTGCTGTAAAGAAACTTGTAAATTTCGGGTGCAATTCTTCGAAAACGTTGAAGGGTGAGGTCAAGACATTAGCCAAGATCAGGCATAAGAACATCACTAAAGTTCTTGGATTCTTCCATTCAGATGAATCAATCTTTCTGATATATGAATTTCTACATATGGGGAGCTTAGGGGATTTGATTTGCAGACAAGATTTTCAATTGCAGTGGACTGATAGATTGAAGATTGCCACTGGTGTTGCTCAGGGATTGGCATACCTCCACAAGGATTACGTTCCACACTTGCTTCACCGAAATGTCAAGTCGAAAAATATTCTTCTGGATTCAAATTTTGAGCCAAAGCTCACAGATTTTGCACTTGATCGAATCGTGGGTGAGGCTGCATTTGAATCAACTATGGCTTCAGAATCTGTATTGTCCTGTTACAATGCACCAGGTATAGAATGTTATACAAATCCTTCCAAATCAATACATATAACATCTCTATATATACTAGCAATTGTACTAATTGTGAGTTGTGATTGCAGAGTATGCATACAGCAAGAAAGCAAACGAACAGGTGGACGTGTACAGCTTTGGAGTCGTGCTTCTAGAGCTCGTAACCGGTCGACAAGCTGAGCAAGCAGAGTCAGCAGACTCTCTAGATATCGTGAAGTGGGTTCGAAGAAAAATCAACATTACAAACGGGGCATTTCAAGTTCTAGACCCCAAGATATCAAATTCTTCCCAACAAGAGATGGTAGGTGCACTAGATATCGCTCTGCGGTGCACTTCCGTGATGCCGGAAAAAAGACCTTCAATGTTTGAAGTTGTAAGAGGACTTCAGTCCCTCAGCACAAGGACTACTAGCCTTCCCATTTCAGGGCTCTCTCCTTTGGAGGAGTACTACTCCAGTCCTGTTTAAACATTGAATAATACTATCCATTTTTTTTTTGTTTGTTTTGTATGTAAATCCAACTTGATATTACATTTCTTATTTTAACTTCTTATCAGGAGAAGAATAGATTTGGGCATGTTGTTCTCTGTCAATGGATCTGTTTTGGGTTTTTGATCTACAGTAATGCAAGAAAATTACATTGTTTTGGTTTGGTATTACTTATTCATCGTTCTCTTCGTCTTGATCAGAGTAAGAATAAGAAAATAGGGTTTTTCCAACACTATTTTCACCGTCCTTTCATCTTGATCTCCTTTTTCTGACGACACTTCATTCGTAACAAACAAACACTGTTTGAAACAAATTTCGTTACATCGGTCAAATTTCCAACACGATCGTGAGCACAGTTGTCGAGTAATTTTTGTACCTAGCTTGACATAGTTGTCTTATTCTAGTTCGTCTACATAGTTGTCTAGTAATGAGTAATGAGTACAAAATAACATCATACAAATAGTCATTATGTATATTTTTGTAATGAGTAATTTGCTAAACATAGTATTGGCATTATAGTGTGAAGTGCAGCAAAGAATGGGCTTAGTTGGGACATAAAAGTAGGTTTGCAATTAATTTTCTAAGAAAACAACAAAACTATAATGAGTAGATTTTATATCTATTATCCATTAATTACTTGAAATATGCTTCAATGGTATCCAAAGCCAATGCTCTCACATCAAGCATAGAAGAAATTTATAATGGTGAACTCAATTGAAATAGTATTGGGTTTGTGTCAAGGTTCAACTGGGCCAGGCCATTTTTTTTTCCTGAATTTTATGTATAACAAGTTTATAATTAATGTAATTTTCTGCTCACTTTGAATTTGATACTACACATGAAAGTTGAAACTTTCAATCAAATTTTATTTTCTTGAAGATTTTAAGTATTATCTCAAGTAAAAAAAAAAAAAAAAAAAAAAAAAGTAAATAAATGCTCAGAAATTACCATGAATTTGGAATGAAAATTATGAAAATATTACCATGTAGTGACAGTTTGAAATCTAAAATACTTCTTAAACCGTTAAGTTTGATTAGTTCGTTTCATTTAGAGAAGTATCTAATTGACGTATTTAGGAAAACTTAGGGACCATGAGATCCAAAAAAAAAAAAAAAAAAAAAAACAGTTAAAAATTTGATATTTCAAAAAAATAGGTTATCTTTTGACCATTTGCAGTGGTAATTGTACGTGGGGCGCATACAGTGAAAATGACTCCACTGGACCTTTGATTTTTTATTTATTTATTTTTTATTTGGATTTTCAGTCACCTGAAGACTAAATGTGTTAATTTTTGGTTTACACCATCCGGTTCTACCATACGGTGCAATCAGCCCAAACTACATCCCGACTAATATGGACTCGCACCGGGTAGGCCCACTAAGGGGTGAAGTGCTCCTAATATGTGCAGCTCCGTTCACAAGGGGGGTTGAACCCACGACCTTGCTTAAGGGATGAAAGCGCCGAACCACTCACACCAACACATGATTGGTCTAAATGTGTTAATTTATTGGAACTTAAAACTTACAAAATCAGCAATTGTAAGTTATCAGGGATAAAAAAAAGTTGAAAATAAAAAATAAGTCTCGAAATATGCTTATTAAGGTTCAAGAGCCAAGGCATGCATGAATATATGCAAATTTTCAATGGCCTTGTGGGTGTTGTCCCACCAATGTGTGGGTGCTTTCTCCCCGTTTGTGGGAGCTGTAATCCGGGCTACGCTAGCAGAAGTATAATCTCGCCGGTCCCGGCAGTTGTTGTAAATTCAAAAAAGTCTTGATAAGGAATCCAAAACTTCAAGACTTATTTTATTTGTTTAAAGGCTAATTGGCACGGATACCCCTTGAACTATACCTGAATTTGCACTTTACCCCTTGAACTTTTTTTTTCGCCATTAAACCCCCTGAACTCTTGTAATTTAGCAATCGTTGAAGGCATTTGCCCCCTCACCAGGGGGTAGATTCCTTCAGCGATTGCAAATTTGCGAAAGTTCAGGGGGTTTAGTGCCCAAAAAAAAAAAGTTTAGGGGGCACAGTGTAATTTTTTGAAGAGTTCAGGGGGCATCTGTGCCAATTAGCCATGTTTTAAAAAAACTAGTTGGTGGAATGGTGGCCAAATGCCGAGTAAATCTCGATGAATGGACGATATTTTAAGAGTTTATTACTGGGCATTGGCAACTCACAATTTTTTTTTTTTTTTTCTTTTTTCAGAACAATTGATTCCAAAACCATTTTTATTACAAATACAAGAATATTGCAAAGTAAATTTACCGCGACCCATAAACATTGCAGACAATAATACTATTCCGAGTTAATATTTCTCTATCTCTCTTGTTAACTCTTTTGTTTTTTTTTTTTTTTTTGAAAAGCAATTTTATTAATAAAACCTCATGGGCTAAATCCTGTGTACACAGATACCAGAGGCTATACTATTTCAGCAATTCCCGCCCCCTGTACATTAAGAAAACAGAGCAACAAGGCTGATCAATGAACAAAACACCCACATAAAACATAAAAGCATCCTGTTACAAGGAAAGTCACAATATACAAGAACTGGCAAACCATACTATTAGGTTCAGTACCCTACAAAGAACCTTAAACACCTGCCTGTTAAACACTAAAACAGTTTGTAAGATTCACTTACGATATACACAAGCAGAAAATAAAACGTACCAACAGAAAGTATATATATAAAACAAATAGAACTGTCACTACAGGACAGGATCTGAAAAAATATATGCCTCTTCAAAAACCCTAAAGGTTACTAAGATACCAGACAAGCAAGATCTAGCAAGAATATACAGTAACAGAGAAGAGAAGAGAACAGATAAAGAATACACATGGATTTTATCGTGGTTCAGCTCAAAAGAGCCTACATCCACGTTGAGTCTTTCGAAGAAAGACTCTCTCCACTATATGATCACTGTTACAACCAGGGGCGGATCCTATAGAGGGCTGACCCGGGCTGTAGCCCGGGTCAGCTTTTTGAAAAAAAATAATAATTTATAATTAATACAATATTATTTTATTTGTACATAACTTATTATATTAATAATTTAATACAATTCTTTTCCCAATCTTCTCGGTACAATTCTTTCCCCAATTAAAGTCCTTGTCTGACAAGGTCACATCACCCATATTAAATACTAAAAAAATCAACTTCCATCATTCCATCCTATAACCTATATTCCTATATATATATTAATATATTTCTCTCACACACAAACCTACTACCACTCTAACTTTTCAATTCTCGCTCTCACACTAAATACCGAATCCAGTTCTCTCTCTCCTGTGCCAATTATATCTCTCATCCTGGTTAGTATTAGCTCGGTTCCTTGAAATTTTCAATTACAAAATTGAAAATAAAAAAGTATTCATTCTTCAAATCAGGTATTTTTTTTAGTTATTTTTTTTTTCTGATTAACAAGTTAAGATTTTTTGTTTGTTATTCATAATTTTAAATTAGTATATTGATATTGTTTTATGAATTTATTTTCCAACAACAATTTATTATTTCAAGTGTTATATTATAATTTATAAAGTATTAATTTAACCAAATTGTTTGATAATTTTAGGTTACAATGTCAAACAACCACACATCAAAGCCGAGAAAAACTATGCTTTCATACTTTGGAAAAAAAAAAGATAATCAATCATCGGATGGGGGTGGATCAAGTTCTCCATGTAACGTCAGGGACGGGGGTTCAAATTTTCCTTCTTCATCTCAAAGACTTGAAATTGAGAATGTTAACACTCCATCAGATATTAATACTCCTTATTATGAACGTGATCCTGGATTACGCTTCCCAATAGAAGTTTATCCTGCTGATAAGCGTGATGATGTACGAAAAGCTTATATCAAAATGGGTCCTTGTCAACCTATGTTGGATAAATATCCACCCATTCTTGATGGTAAACAAACTCGGCGATTTCAACATTCTTGGTTCAAACGATTTTCGTGGCTCGAATATTCAATAAAGAAAAATATGGCATTTTGTTTCCCATGCTATCTTTTTGATACTATTCCGTCAAAGCATCCCACGTTTACAACGGATGGTTTTCAAACTTGGAAAAGAATCAATTGTGGAAAAAAATGTACATTTGTGCAACATGAAGGGGAGCATAATTCACAACATAGTTTTGCCATGCAAAGATGGAATAACTTAATAGATTCATCTCGACATATCGACAAAGTCATGAATACATTCTCTATACAAGAAATTTTGCAAAATCGATTACGACTCAAGACCTCACTAGAGACGGTGAAGTGGCTAGCAATGCAAGGATGTGCTTTTCGGGGACATGATGAATCCATGAATTCTACTAATCGTGGGAACTTCATTGAGATGATAAAGTTGCAAGCAAAAGTAAATCAAGAAATTGCTGGGATTGTTCTAGAAAATTCTCCACAAAATGCCAAGTATACATCACCCAAAATTCAAAAAGAGTTGTTGAATATTCTTGCTAATAGAGTGCGGGCTAATATCCGTGAGGAAGTCGGGGATGCTAAATTTTGCATTCTTGTTGATGAAGCAGTTGATGAATCCAACAAAGAACAAATGGCAATTATTTTGAGGTATGTTGATTCTAAAGGATTTGTTAGAGAACGTTTTTTTCAAGTTGTGAGTGTTAATGATACAAATTCCTCAACTCTTAAAAAAGAAATATGCAATGTCCTTGCTCGATATGATTTATCGATTGAAAACTTACGAGGTCAAGGATACGATGGTGCAAGTAACATGAGGGGTGAGTGGAATGGTTTACAAGCCTTATTTCTCAAAGATTGTCCATATGCTTATTACATACATTGTTTTGCACATAGGCTTCAACTTACTCTAGTTGCAGTAGCCAAGGAAGTGCATGATGTTTGGCTATTTTTTTCAAAATTGAATTCTATTATCAACTTTGTGAGTGCTTCTTTCAAGCGTCACTCGGAGTTGAAATCTATTCGAGTAGGAGAAATTCAGGAGTTGACCGCTTTAGGAGAACTTGAGACTGGTACAGGGGCTAATCAAATTCGTACTTTGCAACGACCTGGAACTACCCGTTGGAGTTCTCATTTTACTTCTATTAATAGATTGATTAATATGTTTGGTTCAACTTCCACTCTTCTTGAAAATTTGATTGACAAGGGACTGAACAGTAATATACGTGGAGAAGCCAAAGGTGCGTATAAAGATTTCAGATCCTTTGAATTTGTGTTTATCTTGTTGTTATTGCACAAAGTTTTAGGAATCTCTGATATGCTTTGTCAAGCTTTACAATTGAAATCTCAAGATATCTTAAATGCTATGAATTTAGTATCAACTACAAAAATGCTTCTTCAAAAGTTAAGGGAGACTGAATGGGATATTTTTCTTGAAAGTGTAGTGTCATTTTGTGAAAGGTATGAAATTGATATACCTAATATGAATGCACGTCATATGGAAGGGACAAAACGTTCTTGTCAGCAGAAAGATAATGTCACAGTTGAGCATTACTATCACTTTAGTATATTTATTGCTGTGATAGATTTTCAATTGATGGAATTGAATAATAGATTTCCAGAGCAAACAATAGAACTTCTTACTCTTAGCATGGCTTTGAGCCCTATTGACATGTTTAAATCCTTTGATGTTGATGATATTTGCACTCTTGCCAAGAAGTTCTACTCTCAAGATTTCAGTAAGAATGACATTGAAGATTTGAGAAGACAATTGAGTCATTACAGGTATGATGTTCTTGGTTGTCCAGAATTTCAAAATTTAGCTTCTCTTTCGGAATTATGTCAATGTTTAGCTGAAACAAAAAGGTCAGAACACTACACCTTGATTGATAAATTGATTCGTTTAGTCTTAACTCTTCCTGTATCCACTGCAACAACAGAACGAGCATTTTCAGCGATGAAGCTTGTTAAAACACCACTTCGCAATAAGATGGAGGATGATTTTCTTACTGATTGTATGGTCATATATATTGAGAGGGAGATTGCTGATATCATTGACTTAGATTCCATAATAGATGAGTTTGATGATGTAAAACCACGTAAGACAAAGTTTAAATAGTGCGTACTTGTATTTAATTTTTTTTTTTCAAAGGAATAAAAAACTTTTTTTTTTAAATAGTGCCGAAGTTCAATAATTATATATATAGTTTTATTTTAGCCCACCCTAGTAAAAAATCCTGGGTACGCCCCTGGTTACAACCAAGAACACACACAGAAGAAACCCGAAACCTACAGAAAACTCAAAACCAGGCACAAGATCAGCTTTTACAGAAGCTGATCTGCCTTTACAAACTCTCAAACAGAGATTCAAGATCACACAGAGCTCACAACCTCTCAATACAGTGATCCACAACAATGATCACACTCAATACATCATAAACCTCACAACAATCACTCAAGAACACTTGGATTCACCAAGATACAGTGATTACAAGAAGAGAGAATTACAGAGACCTTTTCTTTCGTTTGAGAGAGAGAGAAAAGAGAAAATCAGAAACCCTAATCAAAATGAACCGGTGCCTTCTCTCACCTCATCTTCTTTCTTTTATACTTCTTATCCGATGACTCAGCAGAAATCTTCACTCAGCCAATCAGAGCATGCCAGATAGGTACAGATCACGTGATCTACTGAATGCAACAGATAAGGCCACCGTTTGAAATGCCACAGCTGTCAATTGGGTAGGGTTGTTACAAACTGATCAGAACCTTCTGGAATTTGGGTTTCCGGGTTTGGGCTTCTAATGGGTTCTTGGTTGGGCCTAATTTGTAAATGAAATGGGCTAACCCAAATCACTACACATACAAAGACACCACTTATAACCTCAAGTTCCCCATTCAATCCTTTCTCCTACCGAACCAGCGCCTTCTTTAGCTAGGCTGTCAGCAAGTGCATTGGACCCTTTCGGCGTAAATTTAATTGACATTGCTTTCCTGTGCATTACCTTTTGTCTGATATCAAATATCAGCTTCACATAACTTAGATTGCCAAAGCCTTCACCATTTATCCACTCCACAACCTTCTTTGAGTCACTCAAAATACATATTCCTCTGTCATCATGAAACTGAGAAGAAGAAATTATTATTACAGCTCTATGGATGGCAATAATCTCAGCCAAGATTGAATCTGCACTGCCAATCGAATCTGAAAATAAACACAATGTCCTTCCACTTGCATCTCTAAGAACACCTCCAATTCCAGCCGGCCCTGGATTACCTCTAGTTGATCCGTCAACGTTAAAGAATAGATCATTATTCGCTGGAGGAATCCATGAACTTGACTGAACTGCCTTGACAGGTTTTTTTATCCACACATCTTCCTTCAATATCCAATAATAAAACGGTTTTGTCTTCTTTAGAACCTATACCAAAGTTTTTGAACCACCATACCACTCTAAACTTTATTGAATCTATGGCCATTGAAGCATAGGCTGGTTTCCCATTAATTACCACATTATTCCTAAACTCCCAAATTGTCCATATCAAAGCATAGAACAACAGATTCCACGCTCTTAATTTGGACTTTGAGAAGCACAAACCATCCCAACCTTCCATCCATTGTTGAACCGATGAACTACAAGCAGCAGAAATATCCCACCACCCCATTGCCTTCATCCATATCTCTCTTGCTAACTCATGATCAAATCTCACTATGCATGAGTAATTCCATAATCTCTGCAATCAAAAGATATTCTAACGATCATCAAAAGCAAAATTCATGAGGAACATTTAGGTTAATTTAAGTTTAATTAGATGAAGTTAATAAGTTGACTGAGAACACAATAAACTTGTTCTGCAATCACGTGTGCCACCTTAAATGCACAAAAATTACCATGAAATTGAAAGGAAAATTTTGTTAATATATATATACAGATTTTCTATTATCAGTTCGTCCTGACAATAAATATATCAGGACGAAGAATGCGGATTACTAGATTTACATACTTTGACTCAAAGTGTACCATTGTGAAGTGATTCAGTAATTAAACCTTCATGAATCCATTTTTCTTCTTTTATTCCAGACAAACCCTCATTGAAGTATCAACTAATGTAGGAAGGCGTGATATTAGACAACTTGGCTTTTTATTCGTTTTTTTCACAAACAGGAAGTTACAGATACAATTCGGATAGCAGAAAATTTACCATATATAGCACAAAATTTCTCCGCCGATTCCTTCTAGCCGAGCTGCTCGGTCTGTCATTATACCCCGAGAAGTAGAGAGAATTACAATCCCCATCCCGTCTAAAATTCTGGGAATTCGTTGATAGTTAGAATAGATTCGGAGACCAGGTCGATTTATTCGTTTTAAATTTAAAAGAGTTCTATATGGTCCTTTCCTATTCCTTCTATGTCGTAGGGTTAAAACAAAAAAATATTTGTTATTTTCTACAAGTTTCCTTACGTTTTCGAGAAAACCCTCTTGTAAAAGTATTTTAACAATGTTTTGGGTCATGTTAGTAGATGCTATTCGAACCGTTCCCTTTCGATCCATGTCAGCATTTCGTATAGAAGTTATTATGTCAGCAATAGTGTCCTTACCCATGATAAACTAAAATTATTGTTGCTTCCGAATTTGGATATAATCAGCATGTTCTTTTTTTATAAAAATTATTAAAGAAAATTCTTAAAAGTATATGCGTGAGACATAATCTACTAAATCTACTAATTTATCTATTTTATTTAAATACTATCACTATCTCACGGTCTCATATTATAATACCTCAGGTGCTAATGAAACTATTTTAGTAAAATTTAACTGTCTCAATTCCCGGGCGATCGCGCCAAAAACTCGGGTTCCTTTTGGATTTCCTTCTTGATCAATGACAACTGCAGCATTGTCATCATATCGTATTATTATACCGTTATCTCGTTTGAGTTCTTTACAAGTACGTACAATTACAGCTCTGATCACTTCTGATCTTTCTAGAGGCGTATTTGGTACTGCTTCTTTTATCACAGCAACAATAACATCACCAATATGAGCATATCGGCGATTACTAGCTCATGTTATTCGAATACACATCAAATCTCGTGCCCCGCTATTGTCTGCTACATTCAAATGGGTTTGAGGTTGAATCATATCTTTTTTTTTTATCTGTTTTTTTAATGTAAAATAAAGCAAAGGACGAAGTAAAAAAAAAAAAAAGAAAGAAAGAAAACCCTGCAATTGTTTTTTTTATACATAAGACTTCTTTCCTTTGGTTCTACATTTCTATCCAGAAATAATGAATTGAGTTCTTATAGGCATTTTGGACGCCGCTATTGAAATAGCCCTTCGAGCTATATTTTCGGCTACTCCACCCATTTCATAAAGTATTCTACCCGGTTTAACAACAACTATCCAATATTCTGGGGATCCTTTCCCTAAACCCATACGGGTTTCCGTGGGTCTTACTGTAACTGGTTTGTCTGGAAATATACGTACCCATATTTTTCCGCCACGGCGTACATTTCGTGTCATTGCTCGGCGCCCTGCTTCGATTTGTCTAGATGTAATCCAAGCGGGTTCAAGTGCTTGAAGAGCATATCTACCGAAACAAATATGATTACCTCGATAAGATATTCCTTTCATTCTTCCTCTATGTTGTTTACGAAATCTTGTTCTTTTTGGGTTATAGTTGATGGTTCTTTTTCAATTCCATCTCTACTACAGAACTGGACATGAGAGTTTCTTCTCATCCAGCTCCTCGCGAATGAAACGACTAAAACAGATTTTCTCAAGATATACATGTGTTTAATGAATAATATGCTGAATCATAGGATTCTTTGAAATTGCATCTAATTAATCAATTCGTTAATCTATTCGAAATTTGTTTAGCGTGTTTCAATATTATTTAATAAAACATGTATTCTATTTCTAGATAATGTCAATGTCTTTTTTTATAACGTTATCGTTATAAAAAAATCTTTCTTTTGTTTTTCCTTTTATCATATGGAATCGACAAAAATGTATCAATCTAATAAAAAAGAACTTTCGCGGGCGAATATTTACTCTTTCCATATCTATTTCAGATATAGGGTTAGTTCATGACCTCTCAAAATAAAAGAATAAAAGAGGAGGTACCTGGTTTGTTCCGCCATCCCACCCAATGAATCATTAAGATTCATTTTCAATAGAATCTTCTGCATTCACGGGTTATATCGTTCCCATTGCTTCTCGATTAATGGTTAGGTCTGAATTTTCCGGCGGAGTCCTTTTTTCTTAATTCAATTTTCTCAGTCTTTATTGGCTCGAGGCTCTTGATTTTTTTGTTCTATAAGCGGATTCATCTAATTATGCATGAATCATTATTGAATTTATGCTTTATTACACTGTGTTTTATGAGATGACTCATCGACCTTACATATTGGAATCATATATCATTGATATTTCCGTTCTATCTTTCTCTCATCCTTCCACTTATCCGCATACTTTTTTTCTATTTTGCTTTCCGACTTAGAACTTCACAACTAATAATCCAATTGGTTTTTTTATCTTTATGCAAAAAAAGATTTCAGTTGCTACAACGATATGTCCAATATATTATATCTTTATCTTGACTGGTTCTTTGGATCCAGATAATGCGAAGCAATGAGTTGGTTATTAGTGCTATAGTTATTAGTTCATACTCTGGGACCTGGTCTGTTTTTTTGAATCCTAGCCCTAAAAAAACCAACGAGTCACACACTAAGCATAGCAATTATATAAAATGATCAATCGGATTTTTATTGAACCCTCTAGAATTGCAGAATTGCTTTTTTTTTTTTTTTTTTTTTTTGTTTTGCTTGAACATAAAAAGAATAAAAGGGTTTTTCTTTTTTTGTCCATTACTGGGTATAATGTAAAAACACGTAAAGTCTTATTATTCTTCGTCTACAAATATCCAAATTTTGATTCCTAATACCCCGTATATAGTTCGAACTGTATAGGAACAATAATCGATTTTAGCTCCAATGGTTTGGAGAGGAACCCTACCTTCTCTGATCCATTCGACGCGTGCAATTTCTTTTCCGTCGATACGTCCCGCAATTTGTACTTGAATTCCTTTTGTATTCGCCAGCTCGGTTAATTCAATAGCTTTTTTCATTGCTTTGCGAAAAGAAACTCTATTCTTTAATTGGCCAGCTATAAATTCTGCAAGAATATTAGGGTGTCCATAAGGATTTGCAATTCGTGTAATAGCAATGTTTAGTTTTCGGTTCGCACAATGAAGTTCTTTTTGTACATTCATCTGCAATTCTTCGAATCTCCGCGGTCGATTTTCTATTAAGAATTTTAGGAATCCTATATAAATTATGACTTGAATTAGATCGATTCTTTTTTGAATCTCTATCCGTGCAATTCCCTCAACGCCAACACATTTCTCCATAATCTGTGGTCTATATTCTTCGTCCAGATATATTTATTGTCATGACGAACTGATAATAGAAAGACTATATATATATCACATTTGCCTTGTTGATCAGTGCTAATTAATTGCAGTGACAGTATGGACTATGGAGTCTTTGAGAAATTAATTAGTTCTAACTAAAAATAGCAAAGCCAGTGCATAGAATTAAATGTAAAGAAATACACCATAATCCACAGCATTTGCCGAGTGCATTTTTGCTCACCCACATTAACTAGAGGTAACCATTACCCCACACCCTAAGTGTTGACACGTGTCCCAAACTTAACTCAAGGTCCAAAGTTAACTAAAAGTTAATCAAAATTTAGGACACGTGTCAACACTTGGGGTGGGGGTAATGGTTACCTCTAGTTAATATGGGTAAGCAAAAATACACTCGCATTAGCCTTATATGGAATATTTTCAAAAAAAATTAAATGTTATTGCCCAATAGTTCATGTCATAGATATTGGAATATAATTAATGAAATATCTTTCCATAAATTTTTCTTCTATATAAAGCAAACCAAAAGGGAAAAGTTATTGTGGCATTGAACAAGGGAAAGAGATCATATAGAATTGTGCGAAAGGTTTATACTTTTCTCTCTAAATCATTTTTCATTTCTAGACTAGCTATATATTGTTATTAATATATATATATATATATTCATCATTGCTCCTGCCAATGTTATAACATTTACAAGGTATTTTAAATTATTTTCCTTTTACAAAGTATTGCACTTGTTCTTGATAAGCTTTATAGATTGTGAATTGGTTGATGATCGACTTTCAATTTCTTTCAAGGCTTGTGTGTTTCATGAAAGATCTGGTTGAATCAATTCTCCTCATGGAGGTTATTGATTAACATATAGATTAGTATAACACTATAACATATCAACATACATACAGAAAATATAATAAACGATGATATGTTTGAATTTGGTTGCGATGATTTCATGAAAGATCTTAAAAATATGTTATAATCATCAACATAAGAGTACTGTTTGTTCATAAGAAATGCATTATGGCATACTGCGCATCTTTTTATGAGCTCTATTTAAAGTTTATATTTAAAATAAGAGTATTACTTAATTATGATTGTTAATTTCCCGCGTGATCTTTTTGTTAGTTAATCTGTTAACACCGTTATATGATTTAGTACTACATGCGTGTCACCATACTATAGGATTTAATTTGTCATTTCTTAAGTCGTTAAAACCGTTACATGATATCCAAAAACTAATTAAATATGTGTCGCGTGCTATGATAAAATATGATATGTCGTGAGTGAATCAGAAGACAATTAGATTTTAATTTTTTTTTCATACCGTGACATTGAGGCTCCATGAGAAGAATGGCGGGCAAAATTACATTAGATCCTGAGTTTTTGATCTTTGAGAAAACAATATCTAAGATGATCGGGCTTTTTTTTTGTTTCTCTAGAAATTAAATTAAATTGTGTTTTGAGATATATTTCTTTTGCATTATCTAAAGAAGATTTTCAATTATACAAGTCCTAAATTAAGTTTAAAGTAATTGTCCCTATTTTAATTAGCACACAAATTTTCATTTCTTATACTTTTTTTTCTTTCTAATTAATGATTATTCTATTGTTTCAGGGAATTTCTAATAAACCCTAAATTTCAATTACAGAGATGGACTCCGCTAATTTTAGTTCACCGAATGAGACATCCTTTAGTGAACGTCAAGATCTCAATGATGGTCATGTGGTTATAAAATATAAGAGAAAAACAAAAAAATATCGTAGTGTTAGGGAAATGGTATGTTTTTTTGGCCTCCTTGACAAAATCTATATTCATTTGAAACTTTTGTAATTAAAATATAAAGCTAATTAACTTATCATGGTTTAGTTCAATGGTAGGGAAAATAACACAATACAGCCTCCGTTGTATGATCTATTCGGATACATACCAAAACAACCGCGAACGAGTAAGTTTCTGATAATTTGTGTAATTTTGATTGTTAATTATCATCCTAAGGAATAATGTTATACATATCCATAAAAGTAGAATAAGATAATTATTATTTCCTTTCAAGTAGAATAAGAAAATTGTTAATTATGTATTAAATTTTAATCTAATTTTGATTACATCTGATGTATTGGAAGCTAGCTGTTTCAATCTTTGAATATCATCTACAACTTACATGTAGTAAAAAAATAATTAAGGGTGTAAACTAAAAAATGAAATGAACTTTCTAGGTGATTTCATTTAAACATGCATGTCCAGATCTATAGTTATTTATTAACTTGTATTGTTTTTGGTTTAAGCAGGTACAGGAGGAGAAAAGGCTGTACCTGATTTGCTTGATTCAATTCAGAAGCATAGCGTTAACTTTCAACGGCGCAGATCTAGATATCATGGTGGAGTTGTGATCATGTAATCAAATAATACAATTTAGTGCCTCTAAAAAATATTTGGGTTGGAAGGTCCTATATATACACCCTTGATCATCCAGTAAATTTATGTCATGTGACGTGAAAATTACATTTAATTTGATTGGTAATCCATGCCACGCGACATGATCAAACAAGAGGGTGGAGCCACATATATATGTAAGACCTTCCCACCCAAGTTTCTCTAACTGGATCAACTCTCTTTCTCTAACTTGTTAGCTATATATGGACATTTGCAGGAGCAGTGATAAAGGAAAAGAGAAGTCACAAAATGAAGAGCAGAGCAATAATTATACATTTGATAGGTAATCCATGCTATATGATATGATACCATCGACCTATGCACCCAAGTTTCTTTAAATGACTCCAATCTCTTTCTCGCTCACGTGTTAGCTGTGGACATTTGCAGGAGGATGGGTAAAAGTGGAAAGTGGAAGCCTTGGATGGGTCTAACAGGAAATGACAACGGAAATGGGAAGTCATTGAAAGGACCTGCACAAAATGAAGACAAGGGCAAGAAAATTGCATTTGCTAGGTAATATTCCACTACATTTTCATGATATAAATGCCTCTATTCTTCTTCTCTCTCACTTAGCTTGTTAGCTTTGGACATTTACAGGACCGGTGATGGTGTAACAAGGAAGTCCAGCTCAAAGGAACTGACAGTATATGAAGAGCAAGTCCAGCAAAATCCTGACAGGAGGATCATCAGCTTGGGCAATATTGGAAGGCAACCAGCTGATTATGTGACCCCCATCTCCTCAAAATGGGAGAATTTTCAGCTCTGGGAAGTAGCAAAACAAAGCTCAATATTCGGATTTAACCCTAGTAGTTCCAGTGCATTTCATCGCTATATCTCTATTGTCTCCATTAATGGCCCAAACTCAATCTTGGGAGGTTTCAGCCGAATGGATTACGGTGGGTTTCTGCGCTGCTACAACGCGGCAGACCCTGATGATGAATGGTTGATAGCGCAAGATGGAAGTGAGTGGAAGCTGCCCAAGTGGTTAAAGCATTGTAAGATATCTTACTATCTTCCTCCCTACCAGGTCAATTTCATTAAACAGCAGGAATTGAGAAGTGCTTTTGGCAATGGATTTCGTCATTCAATCTCAAGTGCTTTTAAGCCTTGTGTCAAGCGAAATTAATTTACTAGAATCTGGACTTTGACTGCTTTATCTTCTTTTACTTGCAGTCTTATAGACATATTGATTCCTGTTAATTAAATTTGCAGCTAAGTCCTGCTTATATATATATATATATATATATATTTTAAAGTAAAGTCGTTATCTATATGATTAACATATAGATCGATATGTTTGAATTTGATTGAGGTGATTTCATGAAAGATCTGGAAAATATGTTATATATGCTATGTAAAATGGGTTCAAAAATTTATTAGCACTTTTTTAAGGGTGAATTTTAAGAGTATCACTCCTTTAATAACTTCAGTTTAAATGACATCTAAAATAGGTTCTTTCCAATAATGCCCCCAACAGTAACCAATTCTACACAATTTTGATTTTTATTTATTTATTTATTTTGAAATTCCTTCTCTATCAATGGAGATGAAAGACCTCCATTGAAGGCTAGTCCAACCTCCACTGGATCGAGGTCGAAATTGGCCTCCAATGGAGGTTGAAATGTTTCAAGGAAGAAGATGAAAAAAATCCCATTCAGAACCAAAACATCCATCTCCTCCATCTAGAACCAAATCCCATCCCATTCAACATCGAGTCTAAAAAAGCATGATCGACAATATCGTAAGCTTTCTCAAAATCTAGCTTGACTAAAAGACCACCTTCCATGTCGTTCTTCCACTTATGGATCACTTCCTCCACTATTACAAAGCTGTCAACGATTTGGTGATTGTTGACAAAAGCTATTTGAGTGTCACCAATAACCAACTTCATGACTTTCTTGAGACAATTTGTCAAACCTTTCGTGAGCACCTTATAGATGGACTCAACCTAGCTAATAGGTCTATAATCCTTTATTGACTTCAGCCTAATTTTCTTCGGAATAAGAGCTATAAAAGTACTATTCAATTCCTTAACAACGGTGCTGTCCCGATGAAACTCATACAGGAAATTCATAAAATCTTCCTTGATAACACCCCAATTAACCTTGACAAAGTTCAGATTTAGGCCATCCAGACTAGGAGTTTTGTTTCCGTCACAACTACTCAACGCCTACTACACTTCATCCAAACTAAACTCCTCTTCCAAAGCTTTTCTTTCCGAAATCGAAATGTGCTTTAGAGGAAGGCCTCTAACCATCTATCTACTCTAAGAAATTTTCTTATAATGATCTTTTTTTTTTTTTTTGAAACCAGCAATTTATTACCAAATGGAGGCAACAGCTCCACCACATGAGCCAAGGCAACAAACAAAGAGGCTAGAAGCACTCAGGACAGCAACAAGCATACAAATCAAAAATAGGGCAACAAGCCAAAGCACCCCCAAAAGAAAACGAACAAAGTAGCACCAGAAGAAAAACAGAGCAGAAAACAGAGCCTCAAGCAAGGCGCACTACAAGCTAAAAGAAACACAGGCCGCAATGAAGAAGGATGACTTAGGAAAGCTACCACACTTGCTTGTCTTCACCCAAACTCGAGCTAAACTTCGCCAAACTGTCAGCAAAGGAGTTGGTTGATCTCAGATTGAAGCAAACCAGAGTTCCACTCATCCCTTGCAACCAACAACGAATGTCGTAAATCAGGTTAACATGATTGAAGCTGCCTATATCATTAACCCACAGGACGGCCACCTTAAAGTCGCTTATAATGGCTATGTTCTTGTTTTAAAGAGCGGGGCTAGAAGCACACAACTCACATGCTTTATGAATTGCCATTATCTCTACTGTGCTCAAGTCTTGGATTCCCACGGACAAAGAGAAAAGGCCCAAAACTTGACCCCTACATTCGCACAGGACACCCTTTATCATCGCTTAACCTAGCTTTCCTCTAGAAAAACCATCCATATTAAAATTCAGCTCTCCCAAAGAAGTGTTGGTCCAAACGCATAGGTCTTTTAAATTGAGCATCAGAGAACTAACAAGGATTTCAGACTCTCTACTAAAATGCTTGAACCACCGGGCGGTTCCGAATTTCACAATATCTGCTGCCAAACCGAGATCACAACAATTTATTTCTAAACTCCCATATCATCCACAACCCTTGTCGAAAAAAGGGTGCACCAAGCTCTGCTACTTTTGATCGAAGGGCACAACCCTTGCCAACCTAAAGACTAGTTCGTGAGCTTGATCATATTGTGAGAGTTATAAAGATCTTTAAAAAAAAAAAAAAAAAAAAAAAAAAAAGCCTTCTCTAACTTGCAAAGGATCCGAGCACATGGTTCCATGAAAGGACATCTTAACAAAAAAATTCATCTCCATATAAACGTTGGAAACAAGACAAAAAAGTTTAGAATTTTTGTCACCCTCCTTCAACCACTTCACACTCGAAATCTGTTTCCATTTTTATTCTTCCATGCGAATAGCCTTCCATAACTTGGAAATAATCTCTACCCATTCCTGTCTTAACCAAGCCGTCCACCCTTCATCTATTGTCTTTCCTTTGATCACAACCAACTCCTCCTCAACACCTTTGATCTCCATATTTCCCACATTCTCAATCTTCATCGCCACTTCTTAAATTGCCTTTTGATAGCCTCTGTTTTGGATAGAAAAACGAAGCTTTTAGACCCTCCAACTTTGCACTCACTTCAAACTTTTGTGGCCTCCAACATCATCTCCTTATCCTCCAACCACCCATTAAAAAATCGAAAAGGCCTATGGCCCCAATCCGCCTCCAATTCCCCTACCACTATAGCATTATGGTTCGACAAACTCGTATGAAGACCCCTTTGAACTAACTTAGGAAACCACACAAGAATCATCGAGTAAAGCAAAAAGCGGTCCAACTTTGCCCAAGATTCTGACTCTCTATTGTTGGACCAGGTAAAAGACATATCATGCATAGGAATACTAACCACCTTAGCCATCGAAATGAAAATATTAAAGTTTCTCATTGATCCCACACTACTAACCCCTCTCTTTCTCTCCAAAGGATCAAGGATCGTATTAAAATCAGCCCCTAGGCACCAAGACATCAGAAAGGAAACTTGAGTAGCGAGAATAAACTCCCACAACATCTTTCTCTATATAATTAATTTGTAAATCTTGAATCTTAATGCTTGGATAGGGCATGTACCACATCATCGGTGAGTTGAGTTTTTTGCAACGGATACTATTTAGCCCAAACACTTTGTCAAAAGACTTATCCCAAATGATGACAATTGACAAGTGAAATTTGTACTGCCACATCACTCATCATATGATTCCATCATCTATGTCGCTATTACAATTGTTTGCCATATAATTTGATAGAAGTATTGTTGTTACAAATCGTTTGACACATTTGAAGCTAAAGAAGATGGACATGAATCTCACATTAAAGATAAAAAAGTGTTATGTGGAAGCCACCAAAGTGGTTCAATAACTTTCTAAATTCCTCTCTACCACATCAACTTCATTAAACAACAAAAGTTGAGATATACTTTTGGCTACGGTTTTGGATATGGATCTAGATCATCTCCTCACATTAAAATTTGTAAAAAGGTACGGATATTGCCACTCATAAATATGATAAGTACACTCATATTTATAAGTACACATATGTCTAAAATTTAAAATTAAATAATTACTATAAGCACCCATCTTAATGTCATTAGTACCCTTATTTAAATAAAAATATTCATTTTAATACAATTTATTTATAAATCCTTTAAAGTTATTAATACGCTCAATTTCATAAATGATAAACTCTTAAGTTTTCCATGCTCGAAAACACAGTACAGTCATAGTAAGTTTCTTGCCATCAACAGCTGCATCAGATATCTTCTCAGCATGTACAAAACTCAAGCATTGTCCATGTTGATAATAATCACATTCTACAAAGTTTGAGACACGAGAGGTGATGCTCTTAACATCATGGCCAATCACAAATTTGAACTCAGTTAAGCACCGAGAATTCCATGCTATGCTTTTTTGAAGGAATAGTTCGAGAAGCTCTACTTCAGGGGAAATGAAAACAAAGAGAATTCAACCCTGTCAAATTGCTGATATCTATTACAACAGATTTCATATCCTCATACCACCGTTGATCTCCAAGATACTCAACGATATGTACTACTATCTCTTTAAAAAAAAAAAAATTACTTCTTACTTTTTGTTTATTGATAGAGTTCATAATAATAAATAAATAATACGTACCTCTGTATGATTAGAGTCCTCCGAAAATTCTTTTTTCATTACTTTGTTATATGATAATGAGAGATTTTGATACTGAAAATATAATTAGGGCTTATTATTATTTTTTTAATAAAGAGATATAGTTGAAGATATGAGTGTAATTAATGGGTATACATAAAATTATTTTTTTTAATTAAATTAATTTATCCTTATTGGTGAATTTCTATTGAGATATTTTTGAAATTAGGGCCAGTTTGGTATTGCTGTAACTTTTATAGTAATCACTGTTAGCTGTGCTGGAAGAATAATCAGCTGTAAAGTTAATCAGCATTTGTTTGGTTAATTGTACTTTAAAACTACTGTATAGCTCAAAAATAGTATACATATGTTTTAATTTTATTTCAAAAGTGTTGAAATTAGTTACAATAACTAAAATATGTGTAAGGATTCCCATTATTGATTGGCTTATTTCGTGGACAAACCACAAGTTGGGGTTTGAATTGTAAGGGTAGATTAGGTGATTGAAGACCAACATCAAAGGCCCTATTCAAGACCTCAAGGTGACAAGCACTCAAAGGTATATTTCTAGTGCTTAGTTTTCTTTGAAGAGATCTAGAAGCACACACACACTTAGCATACTTGCATATGTGTGCATACTCTTCACATGTCACATTACACACTAGCACTTTGATTGATTATATCCTGTTGTGTGTTTGTTTGTGTCGTGTAATTTGTTTCCCGAATATGTTCGGAAATGTCCGCGCTTGCATGATAATGTGCTTGGTTTTGCGCGAAGATCGCCTTCGGAGAATGCCCTTGGCTTCTCCTTTGGTTTCACCATCATTGGTGAATCGGCGGTTTGATCGGTGGCCATGACCGCCGAATGAAACCGCCGTTTGATTCCAGAAAGCTCTGGATTGGATCTGCGGTTACTATCGGCGGTCAGGCCGCCAAATCGAAACCGCCGAATTAGACCTGATGTATTTATTATTCTCGGGTTTGATTATGCGGTTTAATCGGCGGCCAGGCCGCCGAATTGAAACCGCCGAATTAGATATTTTAAGGTCGGTTTCTTTTTGGGTTTTGATCGGCGGTTTCGATTGACCATCGAATGTGGTCGCCTAATGATCCCCTGCTTCTCGGGTTCAATTCGGCGGTTACATTCTGCGGCCACGACCGCAGAATGAAACCGCCGATCGGTGATTTCAAGGGCAAAATTATCTTTTCACTTGCCCTGTTCTTGATACCTATAAATATCATACTTTCTCATATCTCTAACTCTAAAAGAACCCTAAAATTGAAAGAGAGATATTTGAGAGAAAATCAAATCAAGAACTCATTTTTACACACTCAAAACCTTTCTCATATGCATCTAAATATCATCTAGCATTTTCTAGCATAGTTAGGATGCTTGCTTGCATGGGTTTTGGTCAACACACATCCTTTGGTATGTTCTTCACTAATCTCATCTAAGTTTAGTGTTTTATTTATCAAAGATATCTCTTATATTATTTGTATGCTCTTAGAATATATTCTAGATACAAAATAGAGATTGTTGTGTTGACATGTTTGTGTGTTGTATTTTGATAGCAACATCTAGGTTACTTTATCTATGATTTGCTAAGTTTTATGACATGTCATTTAGCTATTGACATCTAAGATTGCATTTATTGTTATCTAATCATCCTAGATAAGCATCTAATGTTACCTAGCTTTATTTGCTCATTGAATATCATTATATATTCACATAGGTTGTAATCTCTTCATTGAGAAGTAAGTCTTGCGTGTAGCTTCCGGGATTAGGTTGCTTAAATCGCAAGCAATTGAAGTCTTGTTGTGATAGACTGGGATTAGGTCGGACACCGGGATTAGGTGGTCACACAAGCAATTGGACTAGGTTCACTCATACTGGGATTAGGTAGGTGTGTGATTATATACCGGGAGTAGGTTGTAATCGTTTAACACATTTAGTGGATTCGAGGTTCGAGTGTGGCGCACTATACAGCCCGTGGTTTTTCCCGTGAGGGTTTCCACGTAAATATCAAGTGTCGTTTATAATTCCGCACCATATTACACTTGTTATTGTATTGACTAGTTTGGGGCATTTTCGTAATATTGACTTAACGCGAAAATTTGATAATATCGTTAAAATCTATTCACCCCCCCTCTAGATTGAATATTCATATATTAGAACACACCTCGAGTTATTTGTTTCAATATGCATGATTTTAGAACAATATTTCATTTTTTTCATTAATTATATATATTAAATCAATATTTAAGTAGAATATTTAAATTAGAAAAAAAAAATTCCATAAGAACAAAAAAAATATTTTTAGAAGATTTTATAAATCAAATCAATATTTAATTAGAATATTTAATTTTAAGATGAAATAAGGTATATAAATGATTTTAATTTGATTTTATAAGGATAATAATAATATTTTAAAAGATTCATTAAATGCTGAAATTGATTATTCCATAATCACTTTTAAAAATTAACCCCTCACTTACTTCTCAAAATCATTTTCAAAACTTGCCAGATTATCAATTAATCACTTTTTAAAGTTTTACCAAACATTATTTTATGTCAAAATTATAAAATAAATTGATTTTAACTTCTCAAAAACAATACCAAATTGACCCTAAATTTTTTATTAAAATATGAGTATACTTATCATATTGATAGGTGGCAATATTGACACCCTTTACGAAAATCTGTGTATTTTATATAAATTTAAAATTAATAAATAAATAAATAAATAAAAAAAAAAAAAAAAAAAAAAACTAGTTAGTGGCCAAATGCCGAGTAAATCTCGATCAATTGACGATATTTCCAGAGTTAATTACTGGGAATTTGGCCACTCACTTTTTTTTTTTCCAGAACAATTGATTCCAAAACCATTTTTATTATAAATACAAGAATATTACAAGTAAATTTACCGCGACCAATAAACATTGCAGACAATAATAGTATTCCAAGTTCATATTTCTCTATCCCTCTCGCTAGCTCATGATCAAATCTCACCTCTGTATGCATGTGTTTATATAAATGTCACATGCATGAGGGAGCAGCTGTACTTAGAATCTCTAGACTTAATGGGCATTTGGCCACCCACTATGCATGTGTAATTCAATAATCTCTGCAATCAAAAGATATTCTAACGATTATCAAAAGCAAAATTCATGAGGAACATTTAGGTTTAACTTTAATGGCATATGATCCTTAAAAGTTTAGATAAAGTTAATAAGTTGACTGAGGACACAATAATCTTGTTCGAAATTCACATTGGCCACCCTAAGTGCATAAAAAAATTACCATGAAACTGAAAGGAAAATTTTGTTAATATATATATATATATATATCACATTTCCCTTGTTGAGTGCTAATGAATTGCAGTGACAGACTGACAGTATGGAGTCTTAGAGAAATTAATTAGTTCTAACAAAAAATAGCAAAGCCAGTGCATAGAATTAAATGTAAAGACATACACCATAATCCACAGCATTAACCTTATATGGAATATTTGCAAAAAAAATAAATTAAATGTTATTGCCCAATAGTCCCTGTCATAGATATTGCAATATAATTAATGAAATATCTTTCCATAAATTTGTTTTCTATGTAACGCAAATCAAAAGGGAAAAGTTACAGTGCCATTGCACAATGGGGAAAGAGATATAGAGTTGTGTGCAAGGTTTTTACTTTTCTCTCTAAATTATTTTTCATTTCTATATTATATATCTATTATTATTATCTATTCATCATTGCTCCTGCCTTTATAACATTTACAAGGTATTTTAATTTTTTTTTTCTTTTACAAAGTATTGCACTTGTTCTTGATAATTAGCTTTATAGATTGTTGGTTGTTGATCGTCTTTCAATTTCTTCTAAGGCTTGTGGTTAATGAAATATCTGGTAATTCTCCTCATGGAGGTTATTGATTAACAAATAGATCGGTATAACATATCAACATACAGGAAATATAATCAACGATGATATGTTTGAATTTGGTTGAGATGATTTCATGAAAGTTCTAGAAAATATGATATATATGCTATGTATTTCATATCGTGATAATCATCAACATAAAAGTACTTTTTGTTCGTATGAAATGCATCATGGTGTAGCTAGAGCGCGCCTTTTTATATGAGATCTATTTAAAGTTTATATTTATAATAAGAGTATTACTTAATTATGATTGTTAATTTCCTGCGTGTTTTTTTTGTTAGTTAATCCGTTAATACCGTTCTATGATTTAGTATTAAATACGTGTTTAAAAAAATATATTATAGAATTTGATGATTTTTCATTTTTTAAGTGGTTAAAGCCGTTACATGAAATATGTATCGCATGCTTTGTATAGAATATGATTTGTTGTGTGCGGACCAGAAGACAATTAGATTTTATTTTTATTTTTTGATACCGTGACATTGAGGCTCCATGAGGAGAATGGCCGGCAAAATTGCATTAGATCATGAGTTTTTGATCTTTGAGAAAACAATATCTAAGATGATCGGGCCCTTTTTTTTCTTTCTAGAAATTTAATTGAAATTGTGTTTTGAGATATATTTCTTTTGCATTAACTAAAGAAGATTTTCAATTATACAAGTCCTAACATTAAGTTTAAAGTAATTGTCCCTATTTTTTTTTTTTTTTTTTAATTTTCTTTTTTGAAAAGGAGTAATTGTCCCTATTTTAAGCACACAATTTTTCATTTCTTATACTCTTTTTGTTTTTTCTAATTAATGATTCTATTGTTGCAGGGAATTTCTAATATATAAACCCTAAAATTCAATTAGAGAGATGGACTCTGCTAATTTTAGTTCACCAAACGAGACATCTCTTCTTGCTGCTTCTAGAGAACGTCAAGATCTCAATGATGGTGTGATTATAAAATATAAGAGAAAAACAAAAAATTATCGACATGTTAATGGCATGGTATGGTCTGGCCCCCTTGACAAAATCTATTCATTTGCAACTTCTGTAATTAAAATATATAGCTAACTTATCATTGTTTATTTCAAGGGTAGGAAAAATAACACAGAACAGCCTCCATTGTATGGCCTATTCGGATACATACCAAAACAACCGCGAACGAGTAAGTTTCTGGTTTGTTTTGATTGTTAATTATCATCCTAAGGAATATTGTTCTATATATCCATAAAAGTTGAATAAGATAATTTTTATTTTCTTTCTCAGATTATGTAGTAAATTTTAGTGACTTTATTCTAATTTTGATTGCATCTAATGTGTTGAAAGAATAAAAACAAACTTTCTTATGATGTTTTATTGTAAATGCATTTTGACATGTACAATATAAATTTCTGATGATGTCTTTCAAGTGAGGTCAGATAATGAACTTTCTAGATGTCAGATAACTTGTTATTTTTCATTTAAGCAGGAGAAAAGGCTGTACCTGATTTGCTTGCTTCAATTCAGAGGCATGGCGTTAGCTTTCAGCAGCGCAGATCTAGATATCATGGTGGAGTTGTCATGTAATCAAATCATACAATTAATTAGTACCTCCAAAAAATATTTGGGTTGGAAGGTCCTGTGCACCCTCACACAGTAAATTTATGTCTTGTGACGTGAAAATTACATTTGATTGATAATCCATGTTAGATGACGTACATGAAAAAGGGGGTGGATCCACATAAGATCTTCCCACCCAAGTTTCTCTAAATGACTCAACTCTCTTTCTTTTTCACTTGTTAATTGTGGACATTTGTTGGATTAGTGATAATGACACAAAATGAGGAACACATAAAAACACTACTCATTTTTTTTTGAACCAAACCAGCTTGCTACTCATTTGATAGGCAATTCATGATATATATATATATTATTACATGATATAAACTGTATATGTTAACCTTACTCAAGTTTCATTTAATGCTTCCACTCTTTTTCTCTCTCACTTGTTTGCTATGGATATTTGCAGGACCAGTGACAAAAGAAAAGAGAAGTCATTGAAGAAACCGCTACAAAATGAAGAACAAGGCAATCAATTTACATTTGTTGGGTAATCCATTCTACATGACACGCATGATATAAGTGGGTGAGGGTGACGAAGAGATCGACCATTGACCCACCCAAGTTTCTCTAAATATGAATTCTCGCTCTCTTGTTAACCGTGAACTTTTGCAGGATTGGTAATAGTAGAAAGTGGAAGCCTTGGATGGGTCTAACAAGAAATGATAATGGAAAAGGGAAGTCAATGAAAGTATCAGTGCAAAATGAAGACAAAGGCAAGATAATTCCATTTGCTAGGTAATCCAAGCTACATGAGTACATGATAAATAAGTGGGTGAGGGTGTCTAATAATGTCGACCCTCCTAAGTTTCTCTAAATGATCGACTCCACTCTCTTTCTCGCTCACTTGTTAGCTTTGGATCGACATTTACAGGACCAGTGATGGTGGAAAAAGGAAGTCCAGCTCGAAGGCACTGACAGTATATAAAAAGAAAAATAAGAAGGGAAACACACCAGAAACTGAGAGGAGGATCATCAACTTGGGCAATATTGGAAGGCAAGATAAGTATGTGACCCCTTTCTCCTTCTTTGGGAAAACAACATCAAAGTTTAGTTTATTTTGGGTTTGTTATGTGAGAGACCACGTGTTATATTGTTAGTGCTTTAGTTGTTTTGGTTTGGCAGCTTAGATTTGCTCACTAAATTGATTGTATGAATATAGTGATGATTTTCCTCTTGAGTAATGTCAACCTTTCTGGTTGAGCTAAGTGGAGATTACTTATGGATTTCTACGTCAGATATAAATGGATAGGACACATAAAACAATATATGGACCCATCCAAGTTTCTCTAAATGCCTCCATTCTTCTTCTCTCTCACTTGTTAGCTTTGGACATTTACAGGACCGGTGATGGTAGAAAAAGGAAGTCCAGCTCGAAGGCACTGACAGTATATGAAGAGCAAGTCCAGCAAAATCCTGACAGGAGGATCATCAGGATGAGCAATTTTGGAAGGCAACCAGCTGATTATATGACCCCAATCTCCTTTGGGAACACAACATCAAAATGGGTGAATTTTCAGCCCTTTGAAGTAGCAAAACAAAGCTCAATAGTCCCATCTAATAACCCTAGGAGTTCCAGCGCATTTCATCTCTATATCTCTAAAGCCTCCAATGGCCCAAACTCAATCTTGGGAGGTTTCAGCCGAATGGATTATGGTGGGTTTCTGCGCTGCTACAACGCAGCAGACCCTGATGATGAATGGTTGATAGCGCAAGATGGAAGTGAGTGGAAGCTGCCCAAGTGGTTAAAGCATTGTAAGATATCTTACTATCTTCCTCCCTACCAGGTCAACTTCATTAAACAACTGGAGTTGAGAAGAGCTTTTGGCCATGGATTTCGTCATTCAATCTCAAGTGCTTTTAAGCCTTGTGCTAAGCGAAATTAATTTACTAGAGTCTAGACTTTGATTGCTTCTTCTTTTACTTGCAGTTTTATAGACATATTGGATCCTGTTAAATTTGCAGCCAAGTATATCTTTTGTTTTTATTTTTATTTTTCCATTATCAAAGTTGAATTATATTTTTAAATAAAGTCGTTATCTATTTGGGACCTATTATTTTTTATCCTATCCACATTTATTTATTTATTTTAAAATTATTATAAATTTGAAAGTTTTGATGTTGAGAAGGATATATGACTGGAACTACAAATATCATTGATGTGGGTATGGGAGAATGACTGATAAAACACCACACTAGTGGCCTTACAACATTGACATGTGCCATGATTTCTTAATTCTTAGCTTTTGCTTTTGGTATCGATCGTGATGGTGTTGCTGTTGGTTTTTTCGTGTTTCATCAATATTCCAAGCGGAAATCTCAATCCGGTGGTTGGTTGCTCGGTGTTCTTTTGTCGGCTGTTTGTTCCAGTTCAAAATCAAAAGAAACAAAATATATCTTTCAACAAAAAAGTGCAGAAAAAAATGATGGTAGAGTAGTTTTCTGCTCAAAAGTTAATATTTTGTTTTCTGCTTTCATTCATATGATTTCAGAAGATTTAACCAGATTATATACCAGTTTTGTACAAGGCATTACTGATCGGTCTATTTTCTATACATGTTTTAGGTTCCCATTTCCTATTATTTATGCTTTGTTCTCGAGTAAATTAGGCATTTTATGTGTTTGTTGAGCATGCGTAGGTCATAATCTATTCAAGAGGTGTCAGGTGTTATTTTGGAGAAAAGGAGCAAAAAGATGAATTTCAGGCCAGTGCAGAACAGCTAGATTGTGGGACCTATTATCTCTAAGCTCCAATTGAATTATGTGTCCTACTACCTATGGATTGAAAGCCCCAGAAGTCTAGTTTCTGGTGCACTTTTCGGATTGCAATTCTAATATTCCTAAAAGAAGTTATGCCCGTTTTTGTACCCGATGGTCAGCTCAGTCATAATTCCGCGAATACTTATGGGATTTATTTTGCAAGTTGTTGAAACAAGAAATATTACCTTCTTGGACATGTGTGGGGAGTCTTTGGAAGCAAGTAGACATCTAATCCTTATCTTTCTTCAATAATGTTAGGAAATTATAGCAAGTATAAATCCTATTTAACAAATATTTATATCTCTAAACAGGTTCAGTAAGATTTACTTACAACAGAGATACAATTAAAAATTATCTAGTAACCTAACTCAGTTCTTTATATTACCAGATATGCAATGAGTTAACAACAGATTGAATCTAAGCCTATAAACATTTAGATTTAGGTAAATATATTCAGATCTAAGTTACTCATGCATCATCTAAAGAACTACAGAAAATAGATCATCTATACATGCAAGATCTAAGAAGATAAAGTAGTATAAAATAGGCAGTAAAGTAAAAAACACAAGATATATAGTGGTTCAGCCAAGAATAGGCCTAAATCCACTTTGAGCCACTCAGAAGAGACTCTATCACTATGTGGTGTCTTTATAGCTTTGAACTACACAGATCTATTCAAGATCTACCCTCAAAAGAAGCCCAGAAGCCCAGATAAACAAATGCTCAACCTATTCAAACCCTAACCTCTCAAACTCACTTATGATAATAACCCAGAAACACACAAGAGTTATATCAGAAGAATCACAACACACAGAACTCTATTTTTCTCTTCTAACTCTCTCGTAAATTCAAAGTAGAGAACCCAGATATTCAAGATAAATACTAAGAACATGAAGAACACTTGAGAGAAAAAACAGAATTTGTAAAAGAGAAGAAAACCCTAAAATCAGAATTGTTTCTCTCTCTCTTCATCTCTTCGTTTATATAGTCCTTAAGAGATAAGGTACACATCAGCCAAGCGGAACCAATCACAGCATGACAACTCAGCCAGCAATCCTGACTCGGCATTTTAAGTGATCATATAAGGTAAGTGAAACACTGCGTTTTGGCTTTGGGCTTGATAGGGAGCACATTGCATTTGGGCCTCTCCTGGCTTCAACTACTCTTATCATTGGGCTTCAAACTGATGGGTTAACTAAAACTTTGCAAATAAATAATCAATTTGGATGGATTATGAAAGAAATATAATCTCAAAAAGGTAGAGTTCTAAAGGGGAATTGATTTCCTTGTTGTTTAAGGAAATGGTTTAGCATCTACACCTATTTAAACCCCCTTTGAACCTTAATTTAAGGGTGAACCCGTAGCCTAGCCGGGGCATCGTCCCTCATCACACCACCACCATTGTTGCACTTGAAAGCTTAAAGAAGACACTCATGGGTTTTATCAACTCTTTCTTCTCTTTTTTAATCTTTTCATGTGTAACTAACTCCATACTAGGGAATCAATGTGAACCTCTATGAATGCTCTTTGTTAGAATTGATTATATTTCCATTAATTCAAGTTTTGATTTATTCAATTCATTCTAGATCTTAATTCTTTATTTGTGTTAATGCATGATTATACACTGGCATGAATTTAGAGTTTTGATAATTGAACAATTAAGTTTTGAGTGTTGATTTACATGCAATCTTAATTAATATTCAATTGAATAGGTAAAACTGATCTTGGCATTGATTTATGCAAGTAGGTTTTGGTTCATTCGTTCTTGCACTTAATGGGTTCTCGGTTGTAGTTTACGCCATTGATTTATGGGTAAATTATAATTGAGAACACTTGATTCATCCCATGATCATACAGTAACAATCTTACTTGATTAAGATAAGAACGATCCCTTAACTAGATAAATATCTTTTATCAAAGTCGATTCGAAACATTGAGTAAACATAGTTGGGGATCATTGATGACCTAGTTCTCTCACCTTTTGATCACATCCATAATTTCTTGTTATTCGCTTTTAATTAATTTAGTCTCTTAGTTTAACTCAATTCACAACAATCTCATATCTCTCGGTTACTTGTAGTTTCATTAAAATTAGAATTAGTTATAATTAATAAATCACTTTTCCTTGTGGGAACGATCTCTACTTTCCCCTGTACTTATCTCATGATTTGTGCACTTGCGAGTTAGTATTTTATAAAACGATTTTACACATCAAGTTTTTGGCGCCGCTACTGGGGATTAGTTGAATTTATTGATTATTTCTAGTTAATAGTTTTTTTTTTTTTTTTTTTTTTTTTTTTTTTTTTTTTTTTTTTTCTCTAGGTACAATGGACTTTTACGAGTTTTCTTTGAAAGAGTTTGCGGATTTCTCCCAAGAGGTGAAAGAGTTGAAAGGCGAGTTTTCCCAACGCATGCAATTGATGAGGGTCAAAATCGAACAATGGGATAAAGCTTTGGAGATCATGAAGAATAAAGAGCTCGAGAGTATTGAAAGGTTGGCCAAGGCCAAGAAAGAGATCAGGAGGTTAACTGAAGGAGTGACCCCGTTCTTCAAGGATGGTAAGCTTGACGAGAGTCGAGAAGAGTCCACTGCCCTTGTTACAAAGGTTGAATTCAAACTAAAAAGGAAGAGAAGGAACAAAAAGAAGGTGCAAGATTCATCTCCAGAAAATATACATCAGCAAGATAAACTTCCAAGTTTCATTCCCGTTTGCCATTACTGCAATGTGAAGGGTCACATTCGCCCTTAGTGTTTCGAATATATAAAACAATGCAAATGGAGGAATGAGAGCTACAATCATGGGAGTAACCGGGTAAAGCAAGTATGGTGGAACTATTCGGTTGAAGAAGAGCGGCGATGATTACATAGTCATTAAGTCGCCACCGGTAGAGGAAAGAAAGAGTCTACCAAGTTGGAAGAGCCATAGAGCTAGCTTGCATCTCTCTTAGACGTCAAATAAATCGATTGGTGGGAGGCAACCCATCTAGGTAATTTCTTTTTAATTTTTGTTCTAGTTTTTAGTTTTTAGTTTTCTTTCTTTTGTTTTGTGTTTCGAGTTCTTGTCTTCCATGCTTTTCCTTTATTCGTTGTTCATGCTTATAATGTCATGCAAACATTGAGGATAATGTTTAGATTATGTTTGGGGGGTGTGAATTCGTGTTTGTTTGATTTTTCGATTCTTTGACAAATCTGCGAAAAAGTGATCCCCTGTTTTGAAATTTTTTAAGGAAAACGTTTTGTTAAAACTGTATTGATTGGTGAGGAAGTAAAATTTTCCTTCCATGTTGTCTTCTTCATTTTTTCGATACAACAATATAAAGAATGTAAAAAATTCAGGGCAGTGGTTTAAAAGTTATGAATGTTTCTTCGACCAAATATCATGGGCAATGCCCTGTGTTGCGAAATGGTGCGTGCACTGTTTTCGTCGTCTGTTTTCTCACCTTTCCAATGCGAATTTTGAAATATTTTCTAAATGAAACATGTGCATTTTCATGTCTATTATCTTATATTACAATTTGGTTAACGTTTGTTGAGTCATTTAAGAGATATGTGAACCTTATACTAAACAACCTAGGAGGAGGGGGGGGGGGGGGGGGGGGGGGGGAATAGGTTGACACACTAGTTTTAAAAACTCTTTCGTGACTAGTGTCAAAACCTTGGTGAGCATATAATAAACCTTGAACAAGATTGTTATGAGAAAAACAATTTGCACAAGTATGCTCAATTCACCACACTTAGTCTACAAAACATATACCAAGAACCAATGTATCTCATATACAAGTATATTCAATAAAGAGCACATTCTACAAGTTGTATTATGAATATTACAATGAAAGATCACTAAGTAAAATATTACAACTTGATATAGAATATTGTAAGATACAAAGTTCAAACACTTACAAGATACAAGAAACAAATGTAGATTCAACAAACAATGTGTGCATATCTTTCTTTATCAATAACATGTTTACAAGGATGTGAGAAATTTAAGATCATAAACAAGTTATATAGAACAAACATACAAATATAAAGAGATAGAGATAGAGACATTTGACACATTGATTTTTACATGGTAAACCTTCAAAAAGGAAACATCCACGGGTTGAAATACAACCATTGGGTACTATATATATTGGAAAGTAAATTAGAAGTTCTACAAAGTGACCAATCCTAGATCACCAACCCATGTGGAGTCTATGTCTACCCAAACCCTATTGGAAGATACAAAATCCCTTAATGATGCGAAACCACCATATATTGGAAATCATACCTAGCCAACATCGTTGTTAGATTAGAAATTCCTCAAGAGTGCATACATATCCCATGTACCCCGCTCTATCGGACTCTATGTCTAGCCAAACACCCGGGCCTACCAATATATAAGCCAACTCTCTATCCAAGGCACACTTGCCTCTAGAGAGCCTCCCTTGCATGACTATCCAAGTCCTCCCGACTCTAGCAATGACTCCTTGCCTGTCTATCAAAGTCCTCAAGACTCTAGACAAGACTATCCGAGTCATCTCGACTCTAACCAAGATTTAATGCCTTTTACAAGGACTTCCTAGTGTGATCATGTGAATGCAAATGATGCAAACAATCAAAACATCATAAAACATGTGATCAATACATCCTATGGAAACTAGAAATAATCAATGAGCACACAATGTATAGTTTTCTAGTTTATGATCCAAAACATGACACCACACAAAATGATGCATGAGCATATGAAATGTATGGATAAGGTACACTCCATGAAGATCTAGACATTGGATAAGGTACACTCCATGAAGATCTAGACATAGGCAACAAAGCACAGAAAATAAGGTTGTCTAGACCTTAAACATGAACAATAATCTAGAGCATGCAAAACACCTAAAACATGCCAAATCCTTGATTCTATTCATGTTACTAAAGCTTGAAAACAAAGCATGATCATTAAGCACATATTCAAGACTTTAGAGCACAAACAACAAAGATGCCAGAATGACAAGATATGATCAATGAATATTCTAGCAAGTACTTAGAGCAAATATATTCACAATAATCAATTAAATCCTAATTAGCTCTAAATACAAAATCATATGTGCTAATCCTAGAATTATTCAAATTAAAGGATCAAAGCACATTTCAAGGATTATTAATCATAAAATGATTCAATCAAGTCACAAATAATCCTAGATATCAAACTAATCACAATACAACTCTCATTCATGTGAAAAACCTAGAATCAAAAAAACTAGTTCACATATGTCTCTAATTAGACTTTTGATTAGGTTTGATTGTGAAGCTATCTTTCTCAATAGCATTCACCATACATACACATACATATAGAAGAAGAAATCCCAAGCAAATTGAAGGTTACAAAATAAGAAATCACAAAGATAAAGTCAATACCTCTCCATCACAAGCTGTCATGATTTTCTGGGTAGAACACCTTGAAAACTCAATGAAATGACTGCAAGATTACTTGGAAAAGGTAGAGGACTCAATTACAAACAATCTCCAACTTGAATCACTCAAATCCAACTTCGTATGAGAAAGTTATGGTGTTTGGAAGTTGAGAAAAATTGGAGAGAAAATCTAACGAGATTTCTAACTTTTTCTTCTTGAAAACAAATGGAGGGAAGAGGAGATATTTAAAAAGGAGGAGAGAGAAGGGAATTTTTGACCAATCAGAACAAGCCACATTAGCCCTGGGCCGTGTGGGGCGTATGGGACACACGGGACCAGAGGGCTGGTCTGGCCATGTGGCACACGACCTCCACACGGGGTGGCCTAGCCAAGGCCAACGGCCATAGTTGCTTCTCTCCGCACCTCGTACGTTCTTCGACCGTATTCGGGCCTTCGAACTCTGATTTCGAATCCATTTTCAGATTATGAATTGTGACTCCCTCATTCACAACAAAAACTGTGAAACTTTGACAAAAGGTTGAGAATTCTTCTTGAAAATTGACGACGAACACAACTCAACGAATGAGAATGAAAAGTAGCGTAGCTACATCGTTTGGACTCGAAACTAAATGAATGAGTAACCAAAATGACTGAAACTCATTAAGGAATCAATTGGGATCATGAAAAAGTCCAAAACATAAGAAACACAAACAATCAAACACCAATTCATATATGAATGCCATTTCCTAAACATAGTCTTAGAATATGTAACTCTACAATGTATGAGCATTTGAGTTCAATGCTTGAGCATACAAAAATATGTGAATGTGTTATATAAATGGTACACAATGATGTAGGGACACTTATGAATGATTTGTGTGTGTATGCCTATGCCTTGTAAGAGGAATGAGGTCAATTATACCTTTGATGAGCAATGAAGCTAATTCCCCTTATCAAGCCACCATATTGTATGCATTGTAGTCAAGTCTTTCTTTGAAGCTTTGAATCATCATCAATACAACCACTAAACAATACAAGATGAACAACGTTTTGATATGGAATATATGCCAACACAAACTAAAAACCTAACAATATGCATTAAATAACAAACGTAAGTCGATTTCAAAAGTCACCAGTTTTTGAATTTTCGTCCTCTATGTTGAGATGCTTCTTTTGTGTGCTTTTAGAGCCATAATATATGCTTTATTCACTAAGTTTAAACTAACTTCTTGCCACTTAGAGTAGTGCATTGCATTTTTCAAAATTTATGACATGCTCTTGATGTGATAATAGATAGGAAGCTTCATTGGATTGCCATTATTAATAGCACTGGAGACTATCCTTGTGAGTTCACTAAGCCAAAAAGCGTACATAAATGACATGATATGAGGGATGATTTGTTTCCACTCTTTAAACACTCAATAGAATCTTAGCATTAGATTCGATCTCTATAGGTTGTAAAAGAACAACTCTTATAAAAAAAGATATCACATATGGACTTTGCTCTTGATTTGATTGAACCATTAGAAGTGATATAGACAATGTGTGCTTGAACTTACTTAAAAGGCCTTAAATATTTCCTACCCTTATGTGTGTGCTCCATAGCCCTATTTAAAAATAAAAAGATAAATGAATGAGATGATGAATCAAATAAAAGAGAAAATGAATAGAGATTCACAATGAAGTGATGAGAAATCAAAGTCAACTCAAGAAGGAGGATGAACAAAAATTGTTAAGAAGCCTAGATGCAAGTGGAATGAAGAATTAGAAGAAATTCGGCTGAGTATGAAGATTGCCGAAGAATTTCTTGATATGATCCTAGGTTTGTTTGCTATCCTTTTCTCGTTCTTTCTTAACCTTCACCCAATGGCCCTGTTACAACCAAAGAAAATGCCTAATTGATCTTTTGGGGATGCTAGCGCGAGAGTAAGGTAAACAAGTGCTCTATCTTGTTCTTAATGTTTGATTCTTTTCATAAGATCTTTTGCATACAAATCAAACGTTCTTTCAATGATATACTGGTTTTACATATGATTCCAGAAGAATCGGCCAGATTATATACTAGTTTTGTACAAGGTATTACAACTATACACATGTCTATATTTCATCCATATAAACCAACCCAAGTTAAACTTAACGTAACTCTAGTTAATTAACCTAAGACAATAATTTATATATTTTTGTTAACTAATTAACAACACAATATATTAACTTCAACACTCCCTCTTAATATGTTGTGCTTGAACTCCCAAAGCTTCACTAAGTTGCTGGAATTTCTCTCTTGGAAGTGCCTTGGTTAGTATGTCTGCAATTTGATCTTCAGACCTACAAAATTCAAGTTGAATTTCTCTATTTTCTGCAGCCTCTCTGATGAAGTGATGCTTGAGTGCAATGTGCTTGCTTCTACTGTGATGTAATGTATTTTTGACCATGGCAATGGCTAATTTGTTATCACGGAATATTGTTGTGCCTCCCTTTTGCTTCTCTCCAACATCTTCTAGAATTCTTCTCAACCAAATGGCATGAGATGTTGTTAAAAAAACAGAAACATATTCAGCTTCAACTGTGGATTGAGCAACGGTTGGTTGCTTCTTTGAGCACCAAGAAAACACACCTGAACCAAGTGAAAAAACAAAGCCAGAGGTGCTCTTCATGTCATCAATGTGGCCTCCCTAATAACTATCACAATAACCCAGCAATTTTGCTTCTTCTTTCTTGTTAAATCTTATACCATAATTCATGGTGCCTTGGATGTATCTCAACACCCTTTTTGCTACACCTAAACGAAATGACTGGGGTTATGCATAAATCTTGACAACATGCTTGTTGCATACATGATGTTAGGTCTTGTAGCTGTGAGATAAAGCATTCCCACCAAACTTCTGTAGAGTATTGCATTAACCTTGGTAGAGTATTACATTAACCTTCTTTCCACCATCTTCTTTCTTTAACTTATCATTCACAATAAGAGGACTGTCCATAGAATTGCACCCAAACATACGTTGATTCTTCAAAATATTTTCAGCATACTTTCTTTGAGAAATGAAAACACCATCAGTATCTTAACAGATTTCAATCTCAAGAAAGTAGCGTAGCTACCCCATATTGCTCATTTCATACCTCTTCATCATTCTGGATTTAAACTCCTTTATCATACTCTCATTGTTGCATGTGAACAATAAATCATCAACATATATGGCTACAATGAGAATATCACTTGCTTCATTCTTCTTAACATATAAAGTAGGCTCACTCAAACTTCATTTTGAATCTTTTTTCATTGAAATACCCATCAATCTGATTATACCAAGCTCTAGGAGCTTGTTTGAGCCCATACAAGGCCTTTTTGAGCTTGTAAACTTTGTCTTCTTCTCCTTTGATTACAAAGCCTTGAGGTTGATCCACATACACCTCTTTATTAAATCACCATTCAAGAATGCTGATTTTACATCTGGTTGGTAAAGTAACCAACCTTTTTTAGCAGCCAAGACAATAAAAACTCTCACTGTATCAAGTCGAGAAACTGGTTTGAAAGTCTCATTGAAATCAACACCATCTTATTATAGGTAGCCTTTGGCAACCAACATGGCTTTATGTCTTTGCACATACCCATCTGAGTTGTATTTCACTTTGTAAATCCATCTCACACTAATAACTTACATGCCTCTTGGCCTCTCAACCAGTTGCCAAGTGCTATTCTTCTCTATTCCTTCAATCTCCACTTCCATCGCATTTTTCCGAGTATCTTCTTTGATAGCTTCTTCAAAACTTTTCGGTTCAACAGAATAAAAATTACATCCTTAAATTTTAGCCAAGCGCTTTATTTTATGGAGTCGAACTTGGTGATGAAGAAGAACTATATCCAAATGAATCTCTTGGAGATGATGGTGTGCTAGAATGAGGTGATTGCAATACACCTTCATCATTTGCATTGCCTTAAACTGGATTTTCTTGCATTTCATCAATCATGACAACCCTCTTTTGAATTGTATAGACATTGCTCCCAATCAAAATAAGCTTACACATCGAATATGACATATTTACTAACCATTATTTTCTTGTTTTTCAAATTGTATAACCTATAGCCCTTTGATTGTAAACTATAGCCAACAAAAATGTATCTCTCACTTGTTTCATCAAGTTTTTGCCTTTTCTCTTTTGGAACTTGAGAATAGGAAACATAACAAAAATCTTCAAATGTCTAATAGATGGTTTCCTTCTACTCTAAACTTCTAAGGGAGTTTGATCATACAAAGCTTTGGTTGGTGCTTTATTAATCAAATATACTGTCATATATACAACTTCAGCCCAAAATATTTTAGGATGCTCTTTTTCATGGAGCATAGATTTTCCCATCTCCATCACAATTTGATTATTCCTTTTGGATACTCTATTTTGCTACGGAGTATATCCAACTGTGAGCTACCTTTCGACGCCTTCTTCACATAATTTCTCAAACTTATGAGAATTATATTCCATACCCCTATCACTTCTCAAGGTTTTTATCACATGACCACTTTGTTTTTGAACATAACTTTTGAATTTTTTTTTTGAAAATAGAAAATACTTCAAACTTTTGTATCATAAAGAACACCCATGTCATCCTTGAAGAATCATCAATAAAAAGGATGAAATACTTGTTGTTGTCATGAGGAGTAGACATAGGTCCACAAACATCTATATGAACCAGTTCCAAAACTTGTTTTGCTCTCCATGCAACTCCTTTTGGCAAAGATTGCATGTGATGCTTGCCAAGTGCACACCCTTCACATACATTCTGCTGTTCTTCAATATTTGAGAGCCCTTGCACCATGTGCTTTTGATATAGCAACTTGAGACATTGAAAGTTCAAGTGCCAAAATCGCTTATGCCACAACCAAGACTCATCAACAACTTCAACTCTTCGATTCTTCATTTCAATTTTGGCTACAACCACCCTTTGCTTTTCTTTGTCGAAAAGGGTGCAACAATTGCCTTCAAATTGCAGAGAGTATCCATTTTCAAGAAGTTGTCTAACACTCAACAAGTTTTGTTTTAAATCTGGAACTAGTAGCACATTTGAAATGTACTTAACACCTTTCTTAGTTTGAACACAAATTATTCCCTTGCCTTTGTTGGGGTTTTTGCCCAAAAGCTTGTAGTTTGTAAATGTGAATTGAACAAGAAATAAAAGAAGTAGTTTCTTCATTCAAATTGTCTCATACATTTATATATAACATGTGTACTTAACATCCAAGATTGCCAGATGTATTTTCAAACTGAGTATATGAATGTCATATACAAATGGATTCAATTTGAAACGAGTAATTTAAAGAGTTCATAGATAGCAAATAAAGCTGGGTACTTTATTTATGGTTAATCTATAGCTGCGGTCTATTCCATAATGTACGGTGATCTTATCCTAGATCATTCATATGGAGATATGAGAATGGAGGCAATTTGTATGATGTGATCATATCGGACTGGGCCATGATCTATATGAATCTCTCACCAAGATCCGTTACATGATGAGATTCATATATATCAATAAATGATGGCTATATGTGGGTGATCTCAATCTTGAGTGTCTTATCGACTCCTTCAGGTTAGATCGTGGTATTTGATATACCATGGGTGAGGTCGGAGTTGCATCCTGATCAATATGCTCCGTATGTTGGGATCGTGGTTTGGCTTGTGGCTGGGAAGATCTGCACACAATAGTGGAATCCACTCCTTCTTGTGAGAAGTATATAGTAGTTCCCTTAAGGGTTGATTCGGGGCTTGAACAATATGAGCGCTCTCCTAATTCCGTAAGGAATGTAGGATTTATTGTTCATTAGAGAATCAATGGTACTTAATGGAAAGATATAATTATAAGGGTATAACGGACATTATGACCCAGCTCTAATTATGAACTACCTGTGGATGATCATACCATATATAATAGCTATATCAATGGACACCAAGAGATATTGGTTTGTGTAAAAACGTCTACAGTTGAGAGAATGCAACTTCGGGTTTTTAGTGGAATAACATTGAAGTTAATAATCATAAAATATTAATTAAATAGTTTAATTAATTATTTTTAAGGATTATTAGAGCTCAAAATACTATGGGTCCATTAGGTCTCCTTGCTAGCTCGATCGATTTAGGTAACAAGGGTCACGGTTATTTAATTGGATTGTCCAATTAATCGTGTTACAAAAGTGACACGTGTCTATTCGAGAATTAATTGAATAATATGATTATTCAATTAATGAATATTAATGATTATGTTAATTAAATAATTAGATTATTTAATTGTGTAATTAATCATTAGATGGAGGGTGTTGATTGATATTTAATTTTGAATGAAGAAAAGATAATTTGATTATTTTATTTTCATTTTATTAAATATTTAAATTTGAATTTAAAAGAGTTTTGAATTCAAATTAAATCAAATAAATTAATTAATATCTTTAAAAGATATTCGATATCTAAAAAGATTTTATTAATTAGTATAAGTTTAAAATATATATATGATATACGTTATTTTAAATTTGATTTTGAAGTTAGTTGTATCTGATACAAACAAAACGAATCAACATAAAAGAGATCATCGGTTAGTTTTATAACAGATATATTTGATATAGATGGTCTAACAAAATTGATGCACTGATTGACAAAAAACACAACAATCAGGTGAAGAGATAAATAGGTGCGGCTAGAGAAAAAAAAAAAAAACTTTCTTATTTTTTTTTTTTTTACTTATTTGTTGCCGCACTTCACCAACAAAAGAATAAGAGTTGTCTTTTGTGTGCTCTTCTCATCTACCTCCATTTTTTTTCCTGAGTACCGTGACGTGCCCACATGCTTTTACCAGTTCCGGGAGATAGCAAGGAAGATCAAGTGGTTCAAATCAGGAGCAAATCGTATTAAAGTGAAAGAGCCTCCTACGTTGGTATGAATCGTTTACTTTCTTATTGCATTTGATTATTACTGTATAAATGGGTTAGTTTATGATTGCATTAAAAAAATTTAAAAACCTTTCCTTTGCGCAATTTGTAACCCTAGGTTCCTACAATTGGTATCAGAGCCTATTTTTGTACAGTATAATCGAATTTGATTGCTCCTGATTGCATGTATGAATGTGTATGCACTTTTCTAATGATTTTATGGTGTTTATAATTTTTATTAATTTGTTTATTTTAAACATGGTTGATCGTTAATTGTATGGTACAATGGGTTTAGGTTTTTTTTTTTAAAGGTTGTAATATTTTTCTCATGTAATATTAATCCTGAGATGTAATTTTAATATTTTTATTTTCTGCTGTTTTTTTTTCTTTGTTGTAAATTTTCTGTTATGTATTTTATTGTAAAATATGTACGAAGATATCAATCGAAGAAGACGATGAAATCGGACGTGTGTTGGACACACAAAAGACGGCGCATGTGCTTGTCACTTAATTATTATTACTATTATTATTATTTTCAAACTGTTAATTGTGCAATTAGTTGCACATTTTTAATAAATAAATATATATATATTAAAGCAGCAGCACATGCACGCCCATGCGTCGTGCAATTTATATGTTTGTGCAGCGTGCGCACATCAGATGTGCAAATGCAAATGCCAACAGCACACATGCAATCTATGCGCAAGTGTTGTTTAAAATTATTGTGCTGTGTGACTGCTGCACAAGTATGGGCTAATTTTTTTTTGGAAATCCCGGGTCTATGAAAAATGTTAGAGTAACATTTGGGCTTTAAGGGATTTAATCCATGAGATGGATCCAATAAAATAAATCAAGTTGGACTTGATTTTTAGACCCGAAAGACGCAGAAGATATTACAATTGGACTTGAAGATTTTTGGAATTGCAAGAAGACCAAGGAATGCATTGGATCAAATTTTTTGTAATTAGAAATTTTTTAAGTTAGATAACCCATTATACTCGGTCAACTTATGTATGCTTTTATTATGAGATGATTAAAGCATTGCCATGCATATACATATCATTTAGATTAGGTGTGCGTACACATATATATGTTGATATGTCATACATGCATTATAGCCATCTATATTATGTGTTTATATATATATATATATATATATTTTAATTTGATTAAAATGGATAATTCACATAATTGGCTATAAATTAATGGGATTAGTTTTTAGGAGTAAAAACTTGGTAATTCTCATTAACCACTAATCTAATTATCTAATTATTAAAGAGTTGAATTACTTAGATTAGTAGGGTCCTTTATATTTATTAGGATTAATTTGATTTAGCCCCTAATAACAATTGACCCTAATAATGTGTTTAGTTTTAATAGTTAAAACTTGGTAAATACACATTTAATAATTCTAGTCTTAGTAAATAGTTTACAAAGATAGAATTATCACTAATGAACTAGATTTTTAAGAGTTAAAAATCGAATTAGTTTATTAGTTATTGGAATAGGATTCTAATAATTTGTGATTAATGCACTTGACGCTTAGATTGAAATTAGCCGTTTAATCTAGTTTAATCTAGGTGCATTAATATTAATAGAAAACCCTTATTATAAAATAGTGAGTGGGAGAGGGATATATGACATTATATCCCACGGTCTCCATCATTAGTTCAACATCGTAAGATTCGAGTGAGGCCTCGTGATGGCTTTGTTTTCGTCCTCCCTAAGGAGGGTTTCCATAAGAATCAATATCAAGGTTGACTTCCTAACGGATAGGATTTCTGAGGGGATTTCGGGATTGACTGACCCTAAGGCGGCAATTCTCGAGTTAAGCTCATGAGATCTGAAATGATGGGTTACGCTCACAAGGTTTTAATTAAATTGGTTAATTATAAACCTGACTGAAATATACGATGGTTGAACGTTAGAGGAATAAGAGTTATTCTGGTATAACATTTGATTGAGAATGTCTCGATCCAACATGCAAGAATTTGATTGATCCTAAGGTAGCACTTGCTTGTGGTACGTTGGATTGTCGTGGCGTAGTAACACTTTTTAGGGTTGTTCTTGTTCATTAAACATTTTCATGTATCATGTTTAATTTTATGCCGAACATTCGCACATGTTTTGAATGTATGAATGAATGAATTCTTTATTTATGTTTTTTCAGCCATGTCAACTGCACTATTACAAATCATAGCCAGTAACAAATTAACTGGTGATAACTACACTAAATGGAAACACAATATTAATGCAATTTTGGTCACCAAGGACCTTAAGTTTGTGCTTACGGAGGAATGTCCTCCAATGCCTACTGCCAATGCCGCACGAACTGTTCGTGAGGCATATGAGAAATGGGTCTCATCAGATAAGAAAGCCTGAACATATCTGTTAGCAAGTATGACAGACGTGCTTGTCACAAAGCACGAAGTAATAGGTACTGCATTTGAAATAATAGAGTCATTGTAGGCTATGTTTGGGCAACCTTTTGAGCAAAAGCGACACGAAGCTGTTCGTTCCGCTATGCTCGCTCGTATAAAGGATGGTCCATCAGTTCGGGAACATGTCCTGAACATGATGTCCTACTTCAACACGGCAGAAATCAATGGCGGGGCCATTGATGAACCTAGTCAGGTGAGCATCATACTGACGACTCTTCCGAAGAGTTTCGATCAGTTGTAGAACAACTATGGGATGAACAAGCTTAGGTTCAGTCTCACACAGTTGCTCAATGAGCTCACTACTGATGAGCGTCATTTGTGTACTCAACAAAATGATATTTAAATGTGATCTTTTAGAAAACAAATTTTCACCACTTAGATAGAAATTTAGTAAAGTGGCAAGTAGGATTCGTTCCACAGGGAATTAGAGTGATTAGTTGAATAAATTAACTAATCTATATGCAATAAAATAAATCATAAAAATATGGATGAGTGAATGGGTTGTCAAGCCATCAAACATACATGAAAAATAAACCTAATAAACTAATAAAAGAATACTTAACAAATCTAGATAAGATAAATGGAATTAATAATTAAGAGAGTAGCTAGGGAATTAATGGGATCACAAATGAATTACAGGAAATGCTTATCAAGCTACCTTAATGAACGAATATCGTAAATGTTAACCAATTGATTTCTAAAATGTGTTTGGGCCATTATTATGAACCCTAAACAACTTCCCACCGCAATGTCTAACCGATTAAGAAAAGGGGGTCACGGTGGGATCGATTTGTTACAATTAACGGCTTAGATTATCGCGGTTGATATACCCTCCGACAATCTATCCTATTCACTAAGTTCTCAATCCATCAAGGTTGTCAATCCAATCAAAATTATATAACAATTTATCCTAAACAAGATTATAATCAACTAGTGGGTATACATGTCAATTATATAATGCATAGAATCTAATTATAAAATGAATAGAACACAAATAGAGATTAAAAATATATTAAAGCTTAAGCAAATCCCAATCCAAATATTCTCACATCAAAACCCTAGAAAGGGGATTTAATTACACATATTACAATCAAAGGGAAGACAAGTAAAAGATTAGGAAATCACCCATGGGCCACCTTTTGTAAGCTTGATCCTTTCCTTGCCTTTGATGCTCCTTGTGTAAAGAGTGGATGATGATGAGGTGTCTAGATAGGTGGAGTCAAATGGGAAGTGACTAAGGAGATTTGTGGAGAAGATGGGAAGAAAAGGAATGATTAGGGGAGGTAATCTAGATGTTAAGTTTAGGTAGGAGAGAAAATGGAGAGAAAAGGAATGGTGGAGAAAGGAGGTTTCTTAGTGGTCAAGAGTTGTTCAAAAGGGGAAAATAGTGATGTATTTATAAGTGTGAAAAGCTAGGGTATGAAATGGGTATGAAATGACAAGAATACCCCTCTTGAATGCCAACACTGGAATTCCTACACTGGAATTCCAACGTGATCTCCACTTGTCCTTCTAGGTCGCCATAAAAACCATCTTTCTCGCCATCTAGCAAGTGGTGACCATGAGCAAATGGTGTAGAGGTCGCCATGGCGACCATAAGTGGCGACCCTCAAAATGTAAAGAGGTCGCCACTTGCAACATCAAGGTCGCCATGGCGACCATAAGTGGCGACCTTGCCTTGTTTGTGAGAGGTCGCCATTTGTAGAGGTAGGTAGCCATGGCGACCCCCAAGTGGCGACCCACATGATGCTTTTGGAGACTTTTTGTCGCCATGGCGCTCAAGTGGTGACCAAATGGCAACTTTTTGATGACTTGAAGAATCCTCTGTCGCCATGACGCCCATGTAGCGACCTCCTTATGTCTAAGTGGCAAAAATGCCCTGTTTCTTCCCATTTGTGAGCCTTTTTGCACCCAAGTTCTTCATCTTCTTCGCAAATGCCCTTGAGTTCTAATAAAACCTGAAACACTTGATTTAACGACATTAAATACGGGGAAACGCCCGAGAATCAAGCATAAAGAGACGGGAATGAGGGCCAAAATCATACCAATTTTGGTTCGATCAACTACCTTTGAGTCCTTGACTAAGGACAGCAAGGGCAGGACTGGTGAGGCAGATGTTGCCGAACCATCTTCCTCTAATAACAAGAAGAGGAAGAGGTCTGCTGGGAAGGCGAAGGGTAGGCCCAAACCCAAGAAAGCCTAGAGCAAAAAGAAAGGCCCCTCCATCGATAAGAGCAAAGGAAAATGTTTCCATTGCGACAAAGTCGGGCACTGGAAGAGGAATTGTCCTCAATATCTGGAGGAGGTAGCTAAGAAGAAGAAAACGAAAGGTAAATATGATTTACTTGTCCTTGAGTCATGTTTAGTGGAAGATGATTCTTCACCTTGAATAGTTGATTCGGGGGCCACTAACCATATTTGTTCTTCTTTGCAGTGGACTGATTCTTGGATACAGCTTTAGGAGAGAGCCTTCTTTATGCTTGTGGGGTTAGGGGATGTCGTGTCATGATGTGAAAATTTTACGTAACTCCTACTTTTACCTTAAGGATCTGGATTGGACAGGGGATATGCAATTTCAGGATTTCTTTCCATCTTTATTTCGCATCTTATAGAAGAAGGAGTTGGAAATTGGGTGTGTTGTGTTATGGAGAGTTTGGTTCTGGCAGAACCATTTCGATCGTTCTTCCTTTTTTTTTTAGTCTGGATGATGTAGTTGAATGGGCTACTGATTTTCTTAAGGACTTCAAGCGGGCTAAGTTGATTGGTAATTTCCCCAGTCTCTTTGTTCACTCTCTTTCTATTGATAAATGGAGAGTGCCTGAGGTAGGGTGTTTCAAGATTAACACTGATGTTGCATTAAAGGTGGCTAATAGGCTAGTGGGTACTGGGTTTGTTATCTGTGATCATGGTGGGTAGTTTGTTGCCTCATCTATGCAGAAGCTCATTGCAGGTTTCTCTCCCTCAATGGCTAAAGCTATGGCTATCTTAAAAGGCCTTCGCTTCACTGTTGATTCTGGTTTCCTTCCGGCAATGCTTGAAAGTGATGCTAAATGGGTGGTGAATCTGATCCATTCCAAGCCTTGTCCCTCTACTGATATTGGCCTTATTATTAAGGACATTGTGGCTATATCTCATCAATTTAATATTCCTATCTCCTTTGTTCCTAGAAATGCTAATAAGGCTACCCATGCCCTAGCTAAGTTGGCTTTGTCGTCTCTTTGACGATTTTTTTTGGCTAGAGTCTGTCCTCCTTGCGTGAGATCCATCCTGTTGGATGATTGTATTCCTTAGTTTTGCTGGTTTACGAATTGTTCCTTTTCAAAAAAATAAAAAATAAAAAATAAAATAAATAAAAGTTTCAACAACCAATCTAAAAAAAAGTTGCCCCTACAACGCTAACAAGATAGTAGAGGAAAGACATGAGAGAGAAAGTTAGAGAGAGTGTCTCGGTTCCCAGTCCAACATGGTCAGTCTTCGCAAGGGAGGGTCTATGCTGGGAAGGATTTTAGACAGAATTTGGTATCGATTTTCATTGATAATCTCAATCCTGTGGTTGATCATGTAGGAGTTTGGGGTATATTCAAGCCTCTTGGAAGAATTAGGGATGTCTTTTTATCCTCTAAAGTTAGAACAAGGAGGAGCTGCTATGCATTCCTCAGGTTTGGGACCTTGGATGAAGCTAATAAGGTGGCTGCCATGGTGAATGGGATGCATGTTTATGGATGGACTATTTCAGCCAAGGTAGCGGATTTTGGGTGGAATAATAGAAGATCACCACACCCAGCTAATAGAAGGGATTTAATCAGGAGGATAGATAGAGGCAAGAAGTCAAGGAACCTGTTTCCAGGGTGATTCATAATTTCACAGGGATGAAAACCTTTGTGGATATGGTAGAAGAGGATAGACCAAGAGATGCAGTAGATAAGTCAAAGAAGAGAGTTATGTCATGGTAGATCAAATCAGAGGACAAGGAATGGCTGAACAGGACGGCGATTGGGGTTATGAAAGAATTTGCTAATTTATGGTCTACTAATTCTAAATTGGAAGAGAGAGGGTTTGTGTTCTCATCAACTTTCATATGAGGTAAAAGGATTGCTTGGACTTTTGAATCTGAAATAGAAAGAGATGGTTTTATGCGTAATAGCTTCTTCTGGAGGGACAACTTCTCTTCTATGACTAAGTGGGCAGATAAGTCAGTGACTATGCATAAACTTAAGTGGATGGAGGTGTATAGGGTTCCTATGCATTGCTAGTGCAAAGGTTTCTTTTCTATAGTGGGTAATGACTTGGGAGAGACAATCTGGGTTGATGAAGCGATTTAGGATAGAGGTAGAATGGACGTGGGGCGTATTTTAGTTTTGGGTCAATTCGAATCGCTGGCCTCTAGGAAAGTTTTAGTTAAGGTGGGTGATAAAATGGTTCAGATAGGCTTATCGGAAGCACCAGAGCTGGTATCCACTACTTGGATCGTCAAGCACCTGAGGTTGAAGCCAAAATTCAAATTTTCAAAACCAGATGGAGACTAGTTGTCCAAGTTCAATGGCAATAGGGGCATGGCTGACAGTTACAAAGAGGGGCAAATAGGAGTTTCAGATCATAGGAATAATCAGAAGCCTACAAAGGTGTTGTCAGAAGATAGATCTTCACAGTATAGGAGAGTCAAGGGGGTAGCTGCTAATTTTTATGGAAAGAAGGATGTCAGGAGAGATAGGATTGATGGGAAAAGGGTGGATTTGGACAAAAGCAAGAGTTGTTGGGTACATAAACCACCATCTAGGTGGAACCCACTGCCTAACACAGCTGTGATAATTGGTAAGAGTAGAAATGATAGATTGACCTCGAGTAGCAATTCCAGCACTTCGGAGTACGAATCAAACAAGGGAGAGTTGTAGAAAGTTGGATTTGTGAGAGGAGAATGCTCGGTCAAAAATCAATATTCAAATCAGATTAGGTTTGGGTTTGGAGGGGCTAGAGATGGGCTTAAAGAATTGGGCCCTACAGAGCCCAATAATGTCAAAATCTATTTATCTCATTTAGAGAGGTTAGGTGGTGTCAAGAGAGGCCTGTAGAAAGCCAGGTTGGATTCTTCAATGGGAACCCATGTTAGTCCTACTGACAGCAAAGATTGTCCTGAGTTTGACTCGGTGGAATCAAAATCTGAAGGGGAAATCCAAGAGGTAAGGGATGATGACAAAAAGATGGCTATCTTTGTAGGGAATCTAGGGCTTAATTTGAGAGTGGAATTGTGTGCCAACAAAGAGTCGGCTAGCAATACTAGCTCGGAAGAGACGAATCAAGTTAGAGAAAAGGGTGAGAGAAGAAAAGGTAGAGCTTCGTCCGTTTCAGTGAGGGAGGAGCAGTATGTCTCAAAGCCACAAACGATGACTTCAAGGAAAGCTAGAAGGAAAGGTACTTCCCATTCTCAATCTTTTAAAATTCATCCTATGACCACTAGAAGGTCGAAGTCTGCAGTTAATGGTTAGATCAGTTTACGGGAGGTGGATAAGAGGATGGTTTGGAATTTGGGAGATGAACTAGCTAGGGTGATCGAGAGAGGTGTTGCTCATCATCTTCAAGAGAAAGGTAGTCAGTCTAAAAGGAACGGCGAGGTAGGGAATCAGGGCAGCTAGGTTTCGGGGAATGGATCAGGTTCAGTTTGGAATCTAGAGGTTGAAGTTGCTAAGATTGTGGAGATGGGGGTGGTGTTGGGTTTTAACTTTAATAGTAGTAGGGAGGAGATAAGCTTAAGGCTGTTGGAGTTAGAAAAGGAAGATGAGGCTAGAAGAGCTTCATGATTTTCCTTTGGTAGGCTGGTGGGGTTTCTTGTTTTTTTAATGTTAGGTTTTTCTTGGAACGTAAGAGGTCTTGGGAGATTGGAGAAAAGAAAGGAAGTGTGCAAGGTGGTGAGTAGATATAAACCTTCTATTCTCTTTTTACAAGAGACAAAATTGAGTGTGTTGGTTAATAGGATTTTCAGCAGCATAGGTGGCTCCTTCCTTTCTAAAGGCGTCGGTGTGGAGTCCTCGAGGGCTGCCGGGGGGGGGGGGGTTGCTAACCTTATGGAATAAGGATATTTTTACGGTGTCGGGTTGAATTTCTAACAAGGGGTGTATTATCCTGGTAGGGGTCCTCAACAAATTAAATAAAGAAGTGGTGTTTTGTAATGTGTATGCTCCGAATGGGGAACGAGAGAGAAAGGAGTTATGAGAGTTTATTGGTAGTAAACTGCAGCTTTTCTCGACTCCTTGGTGCTTAAGAGGGGATTTCAATACTGTGGTCAGTGAAAAGGAAAGAAAGGGAGGGTGTTTCATAGAAGTTCAGCGAGAAGTTTTGTGAATTTTATTCTTCATATGTTGGTGGTGGATATGCCCCTTAGAGGCGTTCATTTTACTTGGTCTAACAATAGGGAAAATGGGTGTTGGGCTAGATTAGACAGGTTTCTTATGTCACTTGTCATCTTGTCTTGGTTTCCTAATTTGACGCAAACTGGTATTCCTTGGACTATTTTAGACCACAGTGCGGTTTGTCTAGGTTTAGGGATGATGTTTTGGGGTCCTAGACCTTTCCGCTTCTTCAATTCCTGGTTGGAGTCTAAGTCTTTAATGGAAGATGTGAGGAGCACTTAGGCTGGTACGAAGTTGATAGGGTTTAAGAGCTTTGGTTTAAGGGCTAAGTTAAAGGTGGCTAAGAATGAGATTAAGAGTTAGGCATGTAAAAAGGCCAAAGACTCGGTTTCTACCAAAGTAGTTGAGGATAAATTAGCTATTTTAGATAGGGAGGCTATGGTTGTTGGCTGGTCTGATGCGTCTAGAGTGGAGAGAATGAAGCTAGTTTATGAGTTGTGGAAAATTATTAAACATGAGGAACAAGCTTGGAGGCAAAAATCTAGAGTCAAGTGGCTGCTAGAAGATGATAGGAATACGAGATTCTTTCACTGTGTTGCGAATGGGAGACATCGTAATAATTATATTGATGAGATCTTGTTTAATAATGTTGTCATAACTGACCCAGAAGAAGTTAGAGAAGGGGTGGCTAATTTTTTTGAGAGCGGTTACAAGGAAGTTTCTTGGAGGCGTCCTAAGATCGAGGGTTTGGCTCTCAAGAGGCTGTCTGATTCATATAGAGAGTCGCTAGAAGAAACCTTTTCTATCGCTGAAGTGCGGTTGGCTTTGGAAAACTGTGATGATAATAAAGCCCCAGGTCCGGATGGCTTCAATTTAAGGTTTTTAAAGGATAATTGGTACGTTATTCAGGAGGATTTTGTGAGCTTTTTGGAGGAGTTTCATCGGGATGGTAGGCTTGTCAAGGAGTTAAATAAGACGTTTATTACTCTTATTCCTAAGAGAGCCAAAGCGTCTTCTATGTCAGATTACAGACCCATAAGTCTTGTTAGTTCGTTTTATAAAATCTTGGCTAAGGTTTTGTCCAATAGGTTGAAAAGGGTGATCAGCTCAGTCATAGGGGAAACTCAAATGACATTTGTTAGTGACAGACAGATTCTTGATAGTTTAATTGTTGCCGAAGAGATTATTCACAGCTGGAAATGGGGATCTACAGGGGGTATTTTGGTTAAAATTGACTTTGAAAAAGCTTATGACAGTTTGAGTCATAGTTTTGTGGATGACATGATGAGTGATATGGGTTTTGGGAAAAAATGGAGACAATGGATGTCTTGTTGTATTTCGTCTCCGGTCATTTTTGTTCTTGTTAATGGCAGCCCTACTCGCGAGTTTGGGGTGGAAAAGGGGCTGAGACAGGGTGATCCCCTTTCCCCGTTCCTTTTCAACATTGCTGCGGAGGGGTTGAGTGCTTTGTTTAGGAAAGCGGCGGACTTGGATTTTGTGAAGGGGGCATTGTTTGGTTCGGAAAACATCCATGTTTCTAATCTTCAGTTTGTTGACGATACTATTCTTTTTATTCAACCTAAGGTGGAGTACATTCAGAACGCGAGACGGATTTTGAGATGTTTCGAATTGGTTTCGGGATTGAAGATCAATTTTAATAAGAGCAGTGTGGTTAAAGTGGGAAAAGTAAGCAGGGATCTTATAAACTGAGGGGAGTATTTCAGATGTTCGAATGCTTCTCTCCCTATGGTTTACCTTGGTCTTCCCCTCGAAGGTCGGCCGAGTTCGAAAAGCTTTTGGTTGGAGCTTATTCATCGTATTGAGATTAGGCTTGCCCCTTGGAAGAAGAGGTTTTTAAATAAAGGGGGAAGATCGGTCCTTATTAAGGCGGTGATGGCTAGTATCCCTAATTATTTTATGTCGGTCTTCAAGATGCCCGTGTGGTTAGCCCATAGATTAGAAAGGTTACAAAGGAATTTTTTCTAGGGGGATGGTTTTGAAAAGAAGAAAATTCACACGGTTAAATGGGACATTTTGTGTAGAAGCAAGGATAAGGGTGGTTTAGGCATTGGTTCTATTTTAGACAAGAATAAAGGTCTTTTAGCTAAGTGGGTTTGGAGGTTTGGTGTGGAGGAGGATTTTTGTTGGAAGAAGGTCCTATGTGCTAAGTATGGCATTTCTCCGAATGTGCTGAAATGGGATTGGAGCATTAGTTTTAAAGCCTCCACTTTTGTCAAGACTATTGGGGGTTTGCTGCAGCAGAATTCTGTCCATAGCTCTTTACTTGAGGAGGGTCTGATTGTGAATGTGGGGAGTGGGGATAGAGCTAGGCTTTGACTCGTTTTTAAGGTTGAGGGTCGTCCTTTTAGGGAGGCTTTCCCTAGGATTCATGCTCTAGCTTGTGATAAATTGAGTTTTGTTGCAAATTTGGGGAAATGGGTGGATGATGTTTGAGAGTAGGAGGTGAAGCTTAGGAGGCCTGTTTTCAATTGGGAGGTGCAGCAGTGGGAGAATTTTTGTCTTTGCTTGAATACTATCCGAATACAAAAGAATGTTCATGATTCATTGGGTTGGAAATTTGACCACTCAGGTTCTTTTTCTATCAAATTCTTTAGGCAAATGTTACAGGTGGATCATTCTGGAGATGTTAGTGGCTTTAAAGAGATTTGGAGGGGTTTTTGTCCTCCAAAAATAGAAATCTTTGTGTGGCAGTTAATTCATGGCAGGGTGTTAGTTAGAAATGTTCTCAGAAATTTTGGTCTTGGCGTAGAGGCTGTCCTGGATTGCCCTCTCTGTAATGAGGCTGTGGAATCCATTAACCATTTGTTTCTTTCGTGCAGATGGTCCTGGAATCTTTGGCTTAATTGTATGTCGTGGTGGGATGTGAGTTGTTGCATTTCTTCTATGATTCTTGATTGGTGGAAGGGCTGGAATGGTTTGTGGCCTAGGAGAAAGTATGATAGAGCTTGGTGGTCTGTGCTTTATGCAGTTGTGTGGACAATTTGGGATGTTAGGAATCGCAAAATTTTCAACAATGGTGAAGCTAGTTTGAGACAAGCGATGGATGATGTTAAGTTCAAGGTGGCTTAGTGGTTCAAGAATTTTAGGGAAGGATCGATTGACCCTGTTACTAATATAACTCTGAATTTAAAAGAGTGTTGTTCTGAGGTTAGAAGACAGAAGTCCCCTATGTTTTGGAATTTCCAGAATAGTGATTCTTTGTCTTTCAATGTAGATGGGTCTTGGAAGGGTTCCTCTGGTCAGGCTGGTGTCGGGGGGGTGGAGGGGGGGGGGGGGGGGGGTGGGGTTCTTAGAGACCATTCGGGGAGGATTTTCTGTCTCTTTTCTGCTAAGGTGGAGGCCCATGATGCAATATGGCAGAGGTTCTGGCCATTGCTAAAGCCATTGAGTTATGCATCTCGAATTTGGTCATTTGTCAGACTAATATCTCAGTCATCAGTGATTTTAAGGAGGCGGTTTCATGGATTAATGACAGCCATTTTGACAGGGTAGATTTGGTGCAGACAGTGTCCGAAATTCACAGCAACATTTCGAAAATGACCAATGCTTCGGTGATTTTCGTTTCGAGATCTTCCAACGTGTTGGCTGATTCGCTGGCTAAGAGTGGTTCCTGTAGGGGTGTGGACGTGGTGACCTGGAGCATTCCTTAGTTTGCTCTGCTTTTTGTTTCTTTGGTCCCTTCTTTTCTGGTGCTTTTCTCTGTGGTTGTTGCGTTTTTTTTTTTTTTTTTTTTTTTTTTTTTTTTTCTGTTTGGTGTTCTGGTGTGTGTGGTGAGTGGTGTGGCACCTTAGGGGTTGTGGTTTTTGTTTTGTTTTTGGGTGCTGTGCTGGGGTCTTGCTGGTGTCAAAGTGTTGCGACAGGGGTTGGTTGTGTGCCTTTGTCGCAGTGCTTTGATGTCTTTGTTTCAGGGCTGTTCGGTTTTGTGTGGGTTGTGGTTCTTGGCTTTTAGTCATTGAATAAAGGTTGCTTTTCAAAAAAAAATAAAAAAAGCTGCCCCAAAACAGAGAAAAACTGAAACTAGGAATATAAGAGAAACACTTATTTTCACCATATTTTCTCTTATTCTATATATTCTCCATATTTTCACTTTAACCCCTGATTCTCCAAAATTATGTCAATGCCCCTGAACTCCATAAATACATGAAACACTTATTTTATCATATTAAATACCCAGTTTTACCCAAGAAGCAAGCATAAGAAGTAGGAATTGGGGACCTAAAAATAGGAACAAAAATAGTACAATCAAAAGGCATTAGATCTTCTCGGATAAAAGGAAACAACAAGCCCACCTGTAAGTGCCTCTTTGTTGATTGGCTTATTTCGTTGACAAAACCACAATGGGGTTCAATCTTGTAAGGGTAGCTTAGGATTGAAGATTTTCTCCTCAAATGCTTAAGGACCTCATTGTTGGATTTCTAAAGCTTCATGGAAGGTATAAACTTGTTCTTGACTCTTTATGTGAAGAGATTTAGTTTGCACACACTCACATCACTTGCTAGCATGTGTGTTTATTGCTTTTTGTATTTGATATTCACTCACACACACTTGCACAATTGCATGTGTTCTTCATGTGAGAAGCTGCATGAGAAGGCTCAGCCCTTCTCTGCCGCGCTTGTGCCGCTGTCTGGGTGGACCGCGGCACTCAAGCGACATAAATGTATTATCTCTGTCGCGGCTCCTGCCGCGGTTGGACAACCGCGACAGTCGAGCGACAGAGACTTTTGTCTCTGCCGCGGTGCATCTGCCGCGGTTTACCAACCGCGACAGTCGAGCGACAGAGATTTTTGTCTCTGCCGCGGTACATCTGCCGCGGTTGGACAACCGCGACAGTCGAGCGACAGAGACTTTTGTCTCTGCCGCGGTGCATCTGCCGCGGTTTACCAACCGCGACAGTCGAGCGACAGAGATTTTTGTCTCTGCCGCGGTACATCTGCCGCGGTTGAACAACCGCGACAGTCGGGACCGCCGCAGTACGTCAGCAAGTAACTGAAGCGTTTTTTTTACTCAAAACGACACCACTTTACTTGGATCTCATATATATATATATATGTTGATAGCCTTTGGTCGTTTAGAGAGAGCAAATATCACACTTTTGAGAGTCTTTTGAGTTGCTTCTAAGCTAAGGTATCAAGAACATTTTTTTATCTCTCAAAACATCAAAACCCATCATTCTTGTATGATTCATTCATCATCTAGCATGTTCTAGTATGATTCTCTTAGGGTTTTCATCCTTGCTTACATGACTTGTAGTTAGAACATCTCTTGTATCATGTCACATGTTCTTTCTCTACAAGATTGCTCATTTATCACTTGAATAGGTTCAAGATTGCTCTTTTATGACTTGACTTAGGTTCAAGATTGTGTTATTGTGTTATTGTGTTTTGTGAGTTGCATTGTGGTAGATATTGCATATAGGACTTTGTTTGCCTACTTTGTTATGTTTTATGCATGCCACTTAGTTATATGATATCTTGGAATGTCTAACATGTTCATTCATGCCTAGATAAGCTAAAATGTCTAACCTTGCATTTTGAGCATCTTGAATATTGCACATATTCACACTAGGTTGTTTTATCTCTTCACTTAGAGTCAAGTCTTGTATTTGTCTTGTTGGTAGTTTGCAAGCATGAACTATGTTCCCTTCTAAAGGCCCGTGGGTAGCAAAGACGGATTAGTAATCTTAGGTGTGATGCGGTCAACCTAGATTGTAATCGTATTTGCAAGTAGTGGTGTAAGGATTCCCATTGTTGATTGGCTTATTTCGTAGACAAACCACATATTGGGGATTTGAATTGTAAGGGTAGTTAGGTGATTGAAGATCATGCTCAAAGGCCCTTTTCAAGACCTCAAGGGAAGAAGCACTCCAAAGGTATATTTCTTAGTGTTTCTTGTAATGAAGAGAAATAGATGCACACACACACAACACTTGCATAATTCTTATTATTGTATGATTGTGTGTCCTTATTATGTGTGTATTAATGTTCATTTAATTTCTCTTCTTGCATTCTCTGTTGATTGCATCATGTGTAGAAGTTGATGCATTGTGGTTGTTATGGCCGCTGTTCACCCGCCCTACAGGCGCTCTACGAACAGCGGTCAAAAGGGGTTTTGAGCAATTTGCTCTTGACCGCTCTACGACCGCCCTACGTAGAGCGGTGCCACTGGTCGATTTAATTGACCGCTCTTCACCCGCTGTTCAACCGCTCTACGTAGAGCGTGTGAACAGCGGTGCATTCGAACCCGAGAGCAACCGCCCCTAGGTCGCCTGGAACTCGCCCTACGTAGGGCGATCATGAAGAACATTGTTCTTCATTTCCCAGGTGGACCGCTGTACAACCGCCCTACGTAGAGCGGGTGAACAGCGGTCAAGGCATATCTTTTGCAAAATTTTCAAAACGACGTCATTTCATCTAGGGGTCCTATATAAGTATCATCTTCTTCCTTGCTCGTTTTTGTGAGCTCAAAATCAGACCTTAGAGTGAGAAACTCAAACCCTAGAGAGAGAAAGCTTCAATCTTGCTTCTTTGACTCTCCAAACTCAAAACCCATGTGCATCTAACATGTTTCATGCATCAATCTTCCATGGGTCTTCTTCATTTATGACTTGGTAAGTAGAACAAACTCAACATCTTCATTTATTGTTCTATCTTAGTCAAGACATGTCTTTTATTGCTTAGTTTAGCAAATCTTCACTCTTATTGCATATTTAGTGAAGTTATGACATGATTGGGTTTTGTTTGTGATAGCTTACATGATTAGGATGATTTTCCCTAAATAGCTAACCCTAGAACATTCTTGTACAATTGGTTGATGATTAGGTTGATAGATTAATGTTTATTTATCTAGTCAAGCTTAATTGAATGTTCTTGTGGATTTAATTGACAATTATGTTGTTAGAAATTCTCTACAACTAATTGAGTTCACATGTTTGAACATGTTGACATTGTTTGATAGCTAGGATTGTTTTGTGATTGATAACATCTAGCTAAGCTTTATGATATGTCATTTAGCTTTTGATATCTAGGATTGATTTCATTGATATATCATCATTCTAGGTAAGCATATAGAGTTGCCTTGCTCTTGTTGCATTTTGAGTATTTCATATATTCACTTAGGTTGTTTTCTCTTCATTGAGAACTAAGTCTTGTGTTGCTTCCGGGATTAGGTTGCATAAATCACAAGCATTGGGACTAGGTTCACTTATACCGGGAGTAGGTAGGTGTGTGATTACTTCCGGGATTAGGTTGTAATCGTTTTACACATTTAGTGGATTCGAGGTTCAAGTGTGGCTCACTTACATAGCCCGTGGTTTTTCCCGAGAGGGTTTCCACGTAAATATCAAGTGTCTTTTAATTTCCGCACCATATTACACTTGCTATTGTATATTGACTAGTGGAGGGTATTTTCGTAATCTTGACCATTAACGAAAATTTGGTAAAATCGGATAAAATCTATTCACCCCCCCTCTAGATTAATATTGAACACACCATAATTTGTTTCAATTGGTATCAGAGCGGGTTCCTAGATATACATAGGTGATCCTTGCTCATTTTGGTGTGTTTTGCATTTGTGTGATTTTTGTTCATTCATACATTGTGCATTCATTTCATTTCATTCATAAACACAATGAGTGGAAACGGTGGTAGCAACGAGGGGGCTTCTAGCACACGTCCTCCTCTTCTCACCGGATTGAATTACTCCTCATGGAAAGGGAAGATGAAATCCTACATATGTCAACTTCATGACCGAGCATGGATGTCGGTTGAAGATGGATATGATCTTCCCATGATGACTCCTACGGGTGGAGGAGAAGAAGTTTTGAAGCCTAAGGCACAATGGAGTGCACAAGAATTTGAGGCGTCAAAATGGAATAGGAAGGCTATGCATGCCATCCTATGTGCCATGGATGAGAATCAATACAAGTTGATTCAAAACACTAGGGTTGCTAAGGAGGCATGGACAATCCTAGAAGTTGCTCATGAGGGAACCGAAGTTGTGAAGGACTCCAAGCTTCAAGTTCTCCAAACTCAATTTGAGATGCTCAAGATGGAGGAGAATGAGTGCTTCAACGACTTCGAGATCAAGTTGATGGACATAGTCAACCAAAGTCATCAACTTGGTGATCCTTATTCGGATAGGAGGATTAAACAAAAGATTATGAGATCCTTACCGGATAGGTTTGAGTCAAAGGTGACAGCTTTAGAAGAAAATAGTGGATATAAGGATATGAAGCCGAGTGAAGTCATTGGAAGACTTCTAGCCTATGAGTCTAGGAAGGGTCCTAGCACTACTCCTCCTAAAAAGCAAAAGGGTATTGCTTTGAAAGCTTCTAAGGATGAAAAGGAGGTGAAGAATGACTCGGATGAAGACATGGCCTTGTTTGTGAAAAGATTCAACAAGGTTATGAAGTTTGGAAAGAAGGGATTTGGTTTTAGAGGCCAAGACAAGAAAAAGGTTCCCTTCAAGAAGTTTGAACCAAGGCAAGAGAGGACCGAAAGGAAAGGGGTCCGTTGCTTTGAGTGTGGCGGGATTGGTCACTTTGCTCCCGAATGTGCTAATCACAAGGAAAAGAAGAAGGGAAAAGTGATGGCCGCCACTTGGAGTGGAAGTAGTGATGACTCCAATGAAGAAGATGATTCTTCGGATGATGAAGACATCATGGCTAACTTCCTAGCTTTTGCCTCTTCTCACAAGAGCAAAAGTGGTAGTGAAAAAGAGGAAGAGAGTCAAAGGGAAAGTGACTCTAGTGAAGATGACTCCGATGCTAACTCCACTAATGGATATGTGGAGAAAGAAGTGTTAGTTGAATATCTTAAGGAGTTTAGGAGCTTAGAGATGAAAACCACTAAGAAGATCAAGATGTTGAGAGAAGAAAATCTTGAGCTTTCATCTCACAATGATCTCTTAAGTGAAGAAGTGGAAAGACTTAAGAAGAGAGAAGATAAGCTAAAAGAGGAGTTAGCTTTATCTAGGAGGAATGAAGAAGGTTTGAAGAGGGAGCTTGTTGAAGCTAAGAAGTCACTTACTAGGATGGACTCTAGCACCAAAAAATTAGATCACATGCTTGGTGTTGGAAAGAGTCCATGTGACAAGAGAGGTCTTGGGTTTGAAGATTGTCAAGAGACCACCTCCTCTAAGAAGACCGTGTTTGTTAAGAGCTTGGGCAACATAGAAGCTTCTCCGGTGCACACTCCTAGGAAGAAAATTGATCTAGGACAAAGCTCAAAAAGTGCACAAGTGAAGGTTGCACCAAGGAGACAACCTCAAGCCAACATTCCTCATCTATTGGCTCAAAAAGGGAAAAATCCAATCATGCAAGTCCAACATTGGAAGCAAGATAGACCGGTTCAACAAAGGAGATGGATTGAACCCACTCAACCACAAAGAAAAGGGAAGGCTCCCATAAATGCTCAAGGCAATGGTATGATTCCTAAATTCATTCCCATTTGTCACTTTTGTGGTTTTAATGGTCACATAAGACCAAATTGCTTTCGATATATTAAAATGTGTAGAACTAGAAGCATGATTGAGAAGAGAAAGACTAGAGCCAAGATGCATGTTCCTAGGAATAATGAGACTAATTTGCATGATCCTAGGATTACTAGAGCCCATGTACCAAAGACCTTTAAGAAAGAAAATGTTGTTCTTAAATGGATTAGAAAGAATGAAAATGTTTGCCATGTTGCACAAATTGCCTTGAAGGCAAATTCTTCTAATCTTTGGTATCTTGATAGTGGGTGCTCTAGGCACATGACGGGAAACAAGAGTTTCTTCGAGACTCTTGTTATGGAGGAAGGAGGAAATGTCACCTTTGGTGATGGATCCAAAAGGAATGTCATAGGGAAAGGAACCATCTCCGTTCCCGGATTGCCCTCCTTATCCAATGCTTTACTTGTTGATGGCTTGAAAGCCAATTTGATTAGCATTTCTCATCTTAGTGATGAAGGATATTCCGTCTTGTTTAACAAAGAGAATTGCTCTATCCTAAAGCCCAATGGACAAACCTTATTGAAAGGTATGAGATCTAGCGACAATTGCTATTGTCTTGAAGCTAGAATAGTCTCAAACAATGTGTCCAAGGATGAGCAAATTGAGTTGTGGCATGAAAGACTTGGCCACATGAACTTTCGGGATCTACGGACCCTTGGAAAGTTTGAATGTGTGCGTGGCCTCCCTAAGCTTGGGAAGAAAGCCAATGGTATTTGTGGACCTTGTCAACAAGGAAAACAAACTAAAAGCATGCACAAAAAGGGCAAGTATCTCTCTACCAAGGAGCCTCTAGAGCTTCTCCATATGGATCTTATGGGTCCTATGCAAACCGAGAGCTTGGGTGGAAAGAGATACATTTTTGTTTGTGTAGATGATTTCTCTAGGTTCACATGGACATATTTTCTTAGAGAAAAATCCGAAACTTTTGATAAGTTTAAAATGCTTTGTACTAAACTTCAAAATGAAATGAATTCCAACATTAAAAGCATAAAACGGATTAGAAGTGACCATGGGAGGGAATTTGAGAATGCTTCGTTTGAAACCTATTGTGATAGTATAGGTATCTCCCATGAGTTTTCGGCTCCTAGGACACCTCAACAAAATGGAGTTGTTGAGAGGAAAAATAGGGTTCTTCAAGAGATGGCCCGTGTGATGTTGCTTAGCAACAATGTGCCTAGGAATCTATGGGCCGAAGCCATCAACACGGCTTGTTATATAGGAAATAGAGTTTTCCTAAGGCCTGGTACTAGGAATACCTCCTATGAGTTATGGAAAGGCAAGAGGCCAAATGTTAGCTACTTCCACACATTTGGAAGCAAATGCTACATTTTAAATGACCGAGATCAACTTGGCAAATTTGATGCTAAGAGTGATGAAGGTATCTTTATTGGCTATGCCTTGAATAGTAGAGCCTATAGAGTTTTCAATAAGAAAACTCTAAGTGTTATGGAATCATCTAATGTTGTATTTGATGATGAAAGGCTCAAGTGTAGTAATCATGAGGAGGAGGTTATTCTTAGTGATGATTCTCCTTTGGAGAAGGTTGTTGTGACTCCTAATGTGGGGACATCCAATGTTGTTGAAAATGACACACAACCTATTGATAGAGTTCCTAACTTGGACTCTAATGAACCCGCTCCATGGGTTAGAAGACTCCATAACAAAGAAGATGTTATTGGAGATGTGAATGAGGGTGTTAGGACTAGAAGGCAAATAGCTAATCTTATTAGCTTCACATGCTACACCTCTCAAATAGAGCCCAAAAAGATTGATGAAGCTCTAAATGATGAGTTTTGGGTTCTTGCCATGCAAGAAGAGCTAAACCAATTCGAAAGGAATGAGGTTTGGACTCTAGTTCCTAGGCCTAAGACCACTAATGTCATAGGCACAAAATGGATATATAGGAACAAATCCGATGAGGATGGCAACGTAGTGCGTAACAAGGCAAGACTTGTTGCACAAGGGTACTCTCAAATTGAGGGTATCGACTTTGAGGAGACTTTTGCTCCCGTTGCCCGCCTAGAGTCCATTAGGCTTCTCTTGTCCATCTCTTGTGTGCACAAGTTCAAATTGCACCAAATGGACGTTAAGAGTGCCTTCCTCAATGGCTTCTTGCAAGAGGAAGTGTTTGTTGAGCAACCCAAGGGGTTTGTGGATGCACACCACCCCAACCATGTCTATCGCCTCAAGAAGGCTCTTTATGGGTTGAAACAAGCACCGAGGGCTTGGTATGAGCGCCTCACTCAATTTCTTGTCAACAATGATTACACAAGAGGTAGTGTTGACAAGACTCTATTCATCAAGAAAGACAATGATGAGCTTTTTATAGCTCAAATATATGTTGATGATATAGTGTTTGGATCCACCAACAACACCAAAGTCCAACAATTTGTTGATGTTATGTCTCATGAATTTGAGATGAGCCTTGTTGGTGAGCTTAGTTACTTCCTAGGTTTGCAAATTAGGCAATTAAGTGATGGGATCTTCATATCCCAAGCCAAATATGCCAAAAACCTAGTGAAGAAGTTTGGTCTTGAGAAAGCCAAACATTGTAACACACCCATGAGCACCACTTTGAAACTAAGCAAAGATGCTAGTGGTAAAAGTGTAGAACAAACACTTTATAGGGGTATGATAGGAAGCTTGCTTTATTTGACCGCAAGTAGGCCCGACATATCCTTTAGTGTGGGTGTGTGTGCTAGGTACCAATCCGATCCCAAGGAGTCCCATCTCTCTTGCGTCAAGAGAATCATTCGATATGTGAATGGGACTTCTAACTATGGGATTTGGTACTCTTTTGACACTAATGCTAGTCTTGTAGGCTTTAGTGACGCGGATTGGGCCGGAAATTGTGATGATAGGAAAAGCACATCGGGCGGTTGCTTTTTCCTTGGAAACAATCTTGTTTCTTGGTTTTGCAAGAAGCAAAACTCAATCTCCTTGTCCACGGCGGAGGCCGAGTACATAGCCGCGGGGAGTGGATGCACACAACTCCTATGGATGAAGCAAATGCTAGTAGACTACGGATTCAACCAAGGTACACTCACTCTCTTTTGTGATAACATGAGTGCTATTAATATTTCCAAGAATCCGGTTCAACATTCTAGAACTAAGCATATTGACATCCGTCATCATTTCATTAGAGATCTAGTTGAAAATAAATGCATTGTACTTGAGCATGTAGGTACAAATGATCAACTAGCCGACTTGTTTACAAAACCTCTAGATGCTACTCGATTTAAAACTCTTAGTAGATCTATTGGAATATGTCTTGTGGAGTGATGAGTTCTAGTATTTGACCCCAATAAGGGGAGCTCAAGCAAAGAGAGCAAACTTGCATGAATTGTCATATGCAAAAAGTTAACTTCTTTTATGCTCTTTTATGATTGTTTGAGAATGCTTGGTGAATAACATTGAATAATGCTTTAATAATGTTTTTAATAACACCTTGCACGGTTGCCTAGCATGTACTGCATGATTTCTATTTTTGCTTGAGTGTGCTTATCCATTTGAGGAATGTTCTACTTGTTAGTACATGTGATTGACCTCAAATTATTCTCCATGTTCATGATTCTTTGATATGCATTCTTAAGCTCTCTCTTGAAAAAGGGCTACTGGCAATATGACGTGCAGCCGCCCAATGTAGGAAATGGCTACTCATTTGAAACCGAGTGAAAGCATTCAAGAGAGTTACATTAGCATGATAAACAGAAATACATGCTTTCTAGGATAAAGGAGAAAAACAGAAAAGTTGAAATGTGTTTGATGATGTGTGTGATGCATTGCTTAATAAAGACCTCAAAATTGTTGATTGATGATGTGTCTTGCAATGTAGAAAAGATGATATTTTTTTGATGTGGTTAGTACACTCTGCACACAAATGCTTGGATATATATCTTCTTGTCATAACAACAGGGCTCTAATTGGTTTGACTTCATTTGGAAAACCTGTTGATTGTTGCTTTGATTGATTCTTATGCATGAGCTAAATAGTGCTTGTATTACATGCTAAGCAATTTTTACACACACACACTTTTCTGTGAATAAAATCTCCTTGAATCTCTCTCAATTCTTGAATTGTATAAAGTTCGTTTATATGATTATGCAAATGTCTTTTGTGCAAATAGCTCTCTTTGCTAAAGCAATCCTATAGGGGGAGCTCCTTTGCCTATCTCATGACAAAAAGGGGGAGAAGTCTTGAGAGATATAGGGGGAACATTGTGTATGCTTTGGGGAGAAGTTTGAGAGAGAGTAACCTTTGAGGGGGAGCATTGCATACTCATACATTGCATGATATTGTGGTTAAAAGATTCATATGCAAATGCTTGTTTTTCTTTCACTTGATCATCTCACATACACTTGCTTTGGAAGTGTAATTTAATTGTTTTGAAGGTTTGGTTATTCTACAAGAGATTGAAGACTTGAAGTTTTATTTTCTTATCTCTTTGTATCTCTTTGTACTTTGTAATGTAGAATTTCCCGAAGTTTCATTTATCTTGTGAGGATCAATGTGAGTGGTGGTTTTGTCACGAAATAGCCAAAGGGGGAGATTGTAAGGATTCCCATTGTTGATTGGCTTATTTCGTAGACAAACCACATATTGGGGATTTGAATTGTAAGGGTAGTTAGGTGATTGAAGATCATGCTCAAAGGCCCTTTTCAAGACCTCAAGGGAAGAAGCACTCCAAAGGTATATTTCTTAGTGTTTCTTGTAATGAAGAGAAATAGATGCACACACACACAACACTTGCATAATTCTTATTATTGTATGATTGTGTGTCCTTATTATGTGTGTATTAATGTTCATTTAATTTCTCTTCTTGCATTCTCTGTTGATTGCATCATGTGTAGAAGTTGATGCATTGTGGTTGTTATGGCCGCTGTTCACCCGCCCTACAGGCGCTCTACGAACAGCGGTCAAAAGGGGTTTTGAGCAATTTGCTCTTGACCGCTCTACGACCGCCCTACGTAGAGCGGTGCCACTGGTCGATTTAATTGACCGCTCTTCACCCGCTGTTCAACCGCTCTACGTAGAGCGTGTGAACAGCGGTGCATTCGAACCCGAGAGCAACCGCCCCTAGGTCGCCTGGAACTCGCCCTACGTAGGGCGATCATGAAGAACATTGTTCTTCATTTCCCAGGTGGACCGCTGTACAACCGCCCTACGTAGAGCGGGTGAACAGCGGTCAAGGCATATCTTTTGCAAAATTTTCAAAACGACGTCATTTCATCTAGGGGTCCTATATAAGTATCATCTTCTTCCTTGCTCGTTTTTGTGAGCTCAAAATCAGACCTTAGAGTGAGAAACTCAAACCCTAGAGAGAGAAAGCTTCAATCTTGCTTCTTTGACTCTCCAAACTCAAAACCCATGTGCATCTAACATGTTTCATGCATCAATCTTCCATGGGTCTTCTTCATTTATGACTTGGTAAGTAGAACAAACTCAACATCTTCATTTATTGTTCTATCTTAGTCAAGACATGTCTTTTATTGCTTAGTTTAGCAAATCTTCACTCTTATTGCATATTTAGTGAAGTTATGACATGATTGGGTTTTGTTTGTGATAGCTTACATGATTAGGATGATTTTCCCTAAATAGCTAACCCTAGAACATTCTTGTACAATTGGTTGATGATTAGGTTGATAGATTAATGTTTATTTATCTAGTCAAGCTTAATTGAATGTTCTTGTGGATTTAATTGACAATTATGTTGTTAGAAATTCTCTACAACTAATTGAGTTCACATGTTTGAACATGTTGACATTGTTTGATAGCTAGGATTGTTTTGTGATTGATAACATCTAGCTAAGCTTTATGATATGTCATTTAGCTTTTGATATCTAGGATTGATTTCATTGATATATCATCATTCTAGGTAAGCATATAGAGTTGCCTTGCTCTTGTTGCATTTTGAGTATTTCATATATTCACTTAGGTTGTTTTCTCTTCATTGAGAACTAAGTCTTGTGTTGCTTCCGGGATTAGGTTGCATAAATCACAAGCATTGGGACTAGGTTCACTTATACCGGGAGTAGGTAGGTGTGTGATTACTTCCGGGATTAGGTTGTAATCGTTTTACACATTTAGTGGATTCGAGGTTCAAGTGTGGCTCACTTACATAGCCCGTGGTTTTTCCCGAGAGGGTTTCCACGTAAATATCAAGTGTCTTTTAATTTCCGCACCATATTACACTTGCTATTGTATATTGACTAGTGGAGGGTATTTTCGTAATCTTGACCATTAACGAAAATTTGGTAAAATCGGATAAAATCTATTCACCCCCCCTCTAGATTAATATTGAACACACCATAATTTGTTTCAAGTGGATTGAGGTTCTAGTGTGGCGCACTAAATAGCCCGTGGTTTTTCCCCGTGTGGGTTTTCCACGTAAAAATCATGTGTTATTTACTTTCCGCATTGTCTTCACATGATTTGATTTGTTGACTAGTTGGGGTAATTTTGTAATCTTGATTAATCTCGAAAAATTGGTAAAAGGGATTAAAATCTATTCACCCCCCCTCTAGATTATATTAGGACTCGTTTATATTAACTTTCACCACCCAACTCACTCGTAAAACCTCTAATGTCATAGATCATGTCCAAATGCTTCAAACCGAATCCATTCTCATTGTGGATCCAATTAACTGCCGTATTATCATTAATTCTGAAACTGCTTAACAATGTTACTGGCATTAAGCACAGCAGTCCGATGTTCTAACACTAGTGGACTCCAATAGAGCCAATACATAAATATCTATCCTCCAAATCTCCAATATACCCAAGATAATCCATCGAAAGCCCTTATAGGATCCATCATATTTGGCTTCTCTGCACTAACAAGTTTAAACAAGTCTTCTGAAGAGAAATAACTTTTACAGAAGGAACTTACACACACAATGTGTAGGCTAGCCGCTTTATGTTTCATTTTGAAACAAATAACACGGTGTGTTCTAATATTAATCTAGGAGGGGGGGGGGGGGGGGGGGGGGTGAATAGATTTTACCAAATTTACCCAATTTTCGCGTTTAGTCAAATTACGAAAATGCCCCAATCTAGTAAACAAATATAACAAGTGTAATATGGTGCGGAATTATAAAAGACACTTGATATTTACGTGGAAACCCTCACGGGAAAAACCACGGGTTGTATAGTGCGCCACACTCGAACCTCGAATCCACTAAATGTGTTAAACGATTACAACCTACTCCCGGTATATAATCACACACCTACCTAATCCCGGTATAAGTGAACCTAGTCCAATTGCTTGTGTGACCACCTAATCCCGGTCTATCACAACAAGACTTCAATTGCTTGCGATCTAAGCAACCTAATCCCGGAAGCTACACGCAAGACTTACTTCTCAATGAAGAGATTACCACCTATGTGAATATATAATGATATTCAATGAGCAAATAAAGCTAGGTAACTTTAGATGCTTATCTAGGATGATTAGATAACAATAAATGCAATCCTAGATGTCAATAGCTAAATGACATGTCATAAAGCTTAGCAAATCATAGATAAAGTAACCTAGATGTTGCTATCAAAATACAACACACAAACATGTCAACACAACAATCTCTATTTTGTATCTAGAATGTATTCTAAGAGCATACAAATAATATAAGAGATTTCTTTGATAAATAAAACACTAAACTTAGATGAGATTAGTGAAGAACATACCAAAGGATGTTGATCAGGCCAAAATTGGTATGATTTTGGCCCTCATTTCTGTTTCTTTTTGCTTGATTCTCGGGCATTTCCCCGTGTTTAATGTTGTTAAATTGAGTGTTTCAGGTTTTATTAGGTTTCAGAAGCAATTGAGATGAAGGTGGAGGACTTGTGCGAAAATGTCTCACAAATGAGAAAAAACAGGGCATTTTCGCCACTTGGGCATAAGAGGGCGCCACTTGAGCGCCATGGCGACAGAAGAGTTCCCAAAGGCATCAGAAGGTCGCCACTTGGGCGCCACTTGAGCGCCATGGCGACAGAAGGTCACAAAAACAATCAGGTGGGGTCGCCACTTGGGGTCGCTCTGGCGATCTCCCTTGCAAGTGGCGACCTAGTGCACTCAAGGCATGGTCGCCACTTATGGTCGCCAGAGCGACCTTGATGGTACAAATGGCGACCTCTTCACATTTCCAAGGTCGCCACTTATGGTCGCCAGAGCGACCTAGAGGATACAAGTGGCGACCTCTACACATTTTGGTCATGATCGCCACTTGACAAATAGCGAGAAAGATGGTTTTCAGAGCGACCTTTTCATCTAACCGTTTTACGCTCCATGGTCGCCATAGCGACCAAATAGCGACCAAGGCTCCACATCAGCGAATCAAGCCGTTATCAGTACATGTCCATGAGTGAGTATATATATGGAGCGTCTCTTCATTTTCAAGGATCGAAAATCAGAGCAAATTTCAGAGAACTTTCATTTTCAGATCTAGATCATCATCCATGGAACATTATTCATCATCCTCCATTTTCTCTCCTTGAACTCATCTAATCCATCCAACCCTCAACACAAAACCTTGATTACTTCACTACATCATTCCTCATCCCACCATTTCTCAACCAAAATCCTTAGTAACTTTCCACCAAAACACCCACATTCCAAGACATTTCCTCAACCTCCATTCCTTGCATCTAGGAGCATAGAGGAGAAGAAGGATTAAGCTTAAAGAAGGTGACCCAAGGGTTATTTCCTTATCATTTACTTCTTTTCATTTATTGCAATTATGTGTAACTAAACCCCTAATCTAGGGGATAGATTTGAGGAACAATTGGTTGTGGGTTTAGTCTAGTTTGTAATGAATCTCTTATGTGTTCTATTCATTCAATTTAATTAGATTCCATTCATTATAATTGACTTGTATATCACTTGTTGATTGCTATCTTGAGTGGAATAATTTGTTATATATTCACATGTGGACTGACAATCTTTGTGTGATTAAGAACCCATTGGATAGGATAGATTAGTGGTGGGTATATCAACCCCACTAATCTAAGCCTCTAAGTGGTTAACATAATGAGATTGGTACATTAATGATGCTAGTAGCTTACCCACATCCAAGTGTTAATCGATCTATTCCCTAGTTCTCTCATTAATTGATTTTATCACTATTCTTATCAAGGTGTTGAGTATTCTATTTTTCATAACATTTTTGTGTATTTTCATTTGAGTAGTTTAGCATTGGTGGCTTTAGAAACCACACATTTATCAAACTCTATGATTTGTTTTATTGTTCTAAGATTAGTCAATTTATCTAATTAACACTTCATTCCCTGTGGAACGAACTTGCTCACTATTTTGCTATCAAATCACATTTTAAAAGGATTAAGTGGCTTTAAAAGAGTTTTCAAGAATCAACCAAAAACTATTATTATTACTATTTTGTTGAGTACACAAACGACCTCATCAGATGTGTGTTGACCAAAACCCATGCAAGCAAGCATCCTAACTATGCTAGAAAATGCTAGATGATATTTAGATGCATATGAGAAAGGTTTTGAGTGTGTAAAAATGAGTTCTTGATTTGATTTTCTCTCAAATATCTCTCTTACAAGTTTAGGGTTCTTTTAGAGTCAGAGAACTAAGTTAGAGAAATGAGAAAGTATGATATATATAGTCATCAAGAAACAGGGCATGTGAAAAGACAAGATTGCCCTTGAAACGCTCAAACGGCGGTTTCATTCTGCGGTCGGGGCCGCAGAATATGACCGCAGAATTGAGCCCGAGAAAGAAACCGACCTAAAATATCTAATTCGGCGGTTTCATTCGGCGGTCAGGCCGCCGATAATAACCGCGGAATTCATCCCGAGAACAGGGGAGAAAACGACGGTTTCATACCGCAGAATACAACCCGAGAATAATAAATGCATCAGGTGTGAAACGGCGGTTTCAAATCGGCGGCCAGACAGCCGATCTAACCGCAGAATCAGACCAGAGACCTCTGGTCCAAAACGGCGGCCAGGGCCGCCGATTAAACCGCCGATTCACCAAAAGTGGTGAATCCAAGGAGAAAGCCAAGGCTATCACCTAGAGCGGTCTTCGCGTAAAACCAAGCACAAAATCGTGCAAGCATGGACGTTTCCGAACATATTCGGGAAACGAATTACATGACACAACCAAACACACAACAATATATAATCAAACAAAGTGCAAGTGTGTAATGTGACATGTGAAGAGAATGCACACAATTGCAAGTATGCTAAGTGTGTGTGTACTTCTAGATCTCTTCAAAGAAAACTAAACACAAGAAATATACCTTTGCGTGCTTGTCACCTTGAGGTCTTGAATAGGGCCTTAGATGTTGGTCTTCCATCACCTAATCTACCCTTACAATTCAAACCCCAACTTGTGGTTTGTTCACGAAATAAGCCAATCAATAATGGGAATCCTTACACATTTTATTTCTTTTGTTTTAAGAATCTTGTAGGGAGACAAGTTCCTCTTAATTTTCATTCCGTTATTTGTCTCTCATTACATGTAGCATTCTATCTCAAAGACTCACATGGTAATATCACAAACACAAATACAGAACCTTTAAGAAATTTTTGACCTGTTTTATACCTCTTCATAGATTAAGTCATACAACATTAAACAGTTATCTTTGCCTAACACAGTAGTAATTGATTGTCTGAAAATGGAAGAATCACCGTAACTCAACATAAACCTAATATCATACTTAAACTAGCATATACTATATCAGTTTCACTCAACCATGAACCAGCATGCCCTTCTACTTTTCTTTTATCAATAATCAAACCCAGGTGCTTCATTGGCAAGTAATAGGACATGTTTCTTTTACATACAACAAATATAAAGCATTTTAAAACATTGAATGATACATACAATGTCACATGAATGTTAATGTTTTCTAGCATAAAATACGATATTATCAACATCATCCCACTACTTTTGGATGAATAAATTTTTAAGAATGTAATATTGTCAACATCAATCATATATACCTATAATTAGTAAGAGGTGAAAAGTCAGCAAGTTTCCCATGATCTGGCTCTTCCTCGAGACTCTGTGTGTCTAGTGCAACCCTCCATACTTCTCCATCATACCATTACCACAGCATCTATGATAGGCCCTTTGTCATCATAGCTCTAAAAAAAATTTAATGTCTGCATAATCAAGGCTGCATAAAGGCAATAAGGGAGAAAATACAAATCCAGCAGTAAAAGGGAAGCAAAGATAATTCTTTCCCATGAGGAATTCAACAACAATTTTCAATATCGTCGGACTACGTGAGTAGCATGCTTACTACAACTTTAAAGCTAAAGATGAAGTCAACGTGTCCGTAAAGAACTCATATACCATTTTATAACCCACATTCCATTCACCGGAAGGGTTCTTTCACGAAGAATTGACAACTAAAGTAGCCACTAAATCAAAAAATATTCCATCAAATTCAGACTAAAACATCGTTGGTCCAAAATACAAATGTATAACAAAGATTAAATGATTTTGAAGAGACCAACCTGAAGCTCCACGAATACAACCATCAGAATTAGCCTTGACAACCGGTAATGAATAGAGACGTCGACACTGAGTGCAGAGAAATTGATGTCATCGTCGTATGGGCACAACACGTACACACCCCACCATTAACTTTAAATAATGGGCTTTGCATTTTGTTTTTTGTTTTTTGTTTTTGTTTTTCAAATAATGGGAGGGCAATATTGTAATTTCAAATGGATAGTCGGTGTTGGTGGTGCTGGAGGCGACGGAAGTCGAGGTTGGGGTGCCACCTGTTTGTGTGTTAACGGGTTGTGGAAATGGTGGCTAGAGTTGGGCTTGTGGTTGGATGTGGTATTGGTGGTGGTGGAAATTACAGGATTTGTCCTTGCATGAAATTGTATTGACTTCTAATTCCCTTTTGATGTTTTATGTTGTTATGAATGTATCACTGCCAAGATGGACGCAACTTAGTTGGATTTTAAAAAATAGTCGAAATGAGATTGGTCTAATGCTATACGACTATACCTTCATACCTACGTCACGAGGTCGTGGGTTCAAATAGCTCCCGTTCTCAAAAACCATGAATTATTTTAATATTTGAAGAAAAAAAATATATTCATTCTCAATACTTTGATTGTTTTTTTTATTATATTTTCGTTTTTTACAACTGAAAGAGTTTATCATGTAAAATTGAAAACTCGCACAAAATGGAGGAAAAGAAAATAAATCTAGAGATAGAGAGAAAATTATTGAGAAATTTAGAAGAGAGAAAGAGTTATTGAGAAAATTGAGAGATATAAAAAGTTGGAAATTAGAGAGGGTAAGTTGCAAGTTAGAGAGAAAGTTATTGAAAAAATTAGAAGAGAGAGAAAATCATTGGTGAAAAACGAAATTCGATCGATTTCGATTCCCAACAGTTTTATACGCTGAAATTTATATTTCAACATGTATTTTAGCGTGTAAGCAAGTATTTTAGTGTGCAAGGCTTAGGTAGAGAATTGACTCAAAAGAAAAAATAATATTAGAGGAGTGAGTTTAAAAAGGTAGCACTCCTCTAGTTTGATTTTTTGCTAGGAATTTTTAAATCTAGTGACAACTAAGCATGAAAAATATCACAGGGTTAAGAATTATATTGTTTTGAGGTTTATTAGCGACTAGTCCCACCTGAACATTACGCGAGTTTGCATTTTACCAATTGAACTTTTTTTTTTAGACATCAAACCCTCAAAACTCTCATTTATTGGCAAACAATTTAATTTATTGCCCTTTAAACACCTGTTTGAGGAGGTATTTACAGTCAGGTTTTGCCAATAAATGAAAGTTCAAGGGATTTAATGCCTACAAAAAAAGTTCAAGGGGTAAAATGAAAACTCGCGTAAAGTTGAAGGAGGACTAGTGCCAATAACCCTTTTTTTAATTCTCTCTTGTACATACAACTGTTTCATTCAAACTCAATTATTCACACACACAGATATATATATATATATATGTATATCCAAAAATACATTAATGTTGAGAAAGAAATTTTACCGGGCTTGGAACACGTTATTTTCTGCGGTTGTTTGGACGGTCTGGGAGAGCAGAAACGAGTTGATCTTTAAAGGAAAGCAAGCCTCTATTTCGTTGGCTACCGACATGGTTATTTTCAGGGTTGTTTGGTGGTTTAAATTCTGTGGAAAGTCTAGTACGGATCCGATTACTCTTATGATTGCCAACTTTCCTGACAGTGTTTCCTCCAAATCTTGTGCTAGGAAGTTGTCTTTGAAGGCTAGCTGCACGCCCTCTACCTTTTTTGATGGATTGAAGTTTTTTGTTGATGGTTCTTCAAGAGGGAATCCTGGTTCCGCAGGCATAGGTGGGGTCTTGAGATGCGATTCCGGGAAGATTTTAGGATTGTTTTCTAGTCACATTGGCTTCTCGAATGCTTTGATTGCTGAATCCACTGCTATTTTAAAGGCTTGTCAGTTATGTTATATTTCATCTGATTTAAGGAGGAAACCGATATCCATTTTTAGTGATTCTAAATTGGTGGTTTCGTGGGTCAATGATGAAGGGGTTATTGAGCCTGATGTGGTGGTTATTATTGAGGAGATTCGCAGCTTTCTGGTCTCCATGAACAGGGTGAAGGTGGTGTTTCTACCCAGAATTAGAAATGTCGTAGCTGATGTCCTTGCCAAGAAAGGATCTGGGCTGCAGGAGGAGATTATGATTTGGGATTTTGCTTAGCTTTGTTGCGTTGTGTCTCGTTTGTCTTGTTTTTCGTGTTGCTCTGTTTTCTGTTCGGTGTGCTGTCTGCGGTTGTTGTTTTTTCGTTGCTTTGTTTCTGTTGCCTTGCTGTGGGGGTAGCTCTTGGTTGCTTGGGCTCTGTGGCTCCTTTTTGTGGGTTGTTGCTGTTGTTTTCTGTTGTTGTTTTCTGGCCTTGTGCCCTTAATAAAGTCCTGTTGTTCAAAAAAAAAAAAAAAATACATCTAGCATAAAACCAGACAAGGCCGACCTTACTGCCATATTAAATATTAGTTCAAGGATTCATTTTTGTTTTATTCCGGTTCATAAAATGCCAAAATATTTGTTTTGAGTAGTAGTCCAAATGTTTCAGATCAAAAATAGGCACATATCAATAAAAGCCTAACAGTTAAAATAAATTTTTTAAAAAAATGGGGCGACAGACATAGGTCCAAAGAGAAATGTTTTTTAAAGCCCAATTTTGATTTTTTTTTCTTTTTCCAAACATATCAGTATATCACATAAATTGCTAAATGATTTAGAATTTCTTGTTTTTCTCTCCAGCCACCAACGCCCAAATTCGATTTCTTTCAATCTCTCTCAACTCTCTAGGCTCACAACTCTCTAGCCAATTCACACAATTTCTTAGTTTCTTAGCTCTATTTTGGTTCTTTGGTGATTCGATTGATCGATTTATGGTTTTATGCATCATGCATCATACATGTTCACAAAACCCAACTCCTCATTTGACATATCAATTAAAATATATGCCTAGTAAAAATTTGAGAATTTTTCGGATTCAAGTATCATTTTTTGCTAATATTTCGCTATTTTTTTTAATGTTTTATATTTAATAAAGTCGGAAAAAAGTTGTTTTTGTACCTAAAATTTTTCAATTTTTATTTTTTCAAAACTGCATTGCATTCTTTATATCATTACGAATCAATAGAGAAAACAAAACACTTATTGATTAACAAATTCAAATATTCAATATACAAAATGTATAATAATTGAATAACTTCCCCTGTGATTCAATATAGTATATAATTAAATATAATCCAATGACTTTCTATACTTCCTTTCAGTATACTTTCTTTAAGTAGCCGCAAAACATCTTCATCCTGGAGATCGAAGTAGAGAAGCTAGTAAGAATTCTTTACTGTTTTAAATCTACATTGAATTAGTTTGCAATGTATGTTCTCTTTGTCAATGAAACATGCACTGCAAGGTTTCATCAGTATCATTTTCGGTAACCGTGGCTTGTGATGAGAAGGTGCAAAGCAACAACAATGGTATGATTTTTCGAATTCACGAGGGCATTAGTGCATTAATTGATCTACGGTATAAGGTTATGGCAGGAGGAATCACAAGGATATGGACAATCAATCTCCTTGGTTACCCTTCTGTTATAGTACCAATCACCAACTGCTTCTGCAATGGTCTGTAAAATCGAAAGATACAGTGAAAAACCGAAAGATATAATGAAATTTGGATAAATCATACAACACAAGTTCTCAAAATTGTATTTAAGCAACAAAATCCCTCACTTGTACTGCATAGACAAATATATGAATTTGGAGGAATTTGAACCCAAGACTTCTGGACCAACCAAGCTCCGATATTATGTTGGTAACCACTAACCACTAGCTCAACAATAATATTTAAGTACTCTAACCGAAACAATAAGAGTCATTTGTAGTATCTTTTATGAATGGAAAGGTGTGGATAATAGTGTGACATGTGAATTGTACGTGAGCAGTCAGCTGGAAATAGATGTTGACTAACAAAATGTTATGAAATGTTATGAAATCAGTAAAACTGGACTTCAAGTAAAATCCGAACAATTGCATCTATACAGAGCATTATAATAATTCTGATCGGATTGTAATACTAGTCGACAAGATTTTTGTATGATCAAATTGGCTCTAGTCCGAATATTTTTGTCATCTTGGATGAAAAAAATAATATCAATGCATTATCATTGAAGTAACTTTGAAAATGAAAGCAGACTCATCTGCAATAAGTTACCTTATCACGTATTCTTGGAGAACCATCCGCAAACCATGTGTCCTGCGACTCACTTTGGCAATGAGCAAAGCATGAATTTACAAACATCCCGTCAAGTCTTGATTGCAAAGCTGCAAGCATGTCATTCCGGAAACCTGAAAGAACGAAGAAAAAAAATAAAAAAAAATCATTACAGCTACTGGAGTAGTAGGAGAGCTGAAGTCTGAAGATACGAGAAATCATTTATAAATTCAAGAGGCACTTGATTAGAACCTTGCAGTACATCTATCTGGTTTGCATTACATGCTGCTGGATTAAAACTGCAGCGATTCCAGTGACCGCGTAAATCAGCAGAAGGTGGTGCCAATCCATGATGAAACTGTAACATTTTTAAATTATTACACATATTATATTACTCTAACAGCAATTACATCTACAAAATGGATGTCATAGGATTTCATCAAAGTTTAGAAAGCAAAAGAAATTTACTTGGAACACATCATATGCTGAGTTCAAAACGAAAAATGGTGTTTCGATATACTTCAATGCATACTGTGGGAAAAAGCACTGCACAAACATAGAATTAAAGTCAAAACCAATTGGCTTGATGAGCCAGCAATGCAGTAGCTAGCAAGGCGAAAAGTCATACCAGTTCCGGATCTTGAAGGGATTTGGTGCAGTTCGGATTTAAATTCTGTTCTACCCCCTAGAACATACATACGTTTTTCTCATGTTAATATAACATCTATGGACTATGATTCAACAAACACACCAGAGACTTATGTCGTAATTCATATATATATATATATACAGAGAGAGAAGAAATGTGTACCTGTAGTTGTACAAGATTTTTGAAGAAGGACCTCATAGTGTGGTTCAAAGCAATGTCACTTCTGTAAAATGAACAGCATAAAAGGTGGAGTTAATTTTTTTTTTTTGTTAAAAAAAAAAAATTCTTCTGAATAATGATCAACTAGACTAAAAAAGGGACCTACACATCCAAGAAAAATCCACCATCACTCAAGCATTTGACACTAGCAGTCCTTGGTAAGAAATTAATGAAATTGTCACAATGCAAAAACACTGCTAAACCCCCAGCAGAGCAACCTGAAAGCAAAGCCTGAGAAAAAGAGATCAACTCAATGGTTCAAGCCCTTGTCAAGTGTCAAAGACCGGCACTGATCAGGTACGGCATTCCGCACCTGATAAATTTCAATCTATGTATAATTATATTACATGGATAAGGGGACATGATTGATGATATCATAAAATATGAGTCAAATTGTTGCAATTCATGCATAGATATGTATGAAAATTTATATATACCTTTTCAGCATTTGCTAGTCCTTTAGGTAGAAGATCAGTAAGGATAGCTTGCCAGATTTTTTGACCTCTGAAATAAAGTAATGACTTCTGTCGTTCATTTACACAAAATTCATTAGTGGTTATTAAAAATTGACAATAACAATAGATGGTCTTTAATTCCCCGTGAAGCACAACATCAAATAAGTAATTGATTAATATCATTTATCATTTTATGTGGAAAAGGAGCCCATAAACTCACCCAATGCATCCGACCATTAAAATCATATCATATCATATGACGTGATGTTAATGGATTGGGCAAGCATGTTGAATTTTTTTTCCAAGTAATTGATAAATTAAATGATATGGGCTGATTTTTTTATTTTTTATTTATTTATTTATTTTTTAAATAATACGAACCTAAAATATTGCCAAGTGCTTCTTTTAATGAAATTATAGAGAGAGAATTACCCCATCGTCGAACGTGGCATTTCCAGCAAAAGAGGCTCCATCACAATATCTAATCTTTACACGATTCCAGTTGTAAAAATCTGATTTATAATTGGAAAATCTTTTTAATTAATACCCATGAAAAAGAAAACAAAAGCAAGAAATTAGAACTAAGAAGAAAGTATTATTATTATCATTATTATTATCTTTCCATTCCTGGACCTGGTAGGTAGAAAGTGCCAATACTTTTTTTGGTCGTCGATAATAGTATGGTTATTCACGTGAAAATGAGAAATGGAGTACGTGACAGGAACATGGAGGGAAATATATGTCGATATACATATAAAGTGATAGTTTTTTTTTTTTAAAAAAATTCACGTTGATGATGTCCCGAAAGTCAAATACAAATTTTGCTACTTGCATGAGTAAATCAAATGCAAACATGAAATTACATTTACATTTACATGTTATGTGGCCAATTAATTTAGATGAAATCAAGTTATTAGAAATGAATTTAATTACCTGGATTAAGAGAGGCATTGTTGCTTAAAATACCAGAAAAGACCAGCCACTTTGCCATTAAACTTGTCGATCCACGGCGACTTTTGGCTCTATCCAAACATGATGGTATATCTTTGCACCACCCACCACCCTAGTAACATCACAGTAACAATAGTTATAATAACTTCAAAATTAAGGATCATTAATGTCAAATTTTGGACCCACCAAACTTTAGGCCTTGTTTGATTTTTCCATTTAACACCGAATGGTGTTCCATTCAGTTATTTTATTTGATTTTTTAAGTGTTAAAATCACTTAATGAACCCCTAAAACCACTTGTTTTCAAAAGTGAAAAATTTTAACTTTTCACCTAACACAAATACAGTAGAATTTAAAGTAAAGTTTTACTTCCAAAACTATCCTCACTAGTTTAATCTATTTCCAAAACTAACCACTTGTTCTATAATTTATTTTTTTACATGAAATCTATAAATTATATAATTATCCAAGTTTATTCCAAATCAATTAAAGAATAAATTATACACATCGAGAAGATTGCTAATAACAACATATTGATGAACTTCATTTTGTCTGTAATATACACATAAAGTAGCCCAATAGTTTTATAATATCACAAGCTAAGAGCTTAGAAATAATTAGATTCTATACAATAATATAAATTTGAAAATTATTAGTAACTAAATAAATTTATTTTAGAATTAATTTATATGTTAGAGTTGTCTGTAATATATTGAAATGTAAATATATAACAAATAATAGTTAGAAGAGTATATATATAAAAGTATTTATTTTCATATATTTATAATTAAAAAAAAAACAAACAACTTATCACTTATATTCAGTTTTCGGTGAAAAAAAAAAAACAAATATGTTTTTCAATTTTTAATTTTCAATCACTATTCAGTTTTCAATAACATTCAGCATTGTTCAGTTTTCAGATAAAAAATCAAATGGGGCCTTAACTGTTTTTACCAACCATTCATTTTTCTATCATTGCCCTTAAATTTTCCTCAATTATTACATGTGACTTTAATTCCTTTTTCTATGGGACCAAAATTATTTATTAAAAAAAGAAACTGATACAAAATTCAATAAAAATACATAATAAAATAATCTAATTAATTTCACATCAAGTAATCATATTAACCTTAAATTACTCATTTAAAATTGTGTGGTGTTTGTCTATAATTTTTATTTTTATAGAATTAATTACGAAACAACATATCTAATAACAAACCAATTACCAATTCATAACCTAAATCTCACTTTGTGTTGATCAACAGAGAAACTAAGAAAGAATATCAAATCCCAATTCATAAGTGACAATTTTCTTCAAAATAATTATTAAAAAAATCTCTAGCTTCATTTTATTGTAAACCCCTACTTTACAAAGTAGGGGTGAGCATAAAAACCGAAACTGAATTAAACCGAACCGAACCGAACCGAACCGAACCAAAAAAGAGTATTTGGTTTTAATAATAGAACGATGTCGTATTGATTTTAACAAAACACTCACTTATTCATTCTGCGAAAGACCAATACGCCAGGCAATATTGGACCAATAAAAAAAAAAGGACCACAGTCCACAAACTTAGACAAAATAGTCAGTACAGAGAGAACCGATGACGTGGCCAATTATTACTGGACAACAATGCAGTCATTTGTTGTTTTCCTTTGACTTCAATTCCAACTTTTTATTTTTTATTTATTGAATTATTTACTCTTACCAAAATTACTAAATACCTCAAATTGAAGCAGCCAGTTGCGTGCTCCAGCGCCGAATCCTCTGTGAAGATGATATGCAGGCAAGCTCCCATCTAAGCAAACTGAGCAGAGCACGCACGAAACGTTTCGTTTTTTCATAAAAATAATATATTAAAAAAAAAACGATAAGTTTAACTTTTGATCAAAGAAGAAACTTACAGGCACCGAGAGCAGAGGCAGTGGAGTTTGGAACCAGAGTCATGTTCACCAGAAGCCGATTATCATCAGCCGAGTGAATGAGCGACGGCGCGCAAGTTAGCAGAACCAGTACTACTACAATCTCTACTCCACTATTCAACTTCTTCTTCGCAGCCATTGTTTCGATCAAACGCTTGTTTTAAAAAAAAAAAAAATCAAAAAATCGAAGGAGTGCAAATGTTGATGCGAATATAAGGAGAAGAAGAAGAGACGGCTCAGTAAAGTAGTGCGTTAAAGTTTAGTGTTCTTATGTGTATCTATATCTAACAGATTTGAAATCGAAGAAATCGAAGTCGCTGGAAGAAGAAGAAGTAGTGCATGCGTTATAGTAGGTGAACAGTAATTAAAGTTTGGTGTTCTTACGTGTATCTATCTAACAGATTTGAAATTGAAGAAATCGAAGAAGAAGAAGAGAAAAAGATAGATAGAGGTATTTACGAGGGTTGCAATTGAATGCGTGAATGCGATGCTGCGTCATTCATTTAATGCAGAAATTGGCGTGAAGAGAAACGCAGTACGTGATTTTGCTATTTGCGAAAATGGAAAACGAACTGGCACTGAACGGTGTCGTTTGTTTTGTTTGTTTTGGTGTGGAATATGAATCTAGAAAACAGAGAGAGATGTGAAGAAGAAGACGAAGAAGAAGAAGGTGGTGGTTTTTCTTATTGTGATGAGAAAGTCAGATTGATAGATAGAAAAATGGTATGTGATCATAGAAAGAAAAAGAGGACTAAAATGGATAGGTTTTTAGTGGGTCCGGAGGGATCCTTTCTTCTTTTGTGATATTTTTTTATTTTATTTTGTTTTATTTTATTTATAGGTTGATTTGAACTCAAGCGTATATATAATATAGGTCATAATTTGTATTGTTGCTGCAAAAATTCTTCAATACAAATAATTGCTGGAAAATATTTAAATAAAACAATTGCAGCAGGAAGATATTTCAATAAACAAAATTTTGTTAGTGCTGGAAAAACCTGGAAAATGGTTGAGTCACGGACAATGTCGCTCTCTGTCCTGATTGTGCAAACAGTTCCAAAGTTGCCACGTCGTGCTCAGAATAAAACAATCCAGAATCACCTCTGTCTCGGAACTTCTTTACACAAAGAAGAACCGAAATACTCAGACCCTTTCAAGAACTGCTCGGAATACTTACAAAGAACACTCAAGAAATTTTTCTAAGTATTTCTTTTAAAAACTTTTTTCTGAGAACTTTGTTTTTCAAGTTGTTGTTGTTGTGCTTTCTGAATGAGGCAAAACCTCTATTTATATGATTAGAAAATCATAACTATAAAATCAATTTAAAAACAATTAAAACCAACCATTTTTTAGCATTTAACTATATTCATACACAGAACCGTTTTATAACAGTTTTTTTTTTTTAAATAAAAAATAAAAAAATAAAAAATAATAATAAAAAACTGTAGCATTTGAATTCACAATTTTAACATGTATCGTTAGGTTCTCAATCATCTGTTATTTTAGGAATTTGAGCAGAGATGACAATGCACCTCACTTCCACACCTGTTGGTTAAGGGTTTGAATCCCACAATACGTATTTTACAAGTATGTGTGTGGAGTTTTCTCCGGTTAGTGAGAGTAATTAACTGGGCTGCACATGTATTGTTTGATCTTGACACGTCTTGACAGCCCTATTTAGATATTTTATGTGACCTGTAAATTGGCCACATGACTTGAATTAACACTATATTAATAGATTTTGTGTGATCTGGATAGTTAATTGGACAATCTTTAGTTTCGGTCTTAAGTTGTTAGGTTATCAATTTAGGAATTTTTTATTTAAAAAAATATAAATATAATAGTTTAGGAACTTAAAAATTCGGCACGATTTTTATAGGATATCATGATCTAGACAACTAATTGCGTAATTCAAAATTAAGCAAAATGTATAATTGGTTTAAAGGTTTATCTTTTATATGGGACCATTTCATGGTAGGTCTTTCAGTTGAATTTTTCAGACTCATTGCAATTCCAATCGACAGGATGTGTTTTGTAAGTAAACACACTTCCATTCCAAATAAACCCAATTCTAATAGATTCCTAGCCTTTTTTTTTTCTTACATACCATCCGTGACAAAATCAGGAAATATTTACAGTCCAGATTAAACTATATTATATAAAAAGTGTTTTCTTTTCGGTTTAATATTATAAAATCAATTCCTTATATATATACACATATAGATTTTATGTATTATGAAAATTCACTATTAATGACTAGTTGAAATCGTTTAATCTAACAATTGAAATAAAATGAAGTGCACATTACCTCTTAGTAAAGATGGTAGCACACCTCCTTTCCACAAGTGATCAGAGGTTAGAGTCCCACAGTAAGCATTTAAGTATGTGTGGGGAGTTTTCTCCCAGTTACATGTATTGTCTTTAATACTTGAAAAATAAAATAAAATAAAATGAAGTGAATCTAAATTGTGTAACCAAACAATCAGAATAAAATTAAGGATATATATATATATATTTTTAATAAATATATATTAAAATAAGGAAATATGCAAAACAAGCATAGAATTATATATTTTTTTAGAGAAAATAGCACTAAACACCATTAATTGGTGGGTAGAGTCCCAAAAAGATCATTCACTAATTAAATTGTTGCAAAATCACCATTTTGACAAAACATTATTCATTGGCAGCCATTCTGTCAAAATCTAACAGAAAGCAACCGTTATATATGACATGACACCCATAAAGAATTCTATGAGTATTATTTTATGTATTTTGATTATTTAATTATTTAATTATATATAAAAAATAATTATTTGATTAATTTATTATTTTTATGGGCAATATTTGGGTGACTTCAAACTTATTATTATTTCCTGATTCATTTAGGGTGACATCAAACTTATTTCCTGATTAATCTATTATTTAATCATTTTTTTAAGCAATCAAATAAAATTTCATATTTCTAGTAGATGATGTTCCAAAGTGTGCCCACAAGCTTGCTCATGATGCACATACAAGATTATGATGCTCTATAAAACATTTGAATGGAGATATCGTTTACAGTTACTTGACAAGACTCACACAAAGCAGTCATACAAATTATGGATTGCAACAAACTATTTTCTTATTAAGTTATCCAGTCTCTGAGAGCTAAAGCAAAGAATAGGAAAAGGAATGAATATAATTGAAAAACTAACTAATTTGAAAATCTAAACACTTCAATGAGCAACCATATGAGCTACTGTGGTAAATGATGCTGGCAAATTTGCCTCAAATAAATGGGGATGCAACCATTTCCTTCAAAGAAATCTAGAGAGAGCGGAACCATAGTTTCAAAAGCCCATTTTTTCGCTTACACAACTTAACTTCACCTGTTGGCCTCTTTAACAAAAGCAACTTCACCGGTTGTTGGTGATAATAGGAGATCAGTTTCAAGAATTTCAATTGATTCGTAAGGGGTAGTTGTTGATGGAGATTCGGTTCCCTTTTCTATACAATCATGGTATTCATGCAGCTGTTTAACAGTACTTGATGATTTTACAATATTGTCCGTTCTTGTTTTACTATTTTGACCTCTATTCTAACAAGTTATGACATAAACAAACGGACTTCTAACAGATTATGACATGAGCAAACGGACTTCAAACAATTAATGGCCAAAGTGGTAACAATTGATACTTTATTTATATGAAATGGCTAATTTGAGCCATTTTGAAAAATTAATAGCCATTTAGGGACTGCTTCACCAAATCAGTGGCTTTAAAAATCACTGACCCTATTTTTTAAAACCACGTAATAAGTACAATGTTTCGTCTCTAGTAGCTCTAGATATTTAATAATACTTTTATTAAATGTGATTGATTGTAAATTTTATTATTATTTTTTGATTTTAAGTTAGACTCAATAAATGAAATAAGTTATAGCACCCGAAACCATTTTCAAAATTTTACAAGGTAATTATCTATAATTTAATAATCATAAAAATTAAAATTAAAAAACATATATAATTTTTTTTTCTTTCTAGAGGGCTGTCCAGGCTATAGCCCAAGGCAACTCTCTAAGACATCCGCCCATGATACCACCTGCTGCAGTGACAGTTTGTAGAATATTTTCAGACCGAATGAGCACCCTTCACCATGGGCTTAGTACATTTAGGCCTGTCAACTCGATGGGTTGAACTTAACCGATTTTAACAAACCTGGCCACTAATGCAATACAAAGGCTACTGACTCTAGTACTTCAAGACCACTTCTTTAGCTAATTTAAGTTTCTTTTTTCTTTTATAAAAAAATATTAAAATAAATTTAGAATTTAGGAAGGAGACATGGCTTGAATAAAAAACTTCTTTGTGTAGGTACCAAGGTATACCACTAAACCAACCATATATGGTCATTTATGAGTATTTGTTTGTAACTTTTGTTAAGCGAGTTTCTTCGAATTTCGGTAATTCATTATAAATAGGCCGTAAATTTGTCAAAAGATTCATTTATAAGAGGTACTTGTAACGATTTTAATAAATATGATACTCTTTCTATTTTAAAAAATAAATAAATTATTTACTTCCAAACATTTGGGCACTTCCAATTTAGCAAAGTGGTGCGGTATTTACCCTCTCACATTTATGATAAGGCTGGAATACTACATTTGTCTGTTAAATTGTAAAGTTTTAAGTACAATTACTCTTGTCAGGTCGTGTCAGTCTCAGACCCCTTACGCGATTGATGGAAATGGTTGTTCACTTAATTAATAATTATATATGTATATAAAAAACAAAACAAAACAAAGAAAGTCCATAATTGAACAATAGTGGTGAAAAACACATCTTATCTTAGCTCAATGATGTAAATTTCTTTTTCCATATTTATGGTGGGAGTTTAGTCTCACCACAAACATTTATTAGTATATGCATAAATATTTCTCTTTAGTGTTTTGTGTAAGTAGATATTCTAACCGCTTGACCTGTTTGATTACGAGTTAGATATCTGGGTCGCGCAGGTAGGGATTGATCTATGGAGATCTGTAAGACCCGACTTGACTGATCTTTTTTTTTTTCTTTCCTTGAAATAATATATAAATTCGGGTTTTTTTTTTTGGGAGGGGAGTACTGGAACCCACGACCTCATGGTGTATATGTGAGGGATTTACCATCAAACCAACCTCATCTAGTCGACATGACTGTTCAGTGTTTGATTTTTTTAAAGAAGAAAAACAATAATAGTGAAAATAGTGGGACAGTTTCGTAAATATCCATACTACCGCACTCGTGGGGGCATAAGCGTTTATTGGTTGGCACCAGATAGAGGATTGGATCCAATTCGTCTGTTTCTATTTACTATGATCAATGGATTCCACGGTCATTTTCTTTTAAGGTTCAATCTCCTCCGATCATTAGGGAAAATGCTCTTGTTAGCTCGTTATTTTCTACCTCTGGGAGTTGGGAATAGGGTGTTGATTTGTGACTCTTTCTCCATTGAGGAAGTGGAGGCTATCTTAAGTTTGCCTCATGGGGTCTCTCATTCGGTTGATTCCCTGCTTTGGTACTATGAAGAGAACGGTTGTTACTATGTTAAAAGTGGATATAAGCTAGGTAGTCAACTTATCTCTCGTGATGTTCCTTCTGGTTCCTCTCCTGTTGAGTGGTGGAAGTCTCTGTGGAAAATTTGTGTTCCCTTGAAGGTTAAAGTGGTTTTGTGGAAAGCTTGCCATAATTGGATCCTTACGATGTGCAAGTTGGCTAGCAGGGGTATGCAGGTTGAGGTGTTGTGTCCTATCTGCAAGAAGGAGCCAGAATCAACTAGGCATGCTCTTTAGGGTTGTAGTGATGTGAAAATTTTACATAACTCCTACTTTTACCTTAAGGATCTAGATTGGACAGGGGATATGCAATTTCAGGATTTCTTTCCATCTTTATTTCGCATCTTGTAGAAGAAGGAGCTGGAAATTGGGTGTGTTGTGTTATGGAGAGTTTGGTTCTAGCGGAACCATTTCGTTCATTCTTCCTCTTTTTTCAGGCTAGATGATGTTGTTGATTGGGCTACTGATTTTCTTGAGGACTTCAAGCGGGCTAAGTTGATTGGTAATTTCCCCAGTCTCTCTGTTCACTCTCTTTCTATTGATAAATGGAGAGTGCCTGAGGTAGGGTGTTTCAAGATTAACACTGATGTTGCATTAAGGGTGGCTAATGGGCTAATGGGTACTGGGTTTGTTATCTGTGATCATGGCGGGTAGTTTGTTGCCTCATCTATGCAAAAGCTCATTGCAGGTTTCTCTCCCTCAGTGGCTGAAGCTGTGGCTATCTTAAAAGACCTTCGCTTCGCTATTGATTTTGGTTTCCTTCCGGCAACGCTTGAAAGTGATGCTAAAGGGGTAGTGAATCTGATCCATTCCGAGCCTTGTCCCTCTGCTGATATTGGCCTCATTATTAAGGACATTGTGGCTATATCCCATCAATTTGATATTCCTATCTCCTTTGTTCCTAGAAATGCTAATAAGGCTACCCATGCCTTAGCTAAGTTGGCTTTGTTGTCTCTTTGACGATTGTTTTTGGCTAGAGTCTGTCCTCCTTGCGTGAGATCCATCCTGTTGGATGATTGTATTCCTTAGTTTTGCTGGTTTACGAATTGTTCCTTTTCAAAAATAAAAAATAAATAATAAATAAAAAAGTTTCAACAACCAATCTAAAAAAAAAAAAAAAAAAGCTGCCCCAAAACGGATAAAAACTGAAACTAGGAATATAAGAGAAACATTTATTTTCACCATATTTTCTCTTATTCTATATATTCTCCATATTTTCACTTTAACCCCTGATTCTCCAAAATTATGTCAATGCCCCTGAACTCCATAAATACCTGAAACACTTATTTTATCATATTAAATACCCAGTTTTACCCAAGAAGCAAGCACGAGAAGTAGGAATTGGGGACCTAAAAATAGGAACAAAAATAGTACAATCAAAAGGCATTAGAGCTTCTCGGATAAAAGGAAACAACAAGCCCACCCAACTCACTCATAAAACCTCTAATGTCACAATTTTCTCTCTCTTCTAATTTTTTCAATAACTCTCTCTAACTTGCAACTTACCCTCTCTAATTTCCAACTTTTTCTATCTCTCAAATTTCTCAATAACTCTTTCTCTCTTCTAAATTTCTCAATAATTTTCTCTCTATCTCAAGATTTATTTTCTTTTCCTCCATTTTGTGCGAGTTTCAATTTTACATGATAAACTCTTTCAATTGTAAAAAAACGAAAATATGATAAAAAAAACAATCAAAGTATTGAGAATGAATATATATATTTTTCTTCAAATATTAAAATAATTCATGGTTTTTGAGAACGGGGAGCTATTTGAACCCACGACCTCGTGGCGTAGGCATGAAGGTATAGTCCTATAGCATCAGACCAATCTCATATCGACTATTTTTTAAAATCCAACTAAGTTGCGTCCATCTTGGCAGTGATACATTCATAACAACATAAAACATCAAAAGGGAATTAGAAGTCAATACAATTTCATGCAAGGACAAATCCTGTAATTTCCACCACCACCAATACCACATCCAACCACAAGCCCAACTCTAGCCACCATTTCCACAACCCGTTAACACACAAACAAGTGGCACCCCAACCTCCACTTTCGTCGCCACCAGCACCACCAACACCGACTATCCATTTGAAATTACAATATTGCCCTCCCATTGTTTAAAAAACAAAAACAAAAAACAAAAAACAAAAAACAAAAACAAAAAACAAAAAACAAAAAACAAAAACAAAAAACAAAAAACAAAATGCAAAGCCCATTATTTAAAGTTAATGGTGGGGTGTGTACGTGTTGGGCCCATACGACGATGACATCAATTTCTCTGCACTCAGTGTCGACGTCTCTATTCATTACCAGTTGTCAAGGCTGATTCTGATGGTTGTATTCGTGGAGCTTCAGGTTGGTCTCTTTGGTATACATTTGTATTTTGGAACAACGATGTTTTAGTCTGAATTTGATGGAATATTTTTTGATTTAGTGGCTACTTTAGCTATATATTCTTCGTGAAAGAACCCTTCCGGTGAATGGAATGTGGGTTATAAAATGGTATATGAGTTCTTTACGGACATGTTGACTTCATCTTTAGCTTTAAAGTTGTAGTAAGCATGATACTCACGTAGTCCGGCGATATTGAAAATTGTTGTTGAATTCCTCATGGGAAAGAATTATCTTTGCTTCCCTTTTACTGCTAGATTGTATTTTCTCCTTTATGGCCTTCATGTAGCCTTGATTATGCAAACATTAAATTTTTTTAGAGCTATGATGACAAAGGGCCTATCGTAGATGCTGTGGTAATGGTATGATGGAGAAGTATGGAGGGTTGCACTAGACACACAGAGTCTCGAGGATGAGCCAGATCATGGGAAACTTGCTGACTTTTCACCTCTTACTAATTATAGGTGTTAACCGCCAAAATTGGCGAAGGACCAAGGAAGAATTTTTCATCTCAACACAAAGATAATATAGAAGTACAGACACCATCCGGCTACCCCAACAAAGGCGGACTCCGACTGGTCTGAAGGAACCCAGGTTTACAGATTGCGCAGCGGAAAGGTTTTTAAAATTTTTTAAAGCAATCATCAAATAAACCTATTTGCACAGTAATAATCGAAAACAATTAAAAAGTGAAACGATTTCATACCTACGTAGGAGGCTCCTTCACTTTAATTCGATCTGCTCCCAGATTTGAACCACAAGATCTTCCTCGCTATGACCCGGGATTGATAACAGCGTGTGGGCGCGTCACGGTACTCAGGAACAAGGAGGATGAAAAGACACACGAAAAGCAACACTTTGCTATGTGTATAGAATGTGTCCACCAAACTTTTTAAAACAATATATATATATATATATATATATATTAAGTTAGGCCGCACCTTTTTAGTTTCATGCAACACTTTGCAAAACCAAAACCTTTTCTTTTTTTCACCTAACAAAAGACCTGATCAATTTTTAATCTTTTGTGTGTGTAAGTCAAATCTCATTCGGTTGTACCTCTCAATTAATTAATATATATCTCATATATATCTATTTAAAACAAAACCGAATCAATTTGAAAAAATCAAATATCTCAAATATCTCAAATCTTTTAAAAGATATTTAAACATTGATTTTTGAATTTAAACATTTTAAATTCAATTTCAAATATTTAATTTAATAAAATAAAATAATCATATTATCTTATTTTATTCAAAATCAAATATCAACTAACACCCTCCATTTAGTGATTAACAACATAATTGAATAATCTTATTATTTAATTTATTTAATCACCATTATTCATTAATTAAATAATCTCATTATTCAATTAATTCCCAAATAGATACGTGTCACTTTCGTAACACAATTAATTTGGACAATCCAATTAATTAACCGTGACCCTTGTTACCTAAATCGATCGGGCTAGCAAGGGGACCTAATGGACCCACAGTATTTTGAGCTCCAATAATCCTTAGAAATAAATAATTAAACTCTTTAATTAATATTTCATGATTATTAACTTCGGTGTTATTCCACTAAAAACCCGAAGTTGCACTCTCTCAACTGTAGACGTTTTTACACAAACCAACAATTCTTGGTGTCCATCGATATAGCTATTACATATGGTATAATCCTCCACAGGTAGTTCATAATTAGAGCTGGGTCATAATGTCCGTTATACCCCTATAATTATATCTTTCCATTAAGTACCATTGATTCTCTAATGAACAATAAATCCTACATTCCTTACGGAATTAGGAGAGCGCTCATATTGTTCAAGCCCCGAATCAACCCTTAAGGGAACTACTATCTACTTCTCACAAGAAGGAGTGGATTCCACTATTGTGTGCAGACCTTCCCAGCCACAAGCCAAAACGTGATTCCAACATACGAAGTTATTGACCGGGAATGCAACTCCGATCTCACCCATGGTATATCAAAAACCACGATCTAACCTGAAGGAGTCGATAAGACACTCAGGATTAAGATCACCCATATATAGCCATCATTTGTTGATATATATAAATCTCATCTTTTAACGGATCTTGATGAGAGATTCATATAGATCATGGCCCAGTCCTATATGATCAAATCATATAAGGTGCCTCCATTCTCATATCTCTATATGAATGATCTAGGATAAGATCACCGTACATTACGGAATGGACCGCAACTGTAGATTGCCCACAAATAAAGTACCCATCTTTATTTGCTATCTACGGACTCTTTAGATTGCTCGTTTCAAACTGAATCCATCTGTATATGACATTCATATACTCAGTTTGAAATTACATCTGGCAATCTTGGATGTTAAGTACACATGTTATTATAAATGTATGAGACAATTTGAATGAATAAACTACTTCTTTTATTTTATGTTCAATTCACATTTACAAATTACAAGCTTTAGGGCAAAAACCCCAACAATCTCCCACTTGCACTAAAGCATGTGAGACATATCTTGTAACCCTAGACCCTCTAGGTGACCTTTAAACACTTTAGCCGTTAAGGTCTTCGTAAATGTATCAGCAATCCGTACATCCTAACAGGATAAAATCCTGTTATTAATACACTAGCATATAGTTTCTCGTTCTCCGAAGATACTTGAGAATAGTCTTGACAGCAGCCCAATGATCTAATCTTGGGTTGGACTAGTATCTGCTGGCTACTCCCACTGCGAAGCAGATGTCCAGTCTCATGCATAACATTGCATACATGAGACTACCTACTGCTGATGCATAGGGAACACATCTCATATCCTCAACTTCTTGAGGTGTCTTAGGACACTGTTCCTTAGACAAGTGAACTCCATGCCTGAAAGGTAAATTACCTTTCTTGGAGCTCTGCATCGAAAATCGCACAAGAATTTTGTCGATATACGATGCTTGAGACAGTGCTATAAATTTGTTCTTGCGATCCCTCATAATTTGGATCCCTAGAACATAACTCGCCTCTCCCAAATCTTTCATTTGGAATTGGCTGGCCAGCCAGCCCTTTACATCAGACAATACTCCCACATCATTCCCAATGAGTAGGATGTCATCTACGTATAGGACCAAGAAAACTACTTTCTTGTCAATGATGCGCTTGTAGACACAAGGCTCATCAACGTTTTGCTCAAACCCATAGGTTTTGATCACATCATCAAACCTTATGTTCCAAGATCTAGATGCTTGCTTAAGTCCATAAATGGATCTTTGCAACTTGCAAACTTTTTGCTCTTGATCTGGAGACACGAATCCCTCTGGTTGCATCATGTAGATGCTCTCATCAAGATTGCCATTCAAGAATGCAGTCTTGACGTCCATTTGCCAAATTTCGTAATCAAAATAGGCAGCAATGGATAAGAGAATCCGAATAGACTTAAACATAGCTACTGGAGAGAAGGTCTCCTCATAATCGACCCCCTCCTTTTGGGTATAACCCTTGGCCACTAGCCTTGCCTTGAAGGTCTCTACCTTCCCATCTACTCCTCTCTTTCTCTTGTAGATCCACTTACACCCTATGGGTTTCACCCCATTCGGTAAGTCTACAAGTTCCCAGACTGAGTTAGAGTACATGGACTCCATCTCGAGATTCATGGCTTTAAGCCATTCCTCTTTATCAAGATCTTCCATTGCATTCTTAAATGTCAATGGATCATCCACACTATCAGCAGAGACAACATCTAGTCCCTCACTTACACCCAAATAGCGTTCAGGCTGTCTCACAACCCTCTCACTACGTCTAAGTGGTAGTATATCCTGACTAGGAATCATCTGACTCTCAGATGTTAATGGATCAATAACTCTTGTTGACTGAGAACTGGTCTCACCAGACTCCAACTCATTCAATACAATTTTAGAACGAGGCTTATGGTCACTAATATAGTTATCCTCAAGAAATGTTGCATTTGTCGATACAAACACTTTGTTATCTTCAGGACTATAAAAGTATCCACCTCTGGTCTCCTTGGAGTATCCTACAAACAAGCAGACCACAGACTTGGGCTCTAGCTTTCCACTTCTGTTCTTCAGCACGTGTGCTGGACACCCCCATATGCGAAAATGTCGCAAACTAACTTTACGACCATTCCACAACTCTAGAGGATTCTTAGGAACAGATTTGGATGACACTACATTCAAAATGTATGCCGCTGTTTGTAATGCATATCCCCAAAAGGAATTTGGTAACGATGAGAAACTAATCATAGATCTCACCATTTCCATTAGGGTTCTATTTCTCCTCTCCGCGACACCATTCTGCTGAGGTGTACCAGGAGCTGTGAGTTGGGACACTATCCCATACTCGACCATGAAGTCTTCAAACTCTTGGTCAAGGTACTCACCTCCACGATCTGATCGTAGAGTCTTGATAGTCTTTCCTAACTGATTTTCAACTTCAGCTCGGAATTCTTTGAACTTTTCAAAAGTTTCTGACTTTCGTTGCATTAGGTAGACATATCCGTATCTTGAGTAGTCATCTATAAAGGTGACATAATACTCATAACCACCCCTTGCTTTAACATTCATCGGTCCACAGACGTCTGAATGTATAAGCTCTAATGGTTCTTTAGCTCTCAGCCCTTTTCCAGTAAAAGGTCTCTTGGTCATTTTACCTTCTAAACAGGATTCGCAGACAGGTAAGGTGCCAACCTTTAACTCACTTAAAGGTCCGCTTTTCACTAGTGTATCTATCCGGTCAAGATTGATATGGCCAAGTCTTAGATGCCATAGATACGTTTCGTTTTCTGGAGAAATCTTTTGTCGTTTAGTTTTTGGTTTTTCAACCTTAAACATTTCAGTGTTGAGCAGTGTTGTATGTATTAACGGTCTTAACACATATAAATTGTTTTCATTAATTCCTGAACAAATATTCAGACCATTCTTTGCAATAATAACTGATTTATTATCAAAAGAAACAGAATATAATTGTTCTAACAATTTAGAAACGGAAATTAAATTCCGTGTAAATCCAGGAATGAAAAATACATTGTCCAACAATATGAAATTATTATTACAAAACGCAATCTAATTACGCCCACTGCTCGTGCCGACACGACATCCCCTGACCCCACACGCATAGAGAAAGCTCCCTCCTCAAGCTGTGTCCAAGAATCAGTCCACTGCAAAGAAGAACAAACATGGTTAGTGGCCACCGAATCAACTATCCAAGGTGAAGAATCATCTTCCACTAAACACGATTCAAGAACAAGTAAATCATATTTACCTTTCGTTTTCTTCTTCTTGGCTACCTCCTCCAGATATTGAGGACAGTTCCTCTTCCAGTGCCCGACTTTGTCGCAATGGAAACATTTTCCTTTGCTCTTGTCGATGGAGGCGCCTTTCTTTTTGCTCTGGGCTTTCTTGGGTTTGGGCTTACCCTTCGCCTTCCCAGCAGACCTCTTCCTCTTTTTGTTATTGGAGGAAGATGGTTCGGCAACATTTGCCTCACCGGTCCTGCCCTTGCTGTCCTTAGTCAAGGACTCAAAGGTAGTGAGCTCATTGAGCAACTGTGTGAGACTGAACTTAAGCTTGTTCATCCCATAGTTGCTCTTGAACTGATCGAAACTCTTCGGAAGAGTCGTCAGTATGATGCTCACCTGACTGGGTTCATCAATGGCCCCGCCATTAATTTCTGCCGTGTTAAAGTAGGACATCATGTTCAAGACATGTTCCCGAACTGATGCACCATCCTTCATACGAGCGAGCATAGCGGAACGAACAGCTTCGTGCCGCTTTTGCTCAGAGGGTTGCCCGAACATAGCCTGCAATGACTCCATTATTTCAAATGCAGTACCCATTGCTTCGTGCTTAGTGACAAGCACATCTGTCATACTTGCTAACAGATATGTTCGGGCTTTCTCATCTGATGAGACCCATTTCTCATATGCCTCACGAACAGTTCGTGCGGCATTGGCAGTAGGCGTTGGAGGACATTCCTCCGTAAGCACAAACTTAAGGTCCTTGGTGACCAAAATTGCATTGATATTGTGTTTCCATTTAGTGTAGTTATCACCAGTTAATTTGTTATTGGCTATGATTTGTAATAGTTCAGTTGACATGGCTGAAAAAACATAAATAAAGAATTCATTCATTCATACATTCAAAACATGTGCGAATGTTCGACATAAAATTAAACATGATGCATGAAAATGTTTAATGAACAAGAACAACCCTAAAAAGTGTTTCTATGCCACGACAATCCAACATACCACAAGCAAGTGCCGCCTTAGGGTCAGTCAAATTCTTGCATGTTGGATCGAGACATTCTCAATCAAATGTTATACCGAAATAACTCTTATTCCTCTAACATTCAACCATCGTATATTTCAGTCAGGTTTCTAATTAACCAATTTAATTAAAACCTTATGAGCGTAGCCCATCATTTCAGATCTCATGAGCTTAACTCGAGAATTGCCGCCTTATGGTCGGTCAATCCCGAAATCCCCTCAGAAATCCTATCCGTTAGGAAGTCAACCTTGATATCGATTCTTATGGAAACCCTCCTTAGGGAGGACGAAAACAATGCTGTCACGAGGCCCCACTCGAATCTTACGGTGTTGAACTAATGATGGAGACCGTGGGATATAATGTCATATATCCCTCTCCCACTCACTATTTTATAATTAGGGTTTTCTATTAATATTAATGCACCTAGATAAAACTAGATTAAACGGCTAATTTCAATCTAAGTGTCAAGTGCATTAATCACAATTTATTAGAATCCTATTCCAATAGCTAATAAATTAATTTGATTTTTAACTCTTAAAAATCTAGTTCATTAGTGATAATTCTAATCTATGTATACTATATACTAAGACTAGAATTATTAAATGTGTATTTACCAAGTTTTAACTATTAAAACTAAACACATTATTAGGTCCAATTATTATTAGGGGCTTAATCAAATTAATCCTAATAAAAAATAAAGGACCCTACTAATCTAAGTAATTAAACTCTTTAAAAAATAGAATAGTGATTAATGAGAATTCCCAAGTTTTTATTCCTAAAAACTAATCCCATTAATATATAGCCAATTATGTGAATAACCCATTTTAATCAAATTAAAAAAAAAATAAAAATTAACACATAATATAAATGGCTATAGTGCATGTATGATATATCAACATATATATGTGTAGGCACACCTAATCTAAATGATATGTATATGCATGGCAATGCTTTAATTATAACATAATAAAAGCATACATGAGTTGACCGAGTACAATGGGTTATCTAACTTAAAAATTTCTAATTACAAAAAATTTAATCCAAGGCATTCCTTGGTCTTCTTGTAATTCCAAAAATCTTCAAGTCCATTTGTAATATCTTCTGCGTCTTTCGGGCCCAAAAATCAAGTCCAACTTGATTTATTTTATTGGATCCATCACATAGATTAAATCCCTAAAGCCCAAATGTTACTTTAACACTTTTCGAAGGCCCGAGATTTTCCAAAAATTAGCCCAAACGTGCTCATGTACATGCAGCCATTACAAATAAAGAGCGCGTGACTGCTGCACAAAGAACACGACAACTTGCACAACACTTGCACATTGATTTCACGTGTTTTCACGCATGTCATATTGCATGCATTACAATAATGCTACAACATTAACTGTGTCAGTGTGTTGCGCATGTGATGCACATGCAAGCATACATTTAACAATTAAAATGTTGCATGCATGACATCTGCAACACAAGCATAAACGTATAAACACAACAATTGTGCATCACACATATACTTCAACATGCGACACTTAGCACATATATATCAGTTCACCACGCATCACAATTAAAGAGACAGTGCTTCGCACATCTGTTAAACATGGTCCGCACTGCTGCTATGATATGTCTTCCGGATCGTCTTCTTTATCGATTTACATCAATAATATGAAATTACAGTAAATCAACGAAATAAAATAAAAATAATTTATACAACCCGGGATTAATATTACATTAATATTACAACCTTTTTTTTTAAAAAAAAACGAATCCTAAACCCATTGTACCATACAATTAACGATCAACCATGTTTATAATAAAATAAAATAAAATTATAAACATCATACAATCATTAGAAAATGCCTACACATTCATACATGCAATCAGGAGCAATCGAATTCGATTATACTGTACAAAAATTGGCTCTGATACCAATTGAAGGAACCCAGGTTTACAGATTGCGCAGTGGAAAGGTTTTTAAAATTTTTTAAAGCAATCATCAAATAAACCTATTTGCACAGTAATAATCGAAAACAATTAAAAAGTGAAACGATTTCATACCTACGTAGGAGGCTCCTTCACTTTAATTCGATCTGCTCCCAGATTTGAACCACAAGATCTTCCTCGCTATGACCCGGGATTGATAACAGCGTGTGGGCGCGTCACGGTACTCAGGAACAAGGAGGATGAAAAGACACACGAAAAGCAACACTTTGCTATGTGTATAGAATGTGTCCACCAAACTTTTTAAAACAATATATATGTATAATATATATTAAGTTAGGCCGCACCTTTTTAGTTTCATGCAACACTTTGCAAAACCAAAACCTTTTCTTTTTTTCACCTAACAAAAGACCTGATCAATTTTTAATCTTTTGTGTGTGTAAGTCAAATCTCATTCGGTTGTACCTCTCAATTAATTAATATATATCTCATATATATCAATTTAAAACAAAACCGAATCAATTTGAAAAAATCAAATATCTCAAATATCTCAAATCTTTTAAAAGATATTTAAACATTGATTTTTGAATTTAAACATTTTAAATTCAATTTCAAATATTTAATTTAATAAAATAAAATAATCATATTATCTTATTTTATTCAAAATCAAATATCAACTAACACCCTCCATTTAGTGATTAACAACATAATTGAATAATCTTATTATTTAATTTATTTAATCACCATTATTCATTAATTAAATAATCTCATTATTCAATTAATTCCCAAATAGATACGTGTCACTTTCGTAACACAATTAATTTGGACAATCCAATTAATTAACCGTGACCCTTGTTACCTAAATCGATCGGGCTAGCAAGGGGACCTAATGGACCCACAGTATTTTGAGCTCCAATAATCCTTAGAAATAAATAATTAAACTCTTTAATTAATATTTCATGATTATTAACTTCGGTGTTATTCCACTAAAAACCCGAAGTTGCACTCTCTCAACTGTAGACGTTTTTACACAAACCAACAATTCTTGGTGTCCATCGATATAGCTATTACATATGGTATAATCCTCCACAGGTAGTTCATAATTAGAGCTGGGTCATAATGTCCGTTATACCCCTATAATTATATCTTTCCATTAAGTACCATTGATTCTCTAATGAACAATAAATCCTACATTCCTTACGGAATTAGGAGAGCACTCATATTGTTCAAGCCCCGAATCAACCCTTAAGGGAACTACTATCTACTTCTCACAAGAAGGAGTGGATTCCACTATTGTGTGCAGACCTTCCCAGCCACAAGCCAAAACGTGATTCCAACATACGAAGTTATTGACCGGGAATGCAACTCCGATCTCACCCATGGTATATCAAAAACCACGATCTAACCTGAAGGAGTCGATAAGACACTCAGGATTAAGATCACCCATATATATCCATCATTTGTTGATATATATGAATCTCATCTTTTAACGGATCTTGATGAGAGATTCATATAGATCATGGCCCAGTCCTATATGATCAAATCATATAAGGTGCCTCCATTCTCATATCTCTATATGAATGATCTAGGATAAGATCACCGTACATTACGGAATGGACCGCAACTGTAGATTGCCCACAAATAAAGTACCCATCTTTATTTGCTATCTACGGACTCTTTAGATTGCTCGTTTCAAACTGAATCCATCTGTATATGACATTCATATACTCAGTTTGAAATTACATCTGGCAATCTTGGATGTTAAGTACACATGTTATTATAAATGTATGAGACAATTTGAATGAATAAACTACTTCTTTTATTTTATGTTCAATTCACATTTACAAATTACAAGCTTTAGGGCAAAAACCCCAACATGGTCCGAATACACACCCCCTCCAATGGGGTCCAGTCTGGCTTCTCCCCAGCTTCTCAAGGACCCCGCCAGCATCTTAACTCAAAAATATGACCGTGAGCCAGATTACTCACTAGAACTCACAGCGGGATCCAACCCAGCCATGACCGGTCTTCCTATGAACCCCGTAGCACCCCGACGTGGAGTTCCACTGAGCATCCCGCAATAAGAACCACGCAACACCCTGACGCGGAGTTCCACTAAGCATCCCGCTATAAGAACCTCGCAGCACCCCGACACGGAGTTCCACTGAGCATCCCGCTATAAAGCCAACTAGACATCCTCCTACATCATCAGCGGGATGTTTACTAGCTTGCACTTTCTGACATAGTCAGCCCGCCAAGCAAAAGGACACCAGGAAGCAAGATTCACGCGCCAAAAACTAAAAACTCCGTAAGAGATTCATCAAAACGCTGCCATACAGAGAAGAAATACTCTTTCCCACTCGAGAGTCATATTTTGAGTAGGTCAACACAGTAAGAATCCTACTGGGAAGGTAACGATCTGGTCACGAGATTGACTCCTCCTAGGAAGGAAAGACTAGATTTTAGACACACAACTCCGAGATTATCTCCAAAAAAGAAGAGGATCCTGCATTTGGCCAAACCTTAGACCGAAATTATAGGAGTGCATGGCAAGCAACAAGACCTATATATACAACTACCTATTTATCAGAAAGAGGACGGAAAATCTGGACAAAAAACCCTACAGTCAAATTCTACTTATCGACAAGCACAGATTCACCATCATCACCATCTCCATTACTTACCAAATCACCATACATTGCTGTAACCCCTAAATACATAGTCATATATCTATAATGCAAAGGGACGATCAATGAAAGCTTGTTTTTTGTTTGATTTCTAATATTCCATATCGTACTTGCATTGATAGGGACATAGTCGGTATCAAACTACGTGATACCCCTTCGACCAGGATCAATCTCGATCTTTGTCCTTTTAAAGTTGTTATTTGGAATTTCATCCCATTAACGATTTTCGGATAACACTTTTGGCGCCATATGTTGGAACCGTCCCAACCATTGTTCAAAACAGCCTATTTTCACCCAAACTTATTTTAGAATGAGACTCCGATCCTCCCAGGGTTATCCTGAGCCATCAGGACTCCAGTCCATTGCTTCCACTGAAAGAGCCCAGAGGCGGGGTAAGGGTACCAGGAATGAGAATCCTCCACTAGTGCCCCACCGGTTGCAGGCCCTGTCCCTCAAGACCCCGCTAGGTAGGAAGTCAACCGAGATGTCTTAGAACAGCACGCTGCAACCTACATAGAAGCTATCCGACTCTGGATGATAGCCCAGGGGATCCCCTTTAAAGCAGTTGGGATCCCAAGAGATGCTGGCCCAAGTGTCCGGGTAGCGGTTTTCGACCGATTGGGTCCACCTCTCCCAGTCCGACAGACGAAACTCAGACCCAGGCTAGTGAAGTCCGCAATTGAGGTTCCTCCTAGGAGGATTCAGTCTCCACCAAAGCCAAGGGCAAAGGAGAGGGATCCGCATCCCGATTCGGAAGGAAGTGCCAAATCCCAAAGGAGCTCCAAAGAAAAGCGTCAGAGAGCTAAGCGAAATGAGGTAGTCATTGATTCAGAGTCTTCGGATGAAGAGGTTTCAGTAGCCCGATCCGGAACCAAAAAGTCTCAGCGCCTAGAGGATCAGATGACAAGGATGGCGAAAGATTTGGAGCAGTTAAAGAAGGGAAAACATCAAGGAATCCAGACCCTTTGGGCGAGATGAATGCACCATTCCCCAAAAGAGTCAGAGAGGCAGGGTTGCCCCCCAAGTTCAGGATGCCTTCAGAGAAGTATTCTAGGACAGAAGACCCTGTTAGCCACCTGGACAGCTTTGTCCACCAAATGGAGGTTTAATGTGCGACCAGGCTAGCCATGTGCAGAATGTTTCCTTCAACCTTAACTGACTGTGCCAAGAAATGGTTCAGAAAGTTACCACCAGGTAGTGTCGATTCTTTTTCTAAACTCACCAAAGCTTTCTGTGCACAGTTTCAGGGAATCAAACCCCGTCCCAAGGATCCTATCCTGCTGCAGTACATAGTTTAGGAGCGGGGTGAAACTCTGAGATCTTATGTGGAGAAATTCCACAAAGAGGTCGTCCAGATGGGATTTTCAGCCCTTTGAAGTAGCAAAACAAAGCTCAATAGTCCCATCTAATAACCCTAGGAGTTCCAGCGCATTTCATCGCTATATCTCTAAAGCCTCCAATGGCCCAAACTCAATCTTGGGAGGTTTCAGCCGAATGGATTATGGTGGGTTTCTGCGCTGCTACAACGCAGCAGAACCTGATGATGAATGGTTGATAGTGCAAGATGGAAGTGAGTGGAAGCTGCCCAAGTGGTTAAAGCATTGTAAGATATCTTACTATCTTCCTCCCTACCAGGTCAACTTCATTAAACAACTGGAGTTGAGAAGAGCTTTTGGCCATGGATTTTGTCATTCAATCTCAAGTGCTTTTAAGCCTTGTGCTAAGCGAAATTAATTTACTAGAGTCTAGACTTTTTTTGCTTCTTCTTTTACTTGCAGTTTTATAGACATATTGGATCCTGTTAAATTTGCAGCCAAATATATCTTTTGTTTTTATTTTTATTTTTCCATTATCAAAGTTGAATTATATTTTTAAATAAAGTCGTTATCTATTTGGGACCTATTATTTTTTATCCTATCCACATTTATTTATTTATTTTAAAATTATTATAAATTTGAAAGTTTTGATGTTGAGAAGGAAATATGACTGGAACTACAAATATCATTGATGTGGGTATGGGAGAATGACTGATAAAACACCACACTAGTGGCCTTAAAACATTGACATGTGCCATGATTTCTTAATTCTTAGCTTTTGCTTTTGGTATCGATCGTGATGGTGTTGCTGTTGGTTTTTTCGTGTTTCATCAATATTCCAAGCGGAAATCTCAATCCGGTGGTTGGTTGCTCGGTGTTCTTTTGTCAGCTGTTTGTTCCAGTTCAAAATCAAAAGAAACAAAATATATCTTTCAACAAAAAAGTGCAGAAAAAAATGATGGTAGAGTAGTTTTCTGCTCAAAAGTTAATATTTTGTTTTCTGCTTTCATTCATATGATTTCAGAAGATTTAACCAGATTATATACCGGTTTTGTACAAGGCATTTCTGATCGGTCTATTTTCTATACATGTTTTAGGTCCCCATTTCCTTTTATTTATGCTTTGTTCTCGAGTAAATCAGGCATTTTATGTGTTTGTTGAGCATGCGTAGGTCATAATCTATTCAAGAGGTGTCGGGTGTTATTTTGGAGAAAAAGAGCAAAAAGATGAATTTCGGGCCTGTGCAGAACAGCTAGATTGTGGGACATATTATCTCTAAGCTCCAATTGAATTATGTGTCCTACTACCTATGGATTGAAAGCCCCAGAAGTCTAGTTTTTGGTGCACTTTTCGGATTGCAATTCTAATATTCCTAAAAGAAGTTATGCCCGTTTTAGTACCCGATGGTCAGCTCAGTCATAATTCCGCGAATACTTATGGGATTTATTTTGCAAGTTGTTGAAACAAGAAATATTACCTTCTTGGACATGTGTGGGAGTCTTTGGAAGCAAGTAGACATCTAATCCTTATCTTTCTTCAATAATGTTAGGAAATTATAGCAAGTATAAATCCTATTTAACAAATATTTATATCTCTAAACAGGTTCAGTAAGATTTACTTACAACAGAGATACAATTAAAAATTATCTAGTAACCTAACTCAGTTCTTTATATTACCAGATATGCAATGAGTTAACAACAGATTGAATCTAAGCCTATAAACATTCAGATTTAGGTAAATATATTCAGATCTAAGTTACTCATGCATCATCTAAAGAACTACAGAAAATAGATCATCTATACATGCAAGATCTAAGAAGATAAAGTAGTATAAAATAGGCAGTAAAGTAAAAAACACAAGATATATAGTGGTTCAGCCAAGAATAGGCCTACATCCACTTTGAGCCACTCAGAAGAGACTCTATCACTATGTGGTGTCTTTATAGCTTTGAACTACACAGATCTATTCAAGATCTACCCTCAAAAGAAGCCCAGAAGCCCAGATAAACAAACGCTCAACCTATTCAAACCCTAACCTCTCAAACTCACTTCTGATAATAACCCAGAAACACACAAGAGTTATATCAGAAGAATCACAACACACAGAACTCTATTTTTCTCTTCTAACTCTCTCGTAAATTCAAAGCAGAGAACCCAGATATTCAAGATAAATACTAAGAACATGAAGAACACTTGAGAGAAAAAACAGAATTTGTAAAAGAGAAGAAAACCCTAAAATCAGAATTGTTTCTGTCTCTCTTCATCTCTTCGTTTATATAGTCCTTAAGAGATAAGGTACACATCAGCCAAGCAGAACCAATCACATAATGACAACTCAGCCAGCAATCCTGACTTGGCATTTTAAGTGATCATATAAGGTAAGTGAAACACTGCGTTTTGGCTTTGGGCCTGATAGGGAGCACATTGCATTTGGGCCTCTCCTGGCTTCAACTACTCTTATCATTGGGCTTCAAACTGATGGGCTAACTAAAACTTTGCAAATAAATAATCAATTTGGATGGATTATGAAAGAAATATAATCTCAAAAAGGTAGAGTTCTAATGGGGAATTGATTTCCTTGTTATTTAAGGACATGGTTTAACATCTACACCTATTTAAACCCCCTTTGAACCTTAATTTAAGGGTGAACCCATAGCCCAGCCGGGGCATCGTCCCTCATCACACCACCACCATTGTTGCACTTGAAAGCTTAAAGAAGACACTCATGGCTTTTATCAACTCTTTCTTCTCTTGTTTAATCTTTTCATGTGTAACTAACTCCATACTAGGGAATCAATGTGAACCTCTATGAATTCTCTTTGTTAGAATTGATTATATTTCCATTAATTCAAGTTTTGATTTATTCAATTCATTCTAGATCTTAATTCTTTATTTGTGTTAATGCATGATTATACACTGGCATGAATTTAGAGTTTTGATAATTGAACAATTAAGTTTTGAGTGTTGATTTACATGCAATCTTAATTAATATTCAATTGAATAGGTAAAACTGATCTTGGCATTGATTTATGCAAGTAGGTTTTGGTTCATTAGTTCTTGCAGTTAATGGGTTCTCGGTTGTAGTTTACGCCATTGATTTATGGGTAAATTATAATTAAGAACACTTGATTCATCCCATGATCATACAGTAACAATCTTACTTAATTAAGATAAGAACGATCCCTTAACTTGATAAATATCTTTTATCAAAGTCGATTCGAAACATTGAGTAAACATAGTTGGGGAGCATTGATGACCTAGTTCTCTCACCTTTTGATCACATCCATAATTTCTTGTTATTCTCTTTTAATTAATTTAGTCTCTTAGTTTAACTCAATTCACAACAATCTCAAATCTCTAGGTTACTTGTAGTTTCATTAAAATTAGAATTAGTTATAATTAATAAATCACTTTTCCTCGTAGGAACGATCTCTACTTTCCCCTGTATTTATCTCACGATTTGTGCACTTGCGAGTTAGTATTTTATAACACGATTTTACACATCAAGTTTTTGGCGCCGCTACTGGGGATTAGTTGAATTTTTTGATTATTTCTAGTTAATAGTTTTAGTTTTTTTTTTTTCTAGGTACAATGGACTTTTACGAGTTTTCTTTGAAAGAGTTTGCAGATTTCTCCCAAGAGGTGAAAGAGTTGAAAGGCGAGTTTGTCCAATGCATGCAATTGATGAGGGTCAAAATCGAACAATGGGATAAAGCTTTGGAGATCATGAAGAATAAAGAGCTCGAGAGTATTGAAAGGTTGGCCAAGGCCGAGAAAGAGATCAGGAGGTTAACTGAAGGAGTGACCCCGTTCTTCAAGGATGGTAAGTGAAAATGCCTACAAGGTTATACTAAACAACCTAGAGGGGGGGTGAATAGGTTGACACACTAGTTTTAAAAACTCTTTCGTGACTAGTGACAAAACCTTGGTGAGCATACAAATTGACCTTTAACAAGATTGTTATGAGAAAACAATTAACACATGTATGCTCAATTCACCACCCTTAGTCTACACAACATATATTAATAAACCATGTATCTCATATACAAGTATATTCAATGAAGTACACATTCCACAAGTTGTACTTAAAGTATTACAATATAAGAACACTACAACTTGCTAGAGAAGAAACTATATTAAACTTAATACAAATAATTCTTGTATTTACAATAGTGCCCAATATGTACAATAATCAATCAAAGAATACCTATACACAAAAATCAATGAATAAAAGAATTATATTTACAATTATGATCAAAATGGATATGCTTGCAAATCACACTTTACAAAATCTTGTTTCCAAATACATCACAAGTGAAGATTGTACTACAAGATTAAAACATACACAAAAACAAATATAAAAGATAGAGATAGAAAGAATTAACACACAAGATTTTTTAACGTGGTAAAACCTCCAAGGAGGAAACATCCACGGGTTGAATTACAACCATTGGGTACTTATATATATTTGGAAAGTAAATTAGAAATTCCATAAAATGACCAATCCTAGTCACTAACCCATGTGGAGTCTATGTTTACCCAATCCCTATTGGAAGATACAAAATCCCTCAATGATGTAAACCACCACATAATGGAACTCATACCAAAACCACATCGTTGGAAGATTAGAAATTCCTCAAGAGTGCATACACATCCCATGTACCCCGCTCTGTCGGACTCTATGTCTAACCAAACACCCGAGCCTACCAATATATAAGCCAACTCTCTATATAAGGCACACGTGCCTCTAGAAAGCCTCCCATGCATGACTATCCAAGTCCTCCCGACTCTAGCCATGACTTCTTGCTTGTCTATCCAAGTCCTCCCGACTCTAGACAAGACTTCTTGCTTAACTATCCAAGTCCTCCCGACTCTAGGCAAGACTTCTTGCTTGGCTATCCGAGTCATCCCAACTCTAGCCAAGACTTCATGCCTTTTACAAGGACTTCCTAGTGTGATCATGTGAATGCAAGTGATGCAATCAATCAAAACAACATAGAACATGTGATCAATACATCCCATGGAACAAATAGATCTAGAGATGTGAAAACACAAGCAATAGAAATCTAGATGCAAAATTATGAATGAAAACCTAGAGCATGTGAATACAATTAACACATAAAAACTACTAGATTCATTTATACAAATAACACTTGAACAAATCATATACATGAGGCACAAGTTCAAGATGTTATAAACATACATATAAATGCTAGAATCACAAAATGTATTCAACAAGTATTCTAGTCAAAGATCTAGAGATAGGAGATATGTTAAAAACAAATCAATCCTAAAATATCTCTAAAAACACATATAAAGGCTCTAATCCTAGACATCATCAATCATGGATCAAAGTCACATAGAAAGGATTATTAATCATAAACTTGATCAATCAAGTCTCAAACAATCCTAGATATCAATCTAATCACAATACAACTCCCAAGCATGTTAAAAACAAAGAATCCAAGATTCTAGTCAACATGTGTCTCTAATTAGACTATTCAATTAGATTGATTATGAAGCTATCTTTCTCTATAACATTTACTAAACAAACATATACATATAGAAGAAGAAACCCCAAGCAAATTGGAGGTTAAAAAAGATGAAATCACAAAGTTATGAACTCTACCTCAATTACAAGAGCTGGTTCGATTTTCTGAGGAGATCTGTCAGAAAATCAATCAAACAGCTGCACAACCACTTGGAAAAGGTAGAGGACTTGAATACGAACAATCTCCAACTTGAATCACTCAATTCCGACTCCGTATGAGAAAGTTATGGTGTTTGGAAGTTGAGATAATTTGGGAGAAAATCATAGACGGGATTTCACACTTTTTCTTCTTGGAAAAGAATGGAGGGAAATGGAGAGATTTAAAAGGAATTGAAGGAGGGGCAAAATTGTCCAAATTTTAAGGGGACTTCAGACAGCCCACGTGTGGTCAGCGTGTGCCACACGTGGCCATAGAGGAGCTCTGGCCGTGTGGCACACGTGGTCCACACGTGGCCACCCTTTGCTTGGCTTTTGGCCGAGCAACCTCCTCGCGTACCTCTCACGTTCTTCAGCCGTATTCGGGCATCCGAACTCCGAATTCAAATCTGTTTTTGGATTATGAACTATGACTCCCTCACGCACAACGAAGACTATGAAACTTTGACAAAAGGTTGAGAATTCATCTCGGAAAACGACGACGAACACAACTCAACGAATGAGAACGAAAAGTAGCGTAGCTACATCGTTTGGACTCGAAACTTAACGTATGAGTAACCGAAATGACTGGGACTCAATAAGAAATCAAATAAGACCATGTTCAAGTCCAAAAACAAGAAACACAAACATACAAACACAAGTTCACATATGAATGCCATTTCCTAGACATAGTCCTAGAACATGCAACTCTAAAATGTATGAGCATTTGAGTACAATGCATGAGCATACAAAATCATGTGAATGTGTTATATAAATGGCGCACAACAATGCAGTGACACATATGAATGATTTGTGTGTGTGTGCCTATGCCTTGTAATAGGAATGAGGTCGATTTTACCTTTGATGAGCAATGAAGCTAATTTCCTCTTAACAAGCCATCATCTTGCATGTACCGTAGTCAAATATTTCTTTGAAGCTTTGTATCATCATCAACATGACCACATAAACATTTACAAGATAAACACGTTTTGATATGGAATATATGCCAACAACAACCAAAAACCTAACAGTAAGCTTGACGAGAGTCGAGAAGAGTCCACTGCCCTTGTTACAAAGGTTGAATTCAAACTAAAAAGGAAGAGAATGAACAAAAAGAAGGTGCAAGATTCATCTCCAGAAAATATACATCAGCAAGATAAACTTCCAAGTTTCATTCCCGTTTGCCATTACTGCAATGTGAAGGGTCACATTCACCCTTAGTGTTTCGAATATATAAAACAATGCAAATGGAGGAATGGGAGCTACAATCATGGGAGTAATCGGGTAAAGCAAGTATGGTGGAACTATTCTGTTGAAGAAGAGCGGCAATGATTACATAGTCATTAAGTCGCCACCGGTAGAGGAAATAAAGAGTCTACCGAGTTGGAAGAGCCATAGAGCTAGCTTGCATCTCTCTTAGACGTCAAATAAATCGATTGGTGGGAGGCAACCCATCTAGGTAATTTCTTTTTAATTTTTGTTCTAGTTTTTAGTTTTTAGTTTTCTTTCTTTTGTTTTGTGTTTCGAGTTCTTGTCTTCCATGCTTTTCCTTTATTCGTTGTTCATGCTTATAATGTCATGCAAACATTGAGGATAATGTTTAGATTATGTTTGGGGGGTGTGAATTTGTGTTTGTTTGATTTTTCGATTCTTTGACAAATTTGCGAAAAAGTGACCCCCTGTTTTGAAATTTTTTAAGGAAAACGTTTTGTTAAAACTGTATTGATTGGTGAGGAAGTAAAATTTTCCTTCCATGTTGTCTTCTTCATTTTTTCGATACAACAATATAAAGAATGTAAAAAATTCAGGGCAGTGGTTTAAAAGTTATGAATGTTTCTTCGACCAAATATCATGGGCAATGCCCTGTGTTGCGAAATGGTGTGTCCACTGTTTTCGTTGTCTGTTTTCTCACCTTTCCAATGCAAATTTTGAAATATTTTCTAAATGAAACGTGTGCGTTTTCATGTCTATTATTTTATATTACAATTTGGTTAACGTTTGTTGAGTCATTTAAGAGATATGTGAAAATGCCTATAAGGTTATACTAAACAACCTAGGAGGAAGAGGGGGGGGGGGGGGGGGGGGGGGTGGTGGAATAGGTTGACACACTAGTTTTAAAAACTCTTTCGTGACTAGTGTCAAAACCTTGGTGAGCATATAATAAACCTTGAACAAGATTGTTATGAGAAAAACAATTTGCACAAGTATGCTCAATTCCCCACACTTAGTCTACAAAACATATACCAAGAACCAATGTATCTCATATACAAGTATATTCAATAAAGAGCACATTCTACAAGTTGTATTATGAATATTACAATGAAAGATCACTAAGTAAAATATTACAACTTGATATAGAATATTGTAAGATACAAAGTTCAAACACTTACAAGATACAAGAAACAAATGTAGATTCAACAAACAATGTGTGCATCTCTTTCTTTATCAATAACATGTTTACAAGGATGTGAGAAATTTAAGATCATAAACAAGTTATATAGAACAAACATACAAATATAAAGAGATAGAGATAGAGACATTTGACACATTGATTTTTACATGGTAAACCTCCGAAAAGGAAACATCCACGGGTTGAAATACAACCATTGGGTACTATATATATTGGAAAGTAAATTAGAAGTTCTAGAAAGTGACCAATCCTAGATCACCAACCCATGTGGAGTCTATGTCTACCCAAACCCTATTGGAAGATACAAAATCCCTCAATGATGCGAAACCACCATATATTGGAAATCATACCTAGCCAACATCGTTGGTAGATTAGAAATTCCTCAAGAGTGCATACATATCCCATGTACCTCGCTCTATCAGACTCTATGTCTAGTCAAACACCCGGGCCTACCAATATATAAGCCAACTTTCTATCCAAGGCACACTTGCCTCTAGAGAGCCTCCCTTGCATGACTATCCAAGTCCTCCCGACTCTAGCAATGACTCCTTGCCTGTCTATCCAAGTCCTTAAGACTCTAGACAAGACTATCCGAGTCATCCCGACTCTAACCAAGATTTCATGCCTTTTACAAGGACTTCCTAGTGTGATCATGTGAATGCAAATGATGCAAATAATCAAAACATCATAAAACATGTGATCAATACATCCTATGGAAACTAGAAATAATCAATGAGCACACAATGTATATTTTTCTAGTTTATGATCCAGAACATGACACCACACAAAATGATGCATGAGCATATGAAATGTATGGATAAGGTACACTCCATGAAGATCTAGACATAGGCAACAAAGCACACAAAATAAGGTTGTCTAGACCTTAAACATGAACAATAATCTAGAGCATGCAAAACACCTAAAACATACCAAATCCTTGATTCTATTCATGTTACTAAAGCTTGAAAACAAAGCATGATCATTAAGCACATATTCAAGACTTTAGAGCACAAACAACAAAGATGCCAAAATGACAAGATATGATCAATGAATATTCTAGCAAGTACTTAGAGCAAATATATTCACAATAATCAATTAAATCCTAATTAGCTCTAAATACAAAATCATATGTGCTAATCCTAGAATTATTCAAATTAAAGGATCAAAGCACATTTCAAGGATTATTAATCATAAAATGATTCAATCAAGTCACAAATAATCCTAGATATCAAACTAATCACAATACAACTCTCATTCATGTGAAAAACCTAGAATCAAAAAAACTAGTCCACATATGTCTCTAATTAGACTTTTGATTAGGTTAGATTGTGAAGCTATCTTTCTCAGTAGCATTCACCATACATACACATACATATAGAAGAAGAAATCCCAAGCAAATTGAAGGTTACAAAATAAGAAATCACAAAGATAAAGTCAATACCTCTCCATCACAAGCTGTCATGATTTTCTGGGTAGAACACCTTGAAAACTCAATCAAATGACTGTAAGATTACTTGGAAAAGGTAGAGTACTCAATTACAAACAATCTCCAACTTGAATCACTCAAATCCAACTTCGTATGAGAAAGTTATGGTGTTTGGAAGTTGAGAAAAATTGGAGAGAAAATCTGACGAGATTTCTAACTTTTTCTTCTTGAAAACAAATGGAGGGAAGAGGAGATATTTAAAAAGGAGGAGAGAGAAGGGAATTTTTGACCAATCAGAACAGGCCACATTAGCCCTGGGCCGTGTGGGGCGCATGGGCCACACGGGACCAGAGGGCTGGTCTGGCCGTGTGGCACACGACCTCCACACGGGGTGGCCTAGCCAAGGCCAACGGCCATAGTTGCTTCTCTCCGCACCTCGCACGTTCTTCGACCGTATTCGGGCCTTCGAACTCTGATTTCGAATCCATTTTCAGATTATGAATTGTGACTCCCTCATGCACAACAAAGACTGTGAAACTTTGACAAAAGGTTGAGAATTCTTCTCGAAAAATGATGACGAACACAACTCAACGAATGAGAATGAAAAGTAGCGTAGCTACATCGTTTGGACTCGAAACTAAATGAATGAGTAACCAAAATGACCGGGACTCATTAAGGAATCAATTGGGATCATGAAAAAGTCCAAAACATAAGAAACACAAACAATCAAACACCAATTCATATATGAATGCCATTTCTTAGACATAGTCTTAGAATATGTAACTTTACAATGTATGAGCATTTGAGTTCAATGTATGAGCATTTGAGTTCAATGCATGAGCATACAAAAATATGTGAATGTGTTATATAAATGGTACACAATGATGTAGGGACACTTATGAATGATTTGTGTGTGTATGCCTATGCATTGTAAGAGGAATGAGGTCAATTATACATTTGATGAGCAATGAAGCTAATTCCCCTTATCAAGCCACCATATTGTATGCATTGTAGTCAAGTCTTTCTTTGAAGCTTTGAATCATCATCAATACAACCACTAAACAATACAAGATGAACAACGTTTTGATATGGAATATATGCCAACACAAACTAAAAACCTAACAATATGCATTAAATAACAAACGTAAGTCGATTTCAAAAGTCACCAGTTTTTGAATTTTCGTCCTCCATGTTGAGATGCTTCTTTTGTGTGCTTTTAGAGCCATAATATATGCTTTATTCACTAAGTTTAAACTAACTTCTTTCCACTTAGAGTAGTGCATTGCATTTTTCAAAATTTATGACATGCTCTTGATGTGATAATAGATAGGAAGCTTCATTGGATTGCCATTATTAATAGCACTGGAGACTATCCTTGTGAGTTTACTAAGCTAAAAAGCGTACATAAATGACATGATATGAGAGATGATTTGTTTCCACTCTTTAAACACTCAATAGAATCTTAGCATTAGATTTGATCTCTATAGGTATTAAAAGAACAACTCTTATAAAAAAAGATATCACATATGGACTTTGCTCTTGATTTGATTGAACCATTAGAAGTGATATAGACAATGGGTTCTTGAACTCACTTAAAAGGCCTTAAATATTTCCTACCCTTATGTGTGTGCTCCATAGCCCTATTTGAAGCCAAACACTCTAAGCCTTTTTCTTTCATCACCCACATTAACTTAACCCCAATAAATCATAATTTAGCCATACCTTATAGCTTGGGATCATATAGAGGAAGTGATGAATTAAAATGATTGAAGGGAGTTCGAAATGGGTGACTCGTGATGTGCATGTACCAATGACAAAACAAGAAGACAAACACCAAAATGGTGTTAAGAAGAAATGTATTGAAAAGTTGTTGTACTAATAAAAAATAAAAAGATAAATGAATGAGATGATGAATCAAATAAAAGAGAAAATGAATAGAGATTTACAATGAAGTGATGAGAAATCAAAGTCAACTCAAGAAGGAGGATGAACAAAAATTGTTAAGAAGCCTAGATGCAAGTGGAATGAAGAATTCAAAGAAATTCGGCCGAGTATGAAGATTGCCGAAGAATTTCTTGATATGATCCTAGGTTTGTTTGCTATCCTTTTCTCGTTCTTTCTTAACCTTCACCCAATGGCCCTGTTACAACCAAAGAAAATGCCTAATTGATCTTTTGGGGATGCTAGCGCGAGAGTAAGGTAAACAAGTGCTCTATCTTGTTCTTAATGTTTGATTCTTTTCATAAGATCTTTTGCATACAAATCAAACGTTCTTTCAATGATATACTGGTTTTACATATGATTCCAGAAGAATCGGCCAGATTATATACTAGTTTTGTACAAGGTATTACAACTATACACATGTCTATATTTCATCCATATAAACCAACCCAAGTTAAACTTAACGTAACTCTAGTTAATTAACCTAATACAATAATTTATATATTTTTGTTAACTAAGTAACAACACAATATATTAACTTCAACACTCCCTCTTAATATGTTGTGCTTGAACTCCCAAAGCTTCACTAAGTTGCTGGAATTTCTCTCTTGGAAGTGCCTTGGTTAGTATGTCTGCAATTTGATCTTCAGACCTACAAAATTCAAGTTGAATTTCTCTATTTTCTGCAGCCTCTCTGATGAAGTGATGTTTGAGTGCAATGTGCTTGCTTCTACTGTGATGTAATGTATTTTTGACCATGGCAATGGCTAATTTGTTATCACGGAATATTGTTGTGCCTCCCTTTTGCTTCTCTCCAACATCTTCTAGAATTCTTCTCAACCAAATGGCATGAGATGTTGTTAAAAAAACAGAAACATATTCAGCTTCAACTGTTTGATTAAAATGGATAATTCACATAATTGGCTATAAATTAATGGGATTAGTTTTTAGGAGTAAAAACTTGGTAATTCTCATTAACCACTAATCTAATTATTAAAGAGTTTAATTACTTAGATTTGTAGGGTCCTTTATATTTATTAGGATTAATTTGATTTAGCCCATAATAACAATTGACCCTAATAATGTGTTTAGTTTTAATAGTTAAAACTTGGTAAATACACATTTAATAATTCTAGTCTTAGTAAATAGTTTACATAGATTAGAATTATCACTAATGAACTAGATTTTTAAGAGTTAAAAATCGAATTAGTTTATTAGTTATTGGAATAGGATTCTAATAATTTGTGATTAATGCACTTGATGCTTAGATTGAAATTAGCCGTTTAATCTAGTTTAATCTAGGTGCATTAATATTAATAGAAAACCCTTATTATAAAATAGTGAGTGGGAGAGGGATATATGACATTATATCCCACGGTCTCCATCATTAGTTCAACATCGTAAGATTCGAGTGGGGCCTCGTGACGGCTTTGTTTTCGTCCTCCCTAAGGAGGGTTTCCATAAGAATCAATATCAAGGTTGACTTCCTAACATATATGATTTCTGAGGGGATTTCGGGATTGACTGACCCTAAGGCGGCAATTCTCGAGTTAAGCTCATGAGATCTGAAATGATGGGTTACGCTCACAAGGTTTTAATTAAATTGGTTAATTATAAACCTGACTGAAATATACGTTGGTTGAACGTTAGAGGAATAAGAGTTATTCTGGTATAACATTTGATTGAGAATGTCTCGATCCAACATGCAAGAATTTGATTGATCCCAAGGTAGCACTTGCTTGTCGTACGTTGGATTGTCGTGGCGTAGTAACACTTTTTAGGGTTGTTCTTGTTCATTAAACATTTTCATGTATCATGTTTAATTTTATGCCGAACATTCGCACATGTTTTGAATGTATGAATGAATGAATTCTTTATTTATGTTTTTTCAGCCATGTCAACTGCACTATTACAAATCATAGCCAGTAATAAATTAATTGGTGATAACTACACTAAATGGAAACACAATATCAATGCAATTTTGGTCACCAAGGACCTTAAGTTTGTGCTTACGGAGGAATGTCCTCCAATGCCTACTGCCAATGCCGCACGAACTGTTCGTGAGGCATATGAGAAATGGGTCTCATCAGATAAGAAAGCCTGAACATATCTGTTAGCAAGTATGACAGACATGCTTGTCACAAAGCATGAAGTAATAGGTACTGCATTTGAAATAATAGAGTCATTGTAGGCTATGTTCGGGCAACCCTCTGAGCAAAAGCGACACGAAGCTGTTCGTTCCGATATGCTCGCTCGTATAAAGGATGGTACATCAGTTCGGGAACATGTCCTGAACATGATGTCCTACTTCAACACGGCAGAAATCAATGGCAGGGCCATTGATGAACCTAGTCAGGTGAGCATCATACTAACGACTCTTCCGAAGAGTTTCGATCAGTTCAAGAACAACTATGGGATGAACAAGCTTAGGTTCAGTCTCACACAGTTGCTCAATGAGCTCACTACTGATGAGCGTCGTTTGTGTACTCAACAAAATGATATTTAAATGTGATCTTTTAGAAAACCGATTTTCACCACTTAGATAGAAATTTAGTAAAGTGGCAAGTAGGATTCGTTCCACAGGGAATTAGAGTGATTAGTTGAATAAATTAACTAATCTATATTCAATAAAATAAATCATAAAAATATGGATGAGTGAATGGGTTGTCAAGCCATCAAACATACATGAAAAATAAACCTAATAAACTAATAAAAGAATACTTAACAAATCTAGATAAGATAAATGGAATTAATAATTAAGAGAATAGCTAGGGAATTAATGGGATCACAAATGAATTACAGGAAATGCTTATCAAGCTACCTTAAAGAATGAATCTCGTAAATGTTAACCAATTGATTTCTAAAATGTGTTTGGGCCATTATTATGAACCCTAAACAACTTCCCACCGCAATGTCTAACCGATTAAGAAAAGGGGGTCACGGTGGGATCGATTTGTTACAATTAACGGCTTAGATTATCGCGGTTGATATACCCTCCGAAAATCTATCCTATTTACTAAGTTCTCAATCCATCAAGGTTGTCAATCCAATCAAGATTATATAACAATTTATCCTAAACAAGATTATAATCAACTAGTGGGTATACATGTCAATTATATAATGCATAGAATCTAATTATAAAATGAATAGAACACAAATAGAGATTAAAAATATATTAAAGCTTAAGCAAATCCCAATCCAAATATTCTCACATCAAAACCCTAGAAAGGGGATTTAATTACACATATTACAATCAAAGGGAAGGCAAGTAAAAGATCAGGAAATCACCCATGGGCCACCTTTTGTAAGCTTGATCCTTTCCTTACCTTTGATGCTCATTGTGTAAAGAGTGGATGATGAGGAGGTGTCTAGATAGGTTGAGTCAAATGGGAAGTGACTAAGGAGATTTGTGGAGAAGATGGGAAGAAAATGAATGATTAGGGGAGGTAATCTAGATGTTAAGTTTAGGTAGGAGAGAAAATGGAGAGAAAAGGAATGGTGGAGAAAGGAGGTTTCTTAGTGGTCAAGAGTTGTTCAAAAGGGGAAAATAGTGATGTATTTATAAGTGTGAAAAGCTAGGGTATGAAATGGGTATGAAATGACAAGAATACCCCTCTTGAATGCCAACACTGGAATTCCAACGTGGTCGCCACTTGTCCTTCTAGGTCGCCATAAAAACCATCTTTCTCGCCATCTAGCAAGTGGTGACCATGAGCAAATGGTGTAGAGGTTGCCACTTGCACCTCAAGGTCGCCATGGCGACCATAAGTGGCGACCCTCAAAATGTACAGAGGTCGCCACTTGCAACATCAAGGTCGCCATGGCGACCATAAGTGGCGACCTTGCCTTGTTTGTGAGAGGTCGCCATTTGTAGAGGTAGGTAGCCATGGCGACCCACCTGATGCTTTTGGAGACTTTTTGTCGCCATGGGGCTCAAGTGGTGACCAAATGGCAACTTTCTGATGAGTTGAAGAATCCTCTGTCGCCATGACGCCCATGTAGCGACCTCCTTATGTCTAAGTGGCAAAAATGCCATGTTTCTTCCCATTTGTGAGCCTTTTTGCACCCAAGTTCTTTATCTTCTTCGCAAATGCCCTTGAGTTCTAATAAAACCTGAAACACTTGATTTAACGACATTAAATACGGGGAAACGCCCGAGAATCAAGCATAAAGAGACGGGAATGAGAGACAAAATCATACCAATTTTAGTTCGATCAACTACCTTTGAGTCCTTGACTAAAGACAGCAAGGGCAGGACCGGTGAGTCAAATGTTGCTGAACCATCTTCCTCTAATAACAAGAAGAGGAAGAGGTCTGCTGGGAAGGCGAAAGGTAGGCCCAAACCCAAGAAAACCTAGAGCAAAAAGAAATGCCCCTCCATCGATAAGAGCAAAGGAAAATGTTTCCATTGCGACAAAGTCGGGCACTGGAAGAGGAATTGTCCTCAATATCTGGAGGAGGTAGCCAAGAAGAAGAAAACGAAAGGTAAAAATGATTTACTTGTTCTTGAGTCATGTTTAGTGGAAGATGATTCTTCACCTTGAATAGTTGATTCGGGGGCCACTAACCATATTTGTTCTTCTTTGCAGTGGACTGATTTTTGGACACAACTTTAGGAGAGAGCCTTCTCTATGCGTGTGGGGTCAGGGGATGTCGTGTCATGATGTGAAAATTTTACGTAACTCCTACTTTTACCTTAAGGATCTGGATTGGACAGGGGATATGCAATTTCAGGATTTCTTTCCATCTTTATTTCACATCTTACAGAAGAAGGAGCTGGAAATTGGGTTTGTTGTGTTATGGAGAGTTTGGTTCTGGCGGAACCATTTCGATCGTTCTTCCTTTTTTTTAGTCTGGATGATGTAGTTGAATGGGCTACTGATTTTCTTAAGGACTTCAAGCGGGCTAAGTTCATTGGTAATTTCCCCAGTCTCTCTGTTCACTCTCTTTCTATTGATAAATGAAGAGTACCTGAGGTAGGGTGTTTCAAGATTAACACTGATGTTGCATTAAAGGTGGCTAATAGGCTATTGGGTACTGGGTTTGTTATCTATGATCATGGTGGGTAGTTTGTTGCCTCATCTATGCAAAAGCTCATTGCAGGTTTCTCTCCCTCAATGGCTAAAGCTATGGCTATCTTAAAAGGCCTTCGCTTCGCTGTTGATTCTGGTTTCCTTCCGGCAATGCTTGAAAGTGATGCTAAAGGGGTGGTGAATCTGATCCATTCCGAGCCTTGTCCCTCTACTGATATTGGCCTTATTATTAAGGACATTGTGGCTATATCTCATCAATTTGATATTCCTATCTCCTTTGTTCCTAGAAATGCTAATAAGGCTACCCATGCCTTAGCTAAGTTGGCTTTGTCGTCTCTTTGACGATTGTTTTTGGCTAGAGTGTGTCCTCCTTGCGTGAGATCCATCATGTTGGATGATTGTATTCCTTAGTTTTGCTAGTTTACGAATTGTTCCTTTTCAAAAAAATAAAAAATAAATAAATAAAAGTTTCAACAACCAATCTAAAAAAAAAGCTGCCCCTACAACGCTAACAGGATAGTAGAGGAAAGACATGAGAGAGAAAGTTAGAGACAGTGTCTCGGTTCCCAGTCCAACATGGTCAGTCTTCGCAAGGGAGGGTCTATGCTGGGAAGGATTTTAGACAGAATTTGGTATCGGTTTTCATTGATAATCTCAATCCTGTGGTTGATCATGTAGGAGTTTGGGGTATATTCAAGCCTCTTGGAAGAATTAGGGATGTCTTTTTATCCTCTAAAGTTAGAACAAGGAGGAGCTGCTATGCATTCCTCAGGTTTGGGACCTTGGATGAAGCTAATAAGGTGGCTGCCATGGTGAATGGGATACATGTTTATAGATGGACTATTTCAGCCAAGGTAGCGGATTTTGGGTGGAATAATAGAAGATCACCACACCCAGCTAATAGAAGGGATTTAATCAGGAGGATAGACAGAGGCAAGGAGTCAAGGAACCTGTTTCCAGGGTGATTCATAATTTCACAGGGATGAAAACCTTTGTGGATATGGTAGAAGAGGATAGACCAAGAGATGCAGTAGATAAGTCAAAGAAGAGAGTTATGTCATGTCAGATCAAATCAGAGGACAAGGAATGGCTGAACAAGACGGCGATTGGGGTTATGAAAGAATTTGCTAATTTATGGTCTACTAATTCTAAACTGGAAGAGAGAGGGTTTGTGTTCTTATCAACTTTCATAGGAGGTAAAAGGATTGCTTGGACTTTTGAATCCGAAATAGAAAGAGATGGTTTTATACGTAATAGCTTCTTCTGGAGGGACAACTTCTCTTCTATGACTAAGTGGGCAGATAAGTCAGTGCCTATGCATAAACTTAAGTGGGTGGAGGTGTATGGGGTTCCTATGCATTGCTGGTGCAAAGGTTTCTTTTCTATGATGGGTAATGACTTGGGAGAGACAATCTGGGTTGATGAAACGATTAAGGATAGAGGTAGAATGGACGTGGGGCGTATTTTAGTTTTGGGTCAATTCGAATCGCTGGCCTCTAGGAAAGTTTTAGTTAAGGTGGGTGATAAAATGGTTCAGATAGGCTTATCGGAAGCACCAGAGCCGGTATCCACTACTTGGATCGTCAAGCACCTGAGGTTGAAGCCAGAATTCAAATTTTCAAAACCAGATGGAGACTAGTTGTCCAAGTTCAACGGTAGCAGGGGCATGGCTGGCAGTGACAAAGAGGGGCAAATAGGAGTTTCAATCATAGGAATAATCAGAAGCCTACAGAGGTGTTGTCAGAAGATAGATCTTCACAGTATAGGAGAGTCAAGGGGGTAGCCGCTAATTTTTATAGAAAGAAGGATGTCAGGAGAGATAGGATTGATGGGAAAAGGGTGGATTTGGACAAAGGCAAGAGTTGTTGGGTACATAAACCACCATCTAGGTGGAACCCACTGCCTAACACAGCTGTGATAATTGGTAAGAGTAGAAATGATAGATTGACCTCGGGTAGCAATTCCAGCACTTCGGAGTACGAATCAAACAAGGGAGAGTTGTAGAAATTTGGATTTGTCAGAGGAGAATGCTCGGTCAGAAATCAATATTCAAATCAGATTAGGTTTGGGTCTGGAGGGGCTAGAGATGGGCTTAAAGAATTGGGCCCTACAGAGCCCAATAATGTCAAAATCTATTTATCTCATTTAGAGAGGTTGGGTGGTGTCAAGAGAGGCCTGGAGAAAGCCAGGTTGGATTCTTCAGTGGGAACCCATGTTAGTCCTACTGACAGCAAAGATTGTCCTGAGTTTGACTCGGTGGAATCAAAATCTGAAGGGGAAATCCAAGAGGTAAGGGATGATGACAAAAAGATGGCTATCTTTGCAGGGAATCTAGGGCTTAATTTGAGAGTGGAATTGTGTGCCAACAAAGAGTCGGCTAGCAATACTAGCTCGGAAGAGATGAATCAAGTTAGAGAAAAGGGTAAGAGAAGAAAAGGGAGAGCTTCGTCCGTTTCAGTGAGGGAGGAGCAGTATGTCTCAAAGCCACAAACGATGACTTCAAGGAAAGCTAGAAGGAAAGGTACTTCCCATTATCAATCTTTTAAAATTCATCATATGACCACTAGAAGGTCGAAGTCTGCAGTTAATGGTTCGATCGATTTACAGGAGGTGGATAAGAGGATGGTTTGGAATTTGGGAGATGAACTAGCTAGGGTGATCGAGAGAGGTGTAGCTCATTGTCTTCAAGAGAAAGGTAGTCAGTCTAAAAGGAACGTCGAGGCAGGGAATCAGGGCAGCCAAGTTTCGGGAAATGGCTCAGGTTCAGTTTGGAATCTAGAGGTTGAAGTTGCTAAGATTGTGGAGATGGGGGTGGCGTTGGGTTTTAACTTTAATAGTAGTAGGGAGGAGATAAGCTTAAGGCTGTTGGAGTTAGAAAAGGAAGATGAGGCTAGAAGAGCTTCATGATTTTCCTTTGGTAGGCTGGTGGGGTTTCTTGTTTTTTTAATGTTAGGTTTTTCTTGGAACGTAAGAGGTTTTGGGAGATTGGAGAAAAGAAAGGAAGTGTGCAAGGTGGTGAGTAGATATAAACCTTCTATTCTTTTTTTACAAGAGACAAAATTGAGTGTGTTGGTTAATAGGATTTTCAGCAGCATAGGTGGCTCCTTCCTTTCCAAAGGCGTAGGTGTGGAGTCCTTGGGGGCTGCGGGGGGGGGTGGTGTTGCTACGGTGTCGGGTTGCATTTCTAATAATGGGTGTATTATCCTGGTAAGGGTCCTCAACAAATTAAATAAAGAAGTGGTGTTTTGTAATGTGTATGCTCCGAATGGGGAACGAGAGAGAAAGGAGTTATGGGAGTTTATTGGTAGTAAACTGCAGCTTTTCTCGGCTCCTTGGTGCTTAAGAGGGGATTTCAATACTGTGGTCAGTGAAAAGGAAAGAAAGGGAGGGTGTTTCATAGAAGTTTGGCGAGAAGTTTTGCGAGTTTTATTCTTCATATGTAAGTGGTGGATATGCCCCTTAGAGGCGTTCATTTTACTTGGTCTAACAATAGGGAAAATGGGTGTTGGGCTAGATTAGATAGGTTTCTTATGTCACTTGTCATCTTGTCCTGGTTTCCTAATTTGACGCAAACTGGTATTCCTTGGACTATTTGAGACCACAGTGCGGTTTGTCTAGGTTTAGGGACGATGTTTTGGGGTCCTAGACCTTTCCGCTTCTTCAATTCCTGGTTGGAGTCTAAGTCTTTAATGGAAGATGTGAGGAGCACTTGGGCTGGTACGAAGTTGATAGGGTTTAAGAGCTTTGGTTTAAGGGCTAAGTTAAAGGTGGCTAAGAATGAGATTAAGAGTTAGGCATGTAAAAAGGCCAAAGACTCGGTTTCTACCAAAGTAGTTGAGGAAAAATTAGCTATTTTAGATAGGGAGGCTATGGTTGTTGGCTGGTCTGATGCGTCTATCATCTTCTAGAATGAAGCTAGTTTCTGAGTTGTGGAAAATTATTAAACATGAGGAACAAGCTTGGAGGCAAAAATCTAGAGTCAAGTGGCTGCTAGAAGATGATAGGAATACAAGATTCTTTCACTGTGTTGCGAATGGGAGACGTCGTAATAATTATATTGATGAGATCTTGTTTAACAATGTTGTCATAATTGACCCATAAGAAGTTAGAGAAGGGGTGGCTAATTTTTTTGAGAGCGGTTACAAGGAAGTTTCTTGGAGGCGGCCTAAGATCTAGGGTTTGGCTCTCAAGAGGCTGTCTGATTCATATAGAGAGTCGCTAGAAGAAACCTTTTCTATCGCTGAAGTGCAGTTGGCTTTGGAAAACTGTGATGATAATAAAGCCCCAGGTCCGGATGGCTTCAATTTAAGGTTTTTAAAGGATAATTGGGACGTTATTCAGGAGGATTTTGTGAGCTTTTTGGAGGAGTTTCATTGGGATGGTAGGCTTGTCAAGGAGTTAAATAAGACGATTATTACTCTTATTCCTAAGAGAGCCAAAGCATTTTCTATGTCAGATTACAGACTCATAAGTCTTGTTAGTTCGTTTTATAAAATCTTGGCCAAGGTTTTGTCCAATAGGTTGAAAAGGGTGATCAGCTCAGTCATAGGGGAAACTCAAATGACATTTGTTAGTGACAGACAGATTCTTGATAGTTTAATTGTTGCCGAAGAGATTATTCACAGCTGGAAAAGGGGATCTACAGGGGGTATTTTGGTTAAAATTGACTTTGAAAAAGCTTATGACAGTTTGAGTCATAGTTTTGTGGATGACATGATGAGGGATATGGGTTTTGGGAAAAAATGGAGACAATGGATGTCTTGTTGTATTTCGTCTCCGGTCATTTCTGTTCTTGTTAATGGCAGCCCTACTCGCGAGTTTGGGGTGGAAAAGGGGCTGAGACAGGGTGATCCCCTTCCCCTGTTCCTTTTCAACATTGCTGCGGAGGGGTTGAGTGCTTTGTTTAGGAAAGCGGCGGACTCAGATTTTGTGAAGGGGGCATTGTTTGGTTCGGAAAACATCCATGTTTCTAATCTTCAGTTTGCTGACGATATTATTCTTTTTATTCAACCTAAGGTGGAGTACATTCAGAACGCGAGACGAATTTTGAGATGTTTCGAATTGGTTTCGGGATTGAATATCAATTTTAATAAGAGCAGTGTGGTTAAAGTGGGAAAAGTAAGCAGAGATCTTATAAACTGAGGGGAGTATTTTAGATGTTCGAATGCTTCTCTCCCCATGGTTTACCTTGGTCTTCCCCTCGAAGGTCGGCCGAGTTCGAAAAGCTTTTGGTTGGAGCTTATTCATCGTATTGAGATTAGGCTTGCCCCTTGGAAGAAGAGGTTTTTAAATAAAGGGGGAAGATCGGTCCTTATTAAGGCGGTGATGGCTAGTATCCCTAATTATTTTATGTCGGTCTTCAAGATGCCCGTGTGGTTAGCCCATAGATTAGAAAGGTTACAAAGGAATTTTTTCTAGGGGGATGGTTTTGAAAAGAAGAAAATTCACACGGTTAAATGGGACATTTTGTGTAGAAGCAAGGATAAGGGTGGTTTAGGCATTGGTTCTATTTTAGATAAGAATAAAGGTCTTTTAGCTAAGTGGGTTTGGAGGTTTGGTGTGGAGGAGGATTCTTGTTGGAAGAAGGTCATATGTGCTAAGTATGGCATTTCTCCGAAGGTGCTGAAATGGGATTGGAGCATTAGTTTTAAAGCCTCCACTTTTGTCAAGACTATTGGGGGTTTGCTGCAGCAGAATTCTGTCCATAGCTCTTTACTTGAGGAGGGTCTGATTGTGAATGTGGGGAGTGGGGATAGAGCTAGGCTTTGGCTCGTTTTTAAGGTTGAGGGTCGTCCTTTTAGGGAGGCTTTCCCTAGGATTCATGCTCTAGCTTGTGATAAATTGAGTTTTGTTGCAAATTTGGGGAAATGGGTGGATGATGTTTGAGAGTAGGAGGTGAAGCTTAGGAGGCCTGTTTTCAATTGGGAGGTGCAGCAGTGGGAGAATTTTTGTCTTTGCTTGAATACTATCCGAATACAAAAGAATGTTCATGATTCATTGGGTTGGAAATTTGACCACTCAGGTTCTTTTTCTATCAAATTCTTTAGGCAAATGTTACAGGTGGATCATTCTGGAGATGTTAGTGGCTTTAAAGAGATTTGGAGGGGTTTTTGTCCTCCAAAAATAGAAATCTTTGTGTGGCAGTTAATTCATGGCAGGGTGTTAGTTAGAAATGTTCTCAGAAATTTTGGTCTTGGCATAGAGGCTGTCCTGGATTGCCCTCTCTGTAATGAGGCTGTGGAATCCATTAATCATTTGTTTCTTTCGTGCAGATGGTCCTGGAATCTTTGGCTCAATTGTATGTCGTGGTGGGATGTGAGTTGTTGCATTTCTTCTATGATTCTTGATTGGTGGAAGGGCTGGAATGGTTTGTGGCCTAGGAGAAAGTATGATAGAGCTTGGTGGTCTGTGCTTTATGCAGTTGTGTGGAAAATTTGGGATGTTAGGAATCGCAAAATTTTCAACAATGGTGAAGCTAGTTTGAGACAAGCGATGGATGATGTTAAGTTCAAGGTGGCTTGGTGGTTCAAGAATTTTAGGGAAGGATCGATTGACCCTGTTACTAATATAACTCTGAATTTAAAAGAGTGTTGTTCTGAGGTTAGAAGACAGAAGTCCCCTATGTTCTAGAATTTCCAGAATAGTGATTCTTTGTCTTTCAATGTAGATGGGTCTTGGAAGGGTTCCTCTGGTCAGGCTGATGTCGGGGGGGGGGGGGGGGGGGGGGTTCTTAGAGACCATTCGGGGAGGATTTTCTGTCTCTTTTCTGCTAAGGTGGAGGCCCATGATGCAATATCGGCAGAGGTTCTGGCCATTGCTAAAGCCATTGAGTTATGCATCTCGAATTTGGTCATTTGTCAGACTAATATCTCAGTCATCAGTGATTTTAAGGAGGCGGTTTCATGGATTAATGACAGCCATTTTGATAGGGTAGATTTGGTGCAGACAGTGTCCGAAATTCACAGCAACATTTCGAAAATGACCAATGCTTCGGTGATTTTCGTTTCGAGATCTTCCAACGTGTTGGCTGATTCGCTGGCTAAGAGTGGTTCTTGTAGGGGTGTGGACGTGGTGACCTGGAGCATTCCTTAGTTTGCTCTGCTTTTTGTTTCTTTGGTCCCTTCTTTTCTGGTGCTTTTCTCTGTGGTTGTTGCGTTTTTTTTTTTTTTTTTTTTTTTTTTTTTTTTTTTTTCTGTTTGGTGTTCTGGTGTGTGTGGTGAGTGGTGTGGCACCTTAGGGGTTGTGGTTTTTGTTTTGTTTTTGGGTGCTGTTCTGGGGTCCCGCTGGTGTCAAAGTGTTGCGACAGGGGTTGGTTGTGTGCCTTTGTCGCAGTGCTTTGATGTCTTTGTTTCAGGGCTGTTCGGTTTTGTGTGGGTTGTGGTTCTTGGCTTTTAGTCGTTGAATAAAGGTTGCTTTTCAAAAAAAATAAGAAAAGCTGCCCCAAAACAGAGAAAAACTGAAACTAGGAATATAAGAGAAACACTTATTTTCACCATATTTTCTCTTATTCTATATATTCTCCATATTTTCACTTTAACCCCTGATTCTCCAAAATTATGTCAATGCCCCTGAACTCCATAAATACATGAAACACTTATTTTATCATATTAAATACCCAGTTTTACCCAAGAAGCAAGCATAAGAAGTAGGAATTGGGGACCTAAAAATAGGAACAAAAATAGTACAATCAAAAGGCATTAGAGCTTCTCGGATAAAAGGAAACAACAAGTCCACCCAACTCACTCATAAAACCTCTAATGTCATAGATCATGTCCAAATGCTTCAAACCGAATCCATTCTCATTGTGGATCCAATTAACTGCCGTATTATCATTAATTCTGAAACTGCTTAACAATGTTACCGGCATTAAGCACAGCAGTCCGATGTTCTAACACTAGTGGACTCCAATAGAGCCAATACATAAATATCTATCCTCCAAATCTCCAATATACCCAAGATAATCCATCGAAAGCCCTTATAGGATCCATCATATTTGGCTTCTCTGCACTAACAAGTTTAAACAAGTCTTCTGAAGAGAAATAACTTTTACAGAAGGAACTTACACACACAATGTGTAGGCTAGCCGCTTTATGTTTCATTTTATTTCTTTTGTTTTAAGAATCTTGTAGGGAGACAAGTTCCTCTTAATTTTCATTCCGTTATTTGTCTCTCATTACATGTAGCATTCTATCTCAAAGACTCACATGGTAATATCACAAACACAAATACAGAACCTTTAAGAAATTTTTGACCTGTTTTATACCTCTTCATAGATCAAGTCATACAACATTAAACAATTATCTTCGCCTAACACAGTAGTAATTGATTGTCTGAAAATGGAAGAATCACCGTAACTCAACAGAAACCTAATATCATACTTAAACTAGCATATACTATATCAGTTTCACTCAACCATGAACCAGCATGCCCTTCTACTTTTCTTTTATCAATAATCAAACCCAGGTGCTTCATTGGCAAGTAATAGGACATGTTTCTTTTACATACAACAAATATAAAGCATTTTAAAACATTGAATGATACATACAATGTCACATGAATGTTAATGTTTTCTAGCATAAAATACGATATTATCAACATCATCCCACTACTTTTGGATGAATAAATTTTTAAGAATGTAATATTGTCAACATCAATCATATATACCTATAATTAGTAAGAGGTGAAAAGTCAGCAAGTTTCCCATGATCTAGCTCTTCCTCGAGACTCTGTGTGTCTAGTGCAACCCTCCATACTTCTCCATCATACCATTACCACAGCATCTATGATAGGCCCTTTGTCATCATAGCTCTAAAAAAATTTAATGTCTGCATAATCAAGGCTGCATAAAGGCAATAAGGGAGAAAATACAAATCCAGCAGTAAAAGGGAAGCAAAGATAATTCTTTCCCATGAGGAATTCAACTACAATTTTCAATATCGCCGGACTACGTGAGTAGCATGCTTACTACAACTTTAAAGCTAAAGATGAAGTCAACGTGTCCGTAAAGAACTCATATACCATTTTATAACCCACATTCCATTCACCGGAAGGGTTCTTTCACGAAGAATTGACAACTAAAGTAGCCACTAAATCAAAAAATATTCCATCAAATTCAGACTAAAACATCGTTGGTCCAAAATACAAATGTATAACAAAGATTAAATGATTTTGAAGAGACCAACCTGAAGCTCCACGAATACAACCATCAGAATTAGCCTTGAAAACCTGTAATGAATAGAGATGTCGACACTGAGTGCAGAGAAATTGATGTCATCGTCGTATGGGCCCAACACGTACACACCCCACCATTAACTTTAAATAATGGGCTTTGCATTTTGTTTTTTGTTTTTTGTTTTTGTTTTTTAAATAATGGGAGGGCAATATTGTAATTTCAAATGGATAGTCGGTGTTGGTGGTGCTGGTGGCGACGGAAGTGGAGGTTGGGGTGCCACCTGTTTGTGTGTTAACGGGTTGTGGAAATGGTGGCTAGAGTTGGGCTTGTGGTTGGATGTGGTATTGGTGGTGGTGGAAATTACAGGATTTGTCCTTGCATGAAATTGTATTGACTTCTAATTCCCTTTTGATGTTTTATGTTGTTATGAATGTATCACTGCCAAGATGGACGCAACTTAGTTGGATTTTAAAAAATAGTCGAAATGAGATTGGTCTGATGCTATACGACTATACCTTCATACCTACGCCACGAGGTCGTGGGTTCAAATAGCTCCCCGTTCTCAAAAACCATGAATTATTTTAATATTTGAAGAAAAAAAATATATTCTTTCTCAATACTTTGATTGTTTTTTTATTATATTTTCGTTTTTTACAACTGAAAGAGTTTATCATGTAAAATTGAAAACTCGCACGAAATGGAGGAAAAGAAAATAAATCTTGAGATAGAGAGAAAATTATTGAGAAATTTAGAAGAGAGAAAGAGTTATTGAGAAAATTGAGAGATAGAAAAAGTTGGAAATTAGAGAGGGTAAGTTGCAAGTTAGAGAGAAAGTTATTGAAAAAATTAGAAGAGAGAGAAAATCATTGGTGAAAAACGAAATTCGATCGATTTCGATTCCCAACAGTTTTATACGTTGAAATTTATATTTCAACATGTATTTTAGCGTGTAAGCAAGTATTTTAGTGTGCAAGGCTTAGGTAGAGAATTGACTCAAAAGAAAAAATAATATTAGAGGAGTGAGTTTAAAAAGGTAGCACTCCTCTAGTTTGATTTTTTGCTAGGAATTTTTAAATCTAGTGACAACTAAGCATGAAAAATATCACAGGGTTAAGAATTATATTGTTTTGAGGTTTATTAGCGACTAGTCCCACCTGAACATTACGCGAGTTTGCATTTTACCAATTGAACTTTTTTTTTAGACATCAAACCCTCAAAACTCTCATTTATTGGCAAATAATTTAATTTATTGCCCTTTAAACACCTGTTTGAGGAGGTATTTACAGTCAGGTTTTGCCAATAAATGAAAGTTCAAGGGATTTAATGCCTACAAAAAAAGTTCAAGGGGTAAAATGAAAACTCGCGTAAAGTTGAAGGAGGACTAGTGCCAATAACCCTTTTTTTAATTCTCTCTTGTACATACAACTGTTTCATTCAAACTCAATTATTCACACACACACAGATATATATATATATATATGTATATCCAAAAATACATTAATGTTGAGAAAGAAATTTTACCGGGCTTGGAACACGTTATTTTCTGCGGTTGTTTGGACGGTCTGGGAGAGCAGAAACGAGTTGATCTTTAAAGGAAAGCAAGCCTCTATTTCGTTGGCTACCGACATGGTTATTTTCAGGGTTGTTTGGTGGTTTAAATTCTGTGGAAAGTCTGGTACGGATCCGATTACTCTTATGATTGCCAACTTTCCTGACAGTGTTTCCTCCAAATCTTGTGCTAGGAAGTTGTCTTTGAAGGCTAGTTGCACGCCCTCTGCCTTTTTTGATGGATTGAAGTTTTTTGTTGATGGTTCTTCAAGAGGGAATCTTGGTTCCGCAGGCATAGGTGGGGTCTTGAGATGCGATTTCGGGAAGATTTTAGGATTGTTTTCTAGTCACATTGGCTTCTCGAATGCTTTGATTGCTGAATCCACTGCTATTTTAAAGGCTTGTCAGTTATGTTATATTTCGTCTGATTTAAGGAGGAAACCGATATCCATTTTTAGTGATTCTAAATTGGTGGTTTCGTGGGTCAATGATGAAGGGGTTATTGAGCCTGATGTGGTGGTTATTATTGAGGAGATTCGCAGCTTTCTGGTCTCCATGAACAGGGTGAAGGTGGTGTTTTTGCCCAGAATAAGAAATACCGTAGCTGATGTCCTTGCCAAGAAAGGATCTGGGCTGCAGGAGGAGATTCTGATTTGGGATTTTGCTTAGCTTTGTTGCGTTGTGTCTCATTTGTCCTGTTTTTCGTGTTGCTCTGTTTTCTATTCGGTGTGCTGTCTGCGGTTGTTGTTTTTTCGTTGCTTTGTTTCTGTTGCCTTGCTGTGGGGGTAGCTCTTGGTTGCTTGGGCTCTGTGGCTCCTTTTTGTGGGTTGTTGCTATTGTTTTCTGTTGTTGTTTTCTGGCCTTGTGCCCTTAATAAAGTCCTGTTGTTCAAAAAAAAAAAAATACATCTAGCATAAAACCAGACAAGGCCGACCTTACTGCCGTATTAAATATTAGTTCAAGGATTCATTTTTGTTTTATTCCGGTTCATAAAATGCCAAAATATTTGTTTTGAGTAGTAGTCCAAATGTTTCAGATCAAAAATAGGCACATATCAATAAAAGCCTAACAGTTAAAATAAATTTTTTAAAAAAATGGGGCGACAGACATAGTTCCAAAGAGAAATGTTTTTTAAAGCCCAATTTTGATTTTTTTTTTCTTTTTCCAAACATATCAGTATATCACATAAATTGCTAAATGATTTAGAATTTCTTGTTTTTCTCTCCAGCCACCAACGCCCAAATTCGATTTCTTTCAATCTCTCTCAACTCTCTAGGCTCACAACTCTCTAGCCAATTCACACAATTTCTTAGTTTCTTAGCTCTATTTTGGTTCTTTGGTGATTCGATTGATCGATTTATGGTTTTATGCATCATGCATCATACATGTTCACAAAACCCAACTCCTCATTTGACATATCAATTAAAATATATGCCTAGTAAAAATTTGAGAATTTTTCGGATTCAAGTATCATTTTTTGCTAATATTTCGCTATTTTTTTTAATGTTTTATATTTAATAAAGTTGGGAAAAAGTTGTTTTTGTACCTAAAATTTTTCAATTTTTATTTTTTCAAAACTGCATTGCATTCTTTATATCATTACGAATCAATAGAGAAAACAAAACACTTATTGATTAACAAATTCAAATATTCAATATACAAAATGTATAATAATTGAATAACTTCCCTTGTGATTCAATATAGTATATAATTAAATATAATCCAATGACTTTCTATACTTCCTTTCAGTATACTTTCTTTAAGTAGCCGCAAAACATCTTCATCCTAGAGATCGAAGTAGAGAAGCTAGTAAGAATTCTTTACTGTTTTAAATCTACATTGAATTAGTTTGCAATGTATGTTCTCTTTGTCAATGAAACATGCACTGCAAGGTTTCATCAGTATCATTTTCGGTAACCGTGGCTCGTGATGAGAAGGTGCAAAGCAACAACAATGGTACGAGTTTTCGAATTCACGAGGGCATTAGTGCATTAATTGATCTACGGTATAAGGTTATGGCAGGAGGAATCACAAGGATATGGACAATCAATCTCCTTGGTTACCCTTCTGTTATAGTACCAATCACCAACTGCTTCTGCAATGGTCTGTAAAATCGAAAGATACAGTGAAAAACCGAAAGATATAGTGAAATTTGGATAAATCATACAACACAAGTTCTCAAAATTGTATTTAAGCAACAAAATCCCTCACTTGTACTGCATAGACAAATATATGAATTTGGAGGAATTTGAACCCAAGACTTCTGGACCAACCAAGCTCCGATATTATGTTGGTAACCACTAACCACTAGCTCAACAATAATATTTAAGTACTCTAACCGAAACAATAAGAGTCATTTGTAGTATCTTTTATGAATGGAAAGGTGTGGATAATAGTGTGACATGTGAATTGTACGTGATCAGTCAGCTGGAAATAGATGTTGACTAACAAAATGTTATGAAATGTTATGAAATCAGTAAAACTGGACTTCAAGTAAAATCCGAACAATTGCATCTATACAGAGCATTATAATAATTCTGATCGGATTGTAATACTAGTCGACAAGATTTTTGTATGATCAAATTGGCTCTAGTCCGAATATTTTTGTCATCTTGGATGAAAAAAATAATATCAATGCATTATCATTGAAGTAACTTTGAAAATGAAAGCAGACTCATCTGCAATAAGTTACCTTATCACGTATTCTTGGAGAACCATCCGCAAACCATGTGTCCTGCGACTCACTTTGGCAATGAGCAAAACATGAATTTACAAACATCCCGTCAAGTCTTGATTGCAAAGCTGCAAGCATGTCATTCCGGAAACCTGAAAGAACGAAGAAAAAAAAAAAAAAAAAATCATTACAGCTACTGGAGTAGTAGGAGAGCTGAAGTCTGAAGATATGAGAAATCATTTATAAATTCAAGAGGCACTTGATTAGAACCTTGCAGTACATCTATCTGGTTTGCATTACATGCTGCTGGATTAAAACTGCAGCGATTCCAGTGACCGCGTAAATCAGCAGAAGGTGGTGCCAATCCATGATGAAACTGTAACATTTTTAAATTATTACACATATTATATTACTCTAACAGCAATTACATCTACAAAATGGATGTCATAGGATTTCATCAAAGTTTAGAAAGCAAAAGAAATTTACTTGGAACACATCATATGCTGAGTTCAAAACGAAAAATGGTGTTTCGATATACTTCAATGCATACTGTGGGAAAAAGCACTGCACAAACATAGAATTAAAGTCAAAACCAATTGGCTTGATGAGCCAGCAATGCAGTAGCTAGCAAGGCGAAAAGTCATACCAGTTCCGGATCTTGAAGGGATTTGGTGCAGTTCGGATTTAAATTCTGTTCTACCCCCTAGAACATACATACGTTTTTCTCGTGTTAATATAACATCTATGGACTATGATTCAACAAACACACCAGAGACTTATGTCGTAATTCATATATATATATATATACAGAGAGAGAAGAAATGTGTACCTGTAGTTGTACAAGATTTTTGAAGAAGGACCTCATAGTGTGGTTCAAAGCAATGTCACTTCTGTAAAATGAACAGCATAAAAGGTGGAGTTAATTTTTTTTTTTTGTTAAAAAAAAAAAATTCTTCTGAATAATGATCAACTAGACTAAAAAAGGGACCTACACATCCAAGAAAAATCCACCATCACTCAAGCATTTGACACTAGCAGTCCTTGGTAAGAAATTAATGAAATTGTCACAATGCAAAAACACTGCTAAACCCCCAGCAGAGCAACCTGAAAGCAAAGCCTGAGAAAAAGAGATCAACTCAATGGTTCAAGCCCTTGTCAAGTGTCAAAGACCGGCACTGATCAGGTACGGCATTCCGCACCTGATAAATTTCAATCTATGTATAATTATATTACATGGATAAGGGGACATGATTGATGATATCATAAAATATGAGTCAAGTTGTTGCAATTCATGCATAGATATGTATGAAAATTTATATATACCTTTTCAGCATTTGCTAGTCCTTTAGGTAGAAGATCAGTAAGGATAGCTTGCCAGATTTTTTGACCTCTGAAATAAAGTAATGACTTCTGTCGTTCATTTACACAAAATTCATTAGTGGTTATTAAAAATTGACAATAACAATAGATGGTCTTTAATTCCCCGTGAAGCACAACATCAAATAAGTAATTGATTAATATCATTTATCATTTTATGTGGAAAAGGAGCCCATAAACTCACCCAATGCATCCGACCATTAAAATCATATCATATCATATGACGTGATGTTAATGGATTGGGCAAGCATGTTGAATTTTTTTTCCAAGTAATTGATAAATTAAATGACATGGGCTGATTTTTTTATTTTTTTATTTATTTATTTATTTTTTAAATAATACGAACCTAAAATATTGCCAAGTGCTTCTTTTAATGAAATTATAGAGAGAGAATTACCCCATCGTCGAACGTGGCATTTCCAGCAAAAGAGGCTCCATCACAATATCTAATCTTTACACGATTCCAGTTGTAAAAATCTGATTTATAATTGGAAAATCTTTTTAATTAATACCCATGAAAAAGAAAACAAAAGCAAGAAATTAGAACTAAGAAGAAAGTATTATTATTATCATTATTATTATTTTTCCATTCCTGGACCTGGTAGGTAGAAAGTGCCAATACTTTTTTTGGTCGTCGATAATAGTATGGTTATTCACGTGAAAATGAGAAATAGAGTACGTGACAGGAACATGGAGGGACATATATGTCGATATACATATAAAGTGATAGTTTTTTTTTAAAAAAAATTCACGTTGATGATGTCCCGAAAGTCAAATACAAATTCTGCTACTTGCATGAGTAAATCAAATGCAAACATGAAATTACATTTACATTTACATGTTATGTGGCCAATTAATTTAGATGAAATCAAGTTATTAGAAATGAATTTAATTACCTGGATTAAGAGAGGCATTGTTGCTTAAAATACCAGAAAAGACCAGCCACTTTGCCATTAAACTTGTCGATCCACGGCGACTTTTGGCTCTATCCAAACATGATGGTATATCTTTGCACCACCCACCACCCTAGTAACATCACAGTAACAATAGTTATAATAACTTCAAAATTAAGGATCATTAATGTCAAATTTTGGACCCACCAAACTTTAGGCCTTGTTTGATTTTTCCATTTAACACCGAATGGTGTTCCATTCAATTATTTTATTTGATTTTTTAAGTGTTAAAATCACTTAATGAACCCCTAAAACCACTTGTTTTCAAAAGTGAAAAATTTTAACTTTTCACCTAACACAAATACAGTAGAATTTAAAGTAAAGTTTTACTTCCAAAACTATCCTCACTAGTTTAATCTATTTCCAAAACTAACCACTTGTTCTATAATTTATTTTTTTACATGAAATCTATAAATTATATAATTATCCAAGTTTATTCCAAATCAATTAAAGAATAAATTATACACATCGAGAAGATTGCTAATAACAACATATTGATGAACTTCATTTTGTCTGTAATATACACATAAAGTAGCCCAATAGTTTTATAATATCACTAGCTAAGAGCTTAGAAATAATTAGATTCTATACAATAATATAAATTTGAAAATTATTAGTAACTAAATAAATTTATTTTAGAATTAATTTATATGTTTGAGTTGTCTGTAATATATTGAAATGTAAATATATAACAAATAATAGTTAGAAGAGTATATATATAAAAGTATTTATTTTCATATATTTATAATTAAAAAAAAAACAAACAACTTATCACTTATATTCAGTTTTCGGTGAAAAAAAAAAAACAAATATGTTTTTCAGTTTTTAATTTTCAATCACTATTCAGTTTTCAATAACATTCAGTATTGTTCAGTTTTCAGATAAAAAATCAAATGGGGCCTTAACTGTTTTTACCAACCATTCATTTTTCTATCATTGCCCTTAAATTTTCCTCAATTATTACATGTGACTTTAATTCCTTTTTCTATGGGACCAAAATTATTTATTAAAAAAAGAAACTGATACAAAATTCAATAAAAATACATAATAAAATAATCTAATTAATTTCACGTCAAGTAATCATATTAACCTTAAATTACTCATTTAAAATTGTGTGGTGTTTGTCTATAATTTTTATTTTTATAGAATTAATTACGAAACAACATATCTAATAACAAACCAATTACCAATTCATAACCTAAATCTCACTTTGGGTTGATCAACAGAGAAACTAAGAAAGAATATCAAATCTCAATTCATAAGTGACAATTTTCTTTAAAATAATTATTAAAAAAATCTCTAGCTTCATTTTATTGTAAACCCCTACTTTACAAAGTAGGGGTGAACATAAAAACCGAAGCTGAATTAAACCGAACCGAACCGAACCGAACCAAAAAAGAGTATTTGGTTTTAATAATAGAACGATGTCGTATTGATTTTAACAAAACACTCACTTATTCATTCTGCGAAAGACCAATACGCCAGGCAATATTGGACCAATAAAAAAAAAAAGGACCACAGTCCACAAACTTAGACAAAATAGTCAGTACCGAGAGAACCGATGACATGGCCAATTATTACTGGACAACAATGCAGTCATTTGTTGTTTTCCTTTGACTTCAATTCCAACTTTTTATTTTTTATTTATTGAATTATTTACTCTTACCAAAATTACTAAAATACCTCAAATTGAAGCAGCCAGTTGCGTGCTCCAGCGCCGAATCCTCTGTGAAGATGATATGCAGGCAAGCTCCCATCTAAGCAAACTGAGCAGAGCACGCACGAAACGTTTCGTTTTTTCATAAAAATAATATATAAAAAAAAAAACGATAAGTTTAACTTTTGATCAAAGAAGAAACTTACAGGCACCGAGAGCAGAGGCAGTGGAGTTTGGAACCAGAGTCATGTTCACCAGAAGCCGATTATCATCAGCCGAGTGAATGAGCGACGGCGCGCAAGTTAGCAGAACCAGTACTACTACAATCTCTACTCCACTATTCAACTTCTTCTTCGCAGCCATTGTTTCGATCAAACGCTTGTTTTAAAAAAAAAAAAATCAAAAAATCGAAGGAGTGCAAATGTTGATGCGAATATAAGGAGAAGAAGAAGAGACGGCTCAGTAAAGTAGTGCGTTAAAGTTTAGTGTTCTTATGTGTATCTATATCTAACAGATTTGAAATCGAAGAAATCGAAGTCGCTGGAAGAAGAAGAAGTAGTGCATGCGTTATAGTAGGTGAACAGTAATTAAAGTTTGGTGTTCTTACGTGTATCTATCTAACAGATTTGAAATTGAAGAAATCGAAGAAGAAGAAGAGAAAAAGATAGATAGAGGTATTTACGAGGGTTGCAATTGAATGCGTGAATGCGATGCTGCGTCATTCATTTAATGCAGAAATTGGCGTGAAGAGAAACGCAGTACGTGATTTTGCTATTTGCGAAAATGGAAAACGAACTGGCACTGAACGGTGTCGTTTGTTTTGTTTGTTTTGGTGTGGAATATGAATCTAGAAAACAGAGAGAGATGTGAAGAAGAAGACGAAGACGAATAAGGTGGTGGTTTTTCTTATTGTGATGAGAAAGTCAGATTGATAGATAGAAAAATGGTATGTGATCATAGAAAGAAAAAGAGGACTAAAATGGATAGGTTTTTAGTGGGTCCGGAGGGATCCTTTCTTCTTTTGTGATATTTTTTTATTTTATTTTGTTTTATTTTATTTATAGGTTGATTTGAACTCAAGCGTATATATAATATAGGTCATAATTTGTATTGTTGCTGCAAAAATTCTTCAATACAAATAATTGCTGGAAAATATTTAAATAAAACAATTGCAGCAGGAAGATATTTCAATAAACAAAATTTTGTTAGTGCCGGAAAAACCTGGAAAATGGTTGAGTCACGGACAATGTCGCTCTCTGTCCTGATTGTGCAAACAGTTCCAAAGTTGCCACGTCGTGCTCAGAATAAAACAATCCAGAATCACCTCTGTCTCGGAACTTCTTTACACAAAGAAGAACCGAAATACTCAGACCCTTTCAAGAACTGCTCGGAATACTTACAAAGAGCACTCAAGAAATTTTTCTAAGTATTTCTTTTAAAAACGTTTTTCTGAGAACTTTGTTTTTCAAGTTGTTGTTGTGCTTTCTGAATGAGGCAAAACCTCTATTTATATGATTAGAAAATCATAACTATAAAATCAATTTAAAAACAATTAAAACCAACCATTTTTTAGCATTTAACTATATTCATCATACATAGAACCGGTTTATAACAGTTTTTTTTTTTTTTTTTTTTTAAATAAAAAATAAAAAAATAAAAAATAATAATAAAAAACTGTAGCATTTGAATTCACAATTTTAACATGTATCGTTAGGTTCTCAATCATCTGTTATTTTAGAAATTTGAGCAGAGATGACAATGCACCTCACTTCCACACCTGTTGGTTAAGGGTTTGAATCCCACAATACGTATTTTACAAGTATGTGTGTGGAGTTTTCTCCGGTTAGTGAGAGTAATTAACTGGGCTGCACATGTATTGTTTGATCTTGACACGTCTTGACAGCCCTATTTAGATATTTTATGTGACCTGTAAATTGGCCACATGACTTGAATTAACACTATATTAATAGATTTTGTGTGATCTGGATAGTTAATTGGACAATCTTTAGTTTCGGTCTTAAGTTGTTAGGTTATCAATTTAGGAATTTTTTATTTAAAAAAATATAAATATAATAGTTTAGGAACTTAAAAATTCGGCACGATTTTTATAGGATATCATGATCTAGACAACTAATTGCGTAATTCAAAATTAAGCAAAATGTATAATTGGTTTAAAGGTTTATCTTTTATATGGGACCATTTCATGGTAGGTCTTTCAGTTGAATTTTTCAGACTCATTGCAATTCCAATCGACAGGATGTGTTTTGTAAGTAAACACACTTCCATTCCAAATAAACCCAATTCTAATAGATTCCTAGCCTTTTTTTTTTTCTTACATACCATCCGTGACAAAATCAGGAAATATTTACAGTCCAGATTAAACTATATTATATAAAAAGTGTTTTCTTTTCGGTTTAATATTATAAAATCAATTCCTTATATATATATATATACACATATAGATTTTACGTATTATGAAAATTCACTATTAATGACTAGTTGAAATCGTTTAATCTAACATTGAAATAAAATGAAGTGCACATTACCTCTTAGTAAAGATGGTAGCACACCTCCTTTCCACAAGTGATCAGAGGTTAGAGTCCCACAGTAAGCATTTAAGTATGTGTGGGGAGTTTTCTCCCAGTTACATGTATTGTCTTTAATACTTGAAAAATAAAATAAAATAAAATGAAGTGAATCTAAATTGTGTAACCAAACAATCAGAATAAAATTAAGGATATATATATATTTTTAATAAATATATATTAAAATAAGGAAATATGCAAAACAAGCATAGAATTATATATTTTTTTAGAGAAAATAGCACTAAACACCATTAATTGGTGGGTAGAGTCCCAAAAAGATCATTCACTAATTAAATTGTTGCAAAATCACCATTTTGACAAAACATTATTCATTGGCAGCCATTCTGTCAAAATCTAACAGAAAGCAACCGTTATATATGACATGACACCCATAAAGAATTCTATGAGTATTATTTTATGTATTTTGATTATTTAATTATATGTAAAAAATAATTATTTGATTAATTTATTATTTTTATGGGCAATATTTGGGTGACTTCAAACTTATTATTATTTCCTGATTAATTTAGGGTGACATCAAACTTATTTCCTGATTAATCTATTATTTAATCATTTTTTTAAGCAATCAAATAAAATTTCATATTTCTAGTAGATGATGTTCCAAAGTGTGCCCACAAGCTTGCTCATGATGCACATACAAGATTATGATGCTCTATAAAACATTTGAATGGAGATATCGTTTACAGTTACTTGACAAGACTCACACAAAGCAGTCATACAAATCATGGATTGCAACAAACTATTTTCTTATTAAGTTATCCAGTCTCTGAGAGCTAAAGCAAAGAATAGGAAAAGGAATGAATATAATTGAAAAACTGACTAATTTGAAAATCTAAACACTCCAATGAGCAACCATATGAGCTACTGCGGTAAATGATTCTGGCAAATTTGCCTCAAATAAATGGGGATGCAACCATTTCCTTCAAAGAAATCTAGAGAGAGCGGAACCATAGTTTCAAAAGCCCATTTTTTCGCTTACACAACTTAACTTCACTTGTTGGCCTCTTTAACAAAAGCAACTTCACCGGTTGTTGGTGATAATAGGAGATCAGTTTCAAGAATTTCAATTGATTCGTAAGGGGTAGTTGTTGATGGAGATTCGGTTCCCTTTTCTATACAATCATGGTATTCATGCAGCTGTTTAACAGTACTTGATGATTTTACAATATTGTCCGTTCTTGTTTTACTATTTTGACCTCTATTCTAACAAGTTATGACATAAACAAACGGACTTCTAACAGATTATGACATGAGCAAACGGACTTCAAACAATTAATGGCCAAAGTGGTAACAATTGATACTTTATTTATATGAAATGGCTAATTTGAGCCATTTTGAAAAATTAATAGCCATTTAGGGACTGCTTCACCAAATCAGTGGCTTTAAAAATCACTGACCCTATTTTTTAAAACCACGTAATAAGTGCAATGTTTCGTCTCTAGTAGCTCTAGATATTTAATAATACTTTTATTAAATGTGATTGATTGTAAATTTTATTATTATTTTTTGATTTTAAGTTAGACTCAATAAATGAAAGTGACAGTTTGTAGAATATTTTCAGACCGAATGAGCACCCTTCACCACACTACTACAAAAATGTTAAAAGACATCACTAGAAGACACTAAAAGACATCGTTTTTTAGTAACTGATTTTAAAAAAGCCTTTAGACATCGGTTTTTATAAAAACCGATGTCTTAAATATTGCAGTTTCAAAAGACATCGGTTTTTAGGAAAACCGATATTAAAAACAAAACGTTTAGACATCGGTTTTTATAAAAACCGATGTCTTAAATATTGAGTTGAAAAGACAACGGTTTTTATTAAAACCGATATTAAAAAAAAAACGTTTAGACATCGGTTTTAATACCGATGTGGATTCAAAAGCAAAAAAACGTTTAGACATCGGTTTTAATAAAAACCGATGTGGATTTAAAAGCAAAATTCTACAATGCAAATCTTACCTATGTCCACATTCAAGTGCGCATCTCTAAAAATACTCAATATTATTTGCTTATATTTTGATACAAGAAAGTAGACATACAAACGAACACTTTTCAATCAGAAAATATTCCAAAAATCGATTTGGAAAAGTGTGAAAATGAGCGATGAAAACAGCTCACTTGCGGATTTGCGAATCGCTTCTGTCCTTTAACTGAATAATTGATCATAACTTTCAAAATACCGTCCGGAATTTTACGTTCTTTATACCGTTGGATTCATATCAAAAAATCAAAGAACCAAACATGAACGAAAAAATTTATTTCCTTGCCAAAAGATACAGTTTTAAGGAAAATGTTTACACCAAAATATCTTCAATCACTTCTGACCTTTGATTGAATAATTGATCATAACTTTCAAAATACGGCCCGGAATTTTACGTTCTTTATACCGTTGGATTCGTATCGAAAAATTGAAGAACCCAACATGAACGAAAAAAATTATTTCCTTGCCGAAAGATACAGTTTTAAGGAAAACGTTTGCACCAAAATATCTTCAATCACTTCTGACCTTTGACTGAATAATTGATCATAACTTTCAAAATACCGCCCGGAATTTTACATTCTTTATACCGTTGGATTCGTATCAAAAAATTGAAGAACCCAACATGAACAAAAAAAATTATTTCCTTGCCGAAAGATACAGTTTTAAGGAAAACGTTTGCACCAAAATATCTTCAATCACTTCTGACCTTTGACTGAATAATTGATCATAACTTTCAAAATACTGCCCGGAATTTTACGTTCTTTATACCATTGGATTCGTATCAAAAAATTGAAGAACCATCATGGACGAAAAAATTTATTTCCTTGCCAAAAGATACAGTTTTAAGGAAAACGTTTGCACAAAAATATCTCCAATCGCTTCTGACCTTTGACTGAATAATTGATCATAACTTTCAAAATACCACCCGGAATTTTACATTCTTTATACCGTTGGATTCGTATCGAAAAATCAAAGAACCCAGCATGGACGAAAAAAATTATTTCCTTTCCAAAAGATACAATTTTAAGGAAAACGTTTGCACAAAAATATCTTCAATCGCTTCTGACCTTTGACTGAATAATTGATCATAACTTTCAAAATATCACTCGGAATTTCACGTTCTTTATACCGTTGGATTCGTATCAAAAAATCAAAGAATCCATCATAGACGAAAAATTTTATTTCATTGCCAAAAGATACAATTTTAAGGAAAACGTTTGCACAAAAATATCTCCAACAGAACACAAAACCACGCAACAAAAAATGAAATGAAAAATAAACCCACCAATAATTTTTTTTAAAAAAATATATATATATGTTTGTAGTGGAAATTAGAATTTTGATTAGTTGAGTAAATTTAAATTTATCAAACAAGTTTATTTTTTATTTATTTCCAACAACTCATATAGGTTATATATAAATATTGTGCAATTGTTAACACATCCAATCTTGTAGTCGGGCGGTTAAAGCTTACCACTTTGACTTTGAGGTTGCAAGTTCAATTCCCCATAACGACACAATTAATTCTCATTATTATCAGAGGGGGGGTTGGTTGGCTGGCCGGTGGCCGGACGGTGGGATTAATTTTTGAAATACATCAGGGTTTCTAAATCGGTTTTAACTAAAACCGATATCTTTTCTCTTGGGTTTTTAAATCGGTTTTAACTAAAACCGATGTCTTTTCTTTTGTTTTTACATCGGTTAAAAACCGATGTCTTTTGCCCTATTTTTCTAAATCACTCAAAAAGACATCGTTTTTAAAATTTTTGAAAAACCGATTTCTTCCATATAAAAAAACTGATTTCTTTTGTGTTTTTTGTAGTAGTGTGGGCTTAGTACATTTAGGCCTGTCAACTCGATGGGTTGAACTTAACCGATTTTAACAAACCTGGCCACTAATGCAATACAAAGGCTACTGACTCTAGTACTTCAAGACCACTTCTTTAGCTAATTTAAGTTTCTTTTTTCTTTTATAAAAAAATATTAAAATAAATTTAGAATTTAGGAAGGAGACATGGCTTGAATAAAAAACTTCTTTGTGTAGGTACCAAGGTATACCACTAAACCAACCATATATGGTCATTTATGAGATTTGTTTGTAACTTTTGTTAAGCGAGTTTCTTCGAATTTCGGTAATTCATTATAAATAGGCCGTAAATTTGTCAAAAGATTCATTTATAAGAGGTACTTGTAACGATTTTAATAAATATGATACTCTTTCTATTTAAAAAAATAAATAAATTATTTACTTCCAAACATTTGGGCACTTCCAATTTAGCAAAGTGGTGCGGTATTTACCCTCTCACATTTATGATAAGGCTGGAATACCACATTTGTCTGTTAAATTGTAAAGTTTTAAGTACAATTACTCTTGTCAGGTCGTGTCAGTCTCAGACCCCTTACGCGATTGATGGAAATGGTTGTTCACTTAATTAATAATTATATATGTATATAAAAAACAAAACAAAACAAAGAAAGTCCATAATTGAACAATAGTGGTGAAAAACACATCTTATCTTAGCTCAATGATGTAAATTTATTTTTCCATATTTATGGTGGGAGTTTAGTCTCAACACAAACATTTATTAGTATATGCATAAATATTTCTCTTTAGTGTTTTGTGTAAGTAGATATTCTAACCGCTTGACCTGTTTGATTACGAGTTAGATATCTGGGTCGCGCAGGTAGGGATTGATCTATGGAGATCTGTAAGACCCGACTTGACTGATCTTTTTTTTTCTTTCCTTGAAATTATATATAAATTCGGGGTTTTTTTTTTTGGGAGGGGAGTACTGGAACCCACAACCTCATGGTTTAGATGTGAGGGGTTTACCATCAAACCAACCTCATCTAGTCGACATGACTGTTCAGTGTTTGATTTTTTTAAAGAAGAAAAACGATAATAGTGAAAATAGTGGGACAGTTTCGTAAATATCCATACTACCGCACTCGTGGGGGCATAAGCGTTTATTGGTTGGCACCAGATAGAGGATTGGATCCAATTCGTCTGTTTCTATTTACTATGATCAATGGATTCCGCGGTCATTTTCTTTTAAGGTTCAATCTCCTCCGATCATTAGGGAAAATGCTCTTGTTAGCTCGTTATTTTCTACCTCTGGGAGTTGGGAATAGGGTGTTGATTTGTGACTCTTTCTCCATTGAGGAAGTGGAGGCTATCTTAAGTTTGCCTCATGGGGTCTCTCATTCGGCTGATTCCCTGCTTTGGTACTATGAAGAGAACAGTTGTTACTATGTTAAAAGTGGATATAAGCTGGGTAGTCAACTTATCTCTCGTGATGTTCCTTCTGGTTCCTCTCCTGTTGAGTGGTGGAAGTCTCTGTGGAAAATTTGTGTTCCCTTGAAGGTTAAAGTGGTTTTGTGGAAAGCTTGCCATAATTGGATCCTTACGATGTGCAAGTTGGCTAGCAGGGGTATGCAGGTTGAGGTGTTGTGTCCTATCTGCAAGAAGGAGCCAGAATCAACTAGGCATGCTCTTTAGGGTTGTAGTGATGTGAAAATTTTACATAACTCCTACTTTTACCTTAAGGATCTAGATTGTATTGGATGACATGTTCACATTCTATATTTACCATCTGTAATTATCTAGGTGTAATTATCTTTTATATTCTTAGCTGTTGTATTTCAAATTGTATTCCTTTCTCTTGCGATGCTTATCTCTATAGGTAGTTTAGTTGGTCTCCAATTACTATAATATATATTCTGTCGTGATCAATGAAACATGTAGAAGAAATATTCACCAAATATATCTCTCTCTATATGGTATCAGAGCCTTCGGTTCTCTAAAAATTTTTCTTTCATTCCCACTTCTGATACACGTCCATCATGGCCACTACAGCAGACCCAGCAGCCATCAGCTTGACCACAACAGCAGACCCAAACGCTGATCCACTCACAGCTATAACAACCGAACCAAACCCTACCTCCAATCTCTCCTCACCTGCTCCAACCATTATCAATGTCACGCCTGTCAGTTCTACAGCCCTTCGTTCCAATGAGTTTCATCTCATCACCATCAATATTTCTGCTCAAGTTCCGCTCAAACTCACCACCTCCAATTACATGTCCTGGAAACTTCAATTCCACACTCTCTTCATTGGATATGACCTAGTTGGTTATATAGATGGCTCGAAACCCTGCCCACCGAGCACTCTATCTGTCAATAATGCCGTCTCTCCAAATCCAGCCTACAGTATTTGGATCCGTCAAGATCAACTCATTCTCAATGCCTTGATTGGCTCTCTCTCTCCCACGATCATCTCGTTTGTTGCCCGAGCCAAGACTTCAATGGAGGCGTGGAATATACTGGCTAATACGTATGCCAAACCGTCTCGTGGACGCATCAAACAAATCAAATCCCTTCTCAAAACTTCCACCAAAGGTACACAAAGCATTACTGATTTTCTTCACTCTGTAAAGGCTCGTGCAGATGAACTTGCCTTGCTCGGTGCTCCGGTAGATGATGAAGATCTTACGGACAGAATTTTGGATGAACTGGATGATGATTACAAGGAACTGGTCCGTGCGGTTCAAGCCCGTGATGCTCCCATCACATTTGATAAGCTCCATGAGAAGCTCTTAACTTTCGAGGCCTCTGCTCTTAACAACAAGAAAGACACATCCTCACTGCCGGCCACAGCCAATCCTACGACCAGGTCATCCACCTCTTGGCGTCCTCAGCATGCCAATCACAATTCTTGGCGTCCACATTCCCACCACACCATGGGCTGGCGCCCGTCGCCTAATTCTGCCACTCGTCCACCATCAGCTCCTGGTTCCAGTGCACCATATCGTGGCCCTCATTCCTCTCCACGCCCATACTTGGGAAAATGTCAGATGTGTGGTATCCAAGGCCACTCGGCTAAGAGGTGTACTTCGTTTCAAATGGTTCCCATTCAATCTCCTGGATCGGGCTCGGCTGCACCTCTCTCAAATTCACCACCACCTTGGCAACCCCGTGCTCATTTTGCTACAAATACTCCCTCAAACAATCAGGCCTGGCTCCTGGATAGTGGTGCCTCACACCATGTCACTTCAGATTTTGGTAACCTGTCCTTACATGCTCCCTACAGCGGCTCTGATGATGTGATGATTGGTGATGGTACAGGTCTTTCTATCACACATATTGGTTCCACATCTCTACGCACTCCTAATAATTCCTTTGCTTTAAATAATGTTCTTTGTGTTCCTGACATGAAAAAGAATTTGGTCTCTATTTCGCAATTTTGCAACACTAACAATGTCTCTGTGGAATTCTTATCTTCTTGTTTTCATGTGAAAGATCTACGTACGGGGGCAATTCTTCTGAAGGGTACAACCAAGGATGGCGTTTATGAGTGGCCCACTGACAAGTCCGTGTCCTCCCCGGTCCTAGCCTTCTCCACCGCCAGAACCACATCGTCAAATTGGCATCATCGATTAGGTCACCCGGCTTATCCGGTTTTACAGCTTATTGTTTCAAAGTTCAATTTAGATTTATCTTCGTCTATGTCAAAAGAGTCAGTCTGTCATGCCTGTCATTGCAATAAAAGCCACAAGCAACCTTTTTCAAACTCATCTCTTATGTCATCGCATCCTCTTGAATTAATTTTCTCTGATGTGTGGACGTCTCCTGTTGTCTCCCATGATGGTTTTAAATATTATGTCATCTTCGTTGATCATCTGACTAAATATATCTGGTTTTACCCATTAAAGAAAAAATCAGACGTAAAAGACACTTTGATTCGGTTTAAGGCTATTGTGGAAAACCACTTCAAACACAAAATTATCACCCTTTACTCAGACAATGGAGGGGAATACCTGTCGCTTAAGGATTTTCTTACGACAAACGGTATCTCCCATCTTACTACCCCACCCCATACACCAGAGCACAATGGGTACTCAGAACGTCGTCACCGTCACATTGTTGAGACTGGTCTCACGTTACTGTCACATGCATCCATTCCCCTTCAATTTTGGTCACACGCCTTTTCCACTGCAGTTTATTTGATCAATAGAATGCCCACTGCTACTCTTGCTCACTTGTCACCTTATGAGATGATTTTTGGGACCAATCCCAATTACTCTAAGCTCAAAATTTTTGGATGTCTATGCTATCCATGGCTTCGGCCATATTCGTCGCACAAACTCTCTCCTCGCTCCAGTCCTTGTGTTTTTCTTGGGTATTCCTTATCCCAGAGTGCCTACATGTGTTTTGATCCGTCTACGACCAAAATGTTTGTCTCGCGTCATGTAAAATTTGTCGAGTCTGTCTTTCCCTACAAATCTCTCAATGCCACATTACAACGTCCTACTCCCACAACCATAGAATCTTGGGTCCCTCCAGCTCTTACTATCACCGGTCCCTTTCCCTGTCAGTCGGTCACTCCAGCTGCTGTGCTCTCTCCAGAATTGCCACCGTGCCCTGACTCCTCCACATCTTTACAAGCTGACCGTCACTTGCTCTCTTCAGCGCCTGCTGCAGCTGCACCAATTCGTTCTACCTCTATGACAGCTGCGCCTGCTTCAGATGACACTACTACTGTCGTGGCACCTGATCCCGTGGTCCCTGCTGCTGCTGTGGTTGATAGTTCAGACACATCTGGTCCTGCTCCACCTTCCCTTTCAGCATCCTCCCAACAGCCGGATCATACCACCACATCATCATTATCTCCAATCCAGCACTCCATGACTACTAGAGCCAAGAACAACATTCACAAGCCCATTCAGAAGCTCAATCTCCATACGCAACTCGGCTCATTGGCTGACTTTGAGCCTACTACAGTGACACAAGCCCTAAAGGATCCACATTGGCGTCAAGCCATGTCCGATGAATGCAATGCCTTGATTATGAATGGTACCTGGGAACTTGTACAGCCTGACTCATCCACCAATATTGTGGGTTGCAAATGGATTTTCCGAATCAAAAGGAAATCCGATGGTTCGATTGACAGGTATAAGGCTCGTCTGGTGGCCAAAGGTTTCAATCAACGCCCTGGTGTAGATTATTTTGAAACGTTCAGTCCAGTTATAAAACCCACAACAGTACGGCTTGTTCTAAGTACTGCCGTCAGTCACGGTTGGTCTCTCCGTCAACTTGACGTCAACAACGCCTTTCTACAAGGTCGCCTCACTGAAACGATTTACATGGCTCAGCCTCCGGGCTTCATTGATTCTGATCATCCGACCCATGTGTGTAAGTTGCGCAAAGCTATCTACGGCCTGAAACAAGCTCCGCGTGCATGGTACCATGAGCTGCGACAGTTCCTCATTGCATCTGGCTTCAAGAACTCTTATGCTGACACCTCTCTATTTGTCCTCAACACCGGTGGTACTCTTCTGTATCTTCTCATTTATGTTGACGATATTATTCTTACAGGTAATAGTCCGGCTCAAGTTGATAAATTCATTGCCAGCCTTGCTCAACGTTTCTCTTTGAAAGACCTTGGCACTCTTTCCTACTTCCTTGGTGTTGAGGTGCTTCCACACAAACACGGAATGATACTGTCCCAACGCCGGTACATCATGGACATCCTTGCTCGCCACAACATGTCAGGAGCCAAACCGGTTCACTCTCCTCTGCCGACAAGCCCTCCGATCAGCCTCCACTCCGGCACCCCCTTGAGTGATCCAGCTACTTACCGTACAGTGGTTGGCAGTCTTCAGTACTTGTCCCTCACTCGTCCTGACATCTCCTATGCGGTCAACAAATTGTCTCAATTCATGCATCAACCCTCCACTGAGCATTGGGAACTGGCCAAACGGGTCCTCCGGTACCTCCGTGGCACTCTAGACGAAGGGATTCTTCTCTATCGTAATTCCCCGGTATCTCTTCATGCGTTCTCAGACGCGGACTGGGCTGGAAATAAAGATGACTATTCTTCGACAGGTGCCTACATTGTATATCTTGGTCGCAATCCTATCTCTTGGAGCTCGAGGAAACAGAGTACCATTGCTCGGTCTTCTATTGAGGCGGAATACCGAACTGTTGCCTCTACTGCAGCTGAACTCAATTGGGTGTGTTTTCTCTTAACTGATCTTGGCCATACACTGCCCACGGTTCCAGTTGTTTATTGTGATAATGTTGGTGCTACTCAACTGTGCTCTAATCCGGTCTTTCACTCCAGAATGAAACATGTTGCGATAGACTTTCACTTTATCCGAGATCAGGTTCAATCTGGTTCCCTACGGGTAGCCCATGTCTCCTCCAAAGATCAACTTGCGGATGCTCTGACAAAGCCCCTCCCTCGTTCTACATTTCAGATACTCAAGTCCAAGATTGGCCTCTCCAGTTGTGGCTTATCTTGAGGGGGCATATTGGATGACATGTTCACATTCTATATTTACCATCTGTAATTATCTAGGTGTAATTATCTTTTATATTCTTAGCTGTTGTATTTCAAATTGTATTCCTTTCTCTTGCGATGCTTATCTCTATAGGTAGTTTAGTTGGTCTCCAATTACTGTAATATATATTCTGTCGTGATCAATGAAACATGTAGAAAAAATATTCACCAAATATATCTCTCTCTATAGATTGGACAGGGGATATGCAATTTCAGGATTTCTTTCCATCTTTATTTCGCATCTTGCAGAAGAAGGAGCTGGAAATTGGGTGTGTTGTGTTATGGAGAGTTTGGTTCTAGCGGAACCATTTCGTTCATTCTTCCTCTTTTTTCAAGCTAGATGATGTTGTTGATTGGGCTACTGATTTTCTTGAGGACTTCAAGCGGGCTAAGTTGATTGGTAATTTCCCCAGTCTCTCTGTTCACTCTCTTTCTATTGATAAATGGAGAGTGCCTGAGGTAGGGTGTTTCAAGATTAACACTGATGTTGCATTAAGGGTGGCTAATGGGCTAATGGGTACTGGGTTTGTTATCTGTGATCATGGCGGGTAGTTTGTTGCCTCATCTATGCAAAAGCTCATTGCAGGTTTCTCTCCCTCAGTGGCTGAAGCTGTGGCTATCTTAAAAGACCTTCGCTTCGCTATTGATTTTGGTTTCCTTCCGGCAACGCTTGAAAGTGATGCTAAAGGGGTAGTGAATCTGATCCATTCCGAGCCTTGTCCCTCTGCTGATATTGGCCTCATTATTAAGGACATTGTGGCTATATCCCATCAATTTGATATTCCTATCTCCTTTGTTCCTAGAAATGCTAATAAGGCTACCCATGCCTTAGCTAAGTTGGCTTTGTCGTCTCTTTGACGATTGTTTTTGGCTAGAGTCTGTCCTCCTTGCGTGAGATCCATCCTGTTGGATGATTGTATTCCTTAGTTTTGCTGGTTTACGAATTGTTCCTTTTCAAAAATAAAAAATAAATAATAAATAAAAAAGTTTCAACAACCAATCTAAAAAAAAAAAAAAAAAGCTGCCCCAAAACGGATAAAAACTGAAACTAGGAATATAAGAGAAACATTTATTTTCACCATATTTTCTCTTATTCTATATATTCTCCATATTTTCACTTTAACCCCTGATTCTCCAAAATTATGTCAATGCCCCTGAACTCCATAAATACCTGAAACACTTATTTTATCATATTAAATACCCAGTTTTACCCAAGAAGCAAGAACGAGAAGTAGGAATTGGGGACCTAAAAATAGGAACAAAAATAGTACAATCAAAAGGCATTAGAGCTTCTCGGATAAAAGGAAACAACAAGCCCACCCAACTCACTCATAAAACCTCTAATGTCACAATTTTCTCTCTCTTCTAATTTTTTCAATAACTCTCTCTAACTTGCAACTTACCCTCTCTAATTTCCAACTTTTTCTATCTCTCAAATTTCTCAATAACTCTTTCTCTCTTCTAAATTTCTCAATAATTTTCTCTCTATCTCAAGATTTATTTTCTTTTCCTCCATTTTGTGCGAGTTTTCAATTTTACATGATAAACTCTTTCAATTGTAAAAAACGAAAATATGATAAAAAAAACAATCAAAGTATTGAGAATGAATATATATTTTTTTCTTCAAATATTAAAATAATTCATGGTTTTTGAGAACGGGGAGCTATTTGAACCCACGACCTCGTGGCGTAAGCATGAAGGTATAGTCCTATAGCATCAGACCAATCTCATATCGACTATTTTTTAAAATCCAACTAAGTTGCGTCCATCTTGGCAGTGATACATTCATAACAACATAAAACATCAAAAGGGAATTAGAAGTCAATACAATTTCATGCAAGGACAAATCCTGTAATTTCCACCACCACCAATACCACATCCAACCACAAGCCCAACTCTAGCCACCATTTCCACAACCCGTTAACACACAAACAAGTGGCACCCCAACCTCCACTTTCGTCGCCACCAGCACCACCAACACCGACTATCCATTTGAAATTACAATATTGCCCTCCCATTGTTTAAAAAACAAAAACAAAAAACAAAAAACAAAAAACAAAAACAAAAAACAAAAAACAAAATGCAAAGCCCATTATTTAAAGTTAATGGTGGGGTGTGTACGTGTTGGGCCCATACGACGATGACATCAATTTCTCTGCACTCAGTGTCGACGTCTCTATTCATTACCAGTTGTCAAGGCTGATTCTGATGGTTGTATTCGTGGAGCTTCAGGTTGGTCTCTTTGGTATACATTTGTATTTTGGAACAACGATGTTTTAGTCTGAATTTGATGGAATATTTTTTGATTTAGTGGCTACTTTAGCTATATATTCTTCGTGAAAGAACCCTTCCGGTGAATGGAATGTGGGTTATAAAATGGTATATGAGTTCTTTACGGACATGTTGACTTCATCTTTAGCTTTAAAGTTGTAGTAAGCATGATACTCACGTAGTCCGGCGATATTGAAAATTGTTGTTGAATTCCTCATGGGAAAGAATTATCTTTGCTTCCCTTTTACTGCTAGATTGTATTTTCTCCTTTATGGCCTTCATGTAGCCTTGATTATGCAGACATTAAATTTTTTTAGAGCTATGATGACAAAGGGCCTATCGTAGATGCTGTGGTAATGGTATGATGGAGAAGTATGGAGGGTTGCACTAGACACACAGAGTCTCGAGGATGAGCCAGATCATGGGAAACTTGCTGACTTTTCACCTCTTACTAATTATAGGTGTTAACCGCCAAAATTGGCGAAGGACCAAGGAAGAATTTTTCATCTCAACACAAGGATAATATAGAAGTACAGACACCATCCGGCTACCCCAACAAAGGCGGACTCCGACTGGTCCGAATACACACCCCCTCCAATGGGGTCCAGTCTGGCTTCTCCCCAGCTTCTCAAGGACCCCGCCAGCATCTTAACTCAAAAATATGACCGTGAGCCAGATTACTCACTAGAACTCACAGCGGGATCCAACCCAGCCATGACCGGGCTTCCTATGAACCCCGTAGCACCCCGACGTGGAGTTCCACTGAGCATCCCGCAATAAGAACCACGCAACACCCTGACGCGGAGTTCCACTGAGCATCCCGCTATAAGAACCCCGCAGTACCCCGACACGGAGTTCCACTGAGCATCCCGCTATAAAGCCAACTAGACATCCTCCTACATCATCAGCGGGATGCTTACTAGCTTGCACTTTTTGACATAGTCAGCCCGCCAAGCAAAAGGACACCAGGAAGCAAGATTCACGCGCCAAAAACTAAAAACTCCGTAAGAGATTCATCAAAACGCTGCCATACAGAGAAGAAATACTCTTTCCCACTCGAGAGTCATATTTTGAGTAGGTCAACACAGTAAGAATCCTACTGGGAAGGTAACGATCTGGTCACGAGATTGACTCCTCTTAGGAAGGAAAGACTAGATTTTAGACACATAACTCCGAGATTATCTCCAAAAAAGAAGAGGATCCTGCATTTGGCCAAACCTTAGACCGAAATTATAGGAGTGCATGGCAAGCAACAAGACCTATATATACAACTACCTATTTATCGGAAAGAGGACGGAAAATCTGGACAAAAAACCCTACAGTCAAATTCTACTTATCGACAAGCACAGATTCACCATCATCACCATCTCCATTACTTACCAAATCACCATACATTGCTGTAACCCCTAAATACATAGTCATATATCTATAATGCAAAGGGACGATCAATGAAAGCTTGTTTTTTGTTTGATTTCTAATATTCCATATCGTACTTGCATTGATAGGGACATAGTCGGTATCAAACTACGTGATACCCCTCCGACCAGGATCAATCTCGATCTTTGTCCTTTTAAAGTTGTTATTTGGAATTTCATCCCATTAACGATTTTCGGATAACACTTTTGGCGCCATATGTGGGAACCGTCCCAACCATTGTTCAAAACAGCCTATTTTCACCCAAACTTATTTTAGAATGAGACTCCGATCCTCTCAGGGTTATCCTGAGCCATTAGGACTCCAGTCCATTGCTTCCACTGAAAGAGCCCAGAGGCGGGGTAAGGGCACTAGGAATGAGAATCCTCCACTAGTTCTCCACCGGTTGCAGGCCCTGTCCCTCAAGACCCCGCTAGGTAGGAAGTCAACCGAGATGTCTTAGAACAGCACGCTGCAACCTACATAGAAGCTATCCGACTCCGGATGATAGCCCAGGGGATCCCCTTTAAAGCAGCTGGGATCCCAAGAGATGCTGGCCCAAGTGTCCGGGTAGCGGTTTTCGACCGATTGGGTCCACCTCTCCCAGTCCGACAAACGAAACTCAGACCCAGGCTAGTGAAGTCCGCAATTGAGGTTCCTCCTAGGAGGATTCAGTCTCCACCAAAGCCAAGGGCAAAGGAGAGGTATCCGCATCCCGATTCGGAAGGAAGTGCCAAATCCCAAAGGAGCTCCAAAGAAAAGCGTCAGAGAGCTAAGCGAAATGAGGTAGTCATTGATTCAGAGTCTTCGGATGAAGAGGTTTCAGTAGCCCGATCCGAAACCAAAAAGTCTCAGCGCCTGGAGGATCAGATGACAAGGATGGCGAAAGAGTTGGAGCAGTTAAAGAAGGGAAAACATCAAGGAATCCAGACCCCTTGGGCGAGATGAATGCACCATTCCCCAAAAGAGTCAGAGAGGCAGGGTTGCCCCCCAAGTTCAGGATGCCTTCAGAGAAGTATTCTAGGACAGAAGACCCTGTTAGCCACCTGGACAGCTTTGTCCACCAAATGGAGGTTTAAAGTGCGACCAGGCTAGCCATGTGCAGAATGTTTCCTTCAACCTTAACTGACTGTGCCAAGAAATGGTTCAGAAAGTTACCACCAGGTAGTGTCGATTCTTTTTCTAAACTCACCAAAGCTTTCTGTGCACAGTTTCAGGGAATCAAACCCCGTCCCAAGAATCCTATCCTGCTGCAGTACATAGTTTAGGAGCGGGGTGAAACTCTGAGATCTTATGTGGAGAAATTCCACAAAGAGGTCGTCCAGATGGGATTTTCAGCCCTTTGAAGTAGCAAAACAAAGCTCAATAGTCCCATCTAATAACCCTAGGAGTTCCAGCGCATTTCATCGCTATATCTCTAAAGCCTCCAATGGCCCAAACTCAATCTTGGGAGGTTTCAGCCGAATGGATTATGGTGGGTTTCTGCGCTGCTATCACGCAGCAGAACCTGATGATGAATGGTTGATAGCGCAAGATGGAAGTGAGTGGAAGCTGCCCAAGTGGTTAAAGCATTGTAAGATATCTTACTATCTTCCTCCCTACCAGGTCAACTTCATTAAACAACTGGAGTTGAGAAGAGCTTTTGGCCATGGATTTTGTCATTCAATCTCAAGTGCTTTTAAGCCTTGTGCTAAGCGAAATTAATTTACTAGAGTCTAGACTTTTTTTGCTTCTTCTTTTACTTGCAGTTTTATAGACATATTGGATCCTGTTAAATTTGCAGCCAAGTATATCTTTTGTTTTTATTTTTATTTTTCCATTATCAAAGTTGAATTATATTTTTAAATAAAGTCGTTATCTATTTGGGACCTATTATTTTTTATCCTATCCACATTTATTTATTTATTTATTTTAAAATTATTATAAATTTGAAAGTTTTGATGTTGAGAAGGAAATATGACTGGAACTACAAATATCATTGATGTGGGTATGGGAGAATGACTGATAAAACACCACACTAGTGGCCTTAAAACATTGACATGTGCCATGATTTCTTAATTCTTAGCTTTTGCTTTTGGTATCGATCGTGATGGTGTTGCTGTTGGTTTTTTCGTGTTTCATCAATATTCCAAGCGAAAATCTCAATCCGGTGGTTGGTTGCTCGGTGTTCTTTTGTCAGCTGTTTGTTCCAGTTCAAAATCAAAAGAAACAAAATATATCTTTCAACAAAAAAGTGCAGAAAAAAATGATGGTAGAGTAGTTTTCTGCTCAAAAGTTAATATTTTGTTTTCTGCTTTCATTCATATGATTTCAGAAGATTTAACCAGATTATATACCGGTTTTGTACAAGGCATTTCTGATCGGTCTATTTTCTATACATGTTTTAGGTCCCCATTTCCTTTTATTTATGCTTTGTTCTCGAGTAAATCAGGCATTTTATGTGTTTGTTGAGCATGCGTAGGTCATAATCTATTCAAGAGGTGTCGGGTGTTATTTTGGAGAAAAAGAGCAAAAAGATGAATTTCGAGCCTGTGCAGAACAGCTAGATTGTGGGACATATTATCTCTAAGCTCCAATTGAATTATGTGTCCTACTACCTATGGATTGAAAGCCCCAGAAGTGTAGTTTTTGGTGCACTTTTCGGATTGCAATTCTAATATTCCTAAAAGAAGTTATGCCCGTTTTAGTACCCGATGGTCAGCTCAGTCATAATTCCGCGAATACTTATGGGATTTATTTTGCAAGTTGTTGAAACAAGAAATATTACCTTCTTGGACATGTGTGGGAGTCTTTGGAAGCAAGTAGACATCTAATCCTTATCTTTCTTCAATAATGTTAGGAAATTATAGCAAGTATAAATCCTATTTAACAAATATTTATATCTCTAAACAGGTTCAGTAAGATTTACTTACAACAGAGATACAATTAAAAATTATCTAGTAACCTAACTCAGTTCTTTATATTACCAGATATGCAATGAGTTAACAACAGATTGAATCTAAGCCTATAAACATTTAGATTTAGGTAAATATATTCAGATCTAAGTTACTCATGCATCATCTAAAGAACTACAGAAAATAGATCATCTATACATGCAAGATCTAAGAAGATAAAGTAGTATAAAATAGGCAGTAAAGTAAAAAACACAAGATATATAGTGGTTCAGCCAAGAATAGGCCTACATCCACTTTGAGCCACTCAAAAGAGACTCTATCACTAGAGTGGAGAGAATGAAGCTAGTTTCTGAGTTGTGGAAAATTATTAAACATGAGGAACAAGCTTGGAGGCAAAAATCTAGAGTCAAGTGGCTGCTAGAAGATGATAGGAATACAAGATTCTTTCACTGTGTTGCGAATGGGAGACGTCGTAATAATTATATTAATGAGATCTTGTTTAACAATGTTGTCATAATTGACCCATAAGAAGTTAGAGAAGGGGTGGCTAATGTTTTTGAGAGCGGTTACAAGGAAGTTTCTTGGAGGCGGTCTAAGATCGAGGGTTTGGCTCTCAAGAGGCTGTCTGATTCATATAGAGAGTCGCTAGAAGAAACCTTTTCTATCGCTGAAGTGCAGTTGGCTTTGGAAAACTGTGATGATAATAAAGCCCCAGGTCCGGATGGCTTCAATTTAAGGTTTTTAAAGGATAATTGGGACGTTATTCAGGAGGATTTTGTGAGCTTTTTGGAGGAGTTTCATCTGGATGGTAGGCTTGTCAAGGAGTTAAATAAGACGTTTATTACTCTTATTCCTAAGAGAGCCAAAGCGTCTTCTATGTCATATTACAGACCCATAAGTCTTGTTAGTTCGTTTTATAAAATCTTGGCCAAGGTTTTGTCCAATAGGTTGAAAAGGGTGATCAGCTCAGTCATAGGGGAAACTCAAATGACATTTGTTAGTGACAGACAGATTCTTGATAGTTTAATTGTTGCCGAAGAGATTATTCACAGCTGGAAAAGGGGATCTACAGGGGGTATTTTGGTTAAAATTGACTTTGAAAAAGCTTATGACAGTTTGAGTCATAGTTTTGTGGATGACATGATGAGGGATATGAGTTTTGGGAAAAAATGGAGACAATGGATGTCTTGTTGTATTTCGTCTCCGGTCATTTCTGTTCTTGTTAATGGCAGCCCTACTCGCGAGTTTGGGGTGGAAAAGGGGCTGAGACAGGGTGATCCCCTTTCCCCGTTCCTTTTCAACATTGCTGTGGAGGGGTTGAGTGCTTTGTTTAGGAAATCGGCGGACTTAGATTTTGTGAAGGGGGCATTGTTTGGTTCGGAAAACATCCATGTTTCTAATCTTCAGTTTGCTGACGATACTATTCTTTTTATTCAACCTAAGGTGGAGTACATTCAGAACGCGAGACAGATTTTGAGATGTTTCGAATTGGTTTCGGGATTGAAGATCAATTTTAATAAGAGCAGTGTGGTTAAAGTGGGAAAAGTAAGCAGAGATCTTATAAACTGAGGGGAGTATTTTAGATGTTCGAATGCTTCTCTCCCCATGGTTTACCTTGGTCTTCCCCTCGAAGGTCGGCCGAGTTCGAAAAGCTTTTGGTTGGAGCTTATTCATCGTATTGAGATTAGGCTTGCCCCTTGGAAGAAGAGGTTTTTAAATAAAGGGGGAAGATCGGTCCTTATTAAGGCGATGATGGCTAGTATCCCTAATTATTTTATGTCGGTCTTCAAGATGCCCGTGTGGTTAGCCCATAGATTAGAAAGGTTACAAAGGAATTTTTTCTAGGGGGATGGTTTTGAAAAGAAGAAAATTCACACGGTTAAATGGGACATTTTGTGTAGAAGCAAGGATAAGGGTGGTTTAGGCATTGGTTCTATTTTAGATAAGAATAAAGGTCTTTTAGCTAAGTGGGTTTGGAGGTTTGGTGTGGAGGAGGATTCTTGTTGGAAGAAAGTCATATGTGCTAAGTATGGCATTTCTCCGAAGGTGCTGAAATGGGATTGGAGCATTAGTTTTAAAGCCTCCACTTTTGTCAAGACTATTGGGGGTTTGCTGCAGCAGAATTCTGTCCATAGCTCTTTACTTGAGGAGGGTCTGATTGTGAATCTGGGGAGTGGGGATAGAGCTAGGCTTTGGCTCGTTTTTAAGGTTGAGGGTCGTCCTTTTAGGGAGGCTTTCCCTAGGATTCATGCTCTAGCTTGTGATAAATTGAGTTTTGTTGCAAATTTGGGGAAATGGGTGGATGATGTTTGAGAGTAGGAGGTGAAGCTTAGGAGGCCTGTTTTCAATTGGGAGGTGCAGCAGTGGGAGAATTTTTGTCTTTACTTGAATACTATCCGAATACAAAAGAATGTTCATGATTCATTGGGTTGGAAATTTGACCACTCAGGTTCTTTTTCTATCAAATTCTTTAGGCAAATGTTACAGGTGGATCATTCTGGAGATGTTAGTGGCTTTAAAGAGATTTGGAGGGGTTTTTGTCCTCCAAAAATAGAAATCTTTGTGTGGCAGTTAATTCATGGCAAGGTGTTAGTTAGAAATGTTCTCAGAAATTTTGGTCTTGGCGTAGAGGCTGTCCTGGATTGCCCTCTCTGTAATGAGGCTGTGGAATCCATTAACCATTTGTTTCTTTCGTGCAGATGGTCCTGGAATCTTTGGCTCAATTGTATGTCGTGGTGGGATGTGAGTTGTTGCATTTCTTCTATGATTCTTGATTGGTGGAAGGGCTGGAATGGTTTGTGGCCTAGGAGAAAGTATGATCAAGCTTGGTGGTCTGTGCTTTATGCAGTTGTGTGGACAATTTGGGATGTTAGGAATCGCAAAATTTTCAACAATGGTGAAGCTAGTTTGAGACAAGCGATGGATGATGTTAAGTTCAAGGTGGCTTGGTGGTTCAAGAATTTTAGGGAAGGATCGATTGACCCTGTTACTAATATAACTCTGAATTTAAAAGAGTGTTGTTCTGAGGTTAGAAGACAGAAGTCCCCTATGTTCTGGAATTTCCAGAATAGTGATTCTTTGTCTTTCAATGTAGATGGGTCTTGGAAGGGTTCCTCTGGTCAGGCTAGTGTCGGGGGGGGGGGGGGGGGGGGGGGGGGGGGGGGGTTCTTAGAGACCATTCGGGGAGGATTTTCTGTCTCTTTTCTGCTAAGGTGGAGGCCCATGATGCAATATCGTCAGAGGTTCTGGCCATTGCTAAAGCCATTGAGTTATGCATCTCGAATTTGGTCATTTGTCAGACTAATATCTCAGTCATCAGTGATTTTAAGGAGGCGGTTTCATGGATTAATGACAGCCATTTTGACAGGGTAGATTTGGTGCAGACAGTGTCCGAAATTCACAGCAACATTTCGAAAATGACCAATGCTTCGGTGATTTTCGTTTCGAGATCTTCCAACGTGTTGGCTGATTCGCTGGCTAAGAGTGGTTCCTGTAGGGGTGTGGACGTGGTGACCTGGAGCATTCCTTAGTTTGCTCTGCTTTTTGTTTCTTTGGTCCCTTCTTTTCTGGTGCTTTCCTCTGTGGTTGTTGCATTTTTATTTTTTTCTGTTTGGTGTTCTGGTGTGTGTGGTGAGTGGTGTGGCACCTTAGGGGTTGTGGTTTTTGTTTTGTTTTTGGGTGCTGTTCTGGGGTCCCGCTGGTGTCAAAGTGTTGCGACAGGGATTGGTTGTGTGCCTTTGTCGCAGTGCTTTGATGTCTTTGTTTCAGGGCTGTTCGGTTTTGTGTGGGTTGTGGTTCTTGGCTTTTAGTCGTTGAATAAAGGTTGCTTTTCAAAAATAATAAAAAAAGCTGCCCCAAAACAGAGAAAAACTGAAACTAGGAATATAAGAGAAACACTTATTTTCACCATATTTTCTCTTATTCTATATATTCTCCATATTTTCACTTTAACCCCTGATTCTCCAAAATTATGTCAATGCCCCTGAACTCCATAAATACATGAAACACTTATTTTATCATATTAAATACCCAGTTTTACCCAAGAAGCAAGCATAAGAAGTAGGAATTGGGGACCTAAAAATAGGAACAAAAATAGTACAATCAAAAGGCATTAGAGCTTCTCGGATAAAAGGAAACAACAAGCCCACCCAACTCACTCATAAAACCTCTAATGTCATAGATCATGTCCAAATGCTTCAAACCGAATCCATTCTCATCGTGGATCCAATTAACTGCCGTATTATCATTAATTCTGAAACTGCTTAACAATGTTACCGGCATTAAGCACAGCAGTCCGATGTTCTAACACTAGTGGACTCCAATAGAGCCAATACATAAATATCTATCCTCCAAATCTCCAATATACCCAAGATAATCCATCGAAAGCCCTTATAGGATCCATCATATTTGGCTTCTCTGCACTAACAAGTTTAAACAAGTCTTCTGAAGAGAAATAACTTTTACAGAAGGAACTTACACACACAATGTGTAGGCTAGCCGCTTTATGTTTCATTTTATTTCTTTTGTTTTAAGAATCTTGTAGGGAGACAAGTTCCTCTTAATTTTCATTCCGTTATTTGTCTCTCATTACATGTAGCATTCTATCTCAAAGACTCACATGGTAATATCACAAACACAAATACAGAACCTTTAAGAAATTTTTGACCTGTTTTATACCTCTTCATAGATCAAGTCATACAACATTAAACAGTTATCTTCGCCTAACACAGTAGTAATTGATTGTCTGAAAATGGAAGAATCACCGTAACTCAACAGAAACCTAATATCATACTTAAACTAGCATATACTATATCAGTTTCACTCAACCATGAACCAGCATGCCCTTCTACTTTTCTTTTATCAATAATCAAACCCAGGTGCTTCATTGGCAAGTAATAGGGCATGTTTCTTTTACATACAACAAATATAAAGCATTTTAAAACATTGAATGATACATACAATGTCACATGAATGTTAATGTTTTCTAGCATAAAATACGATATTATCAACATTATCCCACTACTTTTGGATGAATAAATTTTTAAGAATGTAATATTGTCAACATCAATCATATATACCTATAATTAGTAAGAGGTGAAAAGTCAGCAAGTTTCCCATGATCTAGCTTTTCCTTGAGACTCTGTGTGTCTAGTGCAACCCTCCGTACTTCTCCATCATACCATTACCACAGCATCTATGATAGGCCCTTTGTCATCATAGCTCTAAAAAAATTTAATGTCTGCATAATCAAGGCTGCATAAAGGCAATAAGGGAGAAAATACAAATCCAGCAGTAAAAGGGAAGCAAAGATAATTCTTTCCCATGAGGAATTCAACAACAATTTTCAATATCGCCGGACTACGTGAGTAGCATGCTTACTACAACTTTAAAGCTAAAGATGAAGTCAACGTGTCCGTAAAGAACTCATATACCATTTTATAACCCACATTCCATTCACCAGAAGGGTTCTTTCACGAAGAATTGACAACTAAAGTAGCCACTAAATCAAAAAATATTCCATCAAATTCAGACTAAAACATCGTTGGTCCAAAATACAAATGTATAACAAAGATTAAATGATTTTGAAGAGACCAACCTGAAGCTCCACGAATACAACCATCAGAATTAGCCTTGACAATCGGTAATGAATAGAGACGTCGACACTGAGTGCAGAGAAATTGATGTCATCGTCGTATGGGCCCAACACGTACACACCCCACCATTAACTTTAAATAATGGGCTTTGCATTTTGTTTTTTGTTTTTTTGTTTTTGTTTTTTAAATAATGGGAGGGCAATATTGTAATTTCAAATGGATAGTCGGTGTTGGTGGTGCTGGTGGCGACGGAAGTGGAGGTTGGGGTGCCACTTGTTTGTGTGTTAACGGGTTGTGGAAATGGTGGCTAGAGTTGGGCTTGTGGTTGGATGTGGTATTGGTGGTGGTGGAAATTACAGGATTTGTCCTTGCATGAAATTGTATTGACTTCTAATTCCCTTTTGATGTTTTATGTTGTTATGAATGTATCACTGCCAAGATGGACGCAACTTAGTTGGATTTTAAAAAATAGTCGATATGAGATTGGTCTGATGCTATAGGACTATACCTTCATGCCTACGCCACGAGGTCGTGGGTTCAAATAGCTCCCCGTTCTCAAAAACCATGAATTATTTTAATATTTGAAGAAAAAAAAATATATTCATTCTCAATACTTTGATTGTTTTTTTTATCATATTTTCGTGTTTTACAATTGAAAGAGTTTATCATGTAAAATTGAAAACTCACACAAAATGGAGGAAAAGAAAATAAATCTTGAGATAGAGAGAAAATTATTGAGAAATTTAGAAGAGAGAAAGAGTTATTGAGAAAATTGAGAGATAGAAAAAGTTGGAAATTAGAGAGGGTAGGTTGCAAGTTAGAGAGAAAGTTATTGAAAAAATTAGAAGAGAGAGAAAATCATTGGTGAAAAACGAAATTCGATCGATTTCGATTCCCAACAGTTTTATACGCTGAAATTTATATTTCAACATGTATTTTAGCGTGTAAGCAAGTATTTTAGTGTGCAAGGCTTAGGTAGAGAATTGACTCAAAAGAAAAAATAATATTAGAGGAGTGAGTTTAAAAAGGTAGCACTCCTCTAGTTTGATTTTTTGCTAGGAATTTTTAAATCTAGTTACAACTAATCATGAAAAATATCACAGGGTTAAGAATTATATTGTTTTGAGGTTTATTAGCGACTAGTCCCACCTGAACATTACGCGAGTTTGCATTTTACCAATTGAACTTTTTTTTTAGACATCAAACCCTCAAAACTCTCATTTATTGGCAAACAATTTAATTTATTGCCCTTTAAACACCTGTTTGAGGAGGTATTTACAGTCAGGTTTTGCCAATAAATGAAAGTTCAAGGGATTTAATGCCTACAAAAAAAGTTCAAGGGGTAAAATGAAAGCTCGCGTAAAGTTGAAGGAGGACTAGTGCCAATAACCCTTTTTTTAATTCTCTCTTGTACATACAACTGTTTCATTCAAACTCAATTATTCACACACACACAGATATATATATATATGTATATCCAAAAATACATTAATGTTGAGAAAGAAATTTTACCGGGCTTGGAACACGTTATTTTCTGCGGTTGTTTGGACGGTCTGGGAGAGCAGAAACGAGTTGATCTTTAAAGGAAAGCAAGCCTCTATTTCGTTGGCTACCGACATGGTTATTTTCAGGGTTGTTTGGTGGTTTAAATTCTGTGGAAAGTCTGGTATGGATCCGATTACTCTTATGATTGCCAACTTTCCTGACAGTGTTTCCTCCAAATCTTGTGCTAGGAAGTTGTCTTTGAAGGCTAGTTGCACGCCCTCTGCCTTTTTTGATGGATTGAAGTTTTTTGTTGATGGTTCTTCAAGAGGGAATCTTGGTTCCGCAGGCATAGGTGGGGTCTTGAGATGCGATTTCGGGAAGATTTTAGGATTGTTTTCTAGTCACATTGGCTTCTCGAATGCTTTGATTGCTGAATCCACTGCTATTTTAAAGGCTTGTCAGTTATGTTATATTTCGTCTGATTTAAGGAGGAAACCGATATCCATTTTTAGTGATTCTAAATTGGTGGTTTCGTGGGTCAATGATGAAGGGGTTATTGAGCCTGATGTGGTGGTTATTATTGAGGAGATTCGCAGCTTTCTGGTCTCCATGAACAGGGTGAAGGTGGTGTTTCTGCCCAGAATTAGAAATGCCGTAGCTGATGTCCTTGCCAAGAAAGGATCTGGGCTGCAGGAGGAGATTCTGATTTGGGATTTTGCTTAGCTTTGTTGCGTTGTGTCTCATTTGTCCTGTTTTTCGTGTTGCTCTGTTTTCTATTCGGTGTGCTGTCTGCGGTTGTTGTTTTTTCGTTGCTTTGTTTCTGTTGCCTTGCTGTGGGGGTAGCTCTTGGTTGCTTGGGCTCTGTGGCTCCTTTTTGTGGGTTGTTGCTGTTGTTTTCTGTTGTTGTTTTCTGGCCTTGTGCCCTTAATAAAGTCCTGTTGTTCAAAAAAAAAAAATACATCTAGCATAAAACCAGACAAGGCCGACCTTACTGCCATATTAAATATTAGATCAAGGATTCATTTTTGTTTTATTCCGGTTCATAAAATGCCAAAATATTTGTTTTGAGTAGTAGTCCAAATGTTTCAGATCAAAAATAGGCACATATCAATAAAAGCCTAACAGTTAAAATAAATTTTTTTAAAAAATGGGGTGACAGACATAGGTCCAAAGAGAAATGTTTTTTAAAGCCCAATTTTGATTTTTTTTTTTCTTTTTCCAAACATATCAGTATATCACATAAATTGCTAAATGATTTAGAATTCCTTGTTTTTCTCTCCAGCCACCAACGCCCAAATTCGATTTCTTTCAATCTCTCTCAACTCTCTAGGCTCACAACTCTCTAGCCTATTCACACAATTTCTTAGTTTCTTAGCTCTATTTTGGTTCTTTGGTGATTCAATTGATTGATTTATGGTTTTATGCATCATGCATCATACATGTTCACAAAACCCAACTCCTCATTTGACATATCAATTAAAATATATGCCTAGTAAAAATTTGAGAATTTTTCGGATTCAAGTATCATTTTTTGCTAATATTTCGCTATTTTTTTTTAATGTTTTATATTTAATAAAGTCGGAAAAAAGTTGTTTTTGTACCTAAAATTTTTCAATTTTTATTTTTTCAAAACTGCATTGCATTCTTTATATCATTACGAATGAATAGAGAAAACAAAACACTTATTGATTAACAAATTCAAATATTCAATATACAAAATGTATAATAATTGAATAACTTCCCCTGTGATTCAATATAGTATATAATTAAATATAATCCAATGACTTTCTATACTTCCTTTCAGTATACTTTCTTTAAGTAGCCGCAAAACATCTTCATCCTGGAGATCGAAGTAGAGAAGCTAGTAAGAATTCTTTACTGTTTTAAATCTACATTGAATTAGTTTGCAATGTATGTTCTCTTTGTCAATGAAACATGCACTGCAAGGTTTCATCAGTATCATTTTCGGTAACCGTGGCTCGTGATGAGAAGGTGCAAAGCAACAACAATGGTACGAGTTTTCGAATTCACGAGGGCATTAGTGCATTAATTGATCTACGGTATAAGGTTATGGCAGGAGGAATCACAAGGATATGGACAATCAATCTCCTTGGTTACCCTTCTGTTATAGTACCAATCACCAACTGCTTCTGCAATGGTCTGTAAAATCGAAAGATACAGTGAAAAACCGAAAGATATAGTGAAATTTGGATAAATCATACAACACAAGTTCTCAAAATTGTATTTAAGCAACAAAATCCCTCACTTGTACTGCATAGACAAATATATGAATTTGGAGGAATTTGAACCCAAGACTTCTGGACCAACCAAGCTCCGATATTATGTTGGTAACCACTAACCACTAGCTCAACAATAATATTTAAGTACTCTAACCGAAACAATAAGAGTCATTTGTAGTATCTTTTATGAATGGAAAGGTGTGGATAATAGTGTGACATGTGAATTGTACGTGATCAGTCAGCTGGAAATAGATGTTGACTAACAAAATGTTATGAAATCAGTAAAACTGGACTTCAAGTAAAATCCGAACAATTGCATCTATACAGAGCATTATAATAATTCTGATCGGATTGTAATACTAGTCGACAAGATTTTTGTATGATCAAATTGGCTCTAGTCCGAATATTTTTGTCATCTTGGATGAAAAAAATAATATCAATGCATTATCATTGAAGTAACTTTGAAAATGAAAGCAGACTCATCTGCAATAAGTTACCTTATCACGTATTCTTGGAGAACCATCCGCAAACCATGTGTCCTGCGACTCACTTTGGCAATGAGCAAAGCATGAATTTACAAACATCCCGTCAAGTCTTGATTGCAAAGCTGCAAGCATGTCATTCCGGAAACCTGAAAGAACGAAGAAAAAAAAAAAAAAAAAAATCATTACAGCTACTGGAGTAGTAGGAGAGCTGAAGTCTGAAGATATGAGAAATCATTTATACACTTGATTAGAACCTTGCAGTACATCTATCTGGTTTGCATTACATGCTGCTGGATTAAAACTGCAGCGATTCCAGTGACCGCGTAAATCAGCAGAAGGTGGTGCCAATCCATGATGAAACTGTAACATTTTTAAATTATTACACATATTATATTACTCTAACAGCAATTACATCTACAAAATGGATGTCATAGGATTTCATCAAAGTTTAGAAAGCAAAAGAAATTTACTTGGAACACATCATATGCTGAGTTCAAAACGAAAAATGGTGTTTCGATATACTTCAATGCATACTGTGGGAAAAAGCACTGCACAAACATAGAATTAAAGTCAAAACCAATTGGCTTGATGAGCCAGCAATGCAGTAGCTAGCAAGGCGAAAAGTCATACCAGTTCCGGATCTTGAAGGGATTTGGTGCAGTTCGGATTTAAATTCTGTTCTACCCCCTAGAACATACATACGTTTTCCTCGTGTTAATATAACATCTATGGACTATGATTCAACAAACACACCAGAGACTTATGTCGTAATTCATATATATATATACAGAGAGAGAAGAAATGTGTACCTGTAGTTGTACAAGATTTTTGAAGAAGGACCTCATAGTGTGGTTCAAAGCAATGTCACTTCTGTAAAATGAACAGCATAAAAGGTGGAGTTAATTTTTTTTTTTTTGTTAAAAAAAAAAAATTCTTCTGAATAATGATCAACTAAACTAAAAAAGGGACCTACACATCCAAGAAAAATCCACCATCACTCAAGCATTTGACACTAGCAGTCCTTGGTAAGAAATTAATGAAATTGTCACAATGCAAAAACACTGCTAAACCCCCAGCAGAGCAACCTGAAAGCAAAGCCTGAGAAAAAGAGATCAACTCAATGGTTCAAGCCCTTGTCAAGTGTCAAAGACCGGCATTGATCAGGTACGGCATTCCGCACCTGATAAATTTCAATCTATGTATAATTATATTACATGGATAAGGGGACATGATTGATGATATCATAAAATATGAGTCAAGTTGTTGCAATTCATGCATAGATATGTATGAAAATTTATATATACCTTTTCAGCATTTGCTAGTCCTTTAGGTAGAAGATCAGTAAGGATAGCTTGCCAGATTTTTTGACCTCTGAAATAAAGTAATGACTTCTGTCGTTCATTTACACAAAATTCATTAGTGGTTATTAAAAATTGACAATAACAATAGATGGTCTTTAATTCCCCGTGAAGCACAACATCAAATAAGTAATTGATTAATATCATTTATCATTTTATGTGGAAAAGGAGCCCATAAACTCACCCAATGCATCCGACCATTAAAATCATATCATATCATATGACGTGATGTTAATGGATTGGGCAAGCATGTTGAATTTTTTTTCCAAGTAATTGATAAATTAAATGACATGGGCTGATTTTTTTTTTTTTTTTTTTAAATAATACGAACCTAAAATATTGCCAAGTGCTTCTTTTAATGAAATTATAGAGAGAGAATTACCCCATCGTCGAACGTGGCATTTCCAGCAAAAGAGGCTCCATCACAATATCTAATCTTTACACGATTCCAGTTGTAAAAATCTGATTTATAATTGGAAAATCTTTTTAATTAATACCCATGAAAAAGAAAACAAAAGCAAGAAATTAGAACTAAGAAGAAAGTATTATTATTATCATTATTATTATTTTTCCATTCCTGGACCTGGTAGGTAGAAAGTGCCAATACTTTTTTTGGTCGTCGATAATAGTATGGTTATTCACGTGAAAATGAGAAATGGAGTACGTGACAGGAACATGGAGGGACATATATGTCGATATACATATAAAGTGATAGTTTTTTTAAAAAAAAAAAATTCACGTTGATGATGTCCCGAAAGTCAAATACAAATTCTGCTACTTGCATGAGTAAATCAAATGCAAACATGAAATTACATTTACATTTACATGTTATGTGGCCAATTAATTTAGATGAAATCAAGTTATTAGAAATGAATTTAATTACCTGGATTAAGAGAGGCATTGTTGCTTAAAATACCAGAAAAGACCAGCCACTTTGCCATTAAATTGTCGATCCACGGCGACTTTTGGCTCTATCCAAACATGATGGTATATCTTTGCACCACCCACCACCCTAGTAACATCACAGTAACAATAGTTATAATAACTTCAAAATTAAGGATCATTAATGTCAAATTTTGGACCCACCAAACTTTAGGCCTTATTTGATTTTTCCATTTAACACCGAATGGTGTTCCATTCAGTTATTTTATTTGATTTTTTAAGTGTTAAAATCACTTAATGAACCCCTAAAACCACTTGTTTTCAAAAGTGAAAAATTTTAACTTTTCACCTAACACAAATACAGTAGAATTTAAAGTAAAGTTTTACTTTCAAAACTATCCTCACTAGTTTAATCTATTTCCAAAACTAACCACTTGTTCTATAATTTATTTTTTTACATGAAATCTATAAATTATATAATTATCCAAGTTTATTCCAAATCAATTAAAGAATAAATTATACACATCGAGAAGATTGCTAATAACAACATATTGATGAACTTCATTTTGTCTGTAATATACACATAAAGTAGCCCAATAGTTTTATAATATCACTAGCTAAGAGCTTAGAAATAATTAGATTCTATACAATAATATAAATTTGAAAATTATTAGTAACTAAATAAATTTATTTTAGAATTAATTTATATGTTAGAGTTGTCTGTAATATATTGAAATGTAAATATATAACAAATAATAGTTAGAAGAGTATATATATAAAAGTATTTATTTTCATATATTTATAATTGAAAAAAAAAACAAACAACTTGTCACTTATATTCAGTTTTCGGTGAAAAAAAAAAAACAAATATGTTTTTCAGTTTTTAATTTTCAATCACTATTCAGTTTTCAATAACATTCAGCATTGTTCAGTTTTCAGATAAAAAATCAAATGGGGCCTTAACTGTTTTTACCAACCATTCATTTTTCTATCATTGCCCTTAAATTTTCCTCAATTATTACATGTGACTTTAATTCCTTTTTCTATGGGACCAAAATTATTTATTAAAAAAAGAAACTGATACAAAATTCAATAAAAATACATAATAAAATAATCTAATTAATTTCACGTCAAGTAATCATATTAACCTTAAATTACTCATTTAAAATTGTGTGGTGTTTGTCTATAATTTTTATTTTTATAGAATTAATTACGAAACAACATATCTAATAACAAACCAATTACCAATTCATAACCTAAATCTCACTTTGTGTTGATCAACAGAGAAACTAAAAAAGAATATCAAATCCCAATTCATAAGTGACAATTTTCTTTAAAATAATTATTAAAAAAATCTCTAGCTTCATTTTATTGTAAACCCCTACTTTACAAAGTAGGGGTGAGCATAAAAACCGAAACTGAATTAAACCAAACCGAACCGAACCGAACCAAACCAAAAAAGAGTATTTGGTTTTAATAATAGAACGATGTCGTATTGATTTTAACAAAACACTCACTTATTCATTCTGCGAAAGACCAATACGCCAGGCAATATTGGACCAATAAAAAAAAAGGACCACAGTCCACAAACTTAGACAAAATAGTCAGTACCGAGAGAACCGATGACGTGGCCAATTATTACTGGACAACAATGCGGTCATTTGTTGTTTTCCTTTGACTTCAATTCCAACTTTTTATTTTTTATTTATTGAATTATTTACTCTTACCAAAATTACTAAAATACCTCAAATTGAAGCAGCCAGTTGCGTGCTCCAGCGCCGAATCCTCTGTGAAGATGATATGCAGGCAAGCTCCCATCTAAGCAAACTGAGCAGAGCACGCACGAAACGTTTCGTTTTTTCATAAAAATAATATATAAAAAAAAAACGATAAGTTTAACTTTTGATCAAAGAAGAAACTTACAGGCACCGAGAGCAGAGGCAGTGGAGTTTGGAACCAGAGTCATGTTCACCAGAAGCCGATTATCATCAGCCGAGTGAATGAGCGACGGCGCGCAAGTTAGCAGAACCAGTACTACTACAATCTCTACTCCACTATTCAACTTCTTCTTCGCAGCCATTGTTTCGATCAAACGCTTGTTTTTTTTAAAAAAAAAAATCAAAAAATCGAAGGAGTGCAAATGTTGATGCGAATATAAGGAGAAGAAGAAGAGACGGCTCAGTAAAGTAGTGCGTTAAAGTTTAGTGTTCTTATGTGTATCTATATCTAACAGATTTGAAATCGAAGAAATCGAAGTCGCTGGAAGAAGAAGAAGTAGTGCATGCGTTATAGTAGGTGAACAGTAATTAAAGTTTGGTGTTCTTACGTGTATCTATCTAACAGATTTGAAATTGAAGAAATCGAAGAAGAAGAAGAGAAAAAGATAGATAGAGGTATTTACGAGGGTTGCAATTGAATGCGTGAATGCGATGCTGCGTCATTCATTTAATGCAGAAATTGGCGTGAAGAGAAACGCAGTACGTGATTTTGCTATTTGCGAAAATGGAAAACGAACTGGCACTGAACGGTGTTGTTTGTTTTGTTTGTTTTGGTGTGGAATATGAATCTAGAAAACAGAGAGAGATGTGAAGAAGAAGACGAAGAAGAAGAAGGTGGTGGTTTTTCTTATTGTGATGAGAAAGTCAGATTGATAGATAGAAAAATGGTATGTGATCATAGAAAGAAAAAGAGGACTAAAATGGATAGTTTTTTAGTGGGTCCGGAGGGATCCTTTCTTCTTTTGTGATATTTTTTTATTTTATTTTGTTTTATTTTATTTATAGGTTGATTTGAACTCAAGCGAATATATAATATAGGTCATAATTTGTATTGTTGCTGCAACAATTCTTCAATACAAATAATTGCTGGAAAATATTTAAATAAAACAATTGCAGCAGGAAGATATTTCAATAAACAAAATTTTGTTAGTGCCGGAAAAACCTGGAAAATGGTTGAGTCACGGACAATGTCGCTCTCTGTCCTGATTGTGCAAACAGTTCCAAAGTTGCCACGTCGTGCTCAGAATAAAACAATCCAGAATCACCTCTGTCTCGGAACTTCTTTACACAAAGAAGAACCGAAATACTCAGACCCTTTCAAGAACTGCTCGGAATACTTACAAAGAGCACTCAAGAAATTTTTCTAAGTATTTCTTTTAAAAACGTTTTTCTGAGAACTTTGTTTTTCAAGTTGTTGTTGTGCTTTCTGAATGAGGCAAAACCTCTATTTATATGATTAGAAAATCATAACTATAAAATCAATTTAAAAACAATTAAAACCAACCATTTTTTAGCATTTAACTATATTCATCATACATAGAACCGGTTTATAACAGTTTTTTTTTTTTTTTTTTTTTTAAATAAAAAATAAAAAAATAAAAAATAATAATAAAAAACTGTAGCATTTGAATTCACAATTTTAACATGTATCGTTAGGTTCTCAATCATCTGTTATTTTAGGAATTTGAGCAGAGATGACAATGCACCTCACTTCCACACCTGTTGGTTAAGGGTTTGAATCCCACAATACGTATTTTACAAGTATGTGTGTGGAGTTTTCTCCGGTTAGTGGGAGTAATTATCTGGGCTGCACATGTATTGTTTGATCTTAACACGTCTTGACAGCCCTATTTAGATATTTTATGTGACCTGTAAATTGGCCACATGACTTGAATTAACACTATATTAATAGATTTTGTGTGATCTGGATAGTTAATTGGACAATCTTTAGTTTCGGTCTTAAGTTGTTAGGTTATCAATTTAGGAATTTTTTATTTTAAAAAATATAAATATAATAGTTTAGGAACTTAAAAATTCGGCACGATTTTTATAGGATATCATGATCTAGACAACTAATTGCGTAATTCAAAATTAAGCAAAATGTATAATTGGTTTAAAGGTTTATCTTTTATATGGGACCATTTCATGGTAGGTCTTTCAGTTGAATTTTTCAGACTCATTGCAATTCCAATCGACAGGATGTGTTTTGTAAGTAAACACACTTCCATTCCAAATAAACCCAATTCTAATAGATTCCCAGCCTTTTTTTTTTTTTTTTCTTACATACTATCCGTGACGAAATCAGGAAATATTTACAGTCCAGATTAAACTATATTATATAAAAAGTGTTTTCTTTTCGGTTTAATATTATAAAATCAATTCCTTATATATATATACACATATAGATTTTACGTATTATGAAAATTCACTATTAATGACTAGTTGAAATCGTTTAATCTAACAATTGAAATAAAATGAAGTGCACATTACCTCTTAGTAAAGATGGTAGCACACCTCCTTTCCACAAGTGATCAGAGGTTAGAGTCCCACAGTATGCATTTAAGTATGTGTGGGGAGTTTTCTCCCAGTTACATGTATTGTCTTTAATACTTGAAAAATAAAATAAAATAAAATGAAGTGAATCTAAATTGTGTAACCAAACAATCAGAATAAAATTAAGGATATATATATATTTTTAATAAATATATATTAAAATAAGGAAATATGCAAAACAAGCATAGAATTATATATTTTTTTAGAGAAAATAGCACTAAACACCATTAATTGGTGGGTAGAGTCCCAAAAAGATCATTCACTATTTAAATTGTTCCAAAATCACCATTTTGACAAAACATTATTCATTGGCAGCCATTCTGTCAAAATCTAACATAAAGCAACTGTTATATATGACATGACACCCATAAAGAATTCTATGAGTATTATTTTATGTATTTTGATTATTTAATTATATATAAAAAATAATTATTTGATTAATTTATTATTTTTATGGGCAATATTTGGGTGACTTCAAACTTATTATTATTTCCTGATTAATTTAGGGTGACATCAAACTTATTTCCTGATTAATCTATTATTTAATCATTTTTTTAAGCAATCAAATAAAATTTCATATTTCTAGTAGATGATGTTCCAAAGTGTGCCCACAAGCTTGCTCATGATGCACATACAAGATTATGATGCTCTATAAAACATTTGAATGGAGATATCGTTTACAGTTACTTGACAAGACTCACACAAAGCAGTCATACAAATCATGGATTGCAACAAACTATTTTCTTATTAAGTTATCCGGTCTCTGAGAGCTAAAGCAAAGAATAGGAAAAGGAATGAATATAATTGAAAAACTGACTAATTTGAAAATCTAAACACTCCAATGAGCAACCATATGAGCTACTGCGGTAAATGATGCTGGCAAATTTGCCTCAAATAAATGGGGATGCAACCATTTCCTTCAAAGAAATCTAGAGAGAGCGGAACCATAGTTTCAAAAGCCCATTTTTTTCGCTTACACAACTTAACTTCACCTGTTGGCCTCTTTAACAAAAGCAACTTCACCGGTTGTTGGTGATAATAGGAGATCAGTTTCAAGAATTTCAATTGATTCGTAAGGGGTAGTTGTTGATGGAGATTCGGTTCCCTTTTCTATACAATCATGGTATTCATGCAGCTGTTTAACAGTACTTGATGATTTTACAATATTGTCCGTTCTTGTTTTACTATTTTGACCTCTATTCTAACAAGTTATGACATAAACAAACGGACTTCTAACAGATTATGACATGAGCAAATGGACTTCAAACAATTAATGGCCAAAGTGGTAACAATTGATACTTTATTTATATGAAATGGCTAATTTGAGCCATTTTGAAAAATTAATAGCCATTTAGGGACTGCTTCACCAAATCAGTGGCTTTAAAAATCACTGACCCTATTTTTTAAAACCACGTAATAAGAACAATGTTTCGTCTCTAGTAGCTCTAGATATTTAATAATACTTTTATTAAATGTGATTGATTGTAAATTTTATTATTATTTTTTGATTTTAAGTTAGACTCAATAAATGAAATAAGTTATAGCACCCGAAACCATTTTCAAAATTTTACAAGGTAATTATCTATAATTTAATAATCATAAAAATTAAAATTAAAAAACATATATAATTTTTTTTTCTTTCTAGAGGGCTGTCCAGGCTATAGCCCAAGGCAACTCTCTAAGACATCCGCCCATGATACCACCCGCTGCAGTGACAGTTTGTAGAATATTTTCAGACCGAATGAGCACCCTTCACCACACTACTACAAAAATGTTAAAAGACATCACTAGAAGACACTAAAAGACATCGTTTTTTAGTAACTGATTTTGAAAAAGCCTTTAGACATCGGTTTTCCGATGTCTTAAATATTGCAGTTTCAAAAGACATCGGTTTTTAGGAAAACCGATATTAAAAACAAAACGTTTAGACATCGGTTTTTATAAAAACCGATGTCTTAAATATTGAGTTGAAAAGACAACGGTTTTTATTAAAACCGATATTAAAAAAAAACGTTTAGACATCGGTTTTAATACCGATGTGGATTCAAAAGCAAAAAAACGTTTAGACATCGGTTTTAATAAACACCGATGTGGATTTAAAAGCAAAATTCTACAATGCAAATCTTACCTATGTCCACATTCAAGTGCGCATCTCTAAAAATACTCAATGTTATTTGCTTAAATTTTGATACAAGAAAGTAGACATATAAACGAACACTTTTCAATCAGAAAATATTCCAAAAATCGATTTGGAAAAGTGTGAAAATGAGCGATGAAAACAGCTCACTTGCGGATTTGCGAATCGCTTCTGTCCTTTAACTGAATAATTGATCATAACTTTCAAAATACCGTCCGGAATTTTACGTTCTTTATACCGTTGGATTCGTATAAAAAAATCAAAGAACCAAACATGAACAAAAAAAATTATTTCCTTGCCAAAAGATACAGTTTTAAGGAAAACGTTTACACCAAAATATCTTCAATCACTTCTGACCTTTGACTGAATAATTGATCATAACTTTCAAAATACGGCCCGGAATTTTACGTTCCTTATACCGTTGGATTCGTATCGAAATATTGAAGAACCCAACATGAATGAAAAAAATTATTTCCTTGCCGAAAGATACAGTTTTAAGGAAAACGTTTGCACCAAAATATCTTCAATCACTTCTGACCTTTGACTGAATAATTGATCATAACTTTCAAAATACCGCCCGGAATTTTACGTTCTTTATATCGTTGGATTCGTATCAAAAAATTGAAGAACCCAACATGAACGAAAAAAATTATTTCCTTGCTGAAAGATACAGTTTTAAGGAAAACGTTTGCACCAAAATATCTTCAATCACTTCTGACCTTTGACTGAATAATTGATCATAACTTTCAAAATATCGCCCGGAATTTTACGTTCTTTATACCGTTGGATTCGTATCGAAAAATTGAAGAACCATCATGGACGAAAAAATTTATTTCCTTGCCAAAAGATACAGTTTTAAGGAAAACGTTTACACAAAAATATCTCCAATCGCTTCTGACCTTTGACTGAATAATTGATCATAACTTTCAAAATACCACCCGGAATTTTACATTCTTTATACCGTTGGATTCGTATCGAAAAATCAAAGAACCCAGCATGGACGAAAAAAATTATTTCCTTGCCAAAAGATACAGTTTTAAGGAAAACGTTTGCACAAAAATATCTTCAATCGCTTCTGACCTTTGACTGAATAATTGATCATAACTTTCAAAATATCACTCGGAATTTCACGTTCTTTATACCGTTGGATTCGTATCAACAAATCAAAGAATCCATCATAGACGAAATATTTTATTTCGTTGCCAAAAGATACAATTTTAAGGAAAACGTTTGCACAAAAATATCTCCAACAGAACACAAAACCACGCAACAAAAAATGAAATGAAAAATAAACCCACCAATAATTTTTTTTTATAAATATATATATGTTTGTAGTAGAAATTATAATTTTGATTAGTTGAGTAAATTTAAATTTATCAAACAAGTTTATTTTTTATTTATTTCCAACAACTCATATAGGTTATATATAAATATTGTGCAATTGTTAACACATCCAATCTTGTAGTCGGGCGGTTAAGGCTTACCACTTTGACTTTGAGGTTGCAAGTTCAACTCCCCATAACGACACAATTAATTCTCATTATTATCAGAGGGCGGGTTGGTTGGCTGTGATGGCTGGCCGGTGGCCGGAAGATAGGGTGGGCCGGCGGCAGTGGTCGGACGACGGAGGGTGGGGTTGGCTGGACGGTGGGATTAATTTTTGAAATACATCAGGGTTTCTAAATCGGTTTTAACTAAAACCGATGTCTTTTCTTTTGTTTTTACATCGGTTAAAAACCGATGTCTTTTGCCCTATTTTTCTAAATCACTCAAAAAGACATCGTTTTTAAAATTTTTGAAAAACCGATTTCTTCCATATAAAAAAACTGATTTCTTTTGTGTTTTTTGTAGTAGTGCCACTAAGTCACATTTTGACGGTGGTGATTTTCACAGATTTTCTACTTAGTAAGGTTTTTTCTTTTTTTCTTTCTTGTGTTTACTATTTTGGAAGTCATATTATTTGCTTTCATTAATTGGGTTTGGAAGCATATGCACCCACCTATTATGATAATTGCCTTGATTATTTTATAACCGGTTGTTTACATATATTTTAATGTGACAAGAACAATCTTATAGGATTGGAGAAGAGATTCTATACATCCTAATATCATACTGCATGGTGCATCTCTCATTTAAACACTGTATGTGGCATAAATACCACGTGGTAGAATCTGAAAAATTGCATACCATGTGGTAGAATCTAAAGAATTTGGATCCTCTCCTAAGTCCTAACTTCCTCACTTTTCAATGTTCTCACAGCTCATAGGTATTACAATGGATGGGTTGTCAGGATGTGATTTGTTTTTCATAGTCACTTTATCAACAACTAATCATATGCTTTAAAAATATGAGAAAATAACTGAGGTTAGGAGAGGATCGAGATACTAATCCGAACAAATGATGCACCACACATCACATTGAATGCATTAATTTTTTTTATTTTTTTTTAACGCGAATGGAATATTAGAGGTGTTAAACGGGTGGGTCAGGACCGACACTTGACTCAGACTTACGGATTGGTGTCTCCTTATAGCTTAGCTCATCTTTGAGCCTAGCAATTGGATGAGCTGGGCTTAGTACATTTAGGCCTGTCAACTCGATGGGCTGAACTTAACCGATTTTAACAAACCTGGCCACTAATGCAATACAAAGGCTACTGACTCTAGTACTTCAAGACCACTTCTTTAGCTAATTTAAGTTTCTTTTTTCTTTTATAAAAAAATATTAAAATAAATTTAGAATTTAGGAAGGAGACATGGCTTGAATAAAAAACCTCTTTGTGTAGGTACCAAGGTATACCACTAAACCAACCATATATGGTCATTTATGAGTATTTGTTTGTAACTTTTGTTAAGCGAGTTTCTTCAAATTTCGGTAATTCATTATAAATAGGCCGTAAATTTGTCAAAAGATTCATTTATAAGAGGTACTTGTAACGATTTTAATAAATATGATACTCTTTCTATTTAAAAAAATAAATAAATTATTTACTTCCAAACATTTGGGCACTTCCAATTTAGCAAAGTGGTGCGGTATTTACCCTCTCACATTTATGATAAGGCTGGAATACCACATTTGTCTGTTAAATTGTAAAGTTTTAAGTACAATTACTCTTGTCAGGTCGTGTCAGTCTCAGACCCCTTACACGATTGATGGAAATGGTTGTTCACTTAATTAATAATTATATATGTATATAAAAAACAAAACAAAACAAAGAAAGTCCATAATTGAACAATAATGGTGAAAAACACATCTTATCTTAGCTCAATGATGTAAATTTCTTTTTCCATATTTATGGTGGGAGTTTAGTCTCACCACAAACATTTATTAGTATATGCATAAATATTTCTCTTTAGTGTTTTGTGTAAGTAGATATTCGAACCGCTTGACCTGTTTGATTACGAGTTAGATATCTGGGTCGCGCAGGTAGGGATTGATCTATGGAGATCTGTAAGACCCGACTTGACTGACCTTTTTTTTTTCTTTCCTTGAAATTATATATAAATTCGGGGGTTTTTTTTTTGGGGAGGGGAGTACTGGAACCCACGACCTCATGGTGTAGATGTGAGGGGTTTACCATCAAACCAACCTCATCTAGTCGACATGACTGTTCAGTGTTTGATTTTTTTAAAGAAGAAAAACGATAATAGTGAAAATAGTGGGACAGTTTTGTAAATACCCATACTACCGCACTCGTGGGGGCATAAGCGTTTATTGGTTGGCACCAGATAGAGGATTGGATCCAATTCGTCTGTTTCTATTTACTATGATCAATGGATTCCGCAGTCATTTTCTTTTAAGGTTCAATCTCCTCCGATCATTAGGGAAAATGCTCTTGTTAGCTCGTTATTTTCTACCTCTGGGAGTTGGGAATAGGGTGTTGATTTGTGATTCTTTCTCCATTGAGGAAGTGGAGGCTATCTTAAGTTTGCCTCATGGGGTCTCTCATTCGGCTGATTCCCTGCTTTGGTACTATGAAGAGAACGGTTGTTACTATGTTAAAAGTGGATATAAGCTGGGTAGTCAACTTATCTCTCGTGATGTTCCTTCTGGTTCCTCTCATGTTGAGTGGTGGAAGTCTCTGTGGAAAATTTGTGTTCCCTTGAAGGTTAAAGTGGTTTTGTGGAAAACTTGCCATAATTGGATCCTTACGATGTGCAAGTTGGCTAGCAGGGGTATGCAGGTTGAGGTGTTGTGTCCTATCTGTAAGAAGGAGCCAGAATCAACTAGGCATGCTCTTTGGGGTTGTAGTGATGTGAAAATTTTACGTAACTCCTACTTTTACCTTAAGGATCTAGATTGGACAGGGGATATGCAATTTCAGGATTTCTTTCCATCTTTATTTCGCATCTTGCAGAAGAAGGAGCTGGAAATTGGGTGTGTTGTGTTATGGAGAGTTTGGTTCTAGCGGAACCATTTCGTTCATTCTTCCTCTTTTTTCAAGCTAGATGATGTTGTTGATTGGGCTACTGATTTTCTTGAGGACTTCAAGCGGGCTAAGTTGATTGGTAATTTCCCCAGTCTCTCTGTTCACTCTCTTTCTATTGATAAATGGAGAGTGCCTGAGGTAGGGTGTTTCAAGATTAACACTGATGTTGCATTAAGGGTGGCTAATGGGCTAGTGGGTACTGGGTTTGTTATCTGTGATCATGGCGGGTAGTTTGTTTCCTCATCTATGCAAAAGCTCATTGCAGGTTTCTCTCCCTTAGTGGCTGAAGCTGTGGCTATCTTAAAAGACCTTCGCTTCGCTATTGATTTTGGTTTCCTTCCGGCAACGCTTGAAAGTGATGCTAAAGGGGTGGTGAATCTGATCCATTCCGAGCCTTGTCCCTCTGCTGATATTGGCCTCATTATTAAGGACATTGTGGCTATATCCCATCAATTTGATATTCCTATCTCCTTTGTTCCTAGAAATGCTAATAAGGCTACCCATGCCTTAGCTAAGTTGGCTTTGTCGTCTCTTTGACGATTGTTTTTGGCTAGAGTCTGTCCTCCTTGCGTGAGATCCATCCTGTTGGATGATTGTATTCCTTAGTTTTGCTGGTTTACGAATTGTTCCTTTTCAAAAATAAATAATAAATAATAAATAAAAAAGTTTCAACAACCAATCTAAAAAAAAAAAAAAAAAAGCTGCCCCAAAACGGATAAAAACTGAAACTAGGAATATAAGAGAAACATTTATTTTCACCATATTTTCTCTTATTCTATATATTCTCCATATTTTCACTTTAACCCCTGATTCTCCAAAATTATGTCAATGCCCCTGAACTCCATAAATACCTGAAACACTTATTTTATCATATTAAATACCCAGTTTTACCCAAGAAGCAAGCACGAGAAGTAGGAATTGGGGACCTAAAAATAGGAACAAAAATAGTACAATCAAAAGGCATTAGAGCTTCTCGGATAAAAGGAAACAACAAGCCCACCCAACTCACTCATAAAACCTCTAATGTCACAATTTTCTCTCTCTTCTAATTTTTTCAATAACTCTCTCTAACTTGCAACTTACCCTCTCTAATTTCCAACGTTTTCTATCTCTCAAATTTCTCAATAACTCTTTCTCTCTTCTAAATTTCTCAATAATTTTCTCTCTATCTCAAGATTTATTTTCTTTTCCTCCATTTTGTGCGAGTTTTCAATTTTACATGATAAACTCTTTCAATTGTAAAAAACGAAAATATGATAAAAAAAACAATCAAAGTATTGAGAATGAATATATATTTTTTTTCTTCAAATATTAAAATAATTCATGGTTTTTGAGAACGGGGAGCTATTTGAACCCACGACCTCGTGGCGTAGGCATGAAGGTATAGTCCTATAGCATCAGACCAATCTCATATCGACTATTTTTTAAAATCCAACTAAGTTGCGTCCATCTTGGCAGTGATACATTCATAACAACATAAAACATCAAAAGGGAATTAGAAGTCAATACAATTTCATGCAAGGACAAATCCTGTAATTTCCACCACCACCAATACCACATCCAACCACAAGCCCAACTCTAGCCACCATTTCCACAACCCGTTAACACACAAACAAGTGGCACCCCAACCTCCACTTTCATCGCCACCAGCACCACCAACACCGACTATCCATTTGAAATTACAATATTGCCCTCCCATTGTTTAAAAAACAAAAACAAAAAACAAAAAACAAAAAACAAAAACAAAAAACAAAAAACAAAATGCAAAGCCCATTATTTAAAGTTAATGGTGGGGTGTGTACGTGTTGAGCCCATACGACGATGACATCAATTTCTCTGCACTCAGTGTCGACGTCTCTATTCATTACCAGTTGTCAAGGCTGATTCTGATGGTTGTATTCGTGGAGCTTCAGGTTGGTCTCTTTGGTATACATTTGTATTTTGGAACAACGATGTTTTAGTCTGAATTTGATGGAATATTTTTTGATTTAGTGGCTACTTTAGCTATATATTCTTCGTGAAAGAACCCTTCCGGTGAATGGAATGTGGGTTATAAAATGGTATATGAGTTCTTTACGGACATGTTGACTTCATCTTTAGCTTTAAAGTTGTAGTAAGCATGATACTCACGTAGTCCGGCGATATTGAAAATTGTTGTTGAATTCCTCATGGGAAAGAATTATCTTTGCTTCCCTTTTACTGCTAGATTGTATTTTCTCCTTTATGGCCTTCATGTAGCCTTGATTATGCAGACATTAAATTTTTTTAGAGCTATAATGACAAAGGGCCTATCGTAGATGATGTGGTAATGGTATGATGGAGAAGTATGGAGGGTTGCACTAGACACACAGAGTCTCGAGGATGAGCCAGATCATGGGAAACTTGCTGACTTTTCACCTCTTACTAATTATAGGTGTTAACCGCCAAAATTGGCGAAGGACCAAGGAAGAATTTTTCATCTCAACACAAGGATAATATAGAAGTACAGACACCATCCGGCTACCCCAACAAAGGCGGACTCCGACTGGTCCGAATACACACCCCCTCCAATGGGGTCCAGTCTGGCTTCTCCCCAGCTTCTCAAGGACCCCGCCAGCATCTTAACTCAAAAATATGACCGTGAGCCAGATTACTCACTAGAACTCACAGCGGGATCCAACCCAGCCATGACCGGGCTTCCTATGAACCCCGTAGCACCCCGACGTGGAGTTCCACTGAGCATCCCGCAATAAGAACCATGCAACACCCTGACGCGGAGTTCCACTGAGCATCCCGCTATAAGAACCCCGCAGCACCCCGACACGGAGTTCCACTGAGCATCCCGCTATAAAGCCAACTAGACATCCTCCTACATCATCAGCGGGATGCTTACTAGCTTGCACTTTCTGACATAGTCAGCCCGCCAAGCAAAAGGACACCAGGAAGCAAGATTCACGCGCCAAAAACTAAAAACTCCGTAAGAGATTCATCAAAACGCTGCCATACAGAGAAGAAATACTCTTTCCCACTCGAGAGTCATATTTTGAGTAGGTCAACACAGTAAGAATCCTACTGGGAAGGTAACGATCTGGTCACGAGATTGACTCCTCTTAGGAAGGAAAGACTAGATTTTAGACACATAACTCCGAGATTATCTCCAAAAAAGAAGAGGATCCTGCATTTGGCCAAACCTTAGACCGAAATTATAGGAGTGCATGGCAAGCAACAAGACCTATATATACAACTACCTATTTATCGGAAAGAGGACGGAAAATCTGGACAAAAAACCCTACAGTCAAATTCTACTTATCGACAAGCACAGATTCACCATCATCACCATCTCCATTACTTACCAAATCACCATACATTGCTGTAACCCCTAAATACATAGTCATATATCTATAATGCAAAGGGACGATCAATGAAAGCTTGTTTTTTGTTTGATTTCTAATATTCCATATCGTACTTGCATTGATAGGGACATAGTCGGTATCAAACTATGTGATACCCCTCCGACCAGGATCAATCTCGATCTTTGTCCTTTTAAAGTTGTTATTTGGAATTTCATCCCATTAACGATTTTCGGATAACACTTTTGGCGCCATATGTGGGAACCGTCCCAACCATTATTCAAAACAGCCTATTTTCAACCAAACTTATTTTAGAATGAGACTCCGATCCTCCCAGGGTTATCCTGAGCCATCAGGACTCCAGTCCATTGCTTCCACTGAAAGAGCCCAGAGGCGGGGTAAGGGCACCAGGAATGAGAATCCTCCACTAGTGCCCCACCGGTTGCAGGCAGTGTCCCTCAAGACCCCGCTAGGTAGGAAGTCAACCGAGATGTCTTAGAACAGCACGCTGCAACCTACGTAGAAGCTATCCGACTCCGGATGATAGCCCATGGGATCCCCTTTGAAGCAGTTGGGATCCCAAGAGATGCTGGCCCAAGTGTCCGGGTAGCGGTTTTTGACCGATTGGGTCCACCTCTCCCAGTCCGATAGACGAAACTCAGACCCAGGCTAGTGAAGTCCGCAATTGAGGTTCCTCCTAGGAGGATTCAGTCTCCACCAAAGCCAAGGGCAAAGGAGAGGGATCTGCATCCCGATTCGGAAGGAAGTGCCAAATCCCAAAGGAGCTCCAAAGAAAAGCGTCAGAGAGCTAAGCGAAATGAGGTAGTCATTGATTCAGAGTCTTCGGATGAAGAGGTTTCAGTAGCCCGATCCGAATCCAAAAAGTCTCAGCGCCTGGAGGATCAGATGACAAGGATGGCGAAAGAGTTGGAGCAGTTAAAGAAGGGAAAACATCAAGGAATCTAGACCCCTTGGGCGAGATGAATGCACCATTCCCCAAAAGAGTCAGAGAGGCAGGGTTGCCCCCCAAGTTCAGGATGCCTTCAGAGAAGTATTCTAGGACAGAAGACCCTGTTAGCCACCTGGACAGCTTTGTCCACCAAATGGAGGTTTAAAGTGCGACCAGGCTAGCCATGTGCAGAATGTTTCCTTCAACCTTAACTGACTGTGCCAAGAAATGGTTCAGAAAGTTACCACCAGGTAGTGTCGATTCTTTTTCTAAACTCACCAAAGCTTTCTGTGCACAGTTTCAGGGAATCAAACCCCGTCCCAAGGATCCTATCCTGCTGCAGTACATAGTTTAGGAGCAGGGTGAAACTCTGAGATCTTATGTTGAGAAATTCCACAAAGAGGTCATCCAGATGGGATTTTCAGCCCTTTGAAGTAGCAAAACAAAGCTCAATAGTTCCATCTAATAACCCTAGGAGTTCCAGCGCATTTCATCGCTATATCTCTAAAGCCTCCAATGGCCCAAACTCAATCTTGGGAGGTTTCAGCCGAATGGATTATGGTGGGTTTCTGCGCTGCTACAACGCAGCAGAACCTGATGATGAATGGTTGATAGCGCAAGATGGAAGTGAGTGGAAGCTGCCCAAGTGGTTAAAGCATTGTAAGATATCTTACTATCTTCCTCCCTACCAGGTCAACTTCATTAAACAACTGGAGTTGAGAAGAGCTTTTGGCCATGGATTTTGTCATTCAATCTCAAGTGCTTTTAAGCCTTGTGCTAAGCGAAATTAATTTACTAGAGTCTAGACTTTTTTTGCTTCTTCTTTTACTTGCAGTTTTATAGACATATTGGATCCTGTTAAATTTGCAGCCAAGTATATCTTTTGTTTTTATTTTTATTTTTCCATTATCAAAGTTGAATTATATTTTTAAATAAAGTCGTTATCTATTTGGGACCTATTATTTTTTATCCTATCCACATTTATTTATTTATTTTAAAATTATTATAAATTTGAAAGTTTTGATGTTGAGAAGGAAATATGACTGAAACTACAAATATCATTGATGTGGGTATGGGAGAATGACTGATAAAACACCACACTAGTGGCCTTAAAACATTGACATGTGCCATGATTTCTTAATTCTTAGCTTTTGCTTTTGGTATCGATCGTGATGGTGTTGCTGTTGGTTTTTTCGTGTTTCATCAATATTCCAAGCGGAAATCTCAATCCGGTGGTTGGTTGCTCGGTGTTCTTTTGTCAGCTGTTTGTTCCAGTTCAAAATCAAAAGAAACAAAATATATCTTTCAACAAAAAAGTGCAGAAAAAAATGATGGTAGAGTAGTTTTCTGCTCAAAAGTTAATATTTTGTTTTCTGCTTTCATTCATATGATTTCAGAAGATTTAACCAGATTATATACCGGTTTTGTACAAGGCATTTCTGATCGGTCTATTTTCTATACATGTTTTAGGTCCCCATTTCCTTTTATTTATGCTTTGTTCTCGAGTAAATCAGGCATTTTATGTGTTTGTTGAGCATGCGTAGGTCATAATCTATTCAAGAGGTCTCAGGTGTTATTTTGGAGAAAAAGAGCAAAAAGATGAATTTCGAGCCTGTGCAGAACAGCTAGATTGTGGGACATATTATCTCTAAGCTCCAATTGAATTATGTGTCCTACTACCTATGGATTGAAAGCCCCAGAAGTGTAGTTTTTGGTGCACTTTTCGGATTGCAATTCTAATATTCCTAAAAGAAGTTATGCCCGTTTTAGTACCCGATGGTCAGCTCAGTCATAATTCCGCGAATACTTATGGGATTTATTTTGCAAGTTGTTGAAACAAGAAATATTACCTTCTTGGAGTGTGGGAGTCTTTGGAAGCAAGTAGACATCTAATCCTTATCTTTCTTCAATAATGTTAGGAAATTATAGCAAGTATAAATCCTATTTAACAAATATTTATATCTCTAAACAGGTTCAGTAAGATTTACTTACAACAGAGATACAATTAAAAATTATCTAGTAACCTAACTCAGTTCTTTATATTACCAGATATGCAATGAGTTAACAACAGATTGAATCTAAGCCTATAAACATTTAGATTTAGGTAAATATATTCAGATCTAAGTTACTCATGCATCATCTAAAGAACTACAGAAAATAGATCATCTATACATGCAAGATCTAAGAAGATAAAGTAGTATAAAATAGGCAGTAAAGTAAAAAACACAAGATATATAGTGGTTCAGCCAAGAATAGGCCTACATCCACTTTGAGCCACTCAGAAGAGACTCTATCACTATGTGGTGTCTTTATAGCTTTGAACTACACAGATCTATTCAAGATCTACCCTCAAAAGAAGCCCAGAAGCCCAGATAAACAAACGCTCAACCTATTCAAACCCTAACCTCTCAAACTCACTTCTGATAATAACCCAGAAACACACAAGAGTTATATCAGAAGAATCACAACACACAGAACTCTATTTTTCTCTTCTAACTCTCTCGTAAATTCAAAGCAGAGAACCCAGATATTCAAGATAAATACTAAGAACATGAAGAACACTTGAGAGAAAAAACAGAATTTGTAAAAGAGAAGAAAACCCTAAAATCAGAATTGTTTCTCTCTCTCTTCATCTCTTCGTTTATATAGTCCTTAAGAGATAAGGTACACATCAGCCAAGCAGAACCAATCACATCATGACAACTCAGCCAGCAATCCTGACTTGGCATTTTAAGTGATCATATAAGGTAAGTGAAACACTGCGTTTTGGCTTTGGGCCTGATAGGGAGCACATTGCATTTGGGCCTCTCCTGGCTTCAACTACTCTTATCATTGGGCTTCAAACTGATGGGCTAACTAAAACTTTGCAAATAAATAATCAATTTGGATGGATTATGAAAGAAATATAATCTCAAAAAGGTAGAGTTCTAATGGGGAATTGATTTCCTTGTTGTTTAAGGACATGGTTTAGCATTTACACCTATTTAAACCCCATTTGAACCTTAATTTAAGGGTGAACCCGTAGCCCAGCCGGGGCATCGTCCCTCATCACACCACCACCATTGTTGCACTTGAAAGGTTAAAGAAGACACTCATGGGTTTTATCAACTCTTTCTTCTCTTTTTTAATCTTTTCATGTGTAACTAACTCCATACTAGGGAATCAATGTGAACCTCTATGAATTCTCTTTGTTAGAATTGATTATATTTCCATTAATTCAAGTTTTGATTTATTCAATTCATTCTAGATCTTAATTCTTTATTTGTGTTAATGCATGATTATACACTGGCATGAATTTAGAGTTTTGATAATTGAACAATTAAGTTTTGAGTGTTGATTTACATGCAATCTTAATTAATATTCAATTGAATAGGTAAAACTGATCTTGGCATTGATTTATGCAAGTAGGTTTTGGTTCATTAGTTCTTGCAGTTAATGGGTTCTCGGTTGTAGTTTACGCCATTGATTTATGGGTAAATTATAATTAAGAACACTTGATTCATCCCATGATCATACAGTAACAATCTTACTTAATTAAGATAAGAACGATCCCTTAACTTGATAAATATCTTTTATCAAAGTCGATTCGAAACATTGAGTAAACATAGTTGGGGAGCATTGATGACCTAGTTCTCTCACCTTTTGATCACATCCATAATTTCTTGTTATTCGCTTTTAATTAATTTAGTCTCTTAGTTTAACTCAATTCACAACAATCTCAAATCTCTAGGTTACTTGTAGTTTCATTAAAATTAGAATTAGTTATAATTAATAAATCACTTTTCCTCGTGGGAACGATCTCTACTTTCCCCTGTATTTATCTCACGATTTGTGCACTTGCGAGTTAGTATTTTATAACACGATTTTACACATCAAGTTTTTGGCGCCGCTACTGGGGATTAGTTGAATTTATTGATTATTTCTAGTTAATAGTTTTAGTTTTTTTTTTTTTCTAGGTACAATGGACTTTTACGAGTTTTCTTTGAAAGAGTTTGCAGATTTCTCCCAAGAGGTGAAAGAGTTGAAAGGCGAGTTTGCCCAACGCATGCAATTGATGAGGTTCAAAATCGAACAATGGGATAAAGCTTTGGAGATCATGAAGAATAAAGAGCTCGAGAGTATTGAAAGGTTGGCCAAGGCCGAGAAAGAGATCAGGAGGTTAACTGAAGGAGTGACCCCGTTCTTCAAGGATGGTAAGTGAAAATGCCTACAAGGTTATACTAAACAACCTAGAGGGGGGGGGGGGGGGTGAATAGGTTGACACACTAGTTTTAAAAACTCTTTCGTGACTAGTGACAAAACCTTGGTGAGCATACAAATTGACCTTTAACAAGATTGTTATGAGAAAACAATTAACACATGTATGCTCAATTCACCACCCTTAGTCTACACAACATATATTAATAAACCATGTATCTCATATACAAGTATATTCAATGAAGTACACATTCCACAAGTTGTACTTAAAGTATTACAATATAAGAACACTACAACTTGCTAGAGAAGAAACTATATTAAACTTAATACAAATAATTCTTGTATTTACAATAGTGCCCAATATGTACAATAATCAATCAAAGAATACCTATACACAAAAATCAATGAATAAAAGAATTATATTTACAATTATGATCAAAATGGATATGCTTGCAAATCACACTTTACAAAATCTTGTTTCCAAATACGTCACAAGTGAAGATTGTACTACAAGATTAAAACATACACAAAAACAAATATAAAAGATAGAGATAGAAAGAATTAACACACGGGATTTTTTAACGTGGTAAAACCTCCAAGGAGGAAACATCCACGGGTTGAATTACAACCATTGGGTACTTATATATATTTGGAAAGTAAATTAGAAATTCCACAAAATGACCAATCCTAGTCACCAACCCATGTGGAGTCTATGTTTACCCAATCCCTATTGGAAGATACAAAATCCCTCAATGATGTAAACCACCACATATTGGAACTCATACCAAAACCACATCGTTGGAAGATTAGAAATTCCTCAAGAGTGCATACACATCCCATGTACCCCGCTCTATCGGACTCTATGTCTAACCAAACACCCGAGCCTACCAATATATAAGCCAACTCTCTATATAAGGCACACGTGCCTCTAGAAAGCCTCCCATGCATGACTATCCAAGTCCTCCCGACTCTAGCCATGACTTCTTGCTTGTCTATCCAAGTCCTCCCGACTCTAGACAAGACTTCTTGCTTAACTATCCAAGTCCTCCCGACTCTAGGCAAGACTTCTTGCTTGGCTATCCGAGTCATCCCAACTCTAGCCAAGACTTCATGCCTTTTACAAGGACTTCCTAGTGTGATCATGTGAATGCAAGTGATGCAATCAATCAAAACAACATAGAACATGTGATCAATACATTCCATGGAACAAATAGATCTAGAGATGTGAAAACACAAGCAATAGAAATCTAGATGCAAAATTATGAATGAAAACCTAGAGCATGTGAATACAATTAACACATAAAAACTACTAGATTCATTTATACAAATAACACTTGAACAAATCATATACATGAGGCACAAGTTCAAGATGTTATAAACATACATATAAATGCTAGAATCACAAAATGTATTCAACAAGTATTCTAGTCAAAGATCTAGAGATAGGAGATATGTTAAAAACAAATCAATCCTAAAATATCTCTAAAAACACATATAAAGGCTCTAATCCTAGACATCATCAATCATGGATCAAAGTCACATAGAAAGGATTATTAATCATAAACTTGATCAATCAAGTCTCAAACAATCCTAGATATCAATCTAATCACAATACAACTCCCAATCATGTTAAAAACAAAGAATCCAAGATTCTAGTCAACATGTGTCTCTAATTAGACTATTCAATTAGATTGATTATGAAGCTATCTTTCTCTATAGCATTTACTAAACAAACATATACATATAGAAGAAGAAACCCCAAGCAAATTGGAGGTTAAAAAAGATGAAATCACAAAGTTATGAACTCTACCTCAATTACAAGAGCTGGTTCGATTTTCTGAGGAGATCTGTCAGAAAATCAATCAAACAGCTGCACAACCACTTGGAAAAGGTAGAGGACTTGAATACGAACAATCTCCAACTTGAATCACTCAATTCCGACTCCGTATGAGAAAGTTATGGTGTTTGGAAGTTGAGAAAATTTGGGAGAAAATCATAGACGGGATTTCACACTTTTTCTTCTTGGAAAAGAATGGAGGGAAATGGAGAGATTTAAAAGGAATTGAAGGAGGGGCAAAATTGTCCAAATTTTAAGGGGACTTCAGACAGCCCACGTGTGGTCAGCGTGTGCCACACGTGGTCCACACGTGGCCACCCTTTGCTTGGCTTTTGGCCGAGCAACCTCCTCGCGCACCTCTCACGTTCTTCAGCCGTATTCGGGCATCCGAACTCCGAATTCGAATCCGTTTTCGGATTATGAACTGTGACTCCCTCACGCACGACGAAGACTATGAAACTTTGACAAAAGGTTGAGAATTCATCTCGGAAAACGACGACGAACACAACTCAACAAATGAGAACGAAAAGTAGCGTAGCTACATCGTTTGGACTCGAAACTTAACGTCTGAGTAACCGAAATGACTGGGACTCAATAAGGAATCAAATAAGACCATGTTCAAGTCCAAAACACAAGAAACACAAACATACAAACACAAGTTCACATATGAATGCCATTTCCTAGACATAGTCCTAGAACATGCAACTCTAAAATGTATGAGCATTTGAGTACAATGCATGAGCATAGAAAATCATGTGAATGTGTTATATAAATGGCGCACAACAATGTAGTGACACATATGAATGATTTGTCTGTGTGTGCCTATGCCTTGTAATAGGAATGAGGTCGATTTTACCTTTGATGAGCAATGAAGCTAATTTCCTCTTAACAAGCCATCATCTTGCATGTACCGTAGTCAAATATTTCTTTGATGCTTTGTATCATCATCAACATGACCACATAAACATTTACAAGATAAACACGTTTTGATATGGAATATATGCCAACAACAACCAAAAACCTAACAGTAAGCTTGACGAGAGTCGAGAAGAGTCCACTGCCCTTGTTACAAAGGTTGAATTCAAACTAAAAAGGAAGAGAATGAACAAAAAGAAGGTGCAAGATTCATCTCCAGAAAATATACATCAGCAAGATAAACTTCCAAGTTTCATTCCCGTTTGCCATTACTACAATGTGAAGGGTCACATTCACCCTTAGTGTTTCGAATATATAAAACAATGCAAATGGAGGAATGGGAGCTACAATCATGGGAGTAACCGGGTAAAGCAAGTATGGTGGAACTATTCGGTTGAAGAAGAGCGGCGATGATTACATAGTCATTAAGTTGCCACCGGTAGAGGAAATAAAGAGTCTACCGAGTTGGAAGAGCCATAGAGCTAGCTTGCATCTCTCTTAGACGTCAAATAAATCGATTGGTGGGAGGCAACCCATCTAGGTAATTTCTTTTTAATTTTTGTTCTAGTTTTTAGTTTTTAGTTTTCTTTCTTTTGTTTTGTGTTTCGAGTTCTTGTCTTCCATGCTTTTCCTTTATTCGTTGTTCATGCTTATAATGTCATGCAAACATTGAGGATAATGTTTAGATTATGTTTGGGGGGTGTGAATTCGTGTTTGTTTGATTTTTCGATTCTTTGACAAATCTGCGAAAAAGTGACCCCCTGTTTTGAAATTTTTTAAGGAAAACGTTTTGTTAAAACTGTATTGATTGGTGAGGAAGTAAAATTTTCCTTCCATGTTGTCTTCTTCATTTTTTTGATACAACAATATAAAGAATGTAAAAAATTCAGGGCAGTGGTTTAAAAGTTATGAATGTTTCTTCGACCAAATATCATGGGCAATGCCCTGTGTTGCGAAATGGTGTGTGCACTGTTTTCGTTGTCTGTTTTCTCACCTTTCCAATGCAAATTTTAAAATATTTTCTAAATGAAACGTGTGCGTTTTCATGTCTATTATTTTATATTACAATTTGGTTAACGTTTGTTGAGTCATTTAAGAGATATGTGAAAATGCCTATAAGGTTATACTAAACAACCTAGGAGGAGGAGGAGGAGGAGGGGGGGTGGGGGGGGGGGGGGGGGGGTGGAATAGGTTGACACACTAGTTTTAAAAACTCTTTCGTGACTAGTGTCAAAACCTTGGTGAGCATATAATAAACCTTGAACAAGATTGTTATGAGAAAAACAATTTGCACAAGTATGCTCAATTCACCACACTTAGTCTACAAAACATATACCAAGAACCAATGTATCTCATATACAAGTATATTCAATAAAGAGCACATTCTACAAGTTGTATTATGAATATTACAATGAAAGATCACTAAGTAAAATATTACAACTTGATATAGAATATTGTAAGATACAAAGTTCAAACACTTACAAGATACAAGAAACAAATGTAGATTCAACAAACAATGTGTGCATCTCTTTCTTTATCAATAACATGTTTACAAGGATGTGAGAAATTTAAGATAATAAACAAGTTATATAGAACAAACATACAAATATAAAGAGATAGAGATAGAGACATTTGACACATTGATTTTTACATGGTAAACCTCCGAAAAGGAAACATCCACGGGTTGAAATACAATCATTGGGTACTATATATATTGGAAAGTAAATTAGAAGTTCTACAAAATGACCAATCCTAGATCACCAACCCATGTGGAGTCTATGTCTACCCAAACCCTATTGGAAGATACAAAATCCCTCAATGATGCGAAACCACCATATATTGGAAATCATACCTAGCCAACATCGTTGGTAGATTAGAAATTCCTCAAGAGTGCATACATATCCCATGTACCTCGCTCTATCGGACTCTATGTCTAGTCAAACACCCGGGCCTACCAATATATAAGCCAACTCTCTATCCAAGGCACACTTGCCTCTAGAGAGCCTCCCTTGCATGACTATCCAAGTCCTCCCGACTCTAGCAATGACTCCTTGCCTGTCTATCCAAGTCCTTAAGACTCTAGACAAGACTATCCGAGTCATCCCGACTCTAACCAAGATTTCATGCCTTTTACAAGGACTTCCTAGTGTGATCATGTGAATGCAAATGATGCAAATAATCAAAACATCATAAAACATGTGATCAATACATCCTATGGAAACTAGAAATAATCAATGAGCACACAATGTATATTTTTCTAGTTTATGATCCAGAACATGACACCACACAAAATGATGCATGAGCATATGAAATGTATGGATAAGGTACACTCCATGAAGATCTAGACATAGGCAACAAAGCACACAAAATAAGGTTGTCTAGACCTTAAACATGAACAATAATCTAGAGCATGCAAAACACCTAAAACATGCCAAATCCTTGATTCTATTCATGTTACTAAAGCTTGAAAACAAAGCATGATCATTAAGCACATATTCAAGACTTTAGAGCACAAACAACAAAGATGCCAGAATGACAAGATATGATCAATGAATATTCTAGCAAGTACTTAGAGCAAATATATTCACAATAATCAATTAAATCCTAATTAGCTCTAAATACAAAATCATATGTGCTAATCCTAGAATTATTCAAATTAAAGGATCAAAGCACATTTCAAGGATTATTAATCATAAAATGATTCAATCAAGTCACAAATAATCCTAGATATCAAACTAATCACAATACAACTCTCATTCATGTGAAAAACCTAGAATCAAAAAAACTAGTCCACATATTTCTCTAATTAGACTTTTGATTAGGTTAGATTGTGAAGCTATCTTTCTCAGTAGCATTCACCATACATACACATACATATAGAAGAAGAAATCCCAAGCAAATTGAAGGTTACAAAATAAGAAATCACAAAGATAAAGTCAATACCTCTCCATCACAAGCTGTCATGATTTTCTGGGTAGAACACCTTGAAAACTCAATGAAATGACTGCAAGATTACTTGGAAAAGGTAGAGTACTCAATTACAAACAATCTCCAACTTGAATCACTCAAATCCAACTTCGTATGAGAAAGTTATGGTGTTTGGAAGTTGAGAAAAATTGGAGAGAAAATCTGACGAGATTTCTAACTTTTTCTTCTTGAAAACAAATGGAGGGAAGAGGAGATATTTAAAAAGGAGGAGAGAGAAGGGAATTTTTGACCAATCAGAACAGGCCACATTAGCCCTGGGCCATGTGGGGCGCATGGGCCACACGGGACCAGAGGGCTGGTCTGGCCGTGTGGCACACGACCTCCACACGGGTTGGCCTAGCCAAGGCCAATGGCCATAGTTGCTTCTCTTCGCACCTCGCACGTTCTTCGACCGTATTCAGGCCTTCGAACTCTGATTTCGAATCCATTTTCAGATTATGAATTGTGACTCCCTCATGCACAACAAAGACTGTGAAACTTTGACAAAAGGTTGAGAATTCTTCTCGAAAAATGACGACGAACACAACTCAACGAATGAGAATGAAAGTAGCGTAGCTACATCGTTTGGACTCGAAACTAAATGAATGAGTAACCAAAATGACTGGGACTCATTAAGGAATCAATTGGGATCATGAAAAAGTCCAAAACATAAGAAACACAAACAATCAAACACCAATTCATATATGAATGCCATTTCTTAGACATAGTCTTAGAATATGTAACTTTACAATGTATGAGCATTTGAGTTCAATGCATGAGCATACAAAAATATGTGAATGTGTTATATAAATGGTACACAATGATGTAGGGACACTTATGAATGATTTGTGTGTGTATGCCTATGCATTGTAAGAGGAATGAGGTCAATTATACCTTTGATGAGCAATGAAGCTAATTCCCCTTATCAAGCCACCATATTGTATGCATTGTAGTCAAGTCTTTCTTTAAAGCTTTGAATCATCATCAATACAACCACTAAACAATACAAGATAAACAACGTTTTGATATGGAATATATGCCAACACAAACTAAAAACCTAACAATATGCATTAAATAACAAACGTAAGTCGATTTCAAAAGTCACCAGTTTTTGAATTTTCGTCCTCCATGTTGAGATGCTTCTTTTGTGTGCTTTTAGAGCCATAATATATGCTTTATTCACTAAGTTTAAACTAACTTCTTTCCACTTAGAGTAGTGCATTGCATTTTTCAAAATTTATGACATGCTCTTGATGTGATAATAGATAGGAAGCTTCATTGGATTGCCATTATTAATAGCACTGGAGACTATCCTTGTGAGTTCACTAAGCTAAAAAGTGTACATAAATGACATGATATGAGGGATGATTTGTTTCCACTCTTTAAACACTCAATAGAATCTTAGCATTAGATTCGATCTCTATAGGTATTAAAAGAACAACTCTTATAAAAAAAGATATCACATATGGACTTTGCTCTTGATTTGATTGAACCATTAGAAGTGATATAGACAATGGGTGCTTGAACTCACTTAAAAGGCCTTAAATATTTCCTACCCTTATGTGTGTGCTCCATAGCCCTATTTGAAGCCAAACACTCTAAGCCTCTTTCTTTCATCACCCACATTAACTTAACCCCAATAAATCATAATTTAGCCATACCTTATAGCTTGGGATCATATAGAGGAAGTGATGAATTAAAATGATTGAAGGGAGTTCGAAATGGGTGACTCGTGATGTGCATGTACCAATGACAAAACAAGAAGACAAACACCAAAATGGTGTTAAGAAGAAATGTATTGAAAAGTTGTTGTACTAATAAAAAATAAAAAGATAAATGAATGAGATGATGAATCAAATAAAAGGGAAAATGAATAGAGATTTACAATGAAGTGATGAGAAATCAAAGTCAACTCAAGAAGGAGGATGAACAAAAATTGTTAAGAAGCCTAGATGCAAGTGGAATGAAGAATTCAAAGAAATTCGGCCGAGTATGAAGATTGCCGAAGAATTTCTTGATATGATCCTAGGTTTGTTTGCTATCCTTTTCTCGTTCTTTCTTAACCTTCACCCAATGGCCCTGTTACAACCAAAGAAAATGCCTAATTGATCTTTTGGGGATGCTAGCGCGAGAGTAAGGTAAACAAGTGCTCTATCTTGTTCTTAATGTTTGATTCTTTTCATAAGATCTTTTGCATACAAATCAAACGTTCTTTCAATGATATACTGGTTTTACATATGATTCCAGAAGAATCGGCCAGATTATATACTAGTTTTGTACAAGGTATTACAACTATACACATGTCTATATTTCATCCATATAAACCAACCCAAGTTAAACTTAACGTAACTCTAGTTAATTAACCTAATAAAATAATTTATATATTTTTGTTAACTAAGTAACAACACAATATATTAACTTCAACACTCCCTCTTAATATGTTGTGCTTGAACTCCCAAAGCTTCACTAAGTTGCTGGAATTTCTCTCTTGGAAGTGCCTTGGTTAGTATGTCTGCAATTTGATCTTCAGACCTACAAAATTCAAGTTGAATTTCTCTATTTTCTGCAGCCTCTCTGATGAAGTGATGCTTGAGTGCAATGTGCTTGCTTCTACTGTGATGTAATGTATTTTTGACCATGGCAATGGCTAATTTGTTATCACGGAATATTGTTGTGCCTCCCTTTTGCTTCTCTCCAACATCTTCTAGAATTCTTCTCAACCAAATGGCATGAGATGTTGTTAAAAAAACAGAAACATATTCAGCTTCAATTGTTTGATTAAAATGGATAATTCACATAATTGGCTATAAATTAATGGGATTAGTTTTTAGGAGTAAAAACTTGGTAATTCTCATTAACCACTAATCTAATTATTAAAGAGTTTAATTACTTAGATTTGTAGGGTCCTTTATATTTATTAGGATTAATTTGATTTAGCCCATAATAACAATTGACCCTAATAATGTGTTTAGTTTTAATAGTTAAAACTTGGTAAATACACATTTAATAATTCTAGTCTTAGTAAATAGTTTACATAGATTAGAATTATCACTAATGAACTAGATTTTTAAGAGTTAAAAATCGAATTAGTTTATTAGCTATTGGAATAGGATTCTAATAATTTGTGATTAATGCACTTGACGCTTAGATTGAAATTAGCCGTTTAATCTAGTTTAATCTAGGTGCATTAATATTAATAGAAAACCCTTATTATAAAATAGTGAGTGGGAGAGGGATATATGACATTATATCCCACGGTCTCCATCATTAGTTCAACATCGTAAGATTCGAGTGGGGCCTCGTGACGGCTTTGTTTTCGTCCTCCTTAAGGAGGGTTTCCATAAGAATCAATATCAAGGTTGACTTCCTAACGGATATGATTTCTGAGGGGATTTCGGGATTGACTGACCCTAAGGCGGCAATTCTCGAGTTAAGCTCATGAGATCTGAAATGATGGGTTACGCTCACAAGGTTTTAATTAAATTGGTTAATTATAAACCTCACTGAAATATACGATGGTTGAACGTTAGAGGAATAAGAGTTATTCTGGTATAACATTTGATTGAGAATGTCTCGATCCAACATGCAAGAATTTGATTGATCCTAAGGTAGCACTTGCTTGTGGTACGTTGGATTGTCGTGGCGTAGTAACACTTTTTAGGGTTGTTCTTGTTCATTAAACATTTTCATGTATCATGTTTAATTTTATGCTGAACATTCGCACATGTTTTGAATGTATGAATGAATGAATTCTTTATTTATGTTTTTTCAGCCATGTCAACTGCACTATTACAAATCATAGTTAGTAACAAATTAATTGGTGATAACTACACTAAATGGAAACACAATATCAATGCAATTTTGGTCACCAAGGACCTTAAGTTTGTGCTTACGAAGGAATGTCCTCCAATACCTACTGCCAATGCCACACGAACTGTTCGTGAGGCATATGAGAAATGGGTCTCATCAGATAAGAAAGCCTGAACATATCTGTTAGCAAGTATGACAGACGTGCTTGTCACAAAGCATGAAGTAATAGGTACTGCATTTGAAATAATAGAGTCATTGTAGGCTATGTTCGGGCAACCCTCTGAGCAAAAGCGACACGAAGCTGTTCGTTCCGATATGCTCGCTCGTATAAAGGATGGTACATCAGTTCGGGAACATGTCCTGAACATGATGTCCTACTTCAACATGGCAGAAATCAATGGCAGGGCCATTGATGAACCTAGTCAGGTGAGCATCATACTGACGACTCTTCCGAAGAGTTTCGATCAGTTCAAGAACAACTATGGGATGAACAAGCTTAGGTTCAGTCTCACACAGTTGCTCAATGAGCTCACTACTGATGAGCGTCGTTTGTGTACTCAACAAAATGATATTTAAATGTGATCTTTTAGAAAACCGATTTTCACCACTTAGATAGAAATTTAGTAAAGTGGCAAGTAGGATTCGTTCCACAGGGAATTAGAGTGATTAGTTGAATAAATTAACTAATCTATATGCAATAAAATAAATCATAAAAATATGGATGAGTGAATGGGTTGTCAAGCCATCAAACATACATGAAAAATAAACCTAATAAACTAATAAAAGAATACTTAACAAATCTAGATAAGATAAATGGAATTAATAATTAAGAGAATAGCTAGGGAATTAATGGGATCACAAATGAATTACAGGAAATGCTTATCAAGCTACCTTAATGAATGAATCTCGTAAATGTTAACCAATTGATTTCTAAAATGTGTTTGGGCCATTATTATGAACCCTAAACAACTTCCCACTGCAATGTTACAATTAAGAAAAGGGGGTCACGGTGGGATCGATTTGTTACAATTAACGGCTTAGATTATCGCGGTTGATATACCCTCCGAAAATCTATCCTATTTACTAAGTTCTCAATCCATCAAGGTTGTCAATCCAATCAAGATTATATAACAATTTATCCTAAACAAGATTATAATCAACTAGTGGGTATACATGTCAATTATATAATGCATAGAATCTAATTATAAAATGAATAGAACACAAATAGAGATTAAAAATATATTAAAGCTTAAGCAAATCCCAATCCAAATATTCTCACATCAAAACCCTAGAAAGGGGATTTAATTACACATATTACAATCAAAGGGAAGGCAAGTAAAAGATCAGGAAATCACCCAAGGGCCACCTTTTGTAAGCTTGATCCTTTCTTTACCTTTGATGCTCATTGTGTAAAGAGTGGATGATGAGGAGGTGTCTAGATAGGTGGAGTCAAATGGGAAGTGACTAAGGAGATTTGTGGAGAAGATGGGAAGAAAATGAATGATTAGGGGAGGTAATCTAGATGTTAAGTTTAGGTAGGAGAGAAAATGGAGAGAAAAGGAATGGTGGAGAAAGGAGGTTTCTTAGTGGTCAAGAGTTGTTCAAAAGGGGAAAATAGTGATGTATTTATAAGTGTGAAAAGCTAGGGTATGAAATGGGTATGAAATGACAAGAATACCCCTCTTGAATGCCAACACTGGAATTCCAACGTGGTCGCCACTTGTCCTTCTAGGTCGCCATAAAAACCATCTTTCTCGCCATCTAGCAAGTGGTGACCATGAACAAATGGTGTAGAGGTTGCCACTTGCACCTCAAGGTCGCCATGGCGACCATAAGTGGCGACCCTCAAAATGTAAAGAGGTCGCCACTTGCAACATCAAGGTCGCCATGGCGACCTTGCCTTGTTTGTGAGAGGTCGCCATTTGTAGAGGTAGGTAGCCATGGCGACCCACCTAATGCTTTTGGAGACTTTTTGTCGCCATGGCGCTCAAGTGGTGACCAAATGGCGACTTTCTGATGAGTTGAAGAATCCTCTGTCGCCATGACGCCCATGTAGCGACCTCCTTATGTCTAAGTGGCAAAAATGCCATGTTTCTTCCCATTTGTGAGCCTTTTTGCACCCAAGTTCTTCATCTTCTTCGCAAATGCCCTTGAGTTCTAATAAAACCTGAAACACTTGATTTAACGACATTAAATACGGGGAAACGCCCGAGAATCAAGCATAAAGAGACGGGAATGAGAGACAAAATCATATCAATTTTAGTTCGATCAACTACCTTTTAGTCCTTGACTAAGGACAGCAAGGGCAGGATCGATGAGGCAAATGTTGCTGAACCATCTTCCTCTAATAACAAGAAGAGGAAGAGGTCTGCTGGGAAGGCGAAAGGTAGGCCCAAACCCAAGAAAGCCTAGAGCAAAAAGAAATGCCCCTCCATCGACAAGAGCAAAGGAAAATGTTTCCATTGCGACAAAGTCGGGCACTGAAAGAGGAATTGTCCTCAATATCTGGAGGAGGTAGCCAAGAAGAAGAAAACGAAAGGTAAAAATGATTTACTTGTTCTTGAGTCATGTTTAGTGGAAGATGATTCTTCACCTTGAATAGTTGATTCGGGGGCCACTAACCATATTTGTTCTTCAATGTAGTGGACTGATTTTTGGACACAGCTTTAGGAGAGAGCCTTCTCTATGCGTGTGGGGTCAGGGGATGTCGTGTCATGATGTGAAAATTTTACGTAACTCCTACTTTTACCTTAAGGATCTGGATTGGACAGGGGATATGCAATTTCAAGATTTCTTTCCATCTTTATTTCGCATCTTACAGAAGAAGGAGCTGGAAATTGGGTTTGTTGTGTTATGGAGAGTTTGGTTCTGGCGGAACCATTTCGATCGTTCTTCCTTTTTTTTTAGTCTGGATGATGTAGTTGAATGGGCTACTGATTTTCTTAAGGACTTCAAGTGGGCAAAGTTGACTGGTAATTTCCCCAGTCTCTCTGTTCACTCTCTTTCTATTGATAAATGAAGAGTGCCTGAGGTAGGGTGTTTCAAGATTAACACTGATGTTGCATTAAAGGCGGCTAATAGGCTAGTGGGTACTGGGTTTGTTATCTATGATCATGGTGGGTAGTTTGTTGCCTCATCTATGCAAAAGCTCATTGCAGGTTTCTCTCCCTCAATGGCTAAAGCTATGGCTATCTTAAAAGGCCTTCGCTTCGCTGTTGATTCTGGTTTCCTTCCGGCAATGCTTGAAAGTGATGCTAAAGGGGTGGTGAATCTGATCCATTCCGAGCCTTGTCCCTCTACTGATATTGGCCTTATTATTAAGGACATTGTGGCTATATCTCATCAATTTGATATTCCTATCTCCTTTGTTCCTAGAAATGCTAATAAGGCTACCCATGCCTTAGCTAAGTTGGCTTTGTCGTCTCTTTGACGATTGTTTTTGGCTAGAGTCTGTCCTCCTTGCGTGAGATCCATCATGTTGGATGATTGTATTCCTTAGTTTTGCTAGTTTACGAATTGTTCCTTTCCAAAAATAAATAAATAAATAAATAAAAGTTTCAACAACCAATCTAAAAAAAAGCTGCCCCTACAACGCTAACAGGATAGTAGAGGAAAGACATGAGAGAGAAAGTTAGAGACAGTGTCTCGGTTCCCAATCCAACATGGTCAGTCTTCGCAAGGGAGGGTCTATGCTGGGAAGGATTTTAGACAGAATTTGGTATCGGTTTTCATTGATAATCTCAATCCTGTGGTTGATCATGTAGGAGTTTGGGGTATATTCAAGCCTCTTGGAAGAATTAGGGATGTCTTTTTATCCTCTAAAGTTAGAACAAGGAGGAGCTGCTATGCATTCCTCAGGTTTGGGACCTTGGATGAAGCTAATAAGGTGGCTGCCATGGTGAATGGGATGCATGTTTATAGATGGACTATTTCAGCCAAGGTAGCGGATTTTGGGTGGAATAATAGAAGATCACCACACCCAGCTAATAGAAGGGATTTAATCAAGAGGATAGACAGAGGCAAAGAGTCAAGGAACCTGTTTCCAGGGTGATTCATAATTTCACAGGGATGAAAACCTTTGTGGATATGGTAGAAGAGGATAGACCAAGAGATGCAGTAGATAAGTCAAAGAAGAGAGTTATGTCATGGCAGATCAAATCAGAGGACAAGGAATGGCTGAACAAGACGGCGATTGGGGTTATGAAAGAATTTGCTAATTTATGGTCTACTAATTCTAAACTGGAAGAGAGAGGGTTTGTGTTCTAATCAACTTTCATAGGAGGTAAAATGATTGCTTGGACTTTTGAATCCGAAATAGAAAGAGATGGTTTTATGCGTAATAGCTTCTTCTGGAGGGACAACTTCTCTTCTATGACTAAGTGGGCAGATAAGTCAGTGCCTATGCATAAACTTAAGTGGGTGGAGTTGTATGGGGTTCCTATGCATTGCTGGTGCAAAGGTTTCTTTTCTATGATGGGTAATGACTTGGGAGAGACAATCTGGGTTGATGAAGCGATTAAGGATAGAGGTAGAATGGACGTGGGGCGTATTTTAGTTTTGGGTCAATTCGAATCGCTAGCCTCTAGGAAAGTTTTAGTTAAGGTGGGTGATAAAATGGTTCAGATAGGCTTATCGGAAGCACCAGAGCCGGTATCCACTACTTGGATCGTCAAGCACCTGAGGTTGAAGCCAGAATTCAAATTTTCAAAACCAGATGGAGACTAGTTGTCCAAGTTCAACGGCAGTAGGGGCATGGCTGATACTGACAAAGAGGGGCAAATAGGAGTTTCAATCATAGGAATAATCAGAAGCCTACAGAGGTGTTGTCAGAAGATAGATCTTCACAGTATAGGAGAGTCAAGGGGGTAGCCGCTAATTTTTATAGAAAGAAGGATGTCAGGAGAGATAGGATTGATGGGAAAAGGGTGGATTTGGACAAAGGCAAGAGTTGTTGGGTACATAAACCACCATCTAGGTGGAATCCACTGCCTAACACAGCTGTGATAATTGGTAAGAGTAAAAATGATAGATTGACCTCGGGTAGCAATTCCAGCACTTCGGAGTACGAATCAAACAAGGGAGAGTTGTAGAAATTTGGATTTGTTAGAGGAGAATGCTCGGTCAGAAATCAATATTCAAATCAGATTAGGTTTGGGTCTGGAGGGGCTAGAGATGGGCTTAAAGAATTGGGCCCTACAGAGCCCAATAATGTCAAAATCTATTTATCTCATTTAGAGAGGTTGGGTGGTGTCAAGAGAGGCCTGGAGAAAGCCAGGTTGGATTCTTCAGTGGGAACCCATGTTAGTCCTACTGACAGCAAAGATTGTCCTGAGTTTGACTCGGTGGAATCAAAATCTGAAGGGGAAATCCAAGAGGTAAGGGATGATGACAAAAAGATGGCTATCTTTGCAGGGAATCTAGGGCTTAATTTGAGAGTGGAATTGTGTGCCAACAAAGAGTTGGCTAGCAATACTAGCTCGGAAGAGACGAATCAAGTTAGAGAAAATGGTAAGAGAAGAAAAGGGAGAGCTTCGTCCGTTTCAGTGAGGGAGGAGCAGTATGTCTCAAAGCCACAAACGATGACTTCAAGGAAAGCTAGAAGGAAAGGTACTTCCCATTATCAATCTTTTAAAATTCATCCTATGACTACTAGAAGGTCGAAGTCTGTAGTTAATGGTTCGATCGATTTACAGGAGGTGGATAAGAGGATGGTTTGGAATTTGGGAGATGAACTAGCTAGGGTGATCGAGAGAGGTGTAGCTCATTGTCTTCAAGAGAAAGGTAGTCAGTCTAAAAGGAACGTCGAGGCAGGGAATCAGGGCAGCCAGGTTTCGGGGAATGGCTCAGGTTCAGTTTGGAATCTAGAGGTTGAAGTTGCTAAGATTGTGGAGATGGGGGTGGCGTTGGGTTTTAACTTTAATAGTAGTAGGGAGGAGATAAGCTTAAGGCTGTTGGAGTTAGAAAAGGAAGATGAGGCTAGAAGAGCTTCATGATTTTCCTTTGGTAGGCTGGTGGGGTTTCTTGTTTTTTTAATGTTAGGTTTTTCTTGGAACGTAAGAGGTTTTGGGAGATTGGAGAAAAGAAAGGAAGTGTGCAAGGTGGTGAGTAGATATAAACCTTCTATTCTTTTTTTACAAGAGACAAAATTGAGTGTGTTGGTTAATAGGATTTTCAGCAGCATAGGTGGCTCCTTCCTTTCCAAAGGCGTAGGTGTGGAGTCCTCGGGGGCTCCGGGGGGGGGGGGGGGGGGGGGGGTGTTGCTACGGTGTCGGGTTGCATTTCTAATAATGGGTGTATTATCCTGGTAAGGGTCCTCAACAAATTAAATAAAGAAGTGGTGTTTTGTAATGTGTATGCTCCGAATGGGGAACGAGAGAGAAAGGAGTTATGGGAGTTTATTGGTAGTAAACTGCAGCTTTTCTCGGCTCCTTGGTGCTTAAGAGGGGTTTTCAATACTGTGGTCAGTGAAAAGGAAAGAAAGGGAGGGTGTTTCATAGAAGTTTGGCGAGAAGTTTTGCGAATTTTATTCTTCATATGTAAGTGGTGGATATGCCCCTTAGAGGCGTTCATTTTACTTGGTCTAACAATAGGGAAAATGGGTGTTGGGCTAGATTAGGTAGGTTTCTTATGTCACTTGTCATCTTGTCCTGGTTTCCTAATTTGACGCAAACTGGTATTCCTTGGACTATTTCAGACCACAGTGCGGTTTGTCTAGGTTTAGGGACGATGTTTTGGGGTCCTAGACCTTTCCGCTTCTTCAATTCCTGGTTGGAGTCTAAGTCTTTAATGGAAGATGTGAGGAGCACTTGGGCTGGTACGAAGTTGATAGGGTTTAAGAGCTTTGGTTTAAGGGCTAAGTTAAAGGTGGCTAAGAATGAGATTAAGAGTTAGGCATGTAAAAAGGCCAAAGACTCAGTTTCTACCAAAGTAGTTGAGGAAAAATTAGCTGTTTTAGATAGGGAGGCTATGGTTGTTGGCTGGTCTGATGCGTCTAGAGTGGAGAGAATGAAGCTAGTTTCTGAGTTGTGGAAAATTATTAAACATGAGGAACAAGCTTGGAGGCAAAAATCTAGAGTCAAGTGGCTGCTAGAAGATGATAGGAATACAAGATTCTTTCACTGTGTTGCGAATGGGAGACGTCGTAATAATTATATTAATGAGATCTTGTTTAACAATGTTGTCATAATTGACCCATAAGAAGTTAGAGAAGGGGTGGCTAATTTTTTTTAGAGCGGTTACAAGGAATTTCTTGGAGGCGGTCTAAGATCGAGGGTTTGGCTCTCAAGAGGCTGTCTGATTCATATAGAGAGTCGCTAGAAGAAACCTTTTCTATCGCTGAAGTGCAGTTGGCTTTGGAAACTGTGATGATAATAAAGCCCCAGGTCCGGATGGCTTCAATTTAAGGTTTTTAAAGGATAATTGGGACGTTATTCAGGAGGATTTTGTGAGCTTTTTGGAGGAGTTTCATCTGGATGGTAGGCTTGTCAAGGAGTTAAATAAGACGTTTATTACTCTTATTCCTAAGAGAGCCAAAGTGTCTTCTATGTCATATTACAGACCCATAAGTCTTGTTAGTTCGTTTTATAAAATCTTGGCCAAGGTTTTGTCCAATAGGTTGAAAAGGGTGATCATCTCAGTCATAGGGGAAACTCAAATGACATTTGTTAGTGACAGACAGATTCTTGATAGTTTAATTGTTGCCGAAGAGATTATTCACAGCTGGAAAAGGGGATCTACAGGGGGTATTTTGGTTAAAATTGACTTTGAAAAAGCTTATGACAGTTTGAGTCATAGTTTTGTGGATGACATGATGAGGGATATGGGTTTTGGGAAAAAATGGAGATAATGGATGTCTTGTTGTATTTCGTCTCCGGTCATTTCTGTTCCTGTTAATGGTAGCCCTACTCGCGAGTTTGGGGTGGAAAAGGGGCTGAGACAGGGTGATCCCCTTTCCCCGTTCCTTTTCAACATTGCTGTGGAGGGGTTGAGTGCTTTGTTTAGGAAATCGGCGGACTTAGATTTTGTGAAGGGGGCATTGTTTGGTTCGGAAAACATCCATGTTTCTAATCTTCAGTTTGCTGACGATACTATTCTTTTTATTCAACCTAAGGTGGAGTACATTCAGAACGCGAGACGGATTTTGAGATGTTTCGAATTGGTTTCGGGATTGAAGATCAATTTTAATAAGAGCAGTGTGGTTAAAGTGGGAAAAGTAAGCAGAGATCTTATAAACTGAGGGGAGTATTTTAGATGTTCGAATGCTTCTCTCCCCATGGTTTACCTTGGTCTTCCCCTCGAAGGTCGGCCGAGTTCGAAAAGCTTTTGGTTGGAGCTTATTCATCGTATTGAGATTAGGCTTGCCCCTTGGAAGAAGAGGTTTTTAAATAAAGGGGGAAGATCGGTCCTTATTAAGGCGGTGATGGCTAGTATCCCTAATTATTTTATGTCGGTCTTCAAGATGCCCGTGTGGTTAGCCCATAGATTAGAAAGGTTACAAAGGAATTTTTTCTAGGGGGATGGTTTTGAAAAGAAGAAAATTCACACGGTTAAATGGGACATTTTGTGTAGAAGCAAGGATAAGGGTGGTTTAGGCATTGGTTCTATTTTAGATAAGAATAAAGGTCTTTTAGCTAAGTGGGTTTGGAGGTTTGGTGTGGAGGAGGATTCTTGTTGGAAGAAGGTCATATGTGCTAAGTATGGCATTTCTCCGAAGGTGCTGAAATGGGATTGGAGCATTAGTTTTAAAGCCTCCACTTTTGTCAAGACTATTGGGGGTTTGCTGCAGCAGAATTCTGTCCATAGCTCTTTACTTGAGGAGGGTCTGATTGTGAATGTGGGGAGTGGGGATAGAGCTAGGCTTTGGCTCGTTTTTAAGGTTGAGGGTCGTCCTTTTAGGGAGGCTTTCCCTAGGATTCATGCTCTAGCTTGTGATAAATTGAGTTTTGTTGCAAATTTGGGGAAATGGGTGGATGATGTTTGAGAGTAGGAGGTGAAGCTTAGGAGGCCTGTTTTCAATTGGGAGGTGCAGCAGTGGGAGAATTTTTGTCTTTGCTTGAATACTATCCGAATACAAAAGAATGTTCATGATTCATTGGGTTGGAAATTTGACCACTCAGGTTCTTTTTCTATCAAATTCTTTAGGCAAATGTTACAGGTGGATCATTCTGGAGATGTTAGTGGCTTTAAAGAGATTTGGAGGGGTTTTTGTCCTCCAAAAATAGAAATCTTTGTGTGGCAGTTAATTCATGGCACGGTGTTAGTTAGAAATGTTCTCAGAAATTTTGGTCTTGGCGTAGAGGCTGTCCTGGATTGCCCTCTCTGTAATGAGGCTGTGGAATCCATTAACCATTTGTTTCTTTCGTGCAGATGGTCCTGGAATCTTTGGCTCAATTGTATGTCGTGGTGGGATGTGAGTTGTTGCATTTCTTCTATGATTCTTGATTGGTGGAAGGGCTGGAATGGTTTGTGGCCTAGGAGAAAGTATGATCGAGCTTGGTGGTCTGTGCTTTATGCAGTTGTGTGGACAATTTGGGATGTTAGGAATCGCAAAATTTTCAACAATGGTGAAGCTAGTTTGAGACAAGCGATGGATGATGTTAAGTTCAAGGTGGCTTGGTGGTTCAAGAATTTTAGGGAAGGATCGATTGACCCTGTTACTAATATAACTCTGAATTTAAAAGAGTGTTGTTCTGAGGTTAGAAGACAGAAGTCCCCTATGTTCTGGAATTTCCAGAATAGTGATTCTTTGTCTTTCAATGTAGATGGGTCTTGGAAGGGTTCCTCTGGTCAGGCTGGTGTCGGGGGGGGGGGGGGGGTTCTTAGAGACCATTCGGGGAGGATTTTCTATCTCTTTTCTGCTAAGGTGGAGGCCCATGATGCAATATCGGCAGAGGTTCTGGCCATTGCTAAAGCCATTGAGTTATGCATCTCGAATTTGGTCATTTGTCAGACTAATATCTCAGTCATCAGTGATTTTAAGGAGGCGGTTTCATGGATTAATGACAGCCATTTTGACAGGGTAGATTTGGTGCAGACAGTGTCCGAAATTCACAGCAACATTTCGAAAATGACCAATGCTTCGGTGATTTTCGTTTCGAGATCTTCCAACGTGTTGGCTGATTCGCTGGCTAAGAGTGGTTCCTGTAGGGGTGTGGACGTGGTGACCTGGAGCATTCCTTAGTTTGCTCTGCTTTTTGTTTCTTTGGTCCCTTCTTTTCTGGTGCTTTTCTTTGTGGTTGTTGCTTTTTTTTTTTTTTTTTTTTTTTTTTCTGTTTGGTGTTCTGGTGTGTGTGGTGAGTGGTGTGGCACCTTAGGGGTTGTGGTTTTTGTTTTGTTTTTGGGTGCTATTCTGGGGTCCCGCTGGTGTCAAAGTGTTGCGACAGGGGTTGGTTGTGTGCCTTTGTCGCAGTGCTTTGATGTCTTTGTTTCAGGGCTGTTCGGTTTTGTGTGGGTTGTGGTTCTTGGCTTTTAGTCGTTGAATAAAGGTTGCTTTTCAAAAATAATAAAAAAAGCTGCCCCAAAACAGAGAAAAACTGAAACTAGGAATATAAGAGAAACACTTATTTTCACCATATTTTCTCTTATTCTATATATTCTCCATATTTTCACTTTAACCCCTGATTCTCCAAAATTATGTCAATGCCCCTGAACTCCATAAATACATGAAACACTTATTTTATCATATTAAATACCCAGTTTTACCCAAGAAGCAAGCATAAGAAGTAGGAATTGGGGACCTAAAAATAAGAACAAAAATAGTACAATCAAAAGGCATTAGAGCTTCTCGGATAAAAGGAAACAACAAGCCCACCCAACTCACTCATAAAACCTCTAATGTCATAGATCATGTCCAAATGCTTCAAACCGAATCCATTCTCATTGTGGATCCAATTAACTGCCGTATTATCATTAATTCTGAAACTGCTTAACAATGTTACCGGCATTAAGCACAGCAGTCCGATGTTCTAACACTAGTGGACTCCAATAGAGCCAATACATAAATATCTATCCTCCAAATATCCAATATACCCAAGATAATCCATCGAAAGCCCTTATAGGATCCATCATATTTGGCTTCTCTGCACTAACAAGTTTAAACAAGTCTTCTGAAGAGAAATAACTTTTACAGAAGGAACTTACACACACAATGTATAGGCTAGCCGCTTTATGTTTCATTTTATTTCTTTTGTTTTAAGAATCTTGTAGGGAGACAAGTTCCTCTTAATTTTCATTCCGTTATTTGTCTCTCATTACATGTAGCATTCTATCTCAAAGACTCACATGGTAATATCACAAACACAAATACAGAACCTTTAAGAAATTTTTGACCTGTTTTATACCTCTTCATAGATCAAGTCATACAACATTAAACAGTTATCTTCGCCTAACACAGTAGTAATTGATTGTCTGAAAATGGAAGAATCACCGTAACTCAACAGAAACCTAATATCATACTTAAACTAGCATATACTATATCAGTTTCACTCAACCATGAACCAGCATGCCCTTCTACTTTTCTTTTATCAATAATCAAACCCAGGTGCTTCATTGGCAAGTAATAGGGCATGTTTCTTTTACATACAACAAATATAAAGCATTTTAAAACAATGAATGATACATACAATGTCACATGAATGTTAATGTTTTCTAGCATAAAATACGATATTATCAACATCATCCCACTACTTTTGGATGAATAAATTTTTAAGAATGTAATATTGTCAACATCAATCATATATACCTATAATTAGTAAGAGGTGAAAAGTCAGCAAGTTTCCCATGATCTAGCTCTTCCTCGAGACTCTGTGTGTCTAGTGCAACCCTCCATACTTCTCCATCATACCATTACCACAGCATCTATGATAGGCCCTTTGTCATCATAGCTCTAAAAAAATTTAATGTCTGCATAATCAAGGCTGCATAATGGCAATAAGGGAGAAAATACAAATCCAGCAGTAAAAGGGAAGCAAAGATAATTCTTTCCCATGAGGAATTCAACAACAATTTTCAATATCGCCGGACTACGTGAGTAGCATGCTTACTACAACTTTAAAGCTAAAGATGAAGTCAACGTGTCCGTAAAGAACTCATATACCATTTTATAACCCACATTCCATTCACCGGAAGGGTTCTTTCACGAAGAATTGACAACTAAAGTAGCCACTAAATCAAAAAATATTCCATCAAATTCATACTAAAACATCGTTGGTCCAAAATACAAATGTATAACAAAGATTAAATGATTTTGAAGAGACCAACCTGAAGCTCCACGAATACAACCATCAGAATTAGCCTTGACAACCGGTAATGAATAGAGACGTCGACACTGAGTGCAGAGAAATTGATGTCATCGTCGTATGGGCCCAACACGTACACACCCCACCATTAACTTTAAATAATGGGCTTTGCATTTTGTTTTTTGTTTTTTGTTTTTGTTTTTTAAATAATGGGAGGGCAATATTGTAATTTCAAATGGATAGTCGGTGTTGGTGGTGCTGGTGGCGACGGAAGCGGAGGTTGGGGTGCCACCTGTTTGTGTGTTAACGGGTTGTGGAAATGGTGGCTAGAGTTGGGCTTGTGGTTGGATGTGGTATTGGTGGTGGTGGAAATTACAGGATTTGTCCTTGCATGAAATTGTATTGACTTCTAATTCCCTTTTGATGTTTTATGTTGTTATGAATGTATCACTGCCAAGATGGACGCAACTTAGTTGGATTTTAAAAAATAGTCGAAATGAGATTGGTCTGATGCTATACGACTATACCTTCATACCTATGCCACGAGGTCGTGGGTTCAAATAGCTCCCCGTTCTCAAAAACCATGAATTATTTTAATATTTGAAGAAAAAAAATATATTCATTCTCAATACTTTGATTGTTTTTTTATTATATTTTCGTTTTTTACAACTGAAAGAGTTTATCATGTAAAATCGAAAACTCGCACAAAATGGAGGAAAAGAAAATAAATCTTGAGATGGAGAGAAAATTATTGAGAAAATTGAGAGATAGAAAAAGTTGGAAATTAGAGAGGGTAAGTTGCAAGTTAGAGAGAAAGTTATTGAAAAAATTAGAAGAGAGAGAAAATCATTGGTGAAAAACGAAATTCGATTGATTTCGATTCCCAACAGTTTTATACGCTGAAATTTATATTTCAACATGTATTTTAGCGTGTAAGCAAGTATTTTAGTGTGCAAGGCTTAGGTAGAGAATTGACTCAAAAGAAAAAATAATATTAGAGGAGTGAGTTTAAAAAGGTAGCACTCCTCTAGTTTGATTTTTTGCTAGGAATTTTTAAATCTAGTGACAACTAAGCATGAAAAATATCACAGGGTTAAGAATTATATTGTTTTGAGGTTTATTAGCGACTAGTCCCACTTGAACATTACGCGAGTTTGCATTTTACCAATTGAACTTTTTTTTTAGACATCAAACCCTCAAAACTCTCATTTATTGGCAAACAATTTAATTTATTGCCCTTTAAACACCTGTTTGAGGAGGTATTTACAGTCAGGTTTTGCCAATAGTTGAAAGTTCAAGGGATTTAATGCCTACAAAAAAAGTTCAAGGGGTAAAATGAAAGCTCGCGTAAAGTTGAAGGAGGACTAGTGCCAATAACCCTTTTTTTAATTCTCTCTTGTACATACAACTGTTTCATTCAAACTCAATTATTCACACACACACAGAGATATATATATATATATGTATATCCAGAAATACATTAATGTTGAGAAAGAAATTTTACCGGGCTTGGAACACGTTATTTTCTACGGTTGTTTGGACGGTCTGGGAGAGCAGAAACGAGTTGATCTTTAAAGGAAAACAAGCCTCTATTTCGTTGGCTACCGACATGGTTATTTTCAGGGTTGTTTGGTGGTTTAAATTCTGTGGAAAGTCTGGTACGGATCCGATTACTCTTATGATTGCCAACTTTCCTGACAGTGTTTCCTCCAAATCTTGTGCTAGGAAGTTGTCTTTGAAGGCTAGTTGCACGCCCTCTGCCTTTTTTGATGGATTGAAGTTTTTTGTTGATGGTTCTTCAAGAGGGAATCTTGGTTCCGCAGGCATAGGTGGGGTCTTGAGATGCGATTTCGGGAAGATTTTAGGATTGTTTTCTAGTCACATTGGCTTCTCGAATGCTTTGATTGCTGAATCCACTGCTATTTTAAAGGCTTGTCAGTTATGTTATATTTCGTCTGATTTAAGTAGGAAACCGATATCCATTTTTAGTGATTCTAAATTGGTGGTTTCGTGGGTCAATGATGAAGGGGTTATTGAGCCTGATGTGGTGGTTATTATTAAGGAGATTCGCAGCTTTCTGGTCTCCATGAACAGGGTGAAGGTGGTGTTTCTGCCCAGAATTAGAAATGCCGTAGCTGATGTCCTTGCCAAGAAAGGATCTGGGCTGCAGGAGGAGATTCTGATTTGGGATTTTGCTTAGCTTTGTTGCGTTGTGTCTCATTTGTCCTGTTTTTCGTGTTGCTCTGTTTTCTATTCGGTGTGCTGTCTGCGGTTGTTGTTTTTTCGTTGCTTTGTTTCTGTTGCCTTGCTGTGGGGGTAGCTCTTGGTTGCTTGGGCTCTGTGGCTCCTTTTTGTGGGTTGTTGCTGTTGTTTTCTGTTGTTGTTTTCTGGCCTTGTGCCCTTAATAAAGTCCTGTTGTTCAAAAAAAAAAAATACATCTAGCATAAAACCAGACAAGGCCGACCTTACTGCCATATTAAATATTAGTTCAAGGATTCATTTTTGTTTTATTCCGGTTCATAAAATGCCAAAATATTTGTTTTGAGTAGTAGTCCAAATGTTTCAGATCAAAAATAGGCACATATCAATAAAAGCCTAACAGTTAAAATAAATTTTTAAAAAAAATGGGGCGACAGACATAGGTCCAAAGAGAAATGTTTTTTAAAGCCCAATTTTGATTTTTTTTTTTCTTTTTCCAAACATATCAGTATATCACATAAATTGCTAAATGATTTAGAATTTCTTGTTTTTCTCTCCAGCCACCAACGCCCAAATTCGATTTCTTTCAATCTCTCTCAACTCTCTAGGCTCACAACTCTCTAGCCAATTCACACAATTTCTTAGTTTCTTAGCTCTATTTTGGTTCTTTGGTGATTCGATTGATCGATTTATGGTTTTATGCATCATGCATCATACATGTTCACAAAACCCAACTCCTCATTTGACATATCAATTAAAATATATGCCTAGTAAAAATTTGAGAATTTTTCGGATTCAAGTATCATTTTTTGCTAATATTTCGCTATTTTTTTTAATGTTTTATATTTAATAAAGTCGGAAAAAAGTTGTTTTTGTACCTAAAATTTTTCAATTTTTATTTTTTCAAAACTGCATTGCATTCTTTATATCATTACGAATCAATAGAGAAAACAAAACACTTATTGATTAACAAATTCAAATATTCAATATACAAAATGTATAATAATTGAATAACTTCCCCTGTGATTCAATATAGTATATAATTAAATATAATCCAATGACTTTCTATACTTCCTTTCAGTATACTTTCTTTAAGTAGCCGCAAAACATCTTCATCCTGGAGATCGAAGTAGAGAAGCTAGTAAGAATTCTTTACTGTTTTAAATCTACATTGAATTAGTTTGCAATGTATGTTCTCTTTGTCAATGAAACATGCACTGCAAGGTTTCATCAGTATCATTTTCGGTAACCGTGGCTCGTGATGAGAAGGTGCAAAGCAACAACAATGGTATGATTTTTCGAATTCACAAGGGCATTAGTGCATTAATTGATCTACGGTATAAGGTTATGGCAGGAGGAATCACAAGGATATGGACAATCAATCTCCTTGGTTACCCTTCTGTTATAGTACCAATCACCAACTGCTTCTGCAATGGTCTGTAAAATCGAAAGATACAGTGAAAAACCGAAAGATATAATGAAATTTGGATAAATCATACAACACAAGTTCTCAAAATTGTATTTAAGCAACAAAATCCCTCACTTGTACTGCATAGACAAATATATGAATTTGGAGGAATTTGAACCCAAGACTTCTGGACCAACCAAGCTCCGATATTATGTTGGTAACCACTAACCACTAGCTCGACAATAATATTTAAGTACTCTAACCGAAACAATAAGAGTCATTTGTAGTATCTTTTATGAATGGAAAGGTGTGGATAATAGTGTGACATGTGAATTGTACGTGAGCAGTCAGCTGGAAATAGATGTTGACTAACAAAATGTTATGAAATGTTATGAAATCAGTAAAACTGGACTTCAAGTAAAATCCGAACAATTGCATCTATACAGAGCATTATAATAATTCTGATCGGATTGTAATACTAGTCGACAAGATTTTTGTATGATCAAATTGGCTCTAGTCCGAATATTTTTGTCATCTTGGATGAAAAAAATAATATCAATGCATTATCATTGAAGTAACTTTGAAAATGAAAGCAGACTCATCTGCAATAAGTTACCTTATCACGTATTCTTGGAGAACCATCCGCAAACCATGTGTCCTGCGACTCACTTTGGCAATGAGCAAAGCATGAATTTACAAACATCCCGTCAAGTCTTGATTGCAAAGCTGCAAGCATGTCATTCCGGAAACCTGAAAGAACAAAGAAAAAAAAAATAAAAAAAAATCATTACAGCTACTGGAGTAGTAGGAGAGCTGAAGTCTGAAGATACGAGAAATCATTTATAAATTCAAGAGGCACTTGATTAGAACCTTGCAGTACATCTATCTGGTTTGCATTACATGCTGCTGGATTAAAACTGCAGCGATTCCAGTGACCGCGTAAATCAGCAGAAGGTGGTGCCAATCCATGATGAAACTGTAACATTTTTAAATTATTACACATATTATATTACTCTAACAGCAATTACATCTACAAAATGGATGTCATAGGATTTCATCAAAGTTTAGAAAGCAAAAGAAATTTACTTGGAACACATCATATGCTGAGTTCAAAACGAAAAATGGTGTTTCGATATACTTCAATGCATACTGTGGGAAAAAGCACTGCACAAACATAGAATTAAAGTCAAAACCAATTGGCTTGATGAGCCAGCAATGCAGTAGCTAGCAAGGCGAAAAGTCATACCAGTTCCGGATCTTGAAGGGATTTGGTGCAGTTCGGATTTAAATTCTGTTCTACCCCCTAGAACATACATACGTTTTTCTCGTGTTAATATAACATCTATGGACTATGATTCAACAAACACACCAGAGACTTATGTCGTAATTCATATATATATATACAGAGAAAGAAGAAATGTGTACCTGTAGTTGTACAAGATTTTTGAAGAAGGACCTCATAGTGTGGTTCAAAGCAATGTCACTTCTGTAAAATGAACAGCATAAAAGGTGGAGTTAAATTTTTTTTTTTGTTAAAAAAAAAAAATTCTTCTGAATAATGATCAACTAGACTAAAAAAGGGACCTACACATCCAAGAAAAATCCACCATCACTCAAGCATTTGACACTAGCAGTCCTTGGTAAGAAATTAATGAAATTGTCACAATGCAAAAACACTGCTAAACCCCCAGCAGAGCAACCTGAAAGCAAAGCCTGAGAAAAAGAGATCAACTCAATGGTTCAAGCCCTTGTCAAGTGTCAAAGACCGGCACTGATCAGGTACGGCATTCCGCACCTGATAAATTTCAATCTATGTATAATTATATTACATGGATAAGGGGACATGATTGATGATATCATAAAATATGAGTCAAGTTGTTGCAATTCATGCATAGATATGTATGAAAATTTATATATACCTTTTCAGCATTTGCTAGTCCTTTAGGTAGAAGATCAGTAAGGATAGCTTGCCAGATTTTTTGACCTCTGAAATAAAGTAATGACTTCTGTCGTTCATTTACACAAAATTCATTAGTGGTTATTAAAAATTGACAATAACAATAGATGGTCTTTAATTCCCCGTGAAGCACAACATCAAATAAGTAATTGATTAATATCATTTATCATTTTATGTGGAAAAGGAGCCCATAAACTCACCCAATGCATCCGACCATTAAAATCATATCATATCATATGACGTGATGTTAATGGATTGGGCAAGCATGTTGAATTTTTTTTCCAAGTAATTGATAAATTAAATGACATGGGCTGATTTTTTTTTTTTTTTTTTTTAAATAATACGAACCTAAAATATTGCCAAGTGCTTCTTTTAATGAAATTATAGAGAGAGAATTACCCCATCGTCGAACGTGGCATTTCCAGCAAAAGAGGCTCCATCACAATATCTAATCTTTACACGATTCCAGTTGTAAAAATCTGATTTATAATTGGAAAATCTTTTTAATTAATACCCATGAAAAAGAAAACAAAAGCAAGAAATTAGAACTAAGAAGAAAGTATTATTATTATCATTATTATTATTTTTCCATTCCTGGACCTGGTAGGTAGAAAGTGCCAATACTTTTTTTGGTCGTCGATAATAGTATGGTTATTCACGTGAAAATGAGAAATGGAGTACGTGACAAGAACATGGAGGGAAATATATGTCGATATACATATAAAGTGATAGTTTTTTTATAAAAAAAAAATTCACGTTGATGATGTCCCGAAAGTCAAATACAAATTCTGCTACTTGCATGAGTAAATCAAATGCAAACATGAAATTACATTTACATTTACATGTTATGTGGCCAATTAATTTAGATGAAATCAAGTTATTAGAAATGAATTTAATTACCTGGATTAAGAGAGGCATTGTTGCTTAAAATACCAGAAAAGACCAGCCACTTTGCCATTAAACTTGTCGATCCACGGCGACTTTTGGCTCTATCCAAACATGATGGTATATCTTTGCACCACCCACCACCCTAGTAACATCACAGTAACAATAGTTATAATAACTTCAAAATTAAGGATCATTAATGTCAAATTTTGGACCCACCAAACTTTAGGCCTTGTTTGATTTTTCCATTTAACACCGAATGGTGTTCCATTCAGTTATTTTATTTGATTTTTTAAGTGTTAAAATCACTTAATGAACCCCTAAAACCACTTGTTTTCAAAAGTGAAAAATTTTAACTTTTCACCTAACACAAATACAGTAGAATTTAAAGTAAAGTTTTACTTCCAAAACTATCCTCACTAGTTTAATCTATTTCCAAAACTAACCACTTGTTCTATAATTTATTTTTTTACATGAAATCTATAAATTATATAATTATCCAAGTTTATTCCAAATCAATTAAAGAATAAATTATACACATCGAGAAGATTGCTAATAACAACATATTGATGAACTTCATTTTGTCTGTAATATACACATAAAGTAGCCCAATAGTTTTATAATATCACTAGCTAAGAGCTTAGAAATAATTAGATTCCATACAATAATATAAATTTGAAAATTATTAGTAACTGAATAAATTTATTTTAGAATTAATTTATATGTTAGAGTTGTCTGTAATATATTGAAATGTAAATATATAACAAATAATAGTTAGAAGAGCATATATATAAAAGTATTTATTTTCATATATTTATAATTAAAAAAAAAAAACAAACAACTTATCACTTATATTCAGTTTTCGGTGAAAAAAAAAAAACAAATATGTTTTTCAGTTTTTAATTTTCAATCACTATTCAGTTTTCAATAACATTCAGCATTGTTCAGTTTTCAGATAAAAAATCAAATGGGGCCTTAACTGTTTTTACCAACCATTCATTTTTCTATCATTGCCCTTAAATTTTCCTCAATTATTACATGTGACTTTAATTCCTTTTTCTATGGGACCAAAATTATTTATTAAAAAAAGAAACTGATACAAAATTCAATAAAAATACATAATAAAATAATCTAATTAATTTCACGTCAAGTAATCATATTAACCTTAAATTACTCATTTAAAATTGTGTGGTGTTTGTCTATAATTTTTATTTTTATAGAATTAATTACGAAACAACATATCTAATAACAAACCAATTACCAATTCATAACCTAAATCTCACTTTGTGTTGATCAACAGAGAAACTAAGAAAGAATATCAAATCCCAATTCATAAGTGACAATTTTCTTTAAAATAATTATTAAAAAAATCTCTAGCTTCATTTTATTGTAAACCCCTACTTTACAAAGTAGGGGTGAGCATAAAAACCGAAACTGAATTAAACCGAACCGAACCAAAAAAGAGTATTTGGTTTTAATAATAGAACGATGTCGTATTGATTTTAACAAAACACTCACTTATTCATTCTGCGAAAGACCAATACGCCAGGCAATATTGGACCAATAAAAAAAAATGGACCACAGTCCACAAACTTAGACAAAATAGTCAGTACCGAGAGAACCGATGACGTGGCCAATTATTACTGGACAACAATGCGGTCATTTGTTGTTTTCCTTTGACTTCAATTCCAACTTTTTATTTTTTATTTATTGAATTATTTACTCTTACCAAAATTACTAAAATACCTCAAATTGAAGCAGCCAGTTGCGTGCTCCAGCGCCGAATCCTCTGTGAAGATGATATGCAGGCAAGCTCCCATCTAAGCAAACTGAGCAGAGCACGCACGAAACGTTTCGTTTTTTCATAAAAATAATATATAAAAAAAAAAATGATAAGTTTAACTTTTGATCAAAGAAGAAACTTACAGGCACCGAGAGCGGAGGCAGTGGAGTTTGGAACCAGAGTCATGTTCACCAGAAGCCGATTATCATCAGCCGAGTGAATGAGCGACGGCGCACAAGTTAGCAGAACCAGTACTACTACAATCTCTACTCCACTATTCAACTTCTTCTTCGCAGCCATTGTTTCGATCAAACGCTTGTTTTTTAAAAAAAAAAAATCAAAAAATCGAAGGAGTGCAAATGTTGATGCGAATATAAGGAGAAGAAGAAGAGACGGCTCAGTAAAGTAGAGCGTTAAAGTTTAGTGTTCTTATGTGTATCTATATCTAACAGATTTGAAATCGAAGAAATCGAAGTCGCTGGAAGAAGAAGAAGTAGTGCATGCGTTATAGTAGGTGAACAGTAATTAAAGTTTGGTGTTCTTACGTCTATCTATCTAACAGATTTGAAATTGAAGAAATCGAAGAAGAAGAAGAGAAAAAGATAGATAGAGGTATTTACGAGGGTTGCAATTGAATGCGTGAATGCGATGCTGCGTCATTCATTTAATGCAGAAATTGGCGTGAAGAGAAACGCAGTACGTGATTTTGCTATTTGCGAAAATGGAAAACGAACTGGCACTGAACGGTGTCGTTTGTTTTGTTTGTTTTGGTGTGGAATATGAATCTAGAAAACAGAGAGAGATGTGAAGAAGAAGACGAAGAAGAAGAAGGTGGTGGTTTTTCTTATTGTGATGAGAAAGTCAGATTGATAGATAGAAAAATGGTATGTGATCATAGAAAGAAAAAGAGGACCAAAATGGATAGTTTTTTAGTGGGTCCGGAGGGATCCTTTCTTCTTTTGTGATATTTTTTTTATTTTATTTTGTTTTATTTTATTTATAGGTTGATTTGAACTCAAGCGAATATATAATATAGGTCATAATTTGTATTGTTGCTGCAACAATTCTTCAATACAAATAATTGCTGGAAAATATTTAAATAAAACAATTGCAGCAGGAAGATATTTCAATAAACAAAATTTTGTTAGTGCCGGAAAAACCTGGAAAATGGTTGAGTCACGGACAATGTCGCTCTCTGTCCTGATTGTGCAAACAGTTCCAAAGTTGCCACGTCGTGCTCAGAATAAAACAATCCAGAATCACCTCTGTCTCGGAACTTCTTTACACAAAGAAGAACCGAAATACTCAGACCCTTTCAAGAACTGCTCGGAATACTTACAAAGAGCACTCAAGAAATTTTTCTAAGTATTTCTTTTAAAAACGTTTTTCTGAGAACTTTGTTTTTCAAGTTGTTGTTGTGCTTTCTGAATGAGGCAAAACCTCTATTTATATGATTAGAAAATCATAACTATAAAATCAATTTAAAAACAATTAAAACCAACCATTTTTTAGCATTTAACTATATTCATACATAGAACCGGTTTATAACAGTTTTTTTTTTTTTAAATAAAAAATAAAAAAATAAAAAATAATAATAAAAAACTGTAGCATTTGAATTCACAATTTTAACATGTATCGTTAGGTTCTCAATCATCCGTTATTTTAGGAATTTGAGCAGAGATGACAATGCACCTCACTTCCACACCTGTTGGTTAAGGGTTTGAATCCCACAATACGTATTTTACAAGTATGTGTGTGGAGTTTTCTCCGGTTAGTGGGAGTAATTATCTGGGCTGCACATGTATTGTTTGATCTTGACACGTCTTGACAGCCCTATTTAGATATTTTATGTGACCTGTAAATTGGCCACATGACTTGAATTAACACTATATTAATAGATTTTGTGTGATCTGGATAGTTAATTGGACAATCTTTAGTTTCGGTCTTAAGTTGTTAGGTTATCAATTTAGGAATTTTTTATTTTAAAAAATATAAATATAATAGTTTAGGAACTTAAAAATTCGGCACGATTTTTATAGGATATCATGATCTAGACAACTAATTGCGTAATTCAAAATTAAGCAAAATGTATAATTGGTTTAAAGGTTTATCTTTTATATGGGACCATTTCATGGTAGGTCTTTCAGTTGAATTTTTCAGACTCATTGCAATTCCAATCGACAGGATGTGTTTTGTAAGTAAACACACTTCCATTCCAAATAAACCCAATTCTAATAGATTCCTAGCCTTTTTTTTTTTTTTTTTTCTTTCTTACATACTATCCGTGACGAAATCAGGAAATATTTACAGTCCAGATTAAACTATATTATATAAAAAGTGTTTTCTTTTCGGTTTAATATTATAAAATCAATTCCTTATATATATATACACATATAGATTTTACGTATTATGAAAATTCACTATTAATGACTAGTTGAAATCGTTTAATCTAACAATTGAAATAAAATGAAGTGCACATTACCTCTTAGTAAAGATGGTAGCACACCTCATTTCCACAAGTGATCAGAGGTTAGAGTCCCACAGTATGCATTTAAGTATGTGTGGGGAGTTTTCTCCCAGTTACATGTATTGTCTTTAATACTTGAAAAATAAAATAAAATAAAATGAAGTGAATCTAAATTGTGTAACCAAACAATCAGAATAAAATTAAGGATATATATATATTTTTAATAAATATATATTAAAATAAGGAAATATGCAAAACAAGCATAGAATTATATATTTTTTTAGAGAAAATAGCACTAAACACCATTAATTGGTGGGTAGAGTCCCAAAAAGATCATTCACTATTTAAATTGTTCCAAAATCACCATTTTGACAAAACATTATTCATTGGCAGCCATTCTGTCAAAATCTAACAGAAAGCAACTGTTATATATGACATGACACCCATAAAGAATTCTATGAGTATTATTTTATGTATTTTGATTATTTAATTATATATAAAAAATAATTATTTGATTAATTTATTATTTTTATGGGCAATATTTGGGTGACTTCAAACTTATTATTATTTCCTTATTAATTTAGGGTGACATCAAACTTATTTCCTGATTAATCTATTATTTAATCATTTTTTTAAGCAATCAAATAAAATTTCATATTTCTAGTAGATGATGTTCCAAAGTGTGCCCACAAGCTTGCTCATGATGCACATACAAGATTATGATGCTCTATAAAACATTTGAATGGAGATATCGTTTACAGTTACTTGACAAGACTCACACAAAGCAGTCATACAAATCATGGATTGCAACAAACTATTTTCTTATTAAGTTATCCGGTCTCTGAGAGCTAAAGCAAAGAATAGGAAAAGGAATGAATATAATTGAAAAACTGACTAATTTGAAAATCTAAACACTCCAATGAGCAACCATATGAGCTACTGCGGTAAATGATGCTGGCAAATTTGCCTCAAATAAATGGGGATGCAACCATTTCCTTCAAAGAAATCTAGAGAGAGCGGAACCATAGTTTCAAAAGCCCATTTTTTCGCTTACACAACTTAACTTCACCTGTTGGCCTCTTTAACAAAAGCAACTTCACCGGTTGTTGGTGATAATAGGAGATCAGTTTCAAGAATTTCAATTTATTCGTAAGGGGTAGTTGTTGATGGAGATTCGGTTCCCTTTTCTATACAATCATGGTATTCATGCAGCTGTTTAACAGTACTTGATGATTTTACAATATTGTCCGTTCATGTTTTACTATTTTGACCTCTATTCTAACAAGTTATGATATAAACAAACGGACTTCTAACAGATTATGACATGAGCAAATGGACTTCAAACAATTAATGGCCAAAGTGGTAACAATTGATACTTTATTTATATGAAATGGCTAATTTGAGCCATTTTGAAAAATTAATAGCCATTTAGGGACTGCTTCACCAAATCAGTGGCTTTAAAAATCACTGACCCTATTTTTTAAAACCACGTAATAAGTACAATGTTTCGTCTCTAGTAGCTCTAGATATTTAATAATACTTTTATTAAATGTGATTGATTGTAAATTTTATTATTATTTTTTGATTTTAAGTTAGACTCAATAAATGAAATAAGTTATAGCACCCTAAACCATTTTCAAAATTTTACAAGGTAATTATCTATAATTTAATAATCATAAAAATTAAAATTAAAAAACATATAATAATTTTTTTTTCTTTCTAGAGGGCTGTCCAGGCTATAGCCCAAGGCAACTCTCTAAGACATCCGCCCATGATACCACCCGCTGCAGTGACAGTTTGTAGAATATTTTCAGACCGAATGAGCACCCTTCACCACACTACTACAAAAATGTTAAAAGACATCACTAGAAGACACTAAAAGACATCGTTTTTTAGTAACTGATTTTAAAAAAGCCTTTAGACATCGGTTTTTATAAAAACCGATGTCTTAAATATTGCAGTTTCAAAAGACATCAGTTTTTAGGAAAACCGATATTAAAAACAAAACGTTTAGACATCGGTTTTTATAAAAACCGATGTCTTAAATATTGAGTTGAAAAGACAACGGTTTTTATTAAAACCGATATTAAAAAAAAACGTTTAGACATCGGTTTTAATACCGATGTGGATTCAAAAGCAAAAAAACGTTTAGACATCGGTTTTAATAAACACCGATGTGGATTTAAAAGCAAAATTCTACAATGCAAATCTTACCTATGTCCACATTCAAGTGCGCATCTCTAAAATACTCAATGTTATTTGCTTAAATTTTGATACAAGAAAGTAGACATATAAACGAACATTTTTCAATCAGAAAATATTCCAAAAATCGATTTGGAAAAGTGTGAAAATGAGCGATGAAAACAGCTCACTTGCGGATTTGCGAATCGCTTCTGTCCTTTAACTGAATAATTGATCATAACTTTCAAAATACCGTCCGGAATTTTACGTTCTTTATACCGTTGGATTCGTATCAAAAAATCAAAGAACCAAACATGAACAAAAAAAATTATTTCCTTTCCAAAAGATACAGTTTTAAGGAAAACGTTTACACCAAAATATCTTCAATCACTTCTGACCTTTGACTGAATAATTGATCATAACTTTCAAAATACGGCCCGGAATTTTACGTTCCTTATACCGTTGGATTCGTATCGAAATATTGAAGAACCCAACATGAATGAAAAAAATTATTTCCTTGCCGAAAGATACAGTTTTAAGGAAAACGTTTGCACCAAAATATCTTCAATCACTTCTGACCTTTGACTGAATAATTGATCATAACTTTCAAAATACCGCCCGGAATTTTACGTTCTTTATACCGTTGGATTCGTATCAAAAAATTGAAGAACCCAACATGAACGAAAAAAATTATTTCCTTGCCGAAAGATACAGTTTTAAGGAAAACGTTTGCACCAAAATATCTTCAATCACTTCTGACCTTTGACTGAATAATTGATCATAACTTTCAAAATACCGCCCGGAATTTTACGTTCTTTATACCGTTGGATTCGTATCGAAAAATTGAAGAACCATCGTGGATGAAAAAATTTATTTCCTTGCCAAAATATACAGTTTTAAGGAAAACGTTTGCACAAAAATATCTCCAATCGCTTCTGACCTTTGACTGAATAATTGATCATAACTTTCAAAATACCACCTGGAATTTTACATTCTTTATACCGTTGGATTCGTATCGAAAAATCAAAGAACCCAGCATAGACGAAAAAAATTATTTCCTTGCCAAAAGATACAGTTTTAAGGAAAACGTTTGCACAAAAATATCTTCAATCGCTTCTGACCTTTGACTGAATAATTGATCATAACTTTCAAAATATCACTCGGAATTTCACGTTCTTTATACCGTTGGATTCGTATCAAAAAATCAAAGAATCCATCATAGACGAAATATTTTATTTCGTTGCCAAAAGATACAATTTTAAGGAAAACGTTTGCACAAAAATATCACCAACAGAACACAAAACCACGCAACAAAAAATGAAATGAAAAATAAACCCACCAATAATTTTTTTTTTTAAATATATATATGTTTGTAGTAGAAATTATAATTTTGATTAGTTGAGTAAATTTAAATTTATCAAACAAGTTTATTTTTTATTTATTTCCAACAACTCATATAGGTTATATATAAATATTGTGCAATTGTTAACACATCCAATCTTGTAGTCGGGCGGTTAAGGCTTACCACTTTGACTTTGAGGTTGCAAGTTCAACTCCCCATAACGACACAATTAATTCTCATTATTATCAGAGGGGGGTTTGGTTGGCTGTGATGGCTGGCCGGTGGCCGGAAGATAGGGTGGGCCGGCGGCAGTGGTCGGACGACGGAGGGTGGGGTTGGCTGGACGGTGGGATTAATTTTTGAAATACATCAGGGTTTCTAAATCGGTTTTAACTAAAACCGATGTCTTTTCTTTTGTTTTTACATCGGTTAAAAACCGATGTCTTTTGCCCTATTTTTCTAAATCACTCAAAAAGACATCGTTTTTAAAATTTTTGAAAAACCGATTTCTTCCATATAAAAAAACTGATTTCTTTTGTGTTTTTTGTAGTAGTGCCACTAAGTCACATTTTGACGGTGGTGATTTTCACAGATTTTCTACTTAGTAAGGTTTTTTCTTTTTTTCTTTCTTGTGTTTACTATTTTGGAAGTCATATTATTTGCTTTCATTAATTGGGTTTGGAAGCATATGCACCCACCTATTATGATAATTGCCTTGATTATTTTATAACCGGTTGTTTACATATATTTTAATGTGACAAGAACAATCTTATAGGATTGGAGAAGAGATTCTATACATCCTAATATCATACTGCATGGTGCATCTCTCATTTAAACACTGTATGTGGCATAAATACCACGTGGTAGAATCTGAAAAATTGCATACCATGTGGTAGAATCTAAAGAATTTGGATCCTCTCCTAAGTCCTAACTTCCTCACTTTTCAATGTTCTCACAGCTCATAGGTATTACAATGGATGGGTTGTCAGGATGTGATTTGTTTTTCATAGTCACTTTATCAACAACTAATCATATGCTTTAAAAATATGAGAAAATAACTGAGGTTAGGAGAGGATCGAGATACTAATCCGAACAAATGATGCACCACACATCACATTGAATGCATTATTTTTTTTTATTTTTTTTTTAACGCGAATGGAATATTAGAGGTGTTAAACGGGTGGGTCAGGACCGACACTTGACTCAGACTTACGGATTGGTGTCTCCTTATAGCTTAGCTCATCTTTGAGCCTAGCAATTGGATGAGCTGGGCTTAGTACATTTAGGCCTGTCAACTCGATGGGCTGAACTTAACCGATTTTAACAAACCTGGCCACTAATGCAATACAAAGGCTACTGACTCTAGTACTTCAAGACCACTTCTTTAGCTAATTTAAGTTTCTTTTTTCTTTTATAAAAAAATATTAAAATAAATTTAGAATTTAGGAAGGAGACATGGCTTGAATAAAAAACCTCTTTGTGTAGGTACCAAGGTATACCACTAAACCAACCATATATGGTCATTTATGAGTATTTGTTTGTAACTTTTGTTAAGAGAGTTTCTTCGAATTTCGGTAATTCATTATAAATAGGCCGTAAATTTGTCAAAAGATTCATTTATAAGAGGTACTTGTAACGATTTTAATAAATATGATACTCTTTCTATTTAAAAAAATAAATAAATTATTTACTTCCAAACATTTGGGCACTTCCAATTTAGCAAAGTGGTGCGGTATTTACCCTCTCACATTTATGATAAGGCTGGAATACCACATTTGTCTGTTAAATTGTAAAGTTTTAAGTACAATTACTCTTGTCAGGTCGTGTCAGTCTCAGACCCCTTACGCGATTGATGGAAATGGTTGTTCACTTAATTAATAATTATATATGTATATAAAAAACAAAACAAAACAAAGAAAGTCCATAATTGAACTATAATGGTGAAAAACACATCTTATCTTAGCTCAATGATGTAAATTTCTTTTTCCATATTTATGGTGGGAGTTTAGTCTCACCACAAACATTTATTAGTATATGCATAAATATTTCTCTTTAGTGTTTTGTGTAAGTAGATATTCGAACCGCTTGACCTGTTTGATTACGAGTTAGATATCTGGGTCGCGCAGGTAGGGATTGATCTATGGAGATCTGTAAGACCCGACTTGACTGACCTTTTTTTTTCTTTCCTTGAAATTATATATAAATTCGGGGTTTTTTTTTTTGGGACGGGAGTACTGGAACCCACGACCTCATGGTGTAGATGTGAGGGGTTTACCATCAAACCAACCTCATCTAGTCGACATGACTGTTCAGTGTTTGATTTTTTTAAAGAAGAAAAATGATAATAGTGAAAATAGTGGGACAGTTTCGTAAATATCCATACTACCGCACTCGTGGGGGCATAAGCGTTTATTGGTTGGCACCAGATAGAGGATTGGATCCAATTCGTATGTTTCTATTTACTATGATCAATGGATTCTGCAGTCATTTTCTTTTAAGGTTCAATCTCCTCCGATCATTAGGGAAAATGCTCTTGTTAGCTCGTTATTTTCTACCTCTGGGAGTTGGGAATAGGGTGTTGATTTGTGACTCTTTCTCCATTGAGGAAGTGGAGGCTATCTTAAGTTTGCCTCATGGGGTCTCTCATTCGGCTGATTCCCTGCTTTGGTACTATGAAGAGAACGGTTGTTACTATGTTAAAAGTGGATATAAGTTGGGTAGTCAACTTATCTCTCGTGATGTTCCTTCTGGTTCCTCTCCTGTTGAGTGGTGGAAGTCTCTGTGGAAAATTTGTGTTCCCTTGAAGGTTAAAGTGGTTTTGTGGAAAGCTTGCCATAATTGGATCCTTACGATGTGCAAGTTGGCTAGCAGGGGTATGCAGGTTGAGGTGTTGTGTCCTATCTGTAAGAAGGAGCCAGAATCAACTAGGCATGCTCTTTGGGGTTGTAGTGATGTGAAAATTTTACGTAACTCCTACTTTTACCTTAAGGATCTAGATTGGACAGGGGATATGCAATTTCAGGATTTCTTTCCATCTTTATTTCGCATCTTGCAGAAGAAGGAGCTGGAAATTGGGTGTGTTGTGTTATGGAGAGTTTGGTTCTAGCGGAACCATTTCGTTCATTCTTCCTCTTTTTTCAGGCTAGATGATGTTGTTGATTGGGCTACTGATTTTCTTGAGGACTTCAAGCGGGCTAAGTTGATTGGTAATTTCCCCAGTCTCTCTGTTCACTCTCTTTCTATTGATAAATGGAGAGTGCCTGAGGTAGGGTGTTTCAAGATTAACACTGATGTTGCATTAAGGGTGGCTAATGGGCTAGTGGGTACTGGGTTTGTTATCTGTGATCATGGCGGGTAGTTTGTTGCCTCATCTATGCAAAAGCTCATTGCAGGTTTCTCTCCTTTAGTGGCTGAAGCTGTGGCTATCTTAAAAGACCTTCGCTTCGCTATTGATTTTGGTTTCCTTCCGGCAACGCTTGAAAGTGATGCTAAATGGGTGGTGAATCTGATCCATTCCGAGCCTTGTCCCTCTGCTGATATTGGCCTCATTATTAAGGACATTGTGGCTATATCCCATCAATTTGATATTCCTATCTCCTTTGTTCCTAGAAATGCTAATAAGGCTACCCATGCCTTAGCTAAGTTGGCTTTGTCGTCTCTTTGACGATTGTTTTTGGCTAGAGTCTGTCCTCCTTGCGTGAGATCCATCCTGTTGGATGATTGTATTCCTTAGTTTTGCTGGTTTACGAATTGTTCCTTTTCAAAAATAAAAAAATAAATAATAAATAAAAAAGTTTCAACAACCAATCTAAAAAAAAAAATATAAAGCTGCCCCAAAACGGATAAAAACTGAAACTAGGAATATAAGAGAAACATTTATTTTCACCATATTTTCTCTTATTCTATATATTCTCCATATTTTCACTTTAACCCCTGATTCTCCAAAATTATGTCAATGCCCCTGAACTCCATAAATACCTGAAACACTTATTTTATCATATTAAATACCCAGTTTTACCCAAGAAGCAAGCACGAGAAGTAGGAATTGGGGACCTAAAAATAGGAACAAAAATAGTACAATCAAAAGGCATTAGAGCTTCTCGGATAAAAGGAAACAACAAGCCCACCCAATTCACTCATAAAACCTCTAATGTCACAATTTTCTCTCTCTTCTAGTTTTTTCAATAACTCTCTCTAACTTGCAACTTACCCTCTCTAATTTCCAACTTTTTCTATCTCTCAAATTTCTCAATAACTCTTTCTCTCTTCTAAATTTCTCAATAATTTTCTCTCTATCTCAAGATTTATTTTCTTTTCCTCCATTTTGTGCGAGTTTTCAATTTTACATGATAAACTCTTTCAATTGTAAAAAACGAAAATATGATAAAAAAAACAATCAAAGTATTGAGAATGAATATATTTTTTTTTCTTCAAATATTAAAATAATTCATGGTTTTTGAGAACGGGGAGCTATTTGAACCCACGACCTCGTGGCGTAGGCATGAAGGTATAGTCCTATAGCATCAGACCAATCTCATATCGACTATTTTTTAAAATCCAACTAAGTTGCGTCCATCTTGGCAGTGATACATTCATAACAACATAAAACATCAAAAGGGAATTAGAAGTCAATACAATTTCATGCAAGGACAAATCCTGTAATTTCCACCACCACCAATACCACATCCAACCACAAGCCCAACTCTAGCCACCATTTCCACAACCCGTTAACACACAAACAAGTGGCACCCCAACCTCCACTTTCGTCGCCACCAGCACCACCAACACCGACTATCCATTTGAAATTACAATATTGCCCTCCCATTGTTTAAAAAACAAAAACAAAAAACAAAAAACAAAAAACAAAAACAAAAACAAAAAACAAAATGCAAAGCCCATTATTTAAAGTTAATGATGGGGTGTGTACGTGTTAGGCCCATACGACGATGACATCAATTTCTCTGCACTCAGTGTCGACGTCTCTATTCATTACCAGTTGTCAAGGCTGATTCTGATGGTTGTATTCGTGGAGCTTCAGGTTGGTCTCTTTGTTATACATTTGTATTTTGGAACAACGATGTTTTAGTCTGAATTTGATGGAATATTTTTTGATTTAGTGGCTATTTTAGCTATATATTCTTCGTGAAAGAACCCTTCCGGTGAATGGAATGTGGGTTATAAAATGGTATATGAGTTCTTTACGGACATGTTGACTTCATCTTTAGCTTTAAAGTTGTAGTAAGCATGATACTCACGTAGTCCGGCGATATTGAAAATTGTTGTTGAATTCCTCATGGGAAAGAATTATCTTTGCTTCCCTTTTACTGCTAGATTGTATTTTCTCCTTTATGGCCTTCATGTAGCCTTGATTATGCAGACATTAAATTTTTTTAGAGCTATGATGACAAAGGGCCTATCGTACTGATTAGACACACAGAGTCTCGAGGATGAGCCAGATCATGGGAAACTTGCTGACTTTTCACCTCTTACTAATTATAGGTGTTAACCGCCAAAATTGGCGAAGGACCAAGGAAGAATTTTTCATCTCAACACAAGGATAATATAGAAGTACAGACACCATCCGGCTACCCCAACAAAGGCGGACTCCGACTGGTCCGAATACACACCCCCTCCAATGGGGTCCAGTCTGGCTTCTCCCCAGCTTCTCAAGGACCTCACCAGCTTCTTAACTCAAAAATATGACCGTGAGCCAGATTACTCACTATAACTCACAGCGGGATCCAACCCAGCTATGACCGGGCTCCCTATGAACCCCGTAGCACCCCGACGTGGAGTTCCACTGAGCATCCCGCAATAAGAACCACGCAACACCCTGACGCGGAGTTCCACTGAGCATCCCGCTATAAGAACCCCGCAGCACCCCGACACGGAGTTCCACTGAGCATCCCGCTATAAAGCCAACTAGACATCCTCCTACATCATCAGCGGGATGCTTACTAGCTTGCACTTTCTGACATAGTCAGCCCTCCAAGCAAAAGGACACCAGGAAGCAAGATTCACGCGCCAAAAACTAAAAACTCCGTAAGAGATTCATCAAAACGCTGCCATACAGAGAAGAAATACTCTTTCCCACTCGAGAGTCATATTTTGAGTAGGTCAACACAGTAAGAATCCTACTGGGAAGGTAACGATCTGGTCACGAGATTGACTCCTCCTAGGAAGGAAAGACTAGATTTTAGACACACAACTCCGAGATTATCTCCAAAAAAGAAGAGGATCCTGCATTTGGCCAAACCTTAGACCGAAATTATAGGAGTGCATGGCAAGCAACAAGACCTATATATACAACTACCTATTTATCGGAAAGAGGACGAAAAATCTGGACAAAAAACCCTACAGTCAAATTCTACTTATCGACAAGCACAGATTCACCATCATCACCATCTCCATTACTTACCAAATCACCATACATTGCTGTAACCCCTAAATACATAGTCATATATCTATAATGCAAAGGGACGATCAATGAAAGCTTGTTTTTTGTTTGATTTCTAATATTCCATATCGTACTTGCATTGATAGGGACATAGTCGGTATCAAACTACGTGATACCCCTCCGACCAGGATCAATCTCGATCTTTGTCCTTTTAAAGTTGTTATTTGGAATTTCATCCCATTAACGATTTTCGGATAACATTTTTGGCGCCATATGTGGGAACCGTCCCAACCATTATTCAAAACAGCCTATTTTCACCCAAACTTATTTTAGAATGAGACTCCGATCCTCCCAGGGTTATCCCGAGCCATCAGGACTCCAGTCCATTGCTTCCACTGAAAGAGCCCAGAGGCGGGGTAAGGGCACCAGGAATGAGAATCCTCCACTAGTGCCCCACCGGTTGCAGGCCCTGTCCCTCAAGACCCCGCTAGGTAGGAAGTCAACCGAGATGTCTTAGAACAGCACGCTGCAACCTACGTAGAAGCTATCCGACTCCGGATGATAGCCCAAGGGATCCCCTTTGAAGCAGTTGGGATCCCAAGAGATGCTGGCCCAAGTGTCCGGGTAGCGGTTTTCGACCGATTGGGTCCACCTCTCCCAGTCCGACAGACGAAACTCAGACCCAGGCTAGTGAAGTCCGCAATTGAGGTTCCTCCTAGGAGGATTCAGTCTCCACCAAAGCCAAGGGCAAAGGAGAGGGATCCGCATCCCGATTCGGAAGGAAGTGCCAAATCCCAAAGGAGCTCCAAAGAAAAGCGTCAGAGAGCTAAGCGAAAGGAGGTAGTCATTGATTCAGAGTCTTCGGATGAAGAGGTTTCAGTAGCCCGATCCGGAACCAAAAAGTCTCAGCGCCTGGAGGATCAGATGACAAGGATGGTGAAAGAGTTGGAGCAGTTAAAGAAGGGAAAACATCAAGGAATCCAGACCCCTTGGGCGAGATGAATGCACCATTCCCCAAAAGAGTCAGAGAGGCAGGGTTGCCCCCCATGTTCAGGATGCCTTCAGAGAAGTATTCTAGGACAGAAGACCCTGTTAGCCACCTGGACAGCTTTGTCCACCAAATAGAGGTTTAAAGTGCGACCAGGCTAGCCAAGTGCAGAATGTTTCCTTCAACCTTAACTGACTGTGCCAAGAAATGGTTCAGAAAGTTACCACCAGGTAGTGTCGATTCTTTTTCTAAACTCACCAAAGCTTTATGTGCACAGTTTTAGGGAATCAAACCCCGTCCCAAGGATCCTATCCTGCTGCAGTATATAGTTTAGGAGCGGGGTGAAACTCTGAGATCTTATGTTGAGAAATTCCACAAAGAGGTCGTCCAGATGGGATTTTCAGCCCTTTGAAGTAGCAAAACAAAGCTCAATAGTCCCATCTAATAACCCTAGGAGTTCCAACGCATTTCATCGCTATATCTCTAAAGCCTCCAATGGCCCAAACTCAATCTTGGGAGGTGAAGTGAGTGGAAGCTGCCCAAGTGGTTAAAGCATTGTAAGATATCTTACTATTTTCCTCCCTACCAGGTCAACTTCATTAAACAACTGGAGTTGAGAAGAGCTTTTGGCCATGGATTTTGTCATTCAATCTCAAGTGCTTTTAAGCCTTGTGCTAAGCGAAATTAATTTACTAGAGTCTAGACTTTGATTGCTTCTTCTTTTACTTGCAGTTTTATAGACATTTTGGATCCTGTTAAATTTGCAGCCAAGTATATCTTTTGTTTTTATTTTTATTTTTCCATTATCAAAGTTGAATTATATTTTTAAATAAAGTCGTTATCTATTTGGGACCTATTATTTTTTATCCTATCCACATTTATTTATTTATTTTAAAATTATTATAAATTTGAAAGTTTTGATGTTGAGAAGGAAATATAACTGGAACTACAAATATCATTGATGTGGGTATGGGAGAATGACTGATAAAACACCACACTAGTGGCCTTACAACATTGACATGTGCCATGATTTCTTAATTCTTAGCTTTTGCTTTTGGTATCGATCGTGATGGTGTTGCTGTTGGTTTTTTCGTGTTTCATCAATATTCCAAGCGGAAATCTCAATCCGGTGGTTCGTTGCTCGGTGTTCTTTTGTCAGATGTTTGTTCCAGTTCAAAATCAAAAGAAATAAAATATATCTTTCAACAAAAAAGTGCAGAAAAAAATGATGGTAGAGTAGTTTTCTGCTCAAAAGTTAATATTTTGTTTTCTGCTTTCATTCATATGATTTCAGAAGATTTAACTAGATTATATACCGGTTTTGTACAAGGCATTTCTAATCGGTCTATTTTCTATACATGTTTTAGGTCCTCATTTCCTTTTATTTATGCTTTGTTCTCGAGTAAATCAGGCATTTTATGTGTTTGTTGAGCATGCGTAGGTCATAATCTATTCAAGAGGTGTCGGGTTTAATTTTAGAGAAAAGGAGCAAAAAGATGAATTTCGGGCCTCTGCAGAACAGCTAGATTGTGGGACATATTATCTCTAAGCTCCAATTGAATTATGTGTCCTACTACCTATGGATTGAAAGCCCCATAAGTCTAGTTTTTGGTGCACTTTTCGGATTGGAATTCTAATATTCCTAAAAGAAGTTATGCCCGTTTTAGTACCCGATGGTCAGCTCAATCATAATTCCGCGAATACTTATGGGATTTATTTTGCAAGTTGTTGAAACAAGAAATATTACCTTCTTGGACATGTGTGGGAGTCTTTGGAAGCAAGTAGACATCTAATCCTTATCTTTCTTCAATAATGTTAGGAAATTATAGCAAGTATAAATCCTTTTTAACAAATATTTATATCTCTAAACAGGTTCAGTAAGATTTACTTACAATAGAGATACAATTAAAAATTATCTAGTAACCTAACTCAATTCTTTATATTACCAGATATGCAATGAGTTAACAACAGATTGAATCTAAGCCTATAAACATTTAGATTTAGGTAAATATATTCAGATCTAAGTTACTCATGCATCATCTAAAGAACTACAGAAAATAGATCATCTATACATGCAAGATCTAAGAAGATAAAGTAGTATAAAATAGGCAGTAAAGTAAAAAACACAAGATATATAGTGGTTCAGCCAAGAATAGGCCTACATCCACTTTGAGCCACTCAGAAGAGACTCTATCACTATGTGGTGTCTTTATAGCTTTGAACTACACAGATCTATTCAAGATCTACCCTCAAAAGAAGCCCAGAAGCCCAGATAAACAAACGCTCAACCTATTCAAACCCTAACCTCTCAAACTCACTTCTGATAATAACCCAGAAACACACAAGAGTTATATCAGAAGAATCACAACACACAAAACTCTATTTTTCTCTTCTAACTCTCTCGTAAATTCAAAGCAGAGAACCCAGATATTCAAGATAAATACTAAGAACATGAAGAACACTTGAGAGAAAAAACAGAATTTGTAAAAGAGAAGAAAACCCTAAAATCAGAATTGTTTCTCTATCTCTCTTCATCTCTTCATCTCTTCGTTTATATAGTCCTTAAGAGATAAGGTACACATCGGCCAAGCAGAACCAATCACAGCATGACAACTCAGCCAGCAATCCTGACTTGGCATTTTAAGTGATCATATAAGGTAAGTGAAACACTGTGTTTTGGCTTTGGGCCTGATAGGGAGCACATTGCATTTGGGCCTCTCCTGGCTTCAACTACTCTTATCATTGGGCTTCAAACTGATGGGCTAACTAAAACTTTGCAAATAAATAATCAATTTGGATGGATTATGAAAGAAATATAATCTCAAAAAGGTAGAGTTCTAATGGGGAATTGATTTCCTTGTTGTTTAAGGACATGGTTTAGCATCTACACCTATTTAAACCCCCTTTGAACCTTAATTTAAGGGTGAACCTGTAGCCCAGCCGGGGCATCGTCCCTCATCACACCACCACCATTGTTGCACTTGAAAGCTTAAAGAAGACACTCATGGGTTTTATCAACTCTTTCTTCTCTTTTTTAATCTTTTCATGTGTAACTAACTCCATACTAGGGAATAAATGTGAACCTCTATGAATTCTCTTTGTTAGAATTGATTATATTTCCATTAATTCAAGTTTTGATTTATTCAATTCATTCTAGATCTTAATTCTTTATTTGTGTTAATGCATGATGATACACTGGCATGAATTTAGAGTTTTGATAATTGAACAATTAAGTTTTGAGTGTTGATTTACATGCAATCTTAATTAATATTCAATTGAATAGGTAAAACTGATCTTGGCATTGATTTATGCAAGTAGGTTTTGGTTCATTAGTTCTTGCACTTAATGGGTTCTCGGTTGTAGTTTACGCCATTGATTTATGGGTAAATTATAATTGAGAACACTTGATTCATCCCATGATCATACAGTAACAATCTTACTTAATTAAGATAAGAACGATCCCTTAACTTGATAAATATCTTTTATCAAAGTCGATTCGAAACATTGAGTAAACATAGTTGGGGAGCATTGATGACCTAGTTCTCTCACCTTTTGATCACATCCATAATTTCTTGTTATTCGCTTTTAATTAATTTAGTCTCTTAGTTTAACTCAATTCACAACAATCTCAAATCTCTCGGTTACTTGTAGTTTCATTAAAATTAGAATTAGTTATAATTAATAAATCACTTTTCCTCGTGGGAACGATCTCTACTTTCCCCCGTACTTATCTCACGATTTGTGCACTTGCGAGTTAGTATTTTATAACACGATTTTACACATCAAGTTTTTGGCGCCGCTACTGGGGATTAGTTGAATTTATTGATTATTTCTAGTTAATAGTTTTAGTTTTTTTTTTTTTTTTTCTAGGTACAATGGACTTTTACGAGTTTTCTTTGAAAGAGTTTGCGGATTTCTCCCAAGAGGTGAAAGAGTTGAAATGCGAGTTTACCCAACGCATGCAATTGATGAGGGTCAAAATCGAACAATGGGATAAAGCTTTGGAGATCATGAAGAATAAAGAGCTCGAGAGTATTGAAAGGTTGGCCAAGGCCGAGAAAGAGATCAGGAGGTTAACTGAAGGAGTGACCCCGTTCTTCAAGGATGGTAAGCTTGACGAGAGTCCAGAAGAGTCCACTGCCCTTGTTACAAAGGTTGAATTCAAACTAAAAAGGAAGAGAAGGAACAAAAAGAAGGTGCAAGATTCATCTCCAGAAAATATACATCAGCAAGATAAACTTCCAAGTTTCATTCCCGTTTGCCATTACTGCAGTGTGAAGGGTCACATTCACCCTTAGTGTTTCGAATATATAAAACAATGCAAATGGAGGAATGGGAGCTACAATCATGGGAGTAACCGGGTAAAGCAAGTATGGTGGAACTATTCGGTTGAAGAAGAGCGGCGATGATTACATAGTCATTAAGTCGCCACTGGTAGAGGAAATAAAGAGTCTACCGAGTTGGAAGAGCCATAGAGCTAGCTTGCATCTCTCTTAGACGTCAAATAAATCGATTGGTGGGAGGCAACCCATCTAGGTAATTTCTTTTTAATTTTTGTTCTAGTTTTTAGTTTTTAGTTTTCTTTGTTTTGTTTTGTGTTTCGAGTTCTTGTCTTCCATGCTTTTCCTTTATTCGTTGTTCATGCTTATAATGTCATGCAAACATTGAGGATAATGTTTAGATTATGTTTGGGGGGTGTGAATTCGTGTTTGTTTGATTTTTCGATTCTTTGACAAATCTACGAAAAAGTGACCCCCTGTTTTGAATTTTTTTAAGGAAAACGTTTTGTTAAAACTGTATTGATTGGTGAGGAAGTAAAATTTTCCTTCCATGTTGTCTTCTTCATTTTTTCGATACAACAATATAAAGAATGTAAAAAATTCAGGGAAGTGGTTTAAAAGTTATGAATGTTTCTTCGACCAAATATCATGGGCAATGCCCTGTGTTGCGAAATGGTGTGTGCACTGTTTTCGTCGTCTGTTTTCTCACCTTTCCAATGCAAATTTTGAAATATTTTCTAAATGAAACGTGTGCGTTTTCATGTCTATTATTTTATATTACAATTTGGTTAACGTTTGTTGAGTCATTTAAGAGATATGTGAAAATGCCTATAAGGTTATACTAAACAACCTAGGAGAAGGAGGATGGGGGGTGGAATAGGTTGACACACTAGTTTTAAAAACTCTTTCGAGACTAGTGTCAAAACCTTGGTGAGCATATAATAATCCTTGAACAAGATTGTTATGAGAAAAACAATTTGCACAAGTATGCTCAATTCACCACACTTAGTCTACAAAACATATACCAAGAACCAATGTATCTCATATACAAGTATATTCAATAAAGAGCACATTCTAAAAGTTGTATTATGAATATTACAATGAAAGATCACTAAGTAAAATATTACAACTTGATATAGAATATTGTAAGATACAAAGTTCAAACACTTACAAGATACAAGAAACAAATGTAGATTCAACAAACAATGTGTGCATCTCTTTCTTTATCAATAACATGTTTACAAGGATGTGAGAAATTTAAGATCATAAACAAGTTATATAGAACAAACATACAAATATAAAGAGATAGAGATAGAGACATTTGACACATTGATTTTTACATGGTAAACCTCCGAAAAGGAAACATCCACGGGTTGAAATACAACCATTGGGTACTATATATATTGGAAAGTAAATTAGAAGTTCTACAAAGTGACCAATCCTAGATCACCAACCCATGTGGAGTCTATGTCTACCCAAACCCTATTGGAAGATACAAAATCCCTCAATGATGCGAAACCACCATATATTGGAAATCATACCTAGCCAACATTGTTGGTAGATTAGAAATTCCTCAAGAGTGCATACATATCCCATGTACCTCGCTCTATCGGACTCTATGTCTAGTCAAACACTCGGGCCTACCAATATATAAGCCAACTCTCTATCCAAGGCACACTTGCCTCTAGAGAGCCTCCCTTGCATGACTATTCAAGTCCTCCCGACTCTAGCAATGACTCCTTGCCTGTCTATCCAAGTCCTTAAGACTCTAGACAAGACTATCCGAGTCATCCCGACTCTAACCAAGATTTCACGCCTTTTACAAGGACTTCCTAGTGTGATCATGTGAATGCAAATGATGCAAATAATCAAAACATCATAAAACATGTGATCAATACATCCTATGGAAACTAGAAATAATCAATGAGCACACAATGTATATTTTTCTAGTTTATGATCCAGAACATGACACCACACAAAATGATGCATGAGCATATGAAATGTATGGATAAGGTACACTCCATGAAGATCTAGACATAGGCAACAAAGCACACAAAATAAGGTTGTCTAGACCTTAAACATGAACAATAATCTAGAGCATGCAAAACACCTAAAACATGCCAAATCCTTGATTCTATTCATGTTACTAAAGCTTGAAAACAAAGCATGATCATTAAGCACATATTCAAGACTTTAGAGCACAAACAACAAAGATGCCAGAATGACAATATATGATCAATGAATATTCTAGCAAGTACTTAGAGCAAATATATTCACAATAATCAATTAAATCCTAATTAGCTCTAAATACAAAATCATATGTGCTAATCCTAGAATTATTCAAATTAAAGGATCAAAGCACATTTCAAAGATTATTAATCATAAAATGATTCAATCAAGTCACAAATAATCCTAGATATCAAACTAATCACAATACAACTCTCATTCATGTGAAAAACCTAGAATCAAAAAAACTAGTTCACATATGTCTCTAATTAGACTTTTGATTAGGTTTGATTGTGAAGCTATCTTTCTCAGTAGCATTCACCATACATACACATACATATAGAAGAAGAAATCCCAAGCAAATTGAAGGTTACAAAATAAGAAATCACAAAGATAAAGTCAATACCTCTCCATCACAAGCTGTCATGATTTTCTGGGTAGAACACCTTGAAAACTCAATCAAATGACTGCAAGATTACTTGGAAAAGGTAGAGTACTCAATTACAAACAATCTCCAACTTGAATCACTCAAATCCAACTTCGTATGAGAAAGTTATGGTGTTTGGAAGTTGAGAAAAATTGGAGAGAAAATCTGACGAGATTTCTAACTTTTTCTTCTTGAAAACAAATGGAGGGAAGAGGAGATATTTAAAAAGGAGGAGAGAGAAGGGAATTTTTGACCAATCAGAACAGGCCACATTAGCCCTGGGCCGTATGGGGCGCATGGGCCACATGGGACCAGAGGGCTGGTCTGGCCGTGTGGCACACGACCTCCACACGGGGTGGCCTAGCCAAGGCCAACGGCCATAGTTGCTTCTCTCCGCACCTAGCACGTTCTTCGACCGTATTCGGGCCTTCGAACTCTGATTTTGAATCCATTTTCAGATTATGAATTGTGACTCCCTCATGCACAACAAAGACTGTGAAACTTTGACAAAAGGTTGAGAATTCTTCTCGAAAAATGACGACGAACACAACTCAACGAATGAGAATGAAAAGTAGCGTAGCTACATCGTTTGGACTCGAAACTAAATGAATGAGTAACCAAAATGACCGGGACTCATTAAGGAATCAATTGGGATCATGAAAAAGTCCAAAACATAAGAAACACAAACAATCAAACACCAATTCATATATGAATGCCATTTCCTAGACATAGTCTTAGAATATGTAACTTTACAATGTATGAGCATTTGAGTTCAATGCATGAGCATACAAAAATATGTGAATGTGTTATATAAATGGTACACAATGATGTAGGGACACTTATGAATGATTTGTGTGTGTATGCCTATGCCTTGTAAGGGGAATGAGGTCAATTATACCTTTGATGAGCAATGAAGCTAATTCCCCTGATCAAGCCACCATATTGTATGCATTGTAGTCAAGTCTTTCTTTGAAGCTTTGAATCATCATCAATACAACCACTAAACAATACAAGATGAACAACGTTTTGATATGGAATATATGCCAACACAAACTAAAAGCCTAACAATATGCATTAAATAACAAACGTAAGTCGATTTCAAAAGTCACCAGTTTTTGAATTTTCGTCCTCCATGTTGAGATGCTTCTTTTGTGTGCTTTTAGAGCCATAATATATGCTTTATTCACTAAGTTTAAACTAACTTCTTTCCACTTAGAGTAGTGCATTGCATTTTTCAAAATTTATGACATGCTCTTGATGTGATAATAGATAGGAAGCTTCATTGGATTGCCATTATTAATAGCACTGGAGACTATCCTTGTGAGTTCACTAAGCCAAAAAGCGTACATAAATGACATGATATGAGGGATGATTTGTTTCCACTCTTTAAACACTCAATAGAATCTTAGCATTAGATTCGATCTCTATAGGTTGTAAAAGAACAACTCTTATAAAAAAAGATATCACATATGGACTTTGCTCTTGATTTGATTGAACCATTAGAAGTGATATAGACAATGGGTGCTTGAACTCACTTAAAAGGCCTTAAATATTTCCTACCCTTATGTGTGTGCTCCATAGCCCTATTTGAAGCCAAACACTCTAAGCCTTTTTCTTTCATCACCCACATTAACTTAACCCCAATAAATCATAATTTAGCCATACCTTATAGCTTGGGATCATATAGAGGAAGTGATGAATTAAAATGATTGAAGGGAGTTCGAAATGGGTGACTCGTGATGTGCATGTACCAATGACAAAACAAGAAGACAAACACCAAAATGGTGTTAAGAAGAAATGTATTGAAAAGTTGTTGTACTAATAAAAAATAAAAAGATAAATGAATGAGATGATGAATAAAATGAAAAAGAAAATGAATAGAGATTTACAATGAAGTGATGAGAAATCAAAGTCAACTCAAGAAGGAGGATGAACAAAAATTGTTAAGAAGCCTAGATGCAAGTGGAATGAAGAATTCAAAGAAATTCGGCTGAGTATGAAGATTGCCGAAGAATTTCTTGATATGATCCTAGGTTTGTTTGCTATCCTTTTCTCGTTCTTTCTTAACCTTCACCCAATGGCCCTGTTACAACCAAAGAAAATGCCTAATTGATCTTTTGGGGATGCTAGCGCGAGAGTAAGGTAAACAAGTGCTCTATCTTGTTCTTAATGTTTGATTCTTTTCATAAGATCTTTTGCATACAAATCAAACGTTCTTTCAATGATATACTGGTTTTACATATGATTCCAGTAGAATCGGCCAGATTATATACTAGTTTTGTACAAGGTATTACAACTATACACATGTCTATATTTCATCCATATAAACCAACCCAAGTTAAACTTAACGTAACTCTAGTTAATTAACCTAATACAATAATTTATATATTTTTGTTAACTAAGTAACAACACAATATATTAACTTCAACACTCCCTCTTAATATGTTGTGCTTGAACTCCCAAAGCTTCACTAAGTTGCTGGAATTTCTCTCTTGGAAGTGCCTTGGTTAGTATGTCTGCAATTTGATCTTCAGACCTACAAAATTCAAGTTGAATTTCTCTATTTTCTGCAGCCTCTCTGATGAAGTGATGCTTGAGTGCAATGTGCTTGCTTCTACTGTGATGTAATGTATTTTTGACCATGGCAATGGCTAATTTGTTATCACGGAATATTGTTGTGCCTCTCTTTTGCTTCTCTCCAACATCTTCTAGAATTCTTCTCAACCAAATGGCATGAGATGTTGTTAAAAAAACAGAAACATATTCAGCTTCAACTGTTTGATTAAAATGGATAATTCACATAATTGGCTATAAATTAATGGGATTAGTTTTTAGGAGTAAAAACTTGGTAATTCTCATTAACCACTAATCTAATTGTTATCCGAAAATCGTTAAGAGGACGATAATCCAAATAACCACTTTAAAAGGGTCAAGATTGAGATTAATCCTGACCGGAGGGGTATCAAGTGGTTCGATACCAACTAGGTCCCTGTCAATACATGCATGATAGAGAATACGTGAAATCGAATGGGAATTCGTTTTTATTGATCTTTCTTTTCTATTACATGAATACACCGACTATAAATCTACTAAGTCATCAGAATACACGAAGGTTTTTGAATGAAAATATGGATTATGGTAGTGACATGGAGATTTCGGTCGATAAGTGGGATGATTGTGGAGGTAAATCTGTGCCTGTCGATAAGTAGAGTGTAGGGTTTCTTCCCTCCGCCTTCTTCGATGAATAAGTTGTTATATATATAGGTCCTGTTTGCTTGCCATGCACTCCTACAATCCCGGACTAGGGTTTGGCCGCTTGCAGGATCCTCCTTTTTAGGAAATAAAATCGGAGCTTTAATGCGCTGAATTCAGTCTTTCCTTCCTAGGAGGAGTCAATCACTCACCTTCCTAGTAGGATTCCTACTATAATGTCCTGCTCAAATTAGGACTTTCTGGCGGGAAAAAGTGTACCTCATTTGTACGGTGACGTCTTACTGGCTCTTTTGTGGAGCTTTTAGTTCTTGGTGTTTAGGATCCTACTTCCTGGTGCTCCTCTGCTCTAGCGGGCTTCCTACATCTAGTAAGCATCCTGCTGATGGCAGTAGGGGGATATCTAGACAGCTTTGTAGTAAGGTGATCAGTAGAACTCCGTGTCGGGGTGCTGTTGGATCCATAGGAAGCTGTATCGGGGTGCAGCGGGGTTCATAGGAAGCTGTATCGGGGTGAGTGTTTTTGGTTCTCGGTTTCTTTGTTGAGCTAAGATGCTTGGCGGGGTGGACCCCGCTGAGAGAGTTATGTGTTGGGATTAACCGGGGTCCACTCTGTCGTGGTATCCGGGTTGGGTATTGTTATAGCCTTCTTGTGTCGAGGTGGAAAATTCTTCTTTGGTCCTCCGCCAATTTTGGCGGTTAACACTAATTATTAAAGAGTTTAATTACTTAGATTTGTAGGGTCCTTTATATTTATTAGGATTAATTTGATTTAGCCCATAATAACAATTGACCCTAATAATGTGTTTAGTTTTAATAGTTAAAACTTGGTAAATACACATTTAATAATTCTAGTCTTAGTAAATAGTTTACATAGATTAGAATTATCACTAATGAACTAGATTTTTAAGAGTTAAAAATCGAATTAGTTTATTAGTTATTGGAATAGGATTCTAATAATTTGTGATTAATGCACTTGACGCTTAGATTGAAATTAGCCGTTTAATCTAGTTTAATCTAGGTGCATTAATATTAATAGAAAACCCTTATTATAAAATAGTGAGTGGGAGAGGGATATATGACATTATATCCCACGGTCTCCATCATTAGTTCAACATCATAAGATTCGAGTGGGGCCTCGTGACGGCTTTGTTTTCGTCCTCCCTAAGGAGGGTTTCCATAAGAATCAATATCAAGGTTGACTTCCTAACGGATAGGATTTCTGAGGGGATTTCGGGATTGACTGACCCTAAGGCGGCAATTCTCGAGTTAAGCTCATGAGATCTGAAATGATGGGTTACGCTCACAAGGTTTTAATTAAATTGGTTAATTATAAACCTCACTGAAATATACGATGGTTGAACGTTAGAGGAATAAGAGTTATTCTGGTATAACATTTGATTGAGAATGTCTCGATCCAACATGCAAGAATTTGATTGATCCTAAGGTAGCACTTGCTTGTGGTACGTTGGATTGTCATGGCGTAGTAACACTTTTTAGGGTTGTTCTTGTTCATTAAACATTTTCATGTATCATGTTTAATTTTATGCCGAACATTCGCACATGTTTTGAATGTATGAATGAATGAATTCTTTATTTATGTTTTTTCAGCCATGTCAACTGCACTATTACAAATCATAGCCAGTAACAAATTAACTGGTGATAACTACACTAAATGGAAACACAATATCAATGCAATTTTGGTCACCAAGGACCTTAAGTTTGTGCTTACGGAGGAATGTCCTCCAATGCCTACTGCCAATGCTGCACGAACTGTTCGTGAGGCACATGAGAAATGGGTCTCATCAGATAAGAAAGCCTGAACATATCTGTTAGCAAGTATGACAGACGTGCCTGTCACAAAGCACGAAGTAATAGGTACTGCATTTGAAATAATAGAGTCATTGTAGGCTATGTTCGGGCAACCCTCTGAGCAAAAGCGACATGAAGCTGTTCATTCCGATATGCTCGCTCGTATAAAGGATGGTACATCAGTTCGGGAACATGTCCTGAACATGATGTCCTACTTCAACACGGCAGAAATCAATGGCAGGGCCATTGATGAACCTAGTCAGGTGAGCATCATACTGACGACTCTTCCGAAGAGTTTCGATCAGTTCAAGAACAACTATGGGATGAACAAGCTTAGGTTTAGTCTCACATAGTTGCTCAATGAGCTCACTACTGATGAGCGTCGTTTGTGTACTCAACAAAATGATATTTAAATGTGATCTTTTAGAAAACCGATTTTCACCACTTAGATAGAAATTTAGTAAAGTGGCAAGTAGGATTCGTTCCACAGGGAATTAGAGTGATTAGTTGAATAAATTAACTAATCTATATGCAATAAAATAAATCATAAAAATATGGATGAGTGAATGGGTTGTCAAGCCATCAAACATACATGAAAAATAAACCTAATAAACTAATAAAAGAATACTTAACAAATCTAGATAAGATAAATGGAATTAATAATTAAGAGAATAGCTAGGGAATTAATGGGATCACAAATGAATTACAGGAAATGCTTATCAAGCTACCTTAATGAATGAATCTCGTAAATGTTAACCAATTGATTTCTAAAATGTGTTTGGGCCATTATTATGAACCCTAAACAACTTCCCACCGCAATGTCTAACCGATTAAGAAAAGGGGGTCACGGTGGGATCGATTTGTTACAATTAACGGCTTAGATTATCGCGGTTGATATACCCTCCGACAATCTATCCTATTTACTAAGTTCTCAATCCATCAAGGTTGTCAATCCAATCAAGATTATATAACAATTTATCCTAAACAAGATTATAATCAACTAGTGGGTATACATGTCAATTATATAATGCATAGAATCTAATTATAAAATGAATAGAACACAAATAGAGATTAAAAATATATTAAAGCTTAAGCAAATCCCAATCCAAATATTCTCACATCAAAACCCTAGAAAGGGGATTTAATTACACATATTACAATCAAAGGGAAGGCAAGTAAAAGATCAGGAAATCACCCATGGGCCACCTTTTGTAAGCTTGATCCTTTCCTTACCTTTGATGCTCATTGTGTAAAGAGTGGATGATGAGGAGGTGTCTAGATAGGTGGAGTCAAATGGGAAGTGACTAAGGAGATTTGTGGAGAAGATGGGAAGAAAATGAATGATTAGGGGAGGTAATCTAGATGTTAAGTTTAGGTAGGAGAGAAAATGGAGAGAAAAGGAATGGTGGAGAAAGGAGGTTTCTTAGTGGTCAAGAGTTGTTCAAAAGGGGAAAATAGTGATGTATTTATAAGTGTGAAAAGCTAGGGTATGAAATGGGTATGAAATGACAAGAATACCCCTCTTGAATGCCAACACTGGAATTCTTACACTGGAATTCCAACGTGGTCGCCACTTGTCCTTCTAGGTCGCCATAAAAACCATCTTTCTCGCCATCTAGCAAGTGGTGACCATGAGCAAATGGTGTAGAGGTCGCCATTTGCACCTCAAGGTCGCCATGGTGACTATAAGTGGCGACCCTCAAAATGTAAAGAGGTCGCCACTTGCAACATCAAGGTCGCCATGGCGACCATAAATGGCGACCTTGCCTTGTTTGTGAGAGGTCGCCATTTGTAGTGGTAGGTAGCCATGGCGACCCCCAAGTGGCGACCCACCTGATGCTTTTGGAGACTTTTTATCGCCATGGCGCTCAAGTGGTGACCAAATGGCGACTTTCTGATGAGTTGAAGAATCCTCTGTCGCCATGACGCCCATGTAGCGACCTCCTTATGTCTAAGTGGCAAAAATGCCCTGTTTCTTCCCATTTGTGAGCCTTTTTGCACCCAAGTTCTTCATCTTCTTCGCAAATGCCCTTGAGTTCTAATAAAACCTGAAACACTTGATTTAACGACATTAAATACGGGGAAACGCACAAGAATCAAGCATAAAGAGACAGGAATGAGGGAAAAAATCATACCAATTTTAGTTCGATCAACTACCTTTGAGTCCTTGACTAAGGACAGCAAGGGCAGTACCGGTGAGGCAAATGTTGCCGAACCATCTTCCTCTAATAACAAGAAGAGGAAGAGGTCTGCTGGGAAGGCGAAAGGTAGGCCCAAACCCAAGAAAGCCTAGAGCAAAAAGAAATGCCCCTCCATCGACAAGAGCAAAGGAAAATGTTTCCATTGCGACAAAGTCGGGCACTGGAAGAGGAATTGTCCTCAATATCTGGAGGAGGTAGCCAAGAAGAAGAAAACGAAAGGTAAATATGATTTACTTGTTCTTGAGTCATGTTTAGTGGAAGATGATTCTTCACCTTGAATAGATGATTTGTGGGCCACTAACCATATTTGTTCTTCTTTGTAGTGGACTGATTTTTGGACACAGCTTTAGGAGAGAGCCTTCTCTATGCGTGTGGGGTCAGGGGATGTCGTGTCATGATGTGAAAATTTTACGTAACTCCTACTTTTACCTTAAGGATCTGGATTGGACAGGGGATATGCAATTTCAGGATTTCTTTCCATCTTTATTTCACATCTTACAGAAGAAGGAGCTGGAAATTGGGTTTGTTGTGTTATGGAGAGTTTGGTTCTGGCAGAACCATTTCGATCGTTCTTCCTTTTTTTTTTAGTCTGGATGATGTAGTTGAATGGGCTACTGATTTTCTTAAGGACTTCAAGCGGGCTAAGTTGATTGGTAATTTCCCTAGTCTCTCTGTTCACTCTCTTTCTATTGATAAATGAAGAGTACCTAAGGTAGGGTGTTTCAAGATTAACACTGATGTTGCATTAAAGGTGGCTAATAGGCTAGTGGGTACTGGGTTTGTTATCTATGATCATGGTGGGTAGTTTGTTGCCTCATCTATGCAAAAGCTCATTGCAGGTTTCTCTCCCTCAATGGCTAAAGCTATGGCTATCTTAAAAGGCCTTCGCTTCGCTGTTGATTCTGGTTTCCTTCCGGCAATGCTTGAAAGCGATGCTAAAGGGGTGGTGAATCTGATCCATTCCGAGCCTTGTCCCTCTACTGATATTGGCCTTATTATTAAGGACATTGTGGCTATATCTCATCAATTTGATATTCCTATCTCCTTTGTTCCCAGAAATGCTAATAAGGCTACCCATGCCTTAGCTAAGTTGGCTTTGTCGTCTCTTTGACGATTGTTTTTGGCTAGAGTCTGTCCTCCTTGCGTGAGATCCATCATGTTGGATGATTGTATTCCTTAGTTTTGCTGGTTTACGAATTGTTCCTTTTCAAAAAAATAAAAAATAAATAAATAAAAGTTTCAACAACCAATCTAAAAAAAAGCTGCCCCTACAACGCTAACAGGATAGTAGAGGAAAGACATGAGAGAGAAAGTTAGAGAGAGTGTCTCGGTTCCCAGTCCAACATGGTCAGTCTTCGTAAGGGAGGGTCTATGCTGGGAAGGATTTTAGACAGAATTTGGTATCGGTTTTCACTGATAATCTCAATCCTGTGGTTGATCATGTAGGAGTTTGGGGTATATTCAAGCCTCTTGGAAGAATTAGGGATGTCTTTTTATCCTCTAAAGTTAGAACAAGGAGGAGCTGCTATGCATTCCTTAGGTTTGGGACCTTGGATGAAGCTAATAAGGTGGCTGCCATGGTGAATGGGATGCATGTTTATAGATGGACTATTTCAGCCAAGGTAGCGGATTTTGGGTGGAATAATAGAAGATCACCACACCCAGCTAATAGAAGGGATTTAATTAGGAGGATAGACAGAGGCAAGGAGTCAAGGAACCTGTTTCCAAGGTGATTCATAATTTCACAGGGATGAAAACCTTTGTGGATATGGTAGAAGAGGATAGACCAAGAGATGCAGTAGATAAGTCAAAGAAGAGAGTTATGTCATGACAGATCAAATCAGAGGACAAGGAATGGCTGAACAGGACGGCGATTGGGGTTATGAAAGAATTTGCTAATTTATGGTCTACTAATTCTAAATTGGAAGAGAGAGGGTTTGTGTTCTCATCAACTTTCATATGAGGTAAAAGGATTGCTTGGACTTTTGAATCCGAAATAGAAAGAGATGGTTTTATGCGTAATAGCTTTCTTCTGGAGGGACAACTTCTCTTCTATGACTAAGTGGGCAGATAAGTCAGTGCCTATGCATAAACTTAAGTGGGTGGAGGTGTATGGGGTTCCTATGCATTGCTGGTGCAAAGGTTTCTTTTCTATGATGGGTAATGACTTGGGAGAGACAATCTGGGTTGATGAAGCGATTAAGGATAGAGGTAGAATGGACGTGGGGCGTATTTTAGTTTTGGGTCAATTCGAATCGCTGGCCTCTAGGAAAGTTTTAGTTAAGGTGGGTGATAAAATGGTTCAGATAGGCTTATTGGAAGCACCAGAGCCGGTATCCACTACTTGGATCGACAAGCACCTAAGGTTGAAGCCAGAATTCAAATTTTCAAAGCCAGATGGAGACTAGTTGTCCAAGTTCAACGGCAGTAGGGGCATGGCTGACAGTGACAAAGAGGGGCAAATAGGAGTTTCAGATCATAGGAATAATCAGAAGCCTACAGAGGTGTTGTCAGAAGATAGATCTTCACAGTATAGGAGAGTCAAGGGGGTAGCCGCTAATTTTTATAGAAAGAAGGATGTCAGGAGAGATAGGATTGATGGGAAAAGGGTGGATTTGGACAAAGGCAAGAGTTGTTGGGTACATAAACCACCATCTAGGTGGACCCACTGCCTAACACAGCTGTGATAATTGGTAAGAGTAGAAATGATAGATTGACCTCGCGTAGCAATTCCAGCACTTCGGAGTACGAATCAAACAAGGGAGAGTTGTAGAAAGTTGGATTTGTGAGAGGAGAATGCTCGGTCAAAAATCAATATTCAAATCAGATTAGGTTTGGGTCTGGAGGGGCTAGAGATGGGCTTAAAGAATTGGGCCCTACAGAGCCCAATAATGTCAAAATCTATTTATCTCATTTAGAGAGGTTGGGTGGTGTCAAGAGAGGCCTGGAGAAAGCCAGGTTGGATTCTTCAGTGGGAACCCATGTTAGTCCTACTGACAGCAAAGATTGTCCTGAGTTTGACTCGGTGGAATCAAAATCTGAAGGGGAAATCCAAGAGGTAAGGGATGATGACAAAAAGATGGCTATCTTTGTAGGGAATCTAGGGCTTAATTTGAGAGTGGAATTGTGTGCCAACAAAGAGTCGGCTAGCAATACTAGCTCGGAAGAGACGAATCAAGTTAGAGAAAAGGGTAAGAGAAGAAAAGGGAGAGCTTCGTCCGTTTCAGTGAGGGAGGAGCAGTATGTCTCAAAGCCACAAACGATGACTTCAAGGAAAGCTAGAAGGAAAGGTACTTCCCATTATCAATCTTTTAAAATTCATCCTATGACCACTAGAAGGTCGAAGTCTGCAGTTAATGGTTCGATCGATTTACAGGAGGTGGATAAGAGGATGGTTTGGAATTTGGGAGATGAACTAGCTAGGGTGATCGAGAGAGGTGTAGCTCATTGTCTTCAAGAGAAAGGTAGTCAGTCTAAAAGGAACGTCGAGGCAGGGAATCAGGGCAGCCAGGTTTCGGGGAATGGCTCAGGTTCAGTTTGGAATCTAGAGGTTGAAGTTGCTAAGATTGTGGAGATGGGGGTGGCGTTGGGTTTTAACTTTAATAGTAGTAGGGAGGAGATAAGCTTAAGGCTGTTGGAGTTAGAAAAGGAAGATGAGGCTAGAAGAGCTTCATGATTTTCCTTTGGTAGGCTGGTGGGGTTTCTTGTTTTTTTAATGTTAGGTTTTTCTTGGAACGTAAGAGGTTTTGGGAGATTGGAGAAAAGAAAGGAAGTGTGCAAGGTGGTGAGTAGATATAAACCTTCTATTCTTTTTTTACAAGAGACAAAATTGAGTGTGTTGGTTAATAGGATTTTCAGCAGCATAGGTGGCTCCTTCCTTTCCAAAGGCGTAGGTGTGGAGTCCTCGGGGGCTCCGGGGGGGGGGGGGGGGGGGGTGTTGCTACGGTGTCGGGTTGCATTTCTAATAATGGGTGTATTATCCTGGTAAGGGTCCTCAACAAATTAAATAAAGAAGTGGTGTTTTGTAATGTGTATGCTCCGAATGGGGAACGAGAGAGAAAGGAGTTATGGGAGTTTATTGGTAGTAAACTGCAGCTTTTCTCGGCTCCTTGGTGCTTAAGAGGGGTTTTCAATACTGTGGTCAGTGAAAAGGAAAGAAAGGGAGGGTGTTTCATAGAAGTTTGGCGAGAAGTTTTGCGAATTTTATTCTTCATATGTAAGTGGTGGATATGCCCCTTAGAGGCGTTCATTTTACTTGGTCTAACAATAGGGAAAATGGGTGTTGGGCTAGATTAGGTAGGTTTCTTATGTCACTTGTCATCTTGTCCTGGTTTCCTAATTTGACGCAAACTGGTATTCCTTGGACTATTTCAGACCACAGTGCGGTTTGTCTAGGTTTAGGGACGATGTTTTGGGGTCCTAGACCTTTCCGCTTCTTCAATTCCTGGTTGGAGTCTAAGTCTTTAATGGAAGATGTGAGGAGCACTTGGGCTGGTACGAAGTTGATAGGGTTTAAGAGCTTTGGTTTAAGGGCTAAGTTAAAGGTGGCTAAGAATGAGATTAAGAGTTAGGCATGTAAAAAGGCCAAAGACTCAGTTTCTACCAAAGTAGTTGAGGAAAAATTAGCTGTTTTAGATAGGGAGGCTATGGTTGTTGGCTGGTCTGATGCGTCTAGAGTGGAGAGAATGAAGCTAGTTTCTGAGTTGTGGAAAATTATTAAACATGAGGAACAAGCTTGGAGGCAAAAATCTAGAGTCAAGTGGCTGCTAGAAGATGATAGGAATACAAGATTCTTTCACTGTGTTGCGAATGGGAGACGTCGTAATAATTATATTAATGAGATCTTGTTTAACAATGTTGTCATAATTGACCCATAAGAAGTTAGAGAAGGGGTGGCTAATTTTTTTGAGAGCGGTTACAAGGAAGTTTCTTGGAGGCGGTCTAAGATCGAGGGTTTGGCTCTCAAGAGGCTGTCTGATTCATATAGAGAGTCGCTAGAAGAAACCTTTTCTATCGCTGAAGTGCAGTTGGCTTTGGAAAACTGTGATGATAATAAAGCCCCAGGTCCGGATGGCTTCAATTTAAGGTTTTTAAAGGATAATTGGGACGTTATTCAGGAGGATTTTGTGAGCTTTTTGGAGGAGTTTCATCTGGATGGTAGGCTTGTCAAGGAGTTAAATAAGACGTTTATTACTCTTATTCCTAAGAGAGCCAAAGCGTCTTCTATGTCATATTACAGACCCATAAGTCTTGTTAGTTCGTTTTATAAAATCTTGGCCAAGGTTTTGTCCAATAGGTTGAAAAGGGTGATCAGCTCAGTCATAGGGGAAACTCAAATGACATTTGTTAGTGACAGACAGATTCTTGATAGTTTAATTGTTGCCGAAGAGATTATTCACAGCTGGAAAAGGGGATCTACAGGGGGTATTTTGGTTAAAATTGACTTTGAAAAAGCTTATGACAGTTTGAGTCATAGTTTTGTGGATGACATGATGAGGGATATGGGTTTTGGGAAAAAATGGAGACAATGGATGTCTTGTTGTATTTCGACTCCGGTCATTTCTGTTCTTGTTAATGGCAGCCCTACTCGCGAGTTTGGGGTGGAAAAGGGGCTGAGACAGGGTGATCCCCTTTCCCCGTTCCTTTTCAACATTGCTGCGGAGGGGTTAAGTGCTTTGTTTAGGAAAGCGGCGGACTTAGATTTTGTGAAGGGGGCATTGTTTGGTTCGGAAAACATCCATGTTTCTAATCTTCAGTTTGCTGACGATATTATTCTTTTTATTCAACCTAAGGTGGAGTATATTCAGAACGCGAGACGAATTTTGAGATGTTTCGAATTGGTTTCGGGATTGAAGATCAATTTTAATAAGAGCAGTGTGGTTAAAGTGGGAAAAGTAAGCAGGGATCTTATAAACTGAGGGGAGTATTTTAGATGTTCGAATGCTTCTCTCCCCATGGTTTACCTTGGTCTTCCCCTCGAAGGTCGGCCGAGTTCGAAAAGCTTGTGGTTGGATCTTATTCATTGTATTGAGATTAGGCTTGCCCCTTGGAAGAAGAGGTTTTTAAATAAAGGGGGAAGATCGGTCCTTATTAAGGCGGTGATGGCTAGTATCCCTAATTATTTTATGTCGGTCTTCAAGATGCCCATGTGGTTAGCCCATAGATTAGAAAGGTTACAAAGGAATTTTTTCTAGGGGGATGGTTTTGAAAAGAAGAAAATTCACACGGTTAAATGGGACATTTTGTGTAGAAGCAAGGATAAGGGTGGTTTAGGCATTGGTTCTATTTTAGACAAGAATAAAGGTCTTTTAGCTAAGTGGGTTTGGAGGTTTGGTGTGGAGGAGGATTCTTGTTGGAAGAAAGTCATATGTGCTAAGTATGGCATTTCTCCGAAGGTGCTGAAATGGGATTGGAGCATTAGTTTTAAAGCCTCCACTTTTGTCAAGACTATTGGGGGTTTGCTGCAGCAGAATTCTGTCCATAGCTCTTTACTTGAGGAGGGTCTGATTGTGAATGTGGGGAGTGGGGATAGAGCTAGGCTTTGGCTCGTTTTTAAGGTTGAGGGTCATCCTTTTAGGGAGGCTTTCCCTAGGATTCATGCTCTAGCTTGTGATAAATTGAGTTTTGTTGCAAATTTGGGGAAATGGGTGGATGATGTTTGAGAGTAGGAGGTGAAGCTTAGGAGGCCTGTTTTCAATTGGGAGGTGCAGCAGTGGGAGAATTTTTGTCTTTGCTTGAATACTATCCGAATACAAAAGAATGTTCATGATTCATTGGGTTGGAAATTTGACCACTCAGGTTCTTTTTCTATCAAATTCTTTAGGCAAATGTTACAGGTGGATCATTCTGGAGATGTTAGTGGCTTTAAAGAGATTTGGAGGGGTTTTTGTCCTCCAAAAATAGAAATCTTTGTGTGGCAGTTAATTCATGGCAGGGTGTTAGTTAGAAATGTTCTCAGAAATTTTGGTCTTGGCGTAGAGGCTGTCCTGGATTGCCCTCTCTGTAATGAGGCTGTGGAATCCATTAACCATTTGTTTCTTTCGTGCAGATGGTCCTGGAATCTTTGGCTCAATTGTATGTCGTGGTGGGATGTGAGTTGTTTCATTTCTTCTATGATTCTTGATTGGCGGAAGGGCTGGAATGGTTTGTGGCCTAGGAGAAAGTATGATAGAGCTTGGTGGTCTGTGCTTTATGCAGTTGTGTGGACAATTTGGGATGTTAGGAATCGCAAAATTTTCAACAATGGTGAAGCTAGTTTGAGACAAGCGATGGATGATGTTAAGTTCAAGGTGGCTTGGTGGTTCAAGAATTTTAGGGAAGGATCGATTGACCCTGTTACTAATATAACTCTGAATTTAAAAGAGTGTTGTTCTGAGGTTAGAAGACAGAAATCCCCTATGTTCTGGAATTTCCAGAATAGTGATTCTTTGTCTTTCAATGTAGATGGGTCTTGGAAGGGTTCCTCTGGTCAGGCTGGTGTCGGGGGGGTTCTTAGAGACCATTCGGGGAGGATTTTCTGTCTTTTTTCTGCTAAGGTGGAGGCCCATGATGCAATATCGGCAGAGGTTCTAGCCATTGCTAAAGCCATTGAGTTATGCATCTCGAATTTGGTCATTTGTCAGACTAATATCTCAGTCATCAGTGATTTTAAGGAGGCGGTTTCATGGATTAATGACAGCCATTTTGACAGGGCAGATTTGGTGCAGACAGTGTCCGAAACTCACAGCAACATTTCGAAAATGACCAATGCTTCGGTGATTTTCGTTTCGAGATCTTCCAACGTGTTGGCTGATTCGCTGGCTAAGAGTGGTTCCTGTAGGGGTGTGGACGTGGTGACCTGGAGCATTCCTTAGTTTGCTCTGCTTTTTGTTTCTTTAGTCCCTTCTTTTCTGGTGCTTTTCTCTGTGGTTGTTGCGTTTTTTTTTTTTTTTCTGTTTGGTGTTCTGGTGTGTGTGGTGAGTGGTGTGGCACCTTAGGGGTTGTGGTTTTTGTTTTGTTTTTGGGTGCTGTTCTGGGGTCCTGCTGGTGTCAAAGTGTTGCGACAGGGGTTGGTTGTGTGCCTTTGTCGCAGTGCTTTGATGTCTTTGTTTCAGGGTTGTTCGGTTTTGTGTGGGTTGTGGTTCTTGGCTTTTAACCGTTGAATAAAGGTTGCTTTTCAAAAAAAATAAAAAAAGCTGCCCCAAAACAAAGAAAAACTGAAACTAGGAATATAAGAGAAACACTTATTTTCACCATATTTTCTCTTATTCTATATATTCTCCATATTTTCACTTTAACCCCTGATTCTCCAAAATTATGTCAATGCCCCTGAACTCCATAAATACATGAAACACTTATTTTATCATATTAAATACCCAGTTTTACCCAAGAAGCAAGCATAAGAAGAAGGAATTGGGGACCTAAAAATAGGAACAAAAATAGTACAATCAAAAGGCATTAGAGCTTCTCGGATAAAAGGAAACAACAAGCCCACCCAACTCACTCATAAAACCTCTAATGTCATAGATCATGTCCAAATGCTTCAAACCGAATCCATTCTCATTGTGGATCCAATTAACTGTCGTATTATCATTAATTCTGAAACTGCTTAACAATGTTACCGGCATTAAGCACAGCAGTCCGATGTTCTAACACTAGTGGACTCCAATAGAGAGAATACATAAATATCTATCCTCCAAATCTCCAATATACCCAAGATAATCCATCGAAAGCCCTTATAGGATCCATCATATTTGGCTTCTCTGCACTAACAAGTTTAAACAAGTCTTCTGAAGAGAAATAACTTTTACAGAAGGAACTTACACACACAATGTGTAGGCTAGCCGCTTTATGTTTCATTTTATTTCTTTTGTTTTAAGAATCTTGTAGGGAGACAAGTTCCTCTTAATTTTCATTCTGCTATTTGTCTCTCATTACATGTAGCATTCTATCTCAAAGACTCACATGGTAATATCACAAACACAAATACAGAACCTTTAAGAAATTTTTGACCTGTTTTATACCTCTTCATAGATCAAGTCATACAACATTAAACAGTTATCTTCGCCTAACACAGTAGTAATTGATTGTCTGAAAATGGAAGAATCACCGTAACTCAACAGAAACCTAATATCATACTTAAACTAGCATATACTATATCAGTTTCACTCAACCATGAACCAGCATGCCCTTCTACTTCTGTTTTATCAATAATCAAACCCAGGTGCTTCATTGGCAAGTAATAGGACATGTTTCTTTTACATACAACAAATATAAAGCATTTTAAAACATTGAATGATACATACAATGTCACATGAATGTTAATGTTTTCTAGCATAAAATACGATATTATCAACATCATCCCACTACTTTTGGATGAATAAAATTTTAAGAACGTAATATTGTCAACATCAATCATATATACCTATAATTAGTAAGAGGTGAAAAGTCAGCAAGTTTCCCATGATCTGGCTCTTCCTCGAGACTCTGTGTGTCTAGTGCAACCCTCCATACTTCTCCATCATACCATTACCACAACATCTATGATAGGCCCTTTGTCATCATAGCTCTAAAAAAATTTAATGTCTGCATAATCAAGGCTGCATAAAGGCAATAAGGGAGAAAATACAAATCCAGCAGTAAAAGGGAAGCAAAGATAATTCTTTCCCATGAGGAATTCAACAACAATTTTCAATATCGCCGGACTACGTGAGTAGCATGCTTACTACAACTTTAAAGCTAAAGATGAAGTCAACGTGTCCGTAAAGAACTCATATACCATTTTATAACCCACATTCCATTCACCGGAAGGGTTCTTTCACGAAGAATTGACAACTAAAGTAGCCACTAAATCAAAAATTATTCCATCAAATTCAGACTAAAACATCGTTGGTCCAAAATACAAATGTATAACAAAGATTAAATGATTTTGAAGAGACCAACCTGAAGCTCCACGAATACAACCATCATAATTAGCCTTGACAACCGGTAATGAATAGAGACGTTGACACTGAGTGCAGAGAAATTGATGTCATCGTCGTATGGGCCTAACACGTACACACCCCACCATTAACTTTAAATAATGGGCTTTGCATTTTGTTTTTTGTTTTTTGTTTTTGTTTTTTAAATAATGGGCGGGCAATATTGTAATTTCAAATGGATAGTCGGTGTTGGTGGTGCTGGTGGCGACGGAAGTGGAGGTTGGGGTGCCACCTGTTTGTGTGTTAACGGGTTGTGGAAATGGTGGCTAGAGTTGGGCTTGTGGTTGGATGTGGTATTGGTGGTGGTGGAAATTACAGGATTTGTCCTTGCATGAAATTGTATTGACTTCCAATTCCCTTTTGATGTTTTATGTTGTTATGAATGTATCACTGCCAAGATGGATGCAACTTAGTTGGATTTTAAAAAATAGTCGAAATGACATTGGTCTGATGCTATACGACTATACCTTTATACCTACGCCACGAGGTCGTGGGTTCAAATAGCTCCCCGTTCTCAAAAACCATGAATTATTTTAATATTTGAAGAAAAAAAAATATATTCATTCTCAATACTTTGATTGTTTTTTTATTATATTTTCATTTTTTACAACTGAAAGAGTTTATCATGTAAAATTGAAAACTCGCACAAAATGGAGGAAAAGAAAATAAATCTTGAGATAGAGAGAAAATTATTGAGAAATTTAGAAGAGAGAAAGAGTTATTGAGAAAATTGAGAGATAGAAAAAGTTGGAAATTAGAGAGGGTAAGTTGCAAGTTAGAGAGGAAGTTATTGAAAAAATTAGAAGAGAGAGAAAATCATTGGTGAAAAACGAAATTCGATCGATTTTGATTCCCAACAGTTTTATACGCTGAATTTTATATTTCAACATGTATTTTAGCGTGTAAGCAAGTATTTTAGTGTGCAAGGCTTAGGTAGAGAATTGACTCAAAAGAAAAAATAATATTAGAGGAGTTAGTTTAAAAAGGTAGCACTCCTCTAGTTTGATTTTTTGCTAGGAATTTTTAAATCTAGTGACAACTAAGCATGAAAAATATCACAGGGTTAAGAATTATATTGTTTTGAGGTTTATTAGCGACTAGTCCCACCTGAACATTACGCGAGTTTGCATTTTACCAATTGAACTTTTTTTTTAGACATCAAACCCTCAAAACTCTCATTTATTGGCAAACAATTTAATTTATTGCCCTTTAAACACCTGTTTGAGGAGGTATTTACAGTCAGGTTTTGCCAATAAATGAAAGTTCAAGGGATTTAATGCCTACAAAAAAAGGTCAAGGGGTAAAATGAAAACTCGCGTAAAGTTGAAGGAGGACTAGTGCCAATAACCCTTTTTTTAATTCTCTCTTGTACATACAACTGTTTCATTCAAACTCAATTATTCACACACACACACACACACACACACAGATATATATATATATATATATTTGTATATCCAAAAATACATTAATGTTGAGAAAGAAATTTTACCGGGCTTGGAACACGTTATTTTCTGCAGTTGTTTGGACGGTCTGGGAGAGCAGAAACAAGTTGATCTTTAAAGGAAAGCAAGCCTCTATTTCGTTGGATACCGACATGGTTATTTTCCGGGTTGTTTGGTGGTTTAAATTCTGTGGAAAGTCTGGTACGGATCCGATTACTCTTATGATTGCCAACTTTCCTGACAGTGTTTCCTCCAAATCTTGTGCTAGGAAGTTGTCTTTGAAGGCTAGCTGCACGCCCTCTGCCTTTTTTGATGGATTGAAGTTTTTTGTTGATGGTTCTTCAAGAGGGAATCCTGGTTCCGCAGGCATAGGTGGGGTCTTGAGATGCGATTCTGGGAAGATTTTAGGATTGTTTTCTAGTCACATTGGCTTCTCGAATGCTTTGATTGCTGAATCCACTGCTATTTTAAAGGCTTGTCAGTTATGTTATATTTCGTCTGATTTAAGGAGGAAACTGATATCCATTATTAGTGATTCTAAATTGGTGGTTTCGTGGGTCAATGATGAAGGGGTTATTGAGCCTGATGTGGTGGTTATTATTGAGGAGATTCGCAGCTTTCTGGTCTCCATGAACAGGGTGAAGGTGGTGTTTCTGCCCAGAATTAGAAATGCCGTAGCTGATGTCCTTGCTAAGGAAGGATCTGGGCTGCAGGAGGAGATTCTGATTTGGGATTTTGCTTAGCTTTGTTGCATTGTGTCTCGTTTGTCCTGTTTTTCGTGTTGCTCTGTTTTCTGTTCGGTGTACTGTCTGCGGTTGTTGTTTTTTCGTTGCTTTGTTTCTGTTGCCTTGCTGTGGGGGTAGCTCTTGGTTGCTTGGGCTCTATGGCTCCTTTTTGTGGGTTGTTGCTATTGTTTTCTGTTGTTGTTTTCTGTCCTTGTGCCCTTAATAAAGTCCTGTTGTTCAAAAAAAAAAAAAAAATACATCTAGCATAAAACCAGACAAGGCCGACCTTACTGCCATATTAAATATTAGTTCAAGGATTCATTTTTGTTTTATTCCGGTTCATAAAATGCCAAAATATTTGTTTTGAGTAGTAGTCCAAATGTTTCAGATCAAAAATAGGCACATATCAATAAAAGCCTAACAGTTAAAATAAATTTTTTAAAAAAATGGGGCGACAGACATAGGTCCAAAGAGAAATGTTTTTTAAAGCCCAATTTTGATTTTTTTTTTCTTTTTCCAAACATATCAGTATATCACATAAATTGCTAAATGATTTAGAATTCCTTGTTTTTCTCTCCAGCCACCAACGCCCAAATTCGATTTCTTTCAATCTCTCTCAACTCTCTAGGCTCACAACTCTCTAGCCTATTCACACAATTTCTTAGTTTCTTAGCTCTATTTTGGTTCTTTGGTGATTCGATTGATCGATTTATGGTTTTATGCATCATGCATCATACATGTTCACAAAACCCAACTCCTCATTTGACATATCAATTAAAATATATGCCTAGTAAAAATTTGAGAATTTTTCGGATTCAAGTATCATTTTTTGCTAATATTTCGCTATTTTTTTTAATGTTTTATATTTAATAAAGTCGGAAAAAAGTTGTTTTTGTACCTAAAATTTTTCAATTTTTATTTTTTCAAAACTGCATTGCATTCTTTATATCATTACGAATCAATAGAGAAAACAAAACACTTATTGATTAACAAATTCAAATATTCAATATACAAAATGTATAATAATTGAATAACTTCCCCTGTGATTCAATATAGTATATAATTAAATATAATCCAATGACTTTCTATACTTCCTTTCAGTATACTTTCTTTAAGTAGCCGCAAAACATCTTCATCCTGGAGATCGAAGTAGAGAAGCAAGTAAGAATTCTTTACTGTTTTAAATCTACATTGAATTAGTTTGCAATGTATGTTCTCTTTGTCAATGAAACATGCACTGCAAGGTTTCATCAGTATCATTTTCGGTAACCGTGGCTCGTGATGAGAAGGTGCAAAGCAACAACAATGGTACGAGTTTTCGAATTCACGAGGGCATTAGTGCATTAATTGATCTACGGTATAAGGTTATGGCAGGAGGAATCACAAGGATATGGACAATCAATCTCCTTGGTTACCCTTCTGTTATAGTACCAATCACCAACTGCTTCTGCAATGGTCTGTAAAATCGAAAGATACAGTGAAAAACCGAAAGATATAGTGAAATTTGGATAAATCATACAACACAAGTTCTCAAAATTGTATTTAAGCAACAAAATCCCTCACTTGTACTGCATAGACAAATATATGAATTTGGAGGAATTTGAACCCAAGACTTCTGGACCAACCAAGCTCCGACATTATGTTGGTAACCACTAACCACTAGCTCAACAATAATATTTAAGTACTCTAACCGAAACAATAAGAGTCATTTGTAGTATCTTTTATGAATGGAAAGGTGTGGATAATAGTGTGACATGTGAATTGTACGTGATCAGTCAGCTGGAAATAGATGTTGACTAACAAAATGTTATGAAATCAGTAAAACTGGACTTCAAGTAAAATCTGAACAATTGCATCTATACAGAGCATTATAATAATTCTGATCGGATTGTAATACTAGTCGACAAGATTTTTGTATGATCAAATTGGCTCTAGTCCGAATATTTTTGTCATCTTGGATGAAAAAAATAATATCAATGCATTATCATTGAAGTAACTTTGAAAATGAAAGCAGACTCATCTGCAATAAGTTACCTTATCACGTATTCTTGGAGAACCATCCGCAAACCATGTGTCCTGCGACTCACTTTGGCAATGAGCAAAGCATGAATTTACAAACATCCCGTCAAGTCTTGATTGCAAAGCTGCAAGCATGTCATTCCGGAAACCTGAAAGAACGAAGAAAAAAAAAAAAAAAAAATCATTACAGCTACTGGAGTAGTAGGAGAGCTGAAGTCTGAAGATATGAGAAATCATTTATAAATTCAAGAGGCACTTGATTAGAACCTTGCAGTACATCTATCTGGTTTGCATTACATGCTGCTGGATTAAAACTGCAGCGATTCCAGTGACCGCGTAAATCAGCAGAAGGTGGTGCCAATCCATGATGAAACTGTAACATTTTTAAATTATTACACATATTATATTACTCTAACAGCAATTACATCTACAAAATGGATGTCATAGGATTTCATCAAAGTTTAGAAAGCAAAAGAAATTTACTTGGAACACATCATATGCTGAGTTCAAAACGAAAAATGGTGTTTCGATATACTTCAATGCATACTGTGGGAAAAAGCACTGCACAAACATAGAATTAAAGTCAAAACCAATTGGCTTGATGAGCCAGCAATGCAGTAGCTAGCAAGGCGAAAAGTCATACCAGTTCCGGATCTTGAAGGGATTTGGTGCAGTTCGGATTTAAATTCTGTTCTACCCCCTAGAACATGCATACGTTTTTCTCATGTTAATATAACATCTATGGACTATGATTCAACAAACACACCAGAGACTTATGTCGTAATTCATATATATATATATATAGAGAGAGAGAAGAAATGTGTACCTGTAGTTGTACAAGATTTTTGAAGAAGGACCTCATAGTGTGGTTCAAAGCAATGTCACTTCTGTAAAATGAACAGCATAAAAGGTGGAGTTAATTTTTTTTTTTTTTTGTTAAAAAAAAAAAATTCTTCTGAATAATGATCAACTAGACTAAAAAAGGGACCTACACATCCAAGAAAAATCCACCATCACTCAAGCATTTGACACTAGCAGTCCTTGGTAAGAAATTAATGAAATTGTCACAATGCAAAAACACTGCTAAACCCCCAGCAGAGCAACCTGAAAGCAAAGCCTGAGAAAAAGAGATCAACTCAATGGTTCAAGCCCTTGTCAAGTGTCAAAGACCGGCACTGATCAGGTACGGCATTCCGCACCTGATAAATTTCAATCTATGTATAATTATATTACATGGATAAGGGGACATGATTGATGATATCATAAAATATGAGTCAAATTGTTGCAATTCATGCATAGATATGTATGAAAATTTATATATACCTTTTCAGCATTTGCTAGTCCTTTAGGTAGAAGATCAGTAAGGATAGCTTGCCAGATTTTTTGACCTCTGAAATAAAGTAATGACTTCTGTCGTTCATTTACACAAAATTCATTAGTGGTTATTAAAAATTGACAATAACAATAGATGGTCTTTAATTCCCCGTGAAGCACAACATCAAATAAGTAATTGATTAATATCATTTATCATTTTATGTGGAAAAGGAGCCCATAAACTCACCCAATGCATCCGACCATTAAAATCATATCATATCATATGACGTGATGTTAATGGATTGGGCAAGCATGTTGAATTTTTTTTCCAAGTAATTGATAAATTAAATGACATGGGCTGATTTTTTAATTTTTTATTTATTTATTTATTTTTTAAATAATACGAACCTAAAATATTGCCAAGTGCTTCTTTTAATGAAATTATAGAGAGAGAATTACCCCATCGTCGAACGTGGCATTTCCAGCAAAAGAGGCTCCATCACAATATCTAATCTTTACACGATTCCAGTTGTAAAAATCTGATTTATAATTGGAAAATCCTTTTAATTAATACCCATGAAAAAGAAAACAAAAGCAAGAAATTAGAACTAAGAAGAAAGTATTATTATTATCATTATTATTATTTTTCCATTCCTGGACCTGGTAGGTAGAAAGTGCCAATACTTTTTTTGGTCGTCGATAATAGTATGGTTATTCACGTGAAAATGAGAAATGGAGTACGTGACAGGAACATGGAGGGAAATATATGTCGATATACATATAAAGTGATAGTTTTTTTTAAAAAAAAAAAAATTCACGTTGATGATGTCCCGAAAGTCAAATACAAATTCTGCTACTTGCATGAGTAAATCAAATGCAAACATGAAATTACATTTACATTTACATGTTATGTGGCCAATTAATTTAGATGAAATCAAGTTATTAGAAATGAATTTAATTACCTGGATTAAGAGAGGCATTGTTGCTTAAAATACCAGAAAAGACCAGCCACTTTGCCATTAAACTTGTCGATCCACGGCGACTTTTGGCTCTATCCAAACATGATGGTATATCTTTGCACCACCCACCACCCTAGTAACATCACAGTAACAATAGTTATAATAACTTCAAAATTAAGGATCATTAATGTCAAATTTTGGACCCACCAAACTTTAGGCCTTGTTTGATTTTTCCATTTAACACAGAATGGTGTTCCATTCAGTTATTTTATTTGATTTTTTAAGTGTTAAAATCACTTAATGAACCCCTAAAACCACTTGTTTTCAAAAGTGAAAAATTGTAACTTTTCACCTAACACAAATACAGTAGAATTTAAAGTAAAGTTTTACTTCCAAAACTATCCTCACTAGTTTAATCTATTTCCAAAACTAACCACTTGTTCTATAATTTATTTTTTTACATGAAATCTATAAATTATATAATTATCCAAGTTTATTCCAAATCAATTAAAGAATAAATTATACACATCGAGAAGATTGCTAATAACAACATATTGATGAACTTCATTTTGTCTGTAATATACACATAAAGTAGCCCAATAGTTTTATAATATCACTAGCTAAGAGCTTAGAAATAATTAGATTCTATACAATAATATAAATTTGAAAATTATTAGTAACTAAATAAATTTATTTTAGAATTAATTTATATGTTAGAGTTGTCTGTAATATATTGAAATGTAAATATATAACAAATAATAGTTAGAAGAGTATATATATAAAAGTATTTATTTTCATATATTTATAATTAAAAAAAAAACAAACAACTTATCACTTATATTCAGTTTTCGGTGAAAAAAAAAAAACAAATATGTTTTTCAGTTTTTAATTTTCAATCACTATTCAGTTTTCAATAACATTCAGCATTGTTCAGTTTTCAGATAAAAAATCAAATGGGGCCTTAACTGTTTTTACCAACCATTCATTTTTCTATCATTGCCCTTAAATTTTCCTCAATTATTACATGTGACTTTAATTCCTTTTTCTATGGGACCAAAATTATTTATTAAAAAAAGAAACTGATACAAAATTCAATAAAAATACATAATAAAATAATCTAATTAATTTCACGTCAAGTAATCATATTAACCTTAAATTACTCATTTAAAATTGTGTGGTGTTTGTCTATAATTTTTATTTTTATAGAATTAATAACGAAACAACATATCTAATAACAAACCAATTACCAATTCATAACCTAAATCTCACTTTGTGTTGATCAACAGAGAAACTAAGAAAGAATATCAAATCCCAATTCATAAGTGACAATTTTCTTCAAAATAATTATTAAAAAAATCTCTAGCTTCATTTTATTGTAAACCCCTACTTTACAAAGTAGGGGTGAGCATAAAAACCGAAACTGAATTAAACCGAACCGAACCGAACCGAACCAAAAAAAAGTATTTGGTTTTAATAATAGAACGATGTCGTATTGATTTTAACAAAACACTCACTTATTCATTCTGCGAAAGACCAATACGCCAGGCAATATTGGACCAATAAAAAAAAATGGACCACAGTCCACAAACTTAGACAAAATAGTCAGTACCGAGAGAACCGATGACGTGGCCAATTATTACTGGACAACAATGCGGTCATTTGTTGTTTTCCTTTGACTTCAATTCCAACTTTTTATTTTTTATTTATTGAATTATTTACTCTTACCAAAATTACTAAATACCTCAAATTGAAGCAGCCAGTTGCGTGCTCCAGCGCCGAATCCTCTGTGAAGATGATATGCAGGCAAGCTCCCATCTAAGCAAACTGAGCAGAGCACGCACGAAACGTTTCGTTTTTTCATAAAAATAATATATTAAAAAAAAAACGATAAGTTTAACTTTTGATCAAAGAAGAAACTTACAGGCACCGAGAGCAGAGGCAGTGGAGTTTGGAACCAGAGTCATGTTCACCAGAAGCCGATTATCATCAGCCGAGTGAATGAGCGACGGCGCACAAGTTAGCAGAACCAGTACTACTACAATCTCTACTCCACTATTCAACTTCTTCTTCGCAGCCATTGTTTCGATCAAACGCTTGTTTTAAAAAAAAAAAAAAAATCAAAAAATCGAAGGAGTGCAAATGTTGATGCGAATATAAGGAGAAGAAGAAGAGACGGCTCAGTAAAGTAGTGCGTTAAAGTTTAGTGTTCTTATGTGTATCTATATCTAACAGATTTGAAATCGAAGAAATCGAAGTCGCTGGAAGAAGAAGAAGTAGTGCATGCGTTATAGTAGGTGAACAGTAATTAAAGTTTGGTGTTCTTACGTGTATCTATCTAACAGATTTGAAATTGAAGAAATCGAAGAAGAAGAAGAGAAAAAGATAGATAGAGGTATTTACGAGGGTTGCAATTGAATGCGTGAATGCGATGCTGCGTCATTCATTTAATGCAGAAATTGGCGTGAAGAGAAACGCAGTACGTGATTTTGCTATTTGCGAAAATGGAAAACGAACTGGCACTGAACGGTGTCGTTTGTTTTGTTTGTTTTGGTGTGGAATATGAATCTAGAAAACAGAGAGAGATGTGAAGAAGAAGACGAAGAAGAAGAAGGTGGTGGTTTTTCTTATTGTGATGAGAAAGTCAGATTGATAGATAGAAAAATGGTATGTGATCATAGAAAGAAAAAGAGGACTAAAATGGATAGGTTTTTAGTGGGTCCGGAGGGATCCTTTCTTCTTTTGTGATATTTTTTTGTTTTATTTTGTTTTATTTTATTTATAGGTTGATTTGAACTCAAGCGTATATATAATATAGGTCATAATTTGTATTGTTGCTGCAAAAATTCTTCAATACAAATAATTGCTGGAAAATATTTAAATAAAACAATTGCAGCAGGAAGATATTTCAATAAACAAAATTTTGTTAGTGCCGGAAAAACCTGGAAAATGGTTGAGTCACGGACAATGTCGCTCTCTGTCCTGATTGTGCAAACAGTTCCAAAGTTGCCACGTCGTGCTCAGAATAAAACAATCCAGAATCACCTCTGTCTCGGAACTTCTTTACACAAAGAAGAACCGAAATACTCAGACCCTTTCAAGAATTGCTCGGAATACTTACAAAGAGCACTCAAGAAATTTTTCTAAGTATTTCTTTTAAAAACGTTTTTCTGAGAACTTTGTTTTTCAAGTTGTTGTTGTTGTGCTTTCTGAATGAGGCAAAACCTCTATTTATATGATTAGAAAATCATAACTATAAAATCAATTTAAAAACAATTAAAACCAACCATTTTTTAGCATTTAACTATATTCATACATAGAACCGGTTTATAACAGTTTTTTTTTTTTTTTTAAATAAAAAATAAAAAAATAAAAAATAATAATAAAAAACTGTAGCATTTGAATTCACAATTTTAACATGTATCGTTAGGTTCTCAATCATCTGTTATTTTAGGAATTTGAGCAGAGATGACAATGCACCTCACTTCCACACCTGTTGGTTAAGGGTTTGAATCCCACAATACGTATTTTACAAGTATGTGTGTGGAGTTTTCTCCGATTAGTGGGAGTAATTATTTGGGCTGCACATGTATTGTTTGATATTGACACGTCTTGACAGCCCTATTTAGATATTTTATGTGACCTGTAAATTGGCCACATGACTTGAATTAACACTATATTAATAGATTTTGTGTGATCTGGATAGTTAATTGGACAATCTTTAGTTTCGGTCTTAAGTTGTTAGGTTATCAATTTAGGAATTTTTTATTTTAAAAAATATAAATATAATAGTTTAGGAACTTAAAAATTCGGCACGATTTTTATAGGATATCATGATCTAGACAACTAATTGCGTAATTCAAAATTAAGCAAAATGTATAATTGGTTTAAAGGTTTATCTTTTATATGGGACCATTTCATGGTAGGTCTTTCAGTTGAATTTTTCAGACTCATTGCAATTCCAATCGACAGGATGTGTTTTGTAAGTAAACACACTTCCATTCCAAATAAACCCAATTCTAATAGATTCCTAGCCTTTTTTTTTTTTTTTTTTTTTCTTACATACCATCCGTGACGAAATCAGAAAATATTTACAGTCCAGATTAAACTATATTATATAAAAAGTGTTTTCTTTTCGGTTTAATATTATAAAATCAATTCCTTATATATATATATATACACATATAGATTTTACGTATTATGAAAATTCACTATTAATGACTAGTTGAAATCGTTTAATCTAACAATTGAAATAAAATGAAGTGCACATTACCTCTTAGTAAAGATGGTAGCACACCTCCTTTCCACAAGTGATCAGAGGTTAGAGTCCCACAGTATGCATTTAAGTATGTGTGGGGAGTTTTCTCCCAGTTACATGTATTGTCTTTAATACTTGAAAAATAAAATAAAATAAAATGAAGTGAATCTAAATTGTGTAACCAAACAATCAGAATAAAATTAAGGATATATATATATATATATTTTTAATAAATATATATTAAAATAAGGAAATATGCAAAACAAGCATAGAATTATATATTTTTTTAGAGAAAATAGCACTAAACACCATTAATTGGTGGGTAGAGTCCCAAAAAGATCATTCACTATTTAAATTGTTCCAAAATCACCATTTTGACAAAACATTATTCATTGGCAGCCATTCTGTCAAAATCTAACAGAAAGCAACCGTTATAAATGACATGACACCCATAAAGAATTCTATGAGTATTATTTTATGTATTTTGATTATTTAATTATATATAAAAAAATAATTATTTGATTAATTTATTATTTTTATGGGCAATATTTGGGTGACTTCAAACTTATTATTATTTCCTGATTAATTTAGGGTGACATCAAACTTATTTCCTGATTAATCTATTATTTAATCATTTTTTTAAGCAATCAAATAAAATTTCATATTTCTAGTAGATGATGTTCCAAAGTGTGCCCACAAGCTTGCTCATGATGCACATACAAGATTATGATGCTCTATAAAACATTTGAATGGAGATATCGTTTACAGTTACTTGACAAGACTCACACAAAGCAGTCATACAAATCATGGATTTCAACAAACTATTTTCTTATTAAGTTATCCAGTCTCTGAGAGCTAAAGCAAAGAATAGGAAAAAGAATGAATATAATTGAAAAACTGACTAATTTGAAAATCTAAACACTCTAATGAGCAACCATATGAGCTACTGCGGTAAATGATGCTGGCAAATTTGCCTCAAATAAATGGGGATGCAGCCATTTCCTTCAAAGAAATCTAGAGAGAGCGGAACCATAGTTTCAAAAGCCCATTTTTTCCCTTACACAACTTAACTTCACCTGTTGGCCTCTTTAACAAAAGCAACTTCACCGGTTGTTGGTGATAATAGGAGATCAGTTTCAAGAATTTCAATTGATTCGTAAGGGGTAGTTGTTGATGGAGATTCGGTTCCCTTTTCTATACAATCATGGTATTCATGCAGCTGTTTAACAGTACTTGATGATTTTACAATATTGTCCGTTCTTGTTTTACTATTTTGACCTCTATTCTAACAAGTTATGACATAAGCAAACGGACTTCTAACAGATTATGACATGAGCAAACGGACTTCAAACAATTAATGGCCAAAGTGGTAACAATTGATACTTTATTTATATGAAATGGCTAATTTGAGCCATTTTGAAAAATTAATAGTCGTTTAGGGACTGCTTCACCAAATCAGTGGCTTTAAAAATCACTGACCCTATACCCTATTTTTTAAAACCACGTAATAAATACAATGTTTCGTCTCTAGTAGCTCTAGATATTTAATAATACTTTTATTAAATGTGATTGATTGTAAATTTTATTATTATTTTTTGATTTTAAGTTAGACTCAATAAATGAAATAAGTTATAGCACCCGAAACCATTTTCAAAATTTTACAAGGTAATTATCTATAATTTAATAATCATAAAAATTAAAATTAAAAAACATATACAATTTTTTTTTTCTAGAGGGCTGTCCAGGCTATAGCCCAAGGCAACTCTCTAAGACATCCGCCCATGATACCACCCGCTGCAGTGACGGTTTGTAGAATATTTTCAGACCGAATGAGCACCCTTCACCACTAAGTCACATTTTGACGGTGGTGATTTTCACAGATTTTCTACTTAGTAAGGTTTTTTCTTTTTTTCTTTCTTGTGTTTACTTTTTTGGAAGTCATATTATTTGCTTTCATTAATTGGGTTTGGAAGCATATGCACCCACCTATTATGATAATTGCCTTGATTATTTTATAACCGGTTGTTTACATATATTTTAATGTGACAAGAACAATCTTATAGGATTGGAGAAGAGATTCTATACATCCTAATATCATACTGCATGGTGCATCTCTCATTTAACACTGTATGTGGCATAAATACCACGTGGTAGAATCCGAAAAATTGCATACCATGTGGTAGAATCTGAAGAATTTGGATCCTCTCCTAAGTCCTAACTTCCTCACTTTTCAATGTTCTCACAGCTCATAGGTATTACAATGGATGGGTTGTTAGGATGCGATTTGTTTTTCATAGTCACTTTATCAACAACTAATCGAATGCTTTAAAAATATGAGAAAATAACTGAGGTTAGGAGAGGATCGAGATACTAATCCGAACAAATGATGCTCCACACATCACATTAAATGCATTAATTTTTTATTTTTTTTTAACGCGAATGGAATATTAGAGGTGTTAAACGGGTGGGTCAGGACCGACACTTGACTCAGACTTACGGATTGGTGTCTCCTTATAGCTTAGCTCATCTTTGAGCCTAGCAATTGGATGAGCTGGGCTTAGTACATTTAGGCCTGTCAACTCGATGGGCTGAACTTAACCGATTTTAACAAACCTGGCCACTAATGCAATACAAAGGCTACTGACTCTAGTACTTCAAGACCACTTCTTTAGCTAATTTAAGTTTCTTTTTTTTTTATAAAAAAATATTAAAATAAATTTAGAATTTAGGAAGGAGACATGGCTTGAATAAAAAACCTCTTTGTGTAGGTACCAAGGTATACCACTAAACCAACCATATATGGTCATTTATGAGTATTTGTTTGTAACTTTTGTTAAGCGAGTTTCTTCAAATTTCGGTAATTCATTATAAATAGGCCGTAAATTTGTCAAAAGATTCATTTATAAGAGGTACTTGTAACGATTTTAATAAATATGATACTCTTTCTATTTAAAAAAATAAATAAATTATTTACTTCCAAACATTTGGGCACTTCCAATTTAGCAAAGTGGTGCGGTATTTACCCTCTCACATTTATGATAAGGCTGGAATACCACATTTGTCTGTTAAATTGTAAAGTTTTAAGTACAATTACTCTTGTCAGGTCGTGCCAGTCTCAAACCCCTTACGCGATTGATGGAAATGGTTGTTCACTTAATTAATAATTATATATGTATATAAAAAACAAAACAAAACAAAGAAAGTCCATAATTGAACAATAATGGTGAAAAACACATCTTATCTTAGCTCAATGATGTAAATTTCTTTTTCCATATTTATGGTGGGAGTTTAGTCTCACCACAAACATTTATTAGTATATGCATAAATATTTCTCTTTAGTGTTTTGTGTAAGTAGATATTCGAACCGCTTGACCTGTTTGATTACAAGTTAGATATCTGGGTCGCGCACGTAGGGATTGATATATGGAGATCTGTAAGACCCGACTTGACTGACCTTTTTTTTTCTTTCCTTGAAATAATATATAAATTCGGGGTTTTTTTTTTGGGAGGGGAGTACTGGAACCCACGACCTCATGGTGTAGATGTGAGGGGTTTACCATCAAACCAACCTCATCTAGTCGACATGACTGTTCAGTGTTTGATTTTTTTAAAGAAGAAAAACGATAATAGTGAAAATAGTGGGACAGTTTCGTAAATATCCATACTACCGCACTCGTGGGGGCATAAGCGTTTATTGGTTGGCATCAGATAGAGGATTGGATCCAATTCGTTTGTTTCTATTTACTATGATCAATGGATTCCGCGGTCATTTTCTTTTAAGGTTCAATCTCCTCCGATCATTAGGGAAAATGCTCTTGTTAGCTCGTTATTTTCTACCTCTGGGAGTTGGGAATAGGGTGTTGATTTGTGACTCTTTCTCCATTGAGGAAGTGGAGGCTATCTTAAGTTTGCCTCATGGGGTCTCTCATTCGGCTGATTCCCTGCTTTGGCACTATGAAGAGAACGGTTGTTACTATGTTAAAAGTGGATATAAGCTGGGTAGTCAACTTATCTCTCGTGATGTTCCTTCTGGTTCCTCTCCTGTTGAGTGGTGGAAGTCTCTGTGGAAAATTTGTGTTCCCTTAAAGGTTAAAGTGGTTTTGTGGAAAGCTTGCCATAATTGGATCCTTACGATGTGCAAGTTGGCTAGCAGGGGTATGCAGGTTGAGGTGTTATGTCCTATCTGCAAGAAGGAGCCAGAATCAACTAGGCATGCTCTTTGGGGTTGTAGTGATGTGAAAATTTTACGTAACTCCTACTTTTACCTTAAGGATCTAGATTGGACAGGGGATATGCAATTTCAGGATTTCTTTCCATCTTTATTTCGCATCTTGTAGAAGAAGGAGCTGGAAATTGGGTGTGTTGTGTTATGGAGAGTTTGGTTCTAGCGGAACCATTTCGTTCATTCTTCCTCTTTTTTCAGGCTAGATGATGTTGTTGATTGGGCTACTAATTTTCTTGAGGATTTCAAGCGGGCTAAGTTGATTGGTAATTTCCCCAGTCTCTCTGTTCACTCTCTTTCTATTGATAAATGGAGAGTGCCTGAGGTAGGGTGTTTCAAGATTAACACTGATGTTGCATTAAGGGTGGCTAATGGGCTAGTGGGTACTGGGTTTGTTATCTGTGATCATGGCGGGTAGTTTGTTGCCTCATCTATGCAAAAGCTCATTGTAGGTTTCTCTCCCTCAGTGGCTGAAGCTGTGGCTATCTTAAAAGACCTTCGCTTCACTATTGATTTTGGTTTCCTTCCGGCAACGCTTGAAAGTGATGCTAAAGGGGTGGTGAATCTGATCCATTCCGAGCCTTGTCCCTCTGCTGATATTGGCCTCATTATTAATGTAAGGATTCCCATTGTTGATTGGCTTATTTCGTAGACAAACCACATATTGGGGATGATTGTGTTGTGGGTAGCTTAGGTCATCTTGATGATTATCAAGGCAAGCTTCCAAGCATCCCGGTGACTTCAAGATCAAGAGCTTCTAAAGGTATATCACTTGACTTGATTCTTGAAGAGATTTAGTTGCACACACACACACACATTTCATGATCTTATGCTCTATATACTTTGTTGTGTGATTTGTGTTGTTGCATATTCGTTTTCATGCATGATCACTTTATCATTGTGTATTCATTCTTTGCCATGATTTTTGGCATTGGATTTTGCATGAAGCCTTTTCTAGAGGTTAATTTTTACCTCAGACCGCTCCAGGACCGCTGTGATTTTCGTCACAGCGCTAGGACAGCGTTTTTCGGGCAGTGGAGACCGCTCCCGGTACCGCTCCCGAACCGCTGCCATTTAATAGGCAGCGGTGGCCTTGGCAGTGAAGACCGCTGCCATACCGCTGCCACTTTGGCAGCGGTAAGGCAGCGGTTCTCTATGACGGTTCGTGTCTTGAGATCAAACGACGCCGTTTTTGCTCTGCCTTCTATATAAGTACCATCTTCTTCCTTGCTCGTTTTTTTGAGAGCTCAAAATCAGACCTTAGAGTGAGAAACTCAAACCCTAGAGAGAGAAAGCTTCAATCTTGCTTCTTTAACTCTCCAAACCCAAAACCCATGTGCATCTAACATGTTTCATGCATCAATCTTCCATGGGTCTTCTTCATTTATGACTTGGTAAGTAGAACAAACTCAACATCTTCATTTATTGTTCTATCTTAGTCAAGACATGTCTTTTATTGCTTAGTTTAGCAAATCTTCACTCTTATTGCATATTTAGTGAAGTTATGACATGATTGGGTTTTGTTTGTGGTAGCTTACATGATTAGGATGATTTTCCCTAAATAGCTAACCCTAGAACATTCTTGTACAATTGGTTGATGATTAGGTTGATAGATTAATGTTTATTTATCTAGTCAAGCTTAATTGAATGTTCTTGTGGATTTAATTGACAATTATGTTGTTAGAAATTCTCTACAACTAATTGAGTTCACATGTTTGGACATGTTGACATTGTTTGATAGCTAGGATTGTTTTGTGATTGATAACATCTAGCTAAGCTTTATGATATGTCATTTAGCTTTTGATATCTAGGATTGATTTCATTGATATATCATCATTCTAGGTAAGCATATAGAGTTGCCTTGCTCTTGTTGCATTTTGAGTATTTCATATATTCACTTAGGTTGTTTTCTCTTCATTGAGAACTAAGTCTTGTGTTGCTTCCGGGATTAGGTTGCATAAATCACAAGCATTGGGACTAGGTTCACTTATACCGGGATTAGGTTGTAATCGTTTTACACATTTAGTGGATTCGAGGTTCAAGTGTGGCTCACTTACATAGCCCGTGGTTTTTCCCGTGAGGGTTTCCACGTAAATATCAAGTGTCTTTTAATTTCCGCACCATATTACACTTGCTATTGTATATTGACTAGTAGAGGGTATTTTCGTAATCTTGACCAGTAACGAAAATTTGGTAAAATTGGATAAAATCTATTCACCCCCCCTCTAGATTAATATTGAACACACCATAATTTGTTTCAATTGGTATCAGAGCGGGTTCCTAGATATACATAGGTGATCCTTGCTCATTTTGGTGTGTTTTGCATTTGTGTGATTTTTGTTCATTCATACATTGTGCGTTCATTTCATTTCATTCATAAACACTATGAGTGGAAACGGTGGTAGCAACGAGGGGGCTTCTAGCACACGTCCTCCTCTTCTCACCGGATTGAATTACTCCTCATGGAAAGGGAAGATGGAATCCTACATATGTCAACTTCATGACCGAGCATGGATGTCGGTTGAAGATGGATATGATCTTCCCATGATGACTCCTACGGGTGGAGGAGAAGAAGTTTTGAAGCCTAAGGCACAATGGAGTGCACAAGAATTTGAGGCGTCAAAATGGAATAGGAAGGCTATGCATGCCATCCTATGTGCCATGGATGAGAATCAATACAAGTTGATTCAAAACACTAGGGTTGCTAAGGAGGCATGGACAATCCTAGAAGTTGCTCATGAGGGAACCGAAGTTGTGAAGGACTCCAAGCTTCAAGTTCTCCAAACTCAATTTGAGATGCTCAAGATGGAGGAGAATGAGTGCTTCAACGACTTCGAGATCAAGTTGATGGACATAGTCAACCAAAGTCATCAACTTGGTGATCCTTATTCGGATAGGAGGATTAAACAAAAGATTATGAGATCCTTACCGGATAGGTTTGAGTCAAAGGTGACGGCTTTAGAAGAAAATAGTGGATATAAGGATATGAAGCCGAGTGAAGTCATTGGAAGACTTCTAGCCTATGAGTCTAGGAAGGGTCCTAGCACTACTCCTCCTAAAAAGCAAAAGGGTATTGCTTTGAAAGCTTCTAAGGATGAAAAGGAGGTGAAGAATGACTCGGATGAAGACATGGCCTTGTTTGTAAAAAGATTCAACAAGGTTATGAAGTTTGGAAAGAAGGGATTTGGTTTTAGAGGCCAAGACAAGAAAAAGGTTCCCTTCAAGAAGTTTGAACCAAGGCAAGAGAGGACCGAAAGGAAAGGGGTCCGTTGCTTTGAGTGTGGCGGGATTGGTCACTTTGCTCCCGAATGTGCTAATCACAAGGAAAAGAAGAAGGGAAAAGTGATGGCCGCCACTTGGAGTGGAAGTAGTGATGACTCCAATGAAGAAGATGATTCTTCGGATGATGAAGACATCATGGCTAACTTCCTAGCTTTTGCCTCTTCTCACAAGAGCAAAAGTGGTAGTGAAAAAGAGGAAGAGAGTCAAAGGGAAAGTGACTCTAGTGAAGATGACTCCGATGCTAACTCCACTAATGGATATGTGGAGAAAGAAGTGTTAGTTGAATATCTTAAGGAGTTTAGGAACTTAGAGATGAAAACCACTAAGAAGATCAAGATGTTGAGAGAAGAAAATCTTGAGCTTTCATCTCACAATGATCTCTTAAGTGAAGAAGTGGAAAGACTTAAGAAGAGAGAAGATAAGCTAAAAGAGGAGTTAGCTTTATCTAGGAGGAATGAAGAAGGTTTGAAGAGGGAGCTTGTTGAAGCTAAGAAGTCACTTACTAGGATGGACTCTAGCACCAAAAAATTAGATCACATGCTTGGTGTTGGAAAGAGTCCATGTGACAAGAGAGGTCTTGGGTTTGAAGATTGTCAAGAGACCACCTCCTCTAAGAAGACCGTGTTTGTTAAGAGCTTGGGCAACATAGAAGCTTCTCCGGTGCACACTCCTAGGAAGAAAATAGATCTAGGACAAAGCTCAAAAAGTGCACAAGTGAAGGTTGCACCAAGGAGACAACCTCAAGCCAACATTCCTCATCTATTGGCTCAAAAAGGGAAGCAAGATAGACCGGTTCAACAAAGAAGATGGATTGAACCCTCTCAACCACAAAGACATAGGAAGACTTCCATGCAAGCTCAAAGACAAGGTATGATTCCTCAATTCATTCCAATTTGTCACTTTTGTGGTTTTAATGGTCACATAAGACCAAATTGCTTTCGATATATTAAAATGTGTAGAACTAGAAGCATGATTGAGAAGAGAAAGACTAGAGCCAAGATGCATGTTCCTAGGAATGATATGACTAATTTGCATGATCCTAGGACATCTAGAGCCCATGTACCAAAGACCTTTAAGAAAGAAAATGTTGTTCTTAAATGGATTAGAAAGAATGAAAATGTTTGCCATGTTGCACAAATTGCCTTGAAGGCAAATTCTTCTAATCTTTGGTATCTTGATAGTGGGTGCTCTAGGCACATGACGGGAAACAAGAGTTTCTTCAAGACTCTTGTTATGGAGGAAGGAGGAAATGTCACTTTTGGTGATGGATCCAAAAAGAAAGTCATAGGGAAAGGAACCATTTCCGTTCCCGGATTGTCCTCTTTATCCAATGCTTTACTTGTTGATGGCTTGAAAGCCAATTTGATTAGCATTTCTCATCTTAGTGATGAAGGATATTCCGTCTTGTTTAGCAAAGAGAATTGCTCTATCTTAAAGCCCGATGGACAAACCTTATTGAAAGGTATGAGATCTAGCGACAATTGCTATTGTCTTGAAGCTAGAATAGTCTCAAACAATGTGTCCAAGGATGAGCAAATTGAGTTGTGGCATGAAAGACTTGGCCACATGAACTTTCGGGATCTACGGACCCTTGGAAAGTTTGAATGTGTGCGTGGCCTCCCTAAGCTTGGGAAGAAAGCCAATGGTATTTGTGGACCTTGTCAACAAGGAAAACAAACTAAAAGCATGCATAAAAAGGGCAAGTATCTCTCCACCAAGGAGCCTCTAGAGCTTCTCCATATGGATCTTATGGGTCCTATGCAAACCGAGAGCTTGGGTGGAAAGAGATACATTTTTGTTTGTGTAGATGATTTCTCTAGGTTCACATGGACATATTTTCTTAGAGAAAAATCCGAAACTTTTGATAAGTTTAAAATGCTTTGTACTAAACTTCAAAATGAAATGAATTCTAACATTAAAAGCATAAAACGGATTAGAAGTGACCATGGGAGGGAATTTGAGAATGCTTCTTTTGAAACCTATTGTGATAGTATAGGTATCTCCCATGAGTTTTCGGCTCCTAGGACACCTCAACAAAATGGAGTTGTTGAGAGGAAAAATAGGGTCCTTCAAGAGATGGCCCGTGTGATGTTGCTTAGCAACAATGTGTCTAGGAATTTATGGGCCGAAGCCATCAACACGGCTTGCTACATAGGAAATAGAGTTTTCCTAAGGCCCGGTACTAGGAATACCTCCTATGAGTTATGGAAAGGCAAGAGGCCAAATGTTAGCTACTTCCACACATTTGGAAGCAAATGCTACATTTTAAATGACCGAGATCAACTTGGCAAATTTGATGCTAAGAGTGATGAAGGTATCTTTATTGGCTATGCCTTGAATAGTAGAGCCTATAGAGTTTTCAATAAGAAAACTCTAAGTGTTATGGAATCATCTAATGTTGTATTTGATGATGAAAGGCTCAAGTGTAGTAATCATGAGGAGGAGGTTATTCTTAGTGATGATTCTCCTTTGGAGAAGGTTGTTGTGACTCCTAATGTGGGGACATCCAATGTTGTTGAAAATGACACACAACCTATTGATAGAGTTCCTAACTTGGACTCTAATGAACCCGCTCCATGGGTTAGAAGACTCCATAACAAAGAGGATGTTATTGGAGATGTGAATGAGGGTGTTAGGACTAGAAGGCAAATAGCTAATCGTATTAGCTTCACATGCTACACCTCTCAAATAGAACCCAAAAAGATTGATGAAGCTCTAAATGATGAGTTTTGGGTTCTTGCCATGCAAGAAGAGCTAAACCAATTCGAAAGGAATGAGGTTTGGACTCTAGTTCCTAGGCCTAAGACCACTAATGTCATAGGCACAAAATGGATATATAGGAACAAATCCGATGAGGATGGCAACGTAGTGCGTAACAAGGCAAGACTTGTTGCACAAGGGTACTCTCAAATTGAGGGTATCGACTTTGAGGAGACTTTTGCTCCCGTTGCCCGCCTAGAGTCCATTAGGCTTCTCTTGTCCATCTCTTGTGTGCACAAGTTCAAATTGCACCAAATGGACGTTAAGAGTGCCTTCCTCAATGGCTTCTTGCAAGAGGAAGTGTTTGTTGAGCAACCCAAGGGGTTTGTGGATGCACACCACCCCAACCATGTCTATCGCCTCAAGAAGGCTCTTTATGGGTTGAAACAAGCACCAAGGGCTTGGTATGAGCGCCTCACTCAATTTCTTGTCAACAATGACTACACAAGAGGTAGTGTTGACAAGACACTATTCATCAAGAAAGACAATGATGAGCTTTTTATAGCTCAAATATATGTTGATGATATAGTGTTTGGATCCACCAACAACACCAAAGTCCAACAATTTGTTGATGTTATGTCTCATGAATTTGAGATGAGCCTTGTTGGTGAGCTTAGTTACTTCCTAGGTTTGCAAATTAGGCAATTAAGTGATGGAATCTTCATATCCCAAGCCAAATATGCCAAAAACCTAGTGAAGAAGTTTGGTCTTGAGAAAGCCAAACATTGTAACACACCCATGAGCACCACTTTGAAACTAAGCAAAGATGCTAGTGGTAAAAGTGTAGAACAAACACTTTATAGGGGTATGATAGGAAGCTTGCTTTATTTGACCGCAAGTAGGCCCGACATATCCTTTAGTGTGGGTGTGTGTGCAAGGTACCAATCCGATCCCAAGGAGTCCCATCTCTCTTGCGTCAAGAGAATCATTCGATTTGTGAATGGGACTTCTAACTATGGGATTTGGTACTCATTTGACACTAATGCTAGTCTTGTAGGCTTTAGTGACGCGGATTGGGCCGGAAATTGTGATGATAGGAAAAGCACATCGGGCGGTTGCTTTTTCCTTGGAAACAATCTTGTTTCTTGGTTTTGCAAGAAGCAAAACTCAATTTCCTTGTCCACGGCGGAGGCCGAGTACATTGCCGCGGGGAGTGGATGCACACAACTCCTATGGATGAAGCAAATGCTAGTTGACTACGGATTCAACCAAGGTACACTCACTCTCTTTTGTGATAACATGAGTGCTATTAATATTTCCAAGAATCCGGTTCAACATTCTAGAACTAAGCATATTGACATCCGTCATCATTTCATTAGAGAACTAGTTGAAAATAAATGCATTGTACTTGAGCATGTAGGTACAAATGATCAACTAGCCGACTTGTTTACAAAACCTCTAGATGCTACTCGATTTAAAACTCTTAGTAGATCTATTGGAATATGTCTTGTGGAGTGATGAGTTCTAGTATTTGACCCCAATTAGGGGAGCTCAAGCAAAGAGAGCAAACTTGCATGAATTGTCATATGCAAAAAGTTAACTTCTTTTATGCTCTTTTATGATTGTTTGAGAATGCTTGGTGAATAACATTGATTAATGCTTTAATAATGTTTTTAATAACACCTTGCACGGTTGCCTAGCATGTACTGCATGATTTCTATTTTTGCTTGAGTGTGCTTATCCATTTGAGGAATGTTCTACTTGTTAGTACATGTGATTGACCTCAAATTATTCTCCATGTTCATGATTCTTTGATATGCATTCTTAAGCTCTCTCTTGAAAAAGGGCTACTGGCAATATGACGTGCAGCCGCCCAATGTAGGAAATGGCTACTCATTTGAAACCGAGTGAAAGCCTTCAAGAGAGTTACATTAGCATGATAAACAGAAATACATGCTTTCTAGGATAAAGGAGAAAAACAGAAAAGTTGAAATGTGTTTGAAGATGTGTGTGATGCATTGCTTAATAAAGACCTCAAAATTGTTGATTGATGATGTGTCTTGCAATGTAGAAAAGATGATATATTTTTTGATGTGATTAGTACACTCTGCACACAAATGCTTGGATATATATCTTCTTGTCATAACAACAGGGCTCTAATTGGTTTGACTTCATTTGGAAAACTTGTTGATTGTTGCTTTGATTGATTCTTATGCATGAGCTCAATAGTGCTTGTATTACATGCTAAGCAACTTTTACACATACACACTTTTCTGTGAATAAAATCTCCTTGAATCTCTCTCAATTCTTGAATTGCATAAAGATCGTTTATATGATTATGCAAATGCCTTTTGTGCAAATAGCTCTCTTTGCTAAAGCAATCCTATAGGGGGAGCTCCTTTGCCTATCTCATGACAAAAAGGGGGAGAAGTCTTGAGAGATATAGGGGGAGCATTGTGTATGCTTTGGGGAGAAGTTTGAGAGAGAGTAACCTTTGAGGGGGAGCATTGCATACTCATACATTGCATGATATTGTGGTTAAAAGATTCATATGCAAATGCTTGTTTTTCTTTCACTTGATCATCTCACATACACTTGCTTTGGAAGTGTAATCTAATTGTTTTGAAGGTTTGGTTATTCTACAAGAGATTGAAGACTTGAAGTTTTATTTTCTTATCTCTTTGTATCTCTTTGTACTTTGTAATGTAGAATTTCCCGAAGTTTCATTTATCTTGTGAGGATCAATGTGAGTGGTGGTTTTGTCACGAAATAGCCAAAGGGGGAGATTGTAAGGATTCCCATTGTTGATTGGCTTATTTCGTAGACAAACCACATATTGGGGATGATTGTGTTGTGGGTAGCTTAGGTCATCTTGATGATTATCAAGGCAAGCTTCCAAGCATCCCGGTGACTTCAAGATCAAGAGCTTCTAAAGGTATATCACTTGACTTGATTCTTGAAGAGATTTAGTTGCACACACACACACACATTTCATGATCTTATGCTCTATATACTTTGTTGTGTGATTTGTGTTGTTGCATATTCGTTTTCATGCATGATCACTTTATCATTGTGTATTCATTCTTTGCCATGATTTTTGGCATTGGATTTTGCATGAAGCCTTTTCTAGAGGTTAATTTTTACCTCAGACCGCTCCAGGACCGCTGTGATTTTCGTCACAGCGCTAGGACAGCGTTTTTCGGGCAGTGGAGACCGCTCCCGGTACCGCTCCCGAACCGCTGCCATTTAATAGGCAGCGGTGGCCTTGGCAGTGAAGACCGCTGCCATACCGCTGCCACTTTGGCAGCGGTAAGGCAGCGGTTCTCTATGACGGTTCGTGTCTTGAGATCAAACGACGCCGTTTTTGCTCTGCCTTCTATATAAGTACCATCTTCTTCCTTGCTCGTTTTTTTGAGAGCTCAAAATCAGACCTTAGAGTGAGAAACTCAAACCCTAGAGAGAGAAAGCTTCAATCTTGCTTCTTTAACTCTCCAAACCCAAAACCCATGTGCATCTAACATGTTTCATGCATCAATCTTCCATGGGTCTTCTTCATTTATGACTTGGTAAGTAGAACAAACTCAACATCTTCATTTATTGTTCTATCTTAGTCAAGACATGTCTTTTATTGCTTAGTTTAGCAAATCTTCACTCTTATTGCATATTTAGTGAAGTTATGACATGATTGGGTTTTGTTTGTGGTAGCTTACATGATTAGGATGATTTTCCCTAAATAGCTAACCCTAGAACATTCTTGTACAATTGGTTGATGATTAGGTTGATAGATTAATGTTTATTTATCTAGTCAAGCTTAATTGAATGTTCTTGTGGATTTAATTGACAATTATGTTGTTAGAAATTCTCTACAACTAATTGAGTTCACATGTTTGGACATGTTGACATTGTTTGATAGCTAGGATTGTTTTGTGATTGATAACATCTAGCTAAGCTTTATGATATGTCATTTAGCTTTTGATATCTAGGATTGATTTCATTGATATATCATCATTCTAGGTAAGCATATAGAGTTGCCTTGCTCTTGTTGCATTTTGAGTATTTCATATATTCACTTAGGTTGTTTTCTCTTCATTGAGAACTAAGTCTTGTGTTGCTTCCGGGATTAGGTTGCATAAATCACAAGCATTGGGACTAGGTTCACTTATACCGGGATTAGGTAGGTGTGTGATTACTTCCGGGATTAGGTTGTAATCGTTTTACACATTTAGTGGATTCGAGGTTCAAGTGTGGCTCACTTACATAGCCCGTGGTTTTTCCCGTGAGGGTTTCCACGTAAATATCAAGTGTCTTTTAATTTCCGCACCATATTACACTTGCTATTGTATATTGACTAGTAGAGGGTATTTTCGTAATCTTGACCAGTAACGAAAATTTGGTAAAATTGGATAAAATCTATTCACCCCCCCTCTAGATTAATATTGAACACACCATAATTTGTTTCAATTAAGGACATTGTGGCTATATCCCATCAATTTGATATTCCTATCTCCTTTGTTCCTAGAAATGCTAATAAGGCTACCCATGCCTTAGCTAAGTTGGCTTTGTCGTCTCTTTGACGATTGTTTTTGGCTAGAGTCTGTCCTCCTTGCGTGATATCCATCCTGTTGGATGATTGTATTCCTTAGTTTTGTTGGTTTACGAATTGTTCCTTTTCAAAAATAAATAAAAAAAAAATAAATAAAAAAGTTTCAACAACTAATCTAAAAAAAAAAAAAAAAGCTGCCCCAAAACAGATAAAAACTGAAACTAGGAATATAAGAGAAACATTTATTTTCACCATATTTTCTCTTATTCTATATATTCTCCATATTTTCACTTTAACCCCTGATTCTCCAAAATTATGTCAATGCCCCTGAACTCCATAAATACCTGAAAAACTTATTTTATCATATTAAATACCCAGTTTTACCCAAGAAGCAAGCACGAGAAGTAGGAATTGGGGACCTAAAAATAGGAACAAAAATAGTACAATCAAAAGGCATTAGAGCTTCTCGGATAAAAGGAAACAACAAGCCCACCCAACTCACTCATAAAACCTCTAATGTCACAATTTTCTCTCTCTTCTAATTTTTTCAATAACTTTCTCTCTAACTTGCAACTTACCCTCTCTAATTTCCAACTTTTTCTATCTCTCAATTTTCTCAATAACTCTTTCTCTCTTCTAAATTTCTCAATAATTTTCTCTCTATCTCAAGATTTATTTTCTTTTCCTCCATTTTGTGTGAGTTTTCAATTTTACATGATAAACTCTTTCAATTGTAAAAAACGAAAATATGATAAAAAAAACAATCAAAGTATTGAGAATGAATATATTTTTTTTTCTTCAAATATTAAAATAATTCATGGTTTTTGAGAACGGGGAGCTATTTGAACCCACGACCTCGTGGCGTAGGCATGAAGGTATAGTCCTATAGCATCAGACCAATCTCATATCGACTATTTTTTAAAATCCAACTAAGTTGCGTCCATCTTGGCAGTGATACATTCATAACAACATAAAACATCTAAAGGGAATTAGAAGTCAATACAATTTCATGCAAGGACAAATCCTGTAATTTCCACCACCACCAATACCACATCCAACCACAAGCCCAACTCTAGCCACCATTTCCACAACCCGTTAACACACAAACAAGTGGCACCCCAACCTCCACTTTCGTCGCCACCAGCACCACCAACACCGACTATCCATTTGAAATTACAATATTGCCCTCCCATTATTTAAAAAACAAAAACAAAAACAAAAAACAAAAAACAAAAACAAAAAACAAAAACAAAAAACAAAAAACAAAATGCAAAGCCCATTATTTAAAGTTAATGGTGGGGTGTGTACGTGTTGGGCCCATACGACGATGACATCAATTTCTCTGCACTCAGTGTCGACGTCTCTATTCATTACCAGTTGTCAAGGCTGATTCTGATGGTTGTATTCGTGGAGCTTCAGGTTGGTCTCTTTGTTATACATTTGTATTTTGGAACAACGATGTTTTAGTCTGAATTTGATGGAATATTTTTTGATTTAGTGTCTACTTTAGCTATATATTCTTCGTGAAAGAACCCTTCCGGTGAATGGAATGTGGGTTATAAAATGGTATATGAGTTCTTTACAGACACGTTGACTTCATCTTTAGCTTTAAAGTTGTTGTAAGCATGATACTCATGTAGTCCGGCGATATTGAAAATTGTTGTTGAATTCCTCATGGGAAAGAATTAACTTCGCTTCCCTTTTACTGCTAGATTTGTATTTTCTCCTTTATTGCCTTTATGTAGCCTTGATTATGCATACATTAAATTTTTTTAGGGCTATGATGACAAAGGGCCTATCGTAGATGCTGTGGTAATGGTATGATGGAGAAGTATGAAGGGTTGCACTAGACACACAGAGTCTCGAGGATGAGCCAGATCATGGGAAACTTGCTGACTTTTCACCTCTTACTAACTATAGGTGTTAACCGCCAAAATTGGTGAAGGACCAAGGAAGAATTTTCCATCTCAACACAAGGATAATATAGGAGTACAGACACCATCCGGCTACCCCAACAAAGGCGGACTCCGACTGGTCCGAATACACACCCCCTCCAACGGGGTCCAGTTTGGCTTCTCCCTAACTTCTTAAGGACCCCACCAGCATCTTAACTCAAAAATATGACCGTGAGCTAGATTACTCACTAGAACTCACAGCGGGATCCAACCCAGCTATGACCGGGCTTCCTATGAACCCCGTAGCACCCCGACGTGGAGTTCCACTGAGCATCCCGCAATAAGAACCACGCAACACCCTAACGCGGAGTTCCACTGAGCATCCCGCTATAAGAACCCCGCAGCACCCCGACGCGGAGTTCCATTGAGCATCCCGCTATAAAGCCAGCTAGACATCCCCCTACATCATCAGCGGGATGCTTACTAGCTTGCACTTTCTGACATAGTCAGCCCGCCAAGCAAAAGGACACCAGGAAGCAAGATTCATGCGCCAAAAACTAAAAACTCCATAAGAGATTCATCAAAACGCTGTCATACAGAGAAGAAATACTCTTTCCCACTCGAGAGTCATATTTTGAGTAGGTCAACACAGTAAGAATCCTACTGGGAAGGTAACGATCTGGTCATGAGATTGACTCCTCCTAGGAAGGAAAGACTAGATTTTAGACACACAACTCCGAGATTATCTCCAAAAAAGAAGAGGATCCTGCATTTGGCCAAACCTTAGACCGAAATTATAGGAGTGCATGGCAAGCAACAAGACCTATATATACAACTACCTATTTATCGGAAAGAGGACGGAAAATCTGGACAAAAAACCCTACAGTCAAATTCTACTTATCGACAAGCACAGATTCACCATCATCACCATCTCCATTACTTACCAAATCACCATACATTGCTGTAACCCCTAAATACATAGTCATATATCTGTAATGCAAAGGGACGATCAATGAAAGCTTGTTTTTTGTTTGATTTCTAATATTCCATATCGTACTTGAATTGATAGGGACATAGTCGGTATCAAACTACGTGATACCCCTCCGAGCAGGATCAATCTCGATCTTTGTCCTTTTAAAGTTGTTATTTGGAATTTTATCCCATTAACGATTTTCGGATAACACTTTTGGCGCCATATGTGGGAACCGTCCCAACCATTGTTCAAAACAGCCTATTTTCACCCAAACTTATTTTAGAATGAGACTCCGATCCTCCCAGAGTTATCTCGAGCCATCAGGACTCCAGTCCCTTACTTCCACTGAAAGAGCCCAGAGGCGGGGTAAGGGCACCAGGAATGAGAATCCTCCACTAATGCCCCACCGGTTGCAGGCCCTATCCCTCAAGACCCCGCTAGGCAGGAAGTCAACCGAGATGTCTTAGAACAGCACGCTGCAACCTACGTAGAAGCTATCCGACTCCGGATGATAGCCCAGGGGATCCCCTTTGAAGCAGCTGGGATCCCAAGAGATGCTGGCCCAAGTGTCCGGGTAGCGGTTTTCCACCGATTGGGTCCACCTCTCCCAGCCAGACAGACGGAACTCAGACCCAGGCTAGTGAAGTCCGCAATTGAGGTTCCTCCTAGGAGGATTCAGTCTCCACCAAAGCCAAGGGCAAAGGAGAGGGATCTGCATCCCGATTCGGAAGGAAGTGCCAAATCCCGAAGGAGCTCCAAAGAAAAGCGTCAGAGAGCTAAACGAAATGAGGTAGTCATTGATTCAGAGTCTTCGGATGAAGAGGTTTCAGTAGCCCGATCCGGAACCAAAAAGTCTCAGCGCCTGGAGGATCAGATGACAAGGATGGCGAAAGAGTTGGAGCAGTTAAAGAAGGGAAAACATCAAGGAATCCAGACCCCTTGGGCGAGATGAATGCACCATTCCCCAAAAGAGTCAGAGAGGCAGGGTTGCCCCCCAAGTTCAGGATGCCTTAAGAGAAGTATTCTAGGACAGAAGACCCGGTTAGCCACCTAGAAAGCTTTGTCCACCAAATGGAGGTTTAAAGTGCGATCAGGCTGGCCATGTGCAGAATGTTTCCTTCAACCTTAACTGATTGTGCCAAGACATGGTTCAGAAAGTTACCACCAGGTAGTGTCGATTCTTTTTCTAAACTAACCAAAGCTTTCTATGCACAGTTTTAGGGAATCAATCCCCGTCCCAAGGATCCTATCCTGCTACAGTACATAGTTCAGGAGCGGGGTGAAACTTTGAGATCTTATGTGGAGAAATTCCACAAAGAGGTCGTCCAGATGGGATTTTCAGCCCTTTGAAGTAGCAAAACAAAGCTCAATAGTCCCATCTAATAACCCTAGGAGTTCCAGCGTATTTCATCGCTATATCTCTAAAGCCTCCAATGGCCCAAACTCAATCTTGGGAGGTTTCAGCCGAATGGATTATGGTAGGTTTCTGCGCTGCTACAACGCAGCAGACCCTGATGATGAATGGTTGATAGCGCAAGATGGAAGTGAGTGGAAGCTGCCCAAGTGGTTAAAGCATTGTAAGATATCTCACTATCTTCCTCCCTACCAGGTCAACTTCATTAAACAACTGGAGTTGAGAAGAGCTTTTGGCCATGGATTTCGTCATTCAATCTCAAGTGCTTTTAAGCCTTGTGCTAAGAGAAATTAATTTACTAGAGTCTAGACTTTGATTGCTTCTTCTTTTACTTGCAGTTTTATAGACATATTGGATCCTGTTAAATTTGCAGCCAAGTATATCTTTTGTTTTTATTTTTATTTTTCCATTATCAAAGTTGAATTATATTTTTAAATAAAGTCGTTATCTATTTGGGACCTATTATTTTTTATCCTATCCACATTTATTTATTTATTTTAAAATTATTATAAATGTGAAAGTTTTGATGTTGAGAAGGATATATGACTGGAACTACAAATATCATTGATGTGGGTATGGGAGAATGACTGATAAAACACCACACTAGTGGCCTTACAACATTGACATGTGCCATGATTTCTTAATTCTTAGCTTTTGCTTTTGGTATAGATCGTGATGGTGTTGCTGTTGGTTTTTTCGTGTTTCATCAATATTCCAAGCGGAAATCTCAATCCGATGGTTGGTTGCTCTGTGTTCTTTTGTCGGCTGTTTGTTCCAGTTCAAAATCAAAATAAACAAAATATATCTTTCAACAAAAAAGTGCAGAAAAAAATGATGGTAGAGTAGTTTTCTGCTCAAAAGTTAATATTTTGTTTTCTGCTTTCATTCATATGATTTCAGAAGATTTAACCAGATTATATACCGGTTTTGTACAAGGCATTACTGATCGGTCTATTTTCTATACATGTTTTAGGTCCCCATTTCCTATTATTTATGCTTTGTTCTCGAGTAAATTAGGCATTTTATGTGTTTGTTGAGCATGCGTAGGTCATAATCTATTCAAGAGGTGTCGGGTGTTATTTTGGAGAAAAGGAGCAAAAAGATGAATTTTGGGCCAGTGCAGAACAGCTAGATTGTGGGACCTATTATCTCTAAGCTCCAATTGAATTATGTGTCCTACTACCTATGGATTGAAAGCCTCAGAAGTCTAGTTTCTGGTGCACTTTTCGGATTGCAATTCTAATATTCCTAAAAGAAGTTATGCCCGTTTTAGTACCCGATGGTCAGCTCAGTCATAATTCCGCGAATACTTATGGGATTTATTTTGCAAGTTGTTGAAACAAGAAATATTACCTTCTTGGACATGTGTGGGAGTCTTTGGAAGCAAGTAGACATCTAATCCTTATATTTCTTCAATAATGTTAGGAAATTATAGCAAGTATAAATCCTATTTAACAAATATTTATATCTCTAAACAGGTTCAGTAAGATTTACTTACAACAGAGATACAATTAAAAATTATCTAGTAACCTAACTCGGTTCTTTATATTACCAGATATGCAATGAGTTAACAACAGATTGAATCTAAGCCTATAAACATTCAGATTTAGGTAAATATATTCAGATCTAAGTTACTCATGCATCATCTAAAGAACTACAGAAAATAGATCATCTATACATGCAAGATCTAAGAAGATAAAGTAGTATAAAATAGGCAGTAAAGTAAAAAACACAAGATATATAGTGGTTCGGCCAAGACTAGGCCTACATCCACTTTGAGCCACTCAGAAGAGACTCTATCACTATGTGGTGTCTTTATAGCTTTGAACTACACAGATCTATTCAAGATCTACCCTCAAAAGAAGCCCAGAAGCCCAGATAAACAAACGCTCAACCTATTCAAACCCTAACCTCTCAAACTCACTTCTGATAATAACCCAGAACACACAAGAGTTATATCAGAAGAATCACAACATACAGAACTCTATTTTTCTCTTCTAACTCTCTTGTAAATTCAAAGCAGAGAACCCAGATATTCAAGATAAATACTAAGAACATGAAGAACACTTGAGAGAAAAAACAGAATTTGTAAAAGAGAAGAAAACCCTAAAATCAGAATTGTTTCTCTCTCTCTTCATCTCTTCGTTTATATAGTCCTTAAGAGATAAGGTATACATCAGCCAAGCGGAACCAATCATAGCATGACAACTCAGCCAGCAATCCTGACTCGACATTTTAAGTGATCATATGAGGTAAGTGAAACACTACGTTTTGGCTTTGGGCCTGATAGGGAGCACATTGCATTTGGGCCTCTTCTGGCTTCAACTACTCTTATCATTGGGCTTCAAACTGATGGGCTAACTAAAACTTTGCAAATAAATAATCAATTTGGATGGATTATGAAAGAAATATAATCTCAAAAAGGTAGAGTTCTAATGGGGAATTGATTTCCTTGTTGTTTAAGGACATGGTTTAGCATCTACACCTATTTAAACCCCCTTTGAACCTTAATTTAAGGGTGAACCCGTAGCCCAGCCGGGACATCGTCCCTCATCACACCACCACCATTGTTGCACTTGAAAGCTTAAAGAAGACACTCATGGGTTTTATCAACTCTTTCTTCTCTTTTTTAATCTTTTCATGTGTAACTAACTCCATACTAGGGAATCAATGTGAACCTCTATGAATGCTCTTTGTTAGAATTGATTATATTTCCATTAATTCAAGTTTTGATTTATTCAATTCATTCTAGATCTTAATTCTTTATTTGTGTTAATGCATGATTATACACTGGCATGAATTTAGAGTTTTGATAATTGAACAATTAAGTTTTGAGTGTTGATTTACATGCAATCTTAATTAATATTCAATTGAATAGGTAAAACTGATCTTGGCATTGATTTATGCAAGTAGGTTTTGGTTCATTAGTTCTTACACTTAATGGGTTCTCGGTTGTAGTTTACGCCATTGATTTATGGGTAAATTATAATTGAGAACACTTGATTCATCCCATGATCATACATTAACAATCTTACTTAATTAAGATAAGAACGATCCCTTAACTTGATAAATATCTTTTATCAAAGTCGATTCGAAACATTGAGTAAACATAGTTGGGGAGCATTTATGACCTAGTTCTCTCACCTTTTGATCACATCCATAATTTCTTGTTATTCGCTTTTAATTAATTTAGTCTCTTAGTTTAACTCAATTCACAACAATCTCAAATCTCTCGGTTACTTGTAGTTTCATTAAAATTAGAATTAGTTATAATTAATAAATCACTTTTCCTCGTGGGAACGATCTCTACTTTTCCCTGTACTTATCTCACGATTTGTGCACTTGGGAGTTAGTATTTTATAACACGATTTTACACATCAAGTTTTTGGCGCCACTACTGGGGATTAGTTGAATTTATTGATTATTTCTAGTTAATAGTTTTAGTTTTTTTTTTTTTTCTAGGTACAATGGACTTTTACGAGTTTTCTTTGAAAGAGTTTGCGGATTTCTCCCAAGAGGTGAAAGAGTTGAAAGGCGAGTTTGCCCAACGCATGCAATTGATGAGGGTCAAAATCGAACAATGGGATAAAGCTTTGGAGATCATGAAGAATAAAGAGCTCGAGAGTATTGAAAGGTTGGCCAAGTCCAAGAAAGAGATCAGGATGTTAACTGAAGGAGTGACCCCGTTCTTCAAGGATGGTAAGCTTAACGAGAGTCGAGAAGAGTCCACTGCCCTTGTTACAAAGGTTGAATTCAAACTAAAAAGGAAGAGAAGGAACAAAAAGAAGGTGCAAGATTCATCTCCAGAAAATATACATCAGCAAGATAAACTTCCAAGTTTCATTCCCGTTTGCCATTACTGCAATGTGAAGGGTCACATTTGCCCTTAGTGTTTCGAATATATAAAACAATGCAAATGGAGGAATGGGAGCTACAATCATGGGAGTAACCGGGTAAAGCAAGTATGGTGGAACTATTCGGTTGAAGAAGAGCGGCGATGATTACATAGTCATTAAGTCGCCACCGGTAGAGGAAAGAAAGAGTCTACCAAGTTGGAAGAGCCATAGAGCTAGCTTGCATCTCTCTTAGACGTCAAATAAATCGATTGGTGGGAGGCAACCCATCTAGGTACTTTCTTTTTAATTTTTGTTCTAGTTTTTAGTTTTCTTTCTTTTGTTTTGTGTTTCGAGTTCTTGTCTTCCATGCTTTTCCTTTATTCGTTGTTCATGCTTATAATGTCATGCAAACATTGAGGATAATGTTTAGATTATGTTTGGGGGGTGTGAATTCGTGTTTGTTTGATTTTTCGATTCTTTGACAAATCTGCGAAAAAGTGACCCCCTGTTTTGAAATTTTTTAAGGAAAATGTTTTGTTAAAACTGTATTGATTGGTGAGGAAGTAAAATTTTCCTTCCATGTTGTCTTCTTCATTTTTTTGATACAACAATATAAAGAATGTAAAAAATTCAGGGTAGTGGTTTAAAAGTTATGAATGTTTCTTCGACCAAATATCATGGGCAATGCCTTGTGTTGCGAAATGGTGCGTGCACTATTTTCGTCGTCTGTTTTCTCACCTTTCCAATGGGAATTTTGAAATATTTTCTAAATGAAACGTGTGCGTTTTCATGTCTATTATCTTATATTACAATTTGGTTAACGTTTGTTGAGTCATTTAAGAGATATGTGAAAATGCCTATAAGGTTATACTAAACAACCTAGGAGGAGGAGGAGGGGGGGGGGGGGGGGGGTGGTAATAGGTTGACACACTAGTTTTAAAAACTCTTTCGTGACTAGTGTCAAAACCTTTGTGAGCATATAATAAACCTTGAACAAGATTGTTATGAGAAAAACAATTTGCACAAGTATGCTCAATTCACCACACTTAGTCTACAAAACATATACCAAGAACCAATGTATCTCATATACAAGTATATTCAATAAAGAGCACATTCTACAAGTTGTATTATGAATATTACAATGAAAGATCACTAAGTAAAATATTACAACTTGATATAGAATATTGTAAGATACAAAGTTCAAACACTTACAAGATACAAGAAACAAATGTAGATTCAACAAACAATGTGTGCATCTCTTTCTTTATCAATAACATGTTTACAAGGATGTGAGAAATTTAAGATCATAAACAAGTTATATAGAACAAACATACAAATATAAAGAGATAGAGATAGAGACATTTGACACATTGATTTTTACATGGTAAACCTCCGAAAAGGAAACATCCACGGGTTGAAATACAACCATTGGGTACTATATATATTGGAAAGTAAATTAGAAGTTCTACAAAGTGACCAATCCTAGATCACCAACCCATGTGGAATCTATGTCTACCCAAATCCTATTGGAAGATACAAAATCCCTCAATGATGCGAAACCACCATATATTGGAAATCATACCTAGCCAACATCGTTGGTAGATTAGAAATTCCTCAAGAGTGCATACATATCCCATGTACCCCGCTCTATCGGACTCTATGTCTAGCCAAACACCCGGGCCTACCAATATATAAGTTAACTCTCTATCCAAGGCACACTTGCCTTTAGAGAGCCTCCCTTGCATGACTATCCAAGTCCTCCCGACTCTAGCAATGACTCCTTGCCTGTCTATCCAAATCCTCAAGACTCTAGACAAGACTATCCGAGTCATCCCAACTCTAACCAAGATTTCATGTCTTTTACAAGGACTTCCTAGTGTGATCATGTGAATGCAAATGATGCAAACAATCAAAACATCATAAAACATGTGATCAATACATCCTATGGAAACTAGAAATAATCAATGAGCACACAATGTATATTTTTCTAGTTTATGATCGAGAACATGACACCACACAAAATGATGCATAAGCATATGAAATGTATGGATAAGGTATACTCCATGAAGATCTAGACATAGGCAACAAAGCACACAAAATAAGGTTGTCTAGACCTTAAACATGAACAATAATCTAGAGCATGCAAAACACCTAAAACATGCCAAATCCTTGATTCTATTCATGTTACTAAAGCTTGAAAACAAAGCATGATCATTAAGCACATATTCAAGACTTTAGAGCACAAACAACAAAGATGCCAGAATGACAATATATGATCAATGAATATTCTAGCAAGTACTTAGAGCAAATATATTCACAATAATCAATTAAATCCTAATTAGCTCTAAATACAAAATCATATGTGCTAATCCTAGAATTATTCAAATTAAAGGATCAAAGCACATTTCAAGGATTATTAATCATAAAATGATTCAATCAAGTCACAAATAATCCTAGATATCAAACTAATCACAATACAACTCTCATTCATGTGAAAAACCTAGAATCAAAAAAACTAGTTCACATATGTCTCTAATTAGACTTTTGATTAGGTTTGATTGTGAAGCTATCTTTCTCAATAGCATTCACCATACATACACATACATATAGAAGAAGAAATCACAAAGATAAAGTCAATACCTCTCCATCACAAGCTATCATGATTTTCTGGGTAGAACACCTTGAAAACTCAATCAAATGACTACAAGATTACTTGGAAAAGGTAGAGGACTCAATTACAAACAATCTCCAACTTGAATCACTCAAATCCAACTTTGTATGAGAAAGTTATGGTGTTTGGAAGTTGAGAAAAATTGGAGAGAAAATCTGACGAGATTTCTAACTTTTTCTTCTTGAAAACAAATGGAGGGAAGAGGAGATATTTAAAAAGGAGGAGAGAGAAGGGAATTTTTGACCAATCAGAACAGGACACATTAGCCCTGGGCCGTGTGGGGCGCATGGGCCACACGGGACCAGAGGGCTGGTTTGGCCGTGTGGCACACGACCTCCACACGGGGTGGCCTAGCCAAGGCCAACGGCCATAGTTGCTTCTCTCCGCACCTAGCACGTTCTTCGACCGTATTCGGGCCTTCGAACTCTGATTTCGAATCCATTTTCAGATTATGAATTGTGACTCCCTCATGCACAACAAAGACTGTGAAACTTTGACAAAAGGTTGAGAATTCTTCTCGAAAAATGACGACGAACACAACTCAACGAATGAGAATGAAAAGTAGCGTAGCTACATCGTTTGGACTTGAAACTAAATGAATGAGTAACCAAAATGACCGGGACTCATTAAGGAATCAATTGGGATCATGAAAAAGTCCAAAACATAAGAAACACAAACAATCAAACACCAATTCATATATGAATGCCATTTCCTAGACATAGTCTTAGAATATGTAACTCTACAATGTATGAGCATTTGAGTTCAATGCATGAGCATACAAAAATATGTGAATGTGTTATATAAATGGTACACAATGATGTAGGGACACTTATGAATGATTTGTGTGTGTATGCCTATGTCTTGTAAGAGGAATGAGGTCAATTATACCTTTGATGAGCAATGAAGCTAATTCCACTTATCAAGCCACCATATTGTATGCATTGTAGTGAAGTCTTTCTTTGAAGCTTTGAATCATCATCAATACAACCACTAAACAATACAAGACGAACAATGTTTTGATATGGAATATATGCCAACACAAACTAAAAACCTAACAATATGCTTTAAATAACAAACGTAAGTCGATTTCAAAAGTCACCAGTTTTTGAATTTTCGTCCTCCATGTTGAGATGCTTCTTTTGTGTGCTTTTAGAGCCATAATATATGCTTTATTCACTAAGTTTAAACTAACTTCTTGCCACTTAGAGTAGTGCATTGCATTTTTCAAAATTTATGACATGCTCTTGATGTGATAATAGATAGGAAGCTTCATTGGATTGCCATTATTAATAGCACTGGAGACTATCCTTGTGAGTTCACTAAGCCAAAAAGCGTACATAAATGACATGATATGAGGGATGATTTGTTTCCACTCTTTAAACACTCAATAGAACCTTAGCATTAGATTCGATCTCTATAGGTTGTAAAAGAACAACTCTTATAAAAAAAGATATCACATATGGACTTTGCTCTTGATTTGATTGAACCATTAGAAGTGATATAGACAATGTGTGCTTGAACTCACTTAAAAGGCCTTAAATATTTCCTACCCTTATGTGTGTGCTCCATAGCCCTATTTGAAGCCAAACACTCTAAGCCTTTTTCTTTCATCACCCACATTAACTTAACCCCAATAAATCATAATTTAGCCATACCTTATAGCTTGGGATCATATAGAGGAAGTGATGAATTAAAATGATTGAAGGGAGTTCGAAATGGGTGACTCGTGATGTGCATGTACCAATGACAAAACAAGAAGACAAACACCAAAATGGTGTTAAGAAGAAATGTATTGAAAAGTTGTTGTACTAATAAAAAATAAAAAGATAAATGAATGAGATGATGAATCAAATAAAAGAGAAAATGAATAGAGATTTACAATGAAGTGATGAGAAATCAAAGTCAACTCAAGAAGGAGGATGAACAAAAATTGTTAAGAAGCCTAGATGTAAGTGGAATGAAGAATTTGAAGAAATTCGGCCGAGTATGAAGATTGCCGAAGATTTTCTTGATATGATCCTAGGTTTGTTTGCTATCCTTTTCTCGTTCTTTCTTAACCTTCACCCAATGGCCCTGTTACAACCAAAGAAAATGCCTAATTGATCTTTTGGGGATGCTAGCGTGAGAGTAAGGTAAACAAGTGCTCTATCTTGTTCTTAATGTTTGATTCTTTTCATAAGATCTTTTGCATACAAATCAAACGTTCTTTCAATGATATACTGGTTTTACATATGATTCCAGAAGAATCGGCCAGATTATATACTAGTTTTGTACAAGGTATTACAACTATACACATGTCTATATTTCATCCATATAAACCAACCCAAGTTAAACTTAACGTAACTCTAGTTAATTAACCTAATACAATAATTTATATATTTTTGTTAACTAAGTAACAACACAATATATTAACTTCAACACTCCCTCTTAATATGTTGTGCTTGAACTCCCAAAGCTTCACTAAGTTGCTGGGATTTCTCTCTTGGAAGTGCCTTGGTTAGTATGTCTGCAATTTGATCTTCAGACCTACAAAATTCAAGTTGAATTTCTCTATTTTCTGTAGCCTCTCTGATGAAGTGATGCTTGAGTGCAATGTGCTTGCTTCTATTGTGATGTAATGTATTTTTGACCATGGCAATGGCTAATTTGTTATCACGGAATATTGTTGTGCCTCCCTTTTGCTTCTCTCCAACATCTTCTAGAATTCTTCTCAACCAAATGGCATGAGATGTTGTTAAAAAAACAGAAACATATTCAGCTTCAACTATGGATTGAGCAACGGTTGGTTGCTTCTTTGAGCACCAAGAAAACACACCTGAACCAAGTGAAAAAACAAAGCCAGAGGTGCTCTTCATGTCATCAATGTGGCCTCCCTAATAAATATCACAATAATAACCCACCAATTTTGCTTCTTCTTTCTTGTTAAATCTTATACCATAATTCATGGTGCCTTGGAGGTATCTCAACACCCTTTTTGCTACACCTAAACAAAATGACTGGGGTTATGCATAAATCTTGACAACATGCTTGTTGCATACATGATGTTAGGTCTTGTAGCTGTGAGATAAAGCATTCCCACCAAACTTCTGTAGAGTATTGCATTAACCTTGGTAGAGTATTACAGTAACCTTCTTTCCACCATCTTCTTTCTTTAACTTATCATTCACAATAAGAGGACTGTACATAGAATTGCACCCAAACATACGTTGATTCTTCAAAATATTTTCAGCATACTTTCTTTGAGAAATGAAAACACCATCAGTATCTTAACAGATTTCAATCTCAAGAAAGTAGCGTAGCTACCCCATATTGCTCATTTCATACCTCTTCATCATTTTGGATTTAAACTCCTTTATCATACTCTCATTGTTGCATGTGAACAATAAATCATCAAGATATATGGCTGCAATGAGAATATCACTTGCTTCATTCTTCTTAACATATAAAGTAGGCTCACTCAAACTTCTTTTTGAATCTTTTTTCATTGAAATACCCATCAATCTAATTATACCAAGCTCTAAGAGCTTGTTTGAGCCCATACAAGGCCTTTTTGAGCTTGTAAACTTTGTCTTCTTCTCCTTTGATTACAAAGCCTTGAGGTTGATCCACATACACCTCTTCATTAAATCACCATTCAAGAATGCTGATTTTACATCTGGTTGGTAAAGTAACCAACCTTTTTTAGCAGCCAAGACAATAAAAACTCTCACTGTATCAAGTCGAGAAACTGGTTTGAAAGTCTCATTGAAATCAACACCAGCTTATTATTGGTAGCCTTTGGCAACCAACATGGCTTTATGTCTTTGCACATACCCATCTGAGTTGTATTTCACTTTGTAAATCCATCTCACACAAATATCTTACATGCCTCTTGGCCTCTCAACCAGCTGCCAAGTGCTATTCTTCTCTATTCCTTCAATCTCCACTTCCATCGCATTTTTCTGAGTATCTTCTTTGATAGCTTCTTCAAAACTTTTCGGTTCAACAGAATAAAAATTACATCCTTAAATTTTAGCCAAGCTCTTCATTTTATGGAGTCGAACTTGATGATGAAGAAGAACTATAACCAAATGAATCTCTTGGAGATGATGGTGTGCTAGAATGAGGTGATTGCAATACACCTTCATCATTTGCATTGCCTTAAACTGGATTTTCTTGCATTTCATCAATCATGACAACCCTCTTTTGAATTGTATAAACATTGCTCCCAATCAAAATAAGCTTACACATCGAATATGACATATTTACTAACCATTATTTTCTTGTTTTTCAAATTGTATAACCTATAGCCCTTTGATTGTAAACTATAGCCAACAAAAATGTATCTCTCACTTGTTTCATCAAGTTTTTGCCTTTTCTCTTTTGGAACTTGAGAATAGGAAACATAACAAAAATCTTCAAATGTCTAATAGATGGTTTCCTTCTACTCTAAACTTCTAAGGGAGTTTGATCATACAAAACTTTGGTTGGTGCTTTATTAATCAAATATACTGTCATATATACAACTTCAGCCCAAAAGATTTTAGGATGCTCTTTTTCATGGAGCATAGATTTTCCCATCTCCATCACAATTTGATTATTCCTTTTGGATACTCTATTTTGCTACGGAGTATATCCAACTGTGAGCTACCTTTCGATGCCTTCTTCACATAATTTCTCAAACTTATGAGAATTATATTCCATACCCCTATCACTTCTTAAGGTTTTTATCACATGACCACTTTGTTTTTGAACATAACATTTGAATTTTTTTTTTTGAAAATAGAAAATACTTCAAACTTTTGTATCATAAAGAACACCCATGCCATCCTTAAAGAATCATCAATAAAAAGGATGAAATACTTGTTGTTGTCATGAGGAGTAGACATAGGTCCACAAACATCTATATGAACCAGTTCCAAAACTTGTTTTGCTCTCCATGCAACTCCTTTTGGCAAAGATTGCATGTGATGCTTGCCAAGTGCACACCCTTCGCATACATTCTGTTGTTCTTCAATTTTTAGGAGCCCTTGCACCGTGTGCTTTTGATATAGCAACTTGAGACATTGAAAGTTCAAGTGCCAAAATCGCTTATGCCACAACCAAGACTCATCAACAACTTCAACTCTTCGATTCTTCATTTCAATTTTGGCTACAATCACCCTTTGCTTTTCTTTGTCGAAAAGGGTGCAACAATTGCCTTCAAATTGCAGAGAGTATCCATTTTCAAGAAATTGTCTAACACTCAACAAGTTTTGTTTTAAATCTGGAACTAGTAGCACATTTCAAATGTACTTAACACCTTTCTTAGTTTGAACACCAATTATTCCCTTGCCTTTGTTGGGGTTTTTGCCCTAAAGCTTGTAGTTTGTAAATGTGAATTGAACAAGAAATTAAAGAAGTAGTTTCTTCATTCAAATTGTCTCATACATTTATATATAACATGTGTACTTAACATCCAAGATTGCCAGATGTATTTTCAAACTGAGTATATGAATGTCATATACAAATGGATTCAATTTGAAACGAGTAATTTAAAGAGTTCATAGATAGCAAATAAAGCTGGGTACTTTATTTATGGTTAATCTATAGCTGCGGTCCATTCTGTAATGTACGGTGATCTTATCCTAGATCATTCATATGGAGATATGAGAATGGAGGCAATTTGTATGATGTGATCATATCGGACTGGGCCATGATCTATATGAATCTCTCACCAAGATCCGTTACATGATGAGATTCATATATATCAACAAATGATGGCTATATGTGGGTGATCTCAATCCTGAGTGTCTTATCGACTCCTTCAGGTTAGATCCTGGTCTTTGATATACCATGGGTGAGGTCGGAGTTGCATCCTGATCAATATGCTCCGTATGTTGGGATCGCGGTTTGGCTTGTGGCTGGGAAGATCTGCACACAATAGTGGAATCCACTCCTTCTTGTGAGAAGTATATAGTAGTTCCCTTAAGGGTTGATTCGGGGCTTGAACAATATGAGCGCTCTCCTAATTCCGTAAGGAATGTAGGATTTATTGTTCATTAGAGAATCAATGGTACTTAATGGAAAGATATAATTATAAGGGTATAACGGACATTATGACCCAGCTCTAATTATGAACTACCTGTGGAGGATCATACCATATATAATAGCTATATCAATGGACACCAAGAGTTATTGGTTTGTGTAAAAACGTCTACAGTTGAGAGAATGCAACTTCGGGTTTTTAGTGGAATAACACTGAAGTTAATAATCATGAAATATTAATTAAATAGTTTAATTAATTATTTCTAAGGATTATTGGAGCTCAAAATACTATGGGTCCATTAGGTCCCCTTACTAGCCCGATCGATTTAGGTAACAAGGGTCACGGTTAATTAATTCGATTGTCCAATTAATCGTGTTACAAAAGTGACACGTGTCTATTTGAGAATTAATTGAATAATATGATTATTCAATGTTAATTAAATAATTAGATTATTTAATTGTGTAATTAATCATTAGATGGAGGGTGTTGATTGATATTTAATTTTGAATGAAGAAAAGATAATTTGATTATTTTATTTTCATTTTATTAAATATTTAAATTTGAATTTAAAAGAGTTTTAAATTCAAATTAAATCAAATTAATTAATTAATATCTTTAAAAGATATTCAATATCTAAAAAGATTTTATTAATTAGTATAAGTTTAATATATATATATATATGATATATGTTTATTTAAATTTGATTTTGAAGTTAGTTGTATCTGATACAAACAAAACGAATCAACATAAAAGAGATCATCGGTTAGTTTTATAACAGATATATTTGATATATATGGTATAACAAAACTGATGCATTGATTGACAAAAAACACAACAATCAATCAGGTGAAGAGATAAATATGTGCGGCTAGAGAAAAAAAAAAAAAAAAACTTTCTTATTTTTTTTTTTACTTATTTGTTGCCGCACTTCACCAACAAAAGAATAAGAGTTGTCTTTTGTGTGCTCTTCTCATCTATCTCCATTTTTGTTCTTGAGTACCGTGACGTGCCCACACGCTTTTACCAGTTCCGGGAGATAGCGAGGAAGATCAAGTGGTTCAAATCAAGAGCAAATCGTATTAAAGTGAAGGAGCCTCCTACGTTGGTATGAATCGTTTACTTTCTTATTGCATTTGATTATTACTGTATAAATGGGTTAGTTTATAATTGCATTAAAAAAATTTAAAAACCTTTCCGCTGCGCAATCTGTAACCCTAGGTTCCTACAATTGGTATCAGAGCCTATTTTTGTACAGTATAATCGAATTTGATTGCTCCTGATTGCATGTATGAATGTGTATGCACTTTTCTAATGATTTTATGGTGTTTATAATTTTTAATAATTTGTTTATTTTAAACATGGTTGATCGTTAATTGTATGGTACAATGGGTTTAGGTTTTTTTTTTTAAAGGTTGTAATATTTTTCTCATGTAATATTAATCCCGAGATGTAATTTTAATATTTTTATTTTCTGCTGTTTTTATTTTCTTTGTTGTAAATTATCTGTTATGTATTTTATTGTAAAATATGTACGAAGATATCAATCGAAGAAGACGATGAAATCGGACGTGTGTTGGACACACAAAAGACGGCGCATGTGCTTGTCACTTAATTATTATTACTATTATTATTATTTTCAAATTGTTAATTGTGCAATCAGTTGCACATTTTTAATAAATAAATATATATATATTAAAGCAGCAGCGCATGCACACCCATGCGTCGTGCAATTTATATGTTTGTGCAGCGTGCGCACATCAGATGTGCAAATGCACATGCCAACAGCACACATGCAATCTATGCACAAGTGTTGTGTAAAATTATTGTGCTGTGTGACTGCTGCACAAGTATGGGCTAATTTTTTTTGGAAATCCCGGGTCTATGAAAAATGTTAGAGTAACATTTGGGCTTTAAGGGATTTAATCCATGAGATGGATCCAATAAAATAAATCAAGTTGGACTTGATTTTTAGACCCGAAAGACGCAGAAGATATTACAATTGGACTTGAAGATTTTTGGAATTGCAAGAAGACCAAGGAATGCCTTGGATTAAATTTTTTGTAATTAGAAATTTTTTAAGTTAGATAACCCATTATACTCAGTCAACTTATGTATGCTTTTATTATGAGATGATTAAAGCATTGCCATGCATATACATATCATTTAGATTAGGTGTGCATACACATATATATGTTGATATGTCATACATGCATTATAGCCATCTATATTATGTGTTTATATATATATATATATATTTAATTTGATTAAAATGGATAATTCACATAATTGGCTATAAATTAATGGGATTAGTTTTTAGGAGTAAAAACTTGGTAATTCTCATTAACCAGTAATCTAATTATTAAAGAGTTTAATTACTTAGATTAGTAGGGTCCTTTATATTTATTAGGATTAATTTGATTTAGCCCCTAATAACAATTGACCCTAATAATGTGTTTAGTTTTAATAGTTAAAACTTGGTAAATACACATTTAATAATTCTAGTCTTAGTAAATAGTTTACATAGATTAGAATTATCACTAATGAACTAGATTTTTAAGAGTTAAAAATCGAATTAGTTTATTAGTTATTGGAATAGGATTCTAATAATTTGTGATTAATGCACTTGACGCTTAGATTGAAATTAGCCGTTTAATCTAGTTTAATCTAGGTGCATTAATATTAACAGAAAACCCTTATTATAAAATAGTGAGTGGGAGAGGGATATATGACATTATATCCCACGGTCTCCATCATTAGTTCAACATCGTAAGATTCGAGTGGGGCCTCGTGACGGCTTTGTTTTCGTCCTCCCTAAGGAGGGTTTCCATAAGAATCAATATCAAGGTTGACTTCCTAACGGATAGGATTTCTGAGGGGATTTCGGGATTGACTGACCCTAAGGCGGCAATTCTCGAGTTAAGCTCATGAGATCTGAAATGATGGGTTACGCTCACAAGGTTTTAATTAAATTGGTTAATTATAAACCTGACTGAAATATACGATGGTTGAACGTTAGAGGAATAAGAGTTATTCTGGTATAACATTTGATTGAGAATGTCTCGATCCAACATGCAAGAATTTGATTGATCTTAAGGTAGCACTTGCTTGTGGTACGTTGGATTGTTGTGGCGTAGTAACACTTTTTAGGGTTGTTCTTGTTCATTAAACATTTTCATGTATCATGTTTAATTTTAAGCTAAACATTCGCACATGTTTTGAATGTATGAATGAATGAATTCTTTATTTATGTTTTTTCAGCCATGTCAACTGCACTATTACAAATCATAGCCAATAACAAATTAACTGGTGATAACTACACTAAATGGAAACACAATATCAATGCAATTTTGGTCACCAAGGACCTTAATTTTGTGCTTACGGAGGAATGTCCTCCAATGCCTACTGCCAATGCCGCACGAACTGTTCGTGAGGCATATGAGAAATGGGTCTCATCAGATAAGAAAGCCTGAACATATCTGTTAGGAAGTATGACAGACGTGCTTGTCACAAAGCACGAAGTAATAGGTACTGCATTTGAAATAATAGAGTCATTGTAGGCTATGTTCGGGCAACCCTCTGAGCAAAAGCGACACAAAGCTGTTCGTTCCGCTATGCTCGCTCGTATAAAGGATGGTACATCAGTTCGGGAACATGTCCTGAACATGATGTCCTACTTCAACACGGCAGAAATCAATGGCGGGGCCATTGATGAACCTAGTCAGGTGAGCATCATACTGACGACTCTTCCGAAGAGTTTCGATCAGTTCAAGAACAACTATGGGATGAACAAGCTTAGGTTCAGTCTAACACAGTTGCTCAATGAGCTCACTACTGATGAGCGTCGTTTGTGTACTCAACAAAATGATATTTAAATGTGATCTTTTAGAAAACCGATTTTCACCACTTAGATAGAAATTTAGTAAAGTGGCAAGTAGGATTCGTTCCACAGGGAATTAGAGTGATTAGTTGAATAAATTAACTAATCTATATGCAATAAAATAAATCATAAAAATATGGATGAGTGAATGGGTTGTCAATCCATCAAACATACATGAAAAATAAACCTAATAAACTAATAAAAGAATACTTAACAAATCTAGATAAGATAAATGGAATTAATAATTAAGAGAATAGCTAGGGAATTAATGGGATCACAAATGAATTACAGGAAATGCTTATCAAGCTACCTTAATGAACGAATCTCGTAAATGTTAACCAATTGATTTCTAAAATGTGTTTGGGCCATTATTATGAACCCTAAACAACTTCCCACCGCAATGTTTAACCGATTAAGAAAAGGGGGTCACGGTGGGATCGATTTGTTACAATTAACGGCTTAGATTATCGCGGTTGATATACCCTCCGACAATCTATCCTATTCACTAAGTTCTCAATCCATCAAGGTTGTCAATCCAATCAAGATTATATAACAATTTATCCTAAACAAGATTATAATCAACTAGTGGGTATACATGTCAATTATATAATGCATAGAATCTAATTATAAAATGAATAGAACACAAATAGAGATTAAAAATATATTAAAGCTTAAGCAAATCCCAATCCAAATATTCTCACATCAAAACCTTAGAAAGGGGATTTAATTACACATATTACAATCAAAGGGAAGGCAAGTAAAAGATTAGGAAATCACCCATGGGCCACCTTTTGTAAGCTTGATCCTTTCCTTGCCTTTGATGCTCCTTGTGTAAAGAGTGGATGATGATGAGGTGTCTAGATAGGTGGAGTCAAATGGGAAGTGACTAAGGAGATTTGTGGAGAAGATGGGAAGAAAAGGAATGATTAGGGGAGGTAATCTAGATGTTAAGTTTAGGTAGGAGAGAAAATGGAGAGAAAATGAATGGTGGAGAAAGGAGGTTTCTTAGTGGTCAAGAGTTGTTCAAAAGGGGAAAATAGTGATGTATTTATAAGTGTGAAAAGCTAGGGTATGAAATGGGTATGAAATGACAAGAATACACCTCTTGAATGCCAACACTGGAATTCCAACGTGGTCGCCACTTGTCCTTCTAGGTCGCCATAAAAACCATCTTTCTCGCCATCTAGCAAGTGGGGACCATGAGCAAATGGTGTAGAGGTCACCACTTGCACCTCAAGGTCGCCATGGCGACCATAAGTGGCGACCCTCAAAATGTAAAGAGGTCGCCACTTGCAACATCAAGGTCACCATGGCGACCATAAGTGGCGACCTTGCCTTGTTTGTGAGAGGTCGCCATTTGTAGAGGTAGGTAGCCATGGCGACCCCCAAGTGGCGACCCACCTGATGCTTTTGGAGACTTTTTGTCGCCATGGCGCTCAAGTGGTGACCAAATGGCGACTTTCTGATGACTTGAAGAATCCTCTGTCGCCATGACGCCCATGTGGCGACCTCCTTATGTCTAAGTGGCAAAAATGCCCTGTTTTTTCCCATTTGTGAGCCTTTTTGCACCCAAGTTCTTCATCTTCTTCACAAATGCCCTTGAGTTCTAATAAAACCTGAAACACTTGATTTAACGACATTAGGGGAAACGCCCGAGAATCAAGCATAAAGAGACGGGAATAAGGGCCAAAATCATACTAATTTTGGTTCGATCAACTACATTTGAGTCCTTGACTAAGGACAGCAAGGGCAGGACCGGTGAGGCAAATGTTGTCGAACCATCTTCCTCTAATAACAAGAAGAGGAAGAGGTCTGCTGGGAAGGAGAAGGGTAGGCCCAAACCCAAGAAAGCCTAGAGCAAAAAGAAAGGCCCCTCCATCGACAAGAGCAAAGGAAAATTTTTCTGTTAACCGCCAAAATTGGCGAGGGACCAAGGAAGAATTTTCCACCTTAACACAATAAGCAGGTGCGGACACAATTCGGTTACCTAGACAGAGTGGAGCCCGACTGGCCCAAATATGAACCTCCTTCAGCGGGATCCACCCCGCTTGCATCTTAACCAGCAGCGAGGTCCAACCCCGTCATACTCTGGTCTCTCATAAACCCTGCAGCACCCCGACACGGAATTCCACTGAGCATCCCACTATAATACTAGCCAGATATTCCCCAACTCCATCAGTTGGATGCCTACTGGCTCGCACTTTCTAGTATAACTAGCCCGACAAAGCAGGTAGATACCGGGCAGCAAGATTCCCGTATCAGAAACTAAAAACTCCTTAAAAGACTCATTAAAACGCTGCCGTACAGAGGAGAAGTACACTTTCCCGCCAGAGAGTCCTATTTTGAGCAGGTCGATATACTAAGAATCCTACTAGGAAGGTAACAATTTGATCACGAAATTGACTCCTTCTAGGAAGGAAAGACTAGATTCTACAAGTAAAGCTCCGAGATTATCTCCTAGAAAGAAGACGATCCTGCATTGGCCAAACCCTAAACCGAGATTTTAGGAGTGCATGGCAAGCAAGACACATATATATACAAACAGTTTCTTCAGGAAAGGGAGGACCCCAGATACCACTTATCGACAGGCACAATTCTTCCACCATCATCATCTCCATCGCCGGGATTATGATCCGTACTCCATTGTAATCCAAATCAGAAATTAGTTCATGTATTGTAAGGAAAAGAGACTATCCAATAAAACTTATTGATTGATCAGTTTGATATACATCATTATTTAGCTCCGGCTTTGATAGGGATTTAGTCGGTATCGAACTACTTGATACCCCTCCGACCAAGGTTAATCTTGATCTTGGTCCTGGTCCCTTTAAAGTTGTTATTTGGAATTCTATCTCGATAACGATTTTCAGGTAACACTTTTGGCGCCGTCTGTGGGAAATCCATTATCCCAACCATCATTCAAAAAGTGATTTTCTTCCATCTGAAAAATATTTGGAATGAGACTCCGATCCTCCCAGGGTCACCCGGAGCCATCAGGACTTCAGTCCCTTGCTTCCACTGAAAGAGCCCAGAGGCGGGGTAAAGGCGCTAGGAACGAGAATCCTCCGCCGGTACCCCCACCAGTTGAAGGCCTAGTCCCTCAAGACCCCGTTAGGGAGGAAGCCAATCGGGATGTCTTAGAACAGCACGCTGCAGCCTACGTAGAAGCAATCCGACTCCGGATGATAGCCCAGGGGATTCCCTTTGAAGCCACCGGGATCCCAAGGGATGCTGGCCGAGCGCCAGGGCACCTGTTTTTGACCGATTGGGCCCACCCCTCTTAGTCCGACAGGCAGAGCTCAGACCCAGGCTAGTGAAGTCCGCAATCGAGGTTCCTCCAAGGAAGGTCCAGTCTCCACCAAAACCAAGAGCCAAGGAGAGGGATCCGCATCCTGATTCAGAGGGAAGCGCCAAACCCCGAAAGAGTACCAGAGAAAAGCGTCGAAGAGATAAGCGAAAGGAGGTCATCCTGGATTCAGATTCATCAGATGAGGAAATTTCAGCAGCCCGGTCTGGAACCAAAAAGTCTCAATGCCTGGAGGATCAGATGATGAAAATGGCAAAGGAGTTGGAGCAGTTGAAGAAGGGAAAGCATCAAGGGAGTCAGAAAAACCCCTTGGGAGAGATGAACGCACCATTTTCCAAAAGGGTGAGAGAAGCAGGATTGCCTCCCGAATTCAGGATGCCTTCAGAAAAGTATTCTGGAACCGAGGATCCTGTCAGCCACCTAGAAAGCTTCGTCCACCAGATGGAAGTTCAGAGTGCAACCAGGACTGCCATGTGCAGGATGTTCCCCTCAACCCTGACAGACTGTGCCAAAACATGGTTCAGAAAATTACCACCAGGTAGTGTTGATTCTTTCTCCAAACTTACCAAAGCTTTCTGTGCACAGTTTCAGGGAATCAAACCCCGTCCCAAGGATCCTATCCTGCTGCAGTATGTAGTTCAAGAGCGGGGTGAAACTCTGAGATCCTACGTGGAGAAATTCCACAAAGAGGTCGTCCAGATGGGAGTGTTCAACGAGAAGGAAACTTTAGCCAATTTCCGAAGGAATTTGTGGGCAGGCAGGTTATTCCGGTCTTTTGCCAAGCATCCTCCTGAGACGTACCAGGAAGCCTATAATTGGGCTCTGGAACAGGTGGATATCGAGGAACAACTCCGGATTAAAATTGAACACGATGAAGCCCGATTAGCGCCGCGCCCAAAGAAGGAGGCTCCGAAGCCTACACCAACTAGGAAATTTCATAATTTACCCCCAAATCGATCTACTTACAGGCCGCCTCCAATTCCTCCGTACCAGGATAGATACCCAGTAAGGAGATCCCCTCCCAGAGAACCTCCCATGAAAGAGGTATCCAGAATAGCAAGAGAGGAAGAGGGGTATAACCACTACACCCCCCTAAATGCTTCACGGGAAACTATCTATCTCGCTATTCGGGATAAGGGCCTACTCAGAAAGCCAGTCCCTATGAAGGTCCCTGTGGACAGGAGGAACCAATATAAATATTGCGACTTCCATGAAGATGTGGGACATAACACCTCAGAATGCTACAGTCTCCGCAATCAGATAGAAGCACTGGTTAGAGGAGGACTTCTAACTGAATTCCTACAACAGGTACGAGACAGCATCAAAAAAGGAAAACAGGTTCAAAGTGGGATGCAGGAAGCAGCAGAAAGAAGGAGAGAGGGAGAGAAGGATTTAATGCAGCAGATCCAAGTGATCCACACAATCAGTGGAGGCCCCACTCTAGCAGGAACCTCCAACAATTCGAGAAAGAACCACGCAAGGAAGATTCCTAGACTCAACGTTGAATATGAGTTGCTAAAGGTCAATGAAGGACCCCAAGACTTATCCCGTTCCACCAAAATCATCTTCACGGAGGAGGATGTTTACAATACGGTGCAGCCGCATGATGATCCCATGGTCATAACAGTACAAATCCCTAACTGTTTAGTGCACCGCGTCTTGATCGATACGGGAAACAGCGTGGATATTTTGTTCAAAGGAGCACATGAGCAGCTCAACTTGAAGAATTCTTGCTTCAACAGCTGTACCTCTCTACTATACGGATTCACAGGGGACTCTGTAATGCCGATGGGAACAAAGATACTACCAGTGATAGGGGGAGGCTCCTCTGTTAGGATTATGCTCAATAGCAAGAGTGTAATAGTGTAATTAACAATCTTTTTCATATTAATAAAGTGATTTCTGTTTTAAACAAATCTTATAGCATTATAGTTTAATAATTGTTAAAGTAAATAATCATAAGGTCTAAAGACTATGAGAAAAGAAGAATTGTTCATACATCTGGATATGTATGTGGTAGACACAATTCTTTAGTTAGTCTTGAATATCGTTCACAACTTAAGTTAAAGGTTGGGCACCTTTATCTTGTTAAAGTTGTAGAATTCTTTTGCTAGCATTTGAGTGGGATCAAATGAGATATGATGAGTCTAAAATCATCGGAGTGTCTTCGAGCAAAAGAATCTAGTGCACTGGGTGCATTGAACAGGATCACAATGAAATACTTTATCTATAACCGTCAGTAGATAAAAGTAATTTCATTATCAGGACAATCGGAGAGTCTATCTTAATCCTGAGATAAATGATGGACTTATGGTTGTAGGTGATATCATTTGAGCTATCAATGAGTACGATTATATCACATAGTCTATCCTCGATAGTTTGGTGATATTCATTTGTTAATCGATAGAGGACTTCATTTATAGATATGGACATCGTGGCTCCATTTATTAAATGAGAGTATAATATCATCATATGGATGTTTTGAGGTAATTGGATATTAAATCTCAACGTTGAGTTTTCAATAGTGTCTATTGAAAACATGGCTTCTGGACAAGTCAAAATATCCAAGTTCAAAACGTGGTCATATGAGTAAATATGGTAACTTGGAGAGTTATATGCGGTCTATGAACTCTTGGCGATTACTGATATTAATCACGAGGATACACTATCTCCAATATGATTGTCTAGGGTATGAATGAGGAAGCATCTTCCTTTTTAGTCTTTATTTAAGAGTTCAATTTTAGCTCTTTAGTGGAATGAGCTAAAATTAATGGATCGGACCTAAGTGAATCATTTGTTGATTGTGATTAGGTTATGTCTATTGGAGCTTAAATTTAGATAGCCCGACAAGATCCCCAATCCACACGGACTTGCATGGATCACTTGATATATTCTACCGGACCAATTTAAGGTCCATCTAGAATTGCAATTTAATATATTAAGAATATAATTTGCACATTATTTATGTAATGGGCTGCACAATTATATTTATATATTAATGGATGACATGTGGGCTTGTTTCTTTTAGTAAGAATGGGTCTAGTTCACATGCGGGTTTTTTATTTAAAGTCCTATGGATTTAATGAAATAAGAAAAATAATATTTGGCGGCCCAATATATACATGTGGGGCGGCAAGGTGCTAAAATAGCATTTAATATTATTTTGTTTTCATTATTTAATTAAATAAGAATTAATTAATTTATTAATTAATTGTTTAATTAAGTAACAAATCTTTTCTAAATAGGAAATATGATTCCTATTTGTATACTATTGGTAGTAGTATAATTAAATAGAAAGACTTGTTTGACAAGGAAATAAATAATTAATTTTATTTATTTAATCAAATAAGAAGTCTTTTATTTTAGTCAAATAAGGAATAAAAGATTTATGAGTTTGATTAGGGTTTGGAAATCTTAAACTAAATAGGAATTAGGGTGCAACTAAATCTCCAATATTTTAGGAGTAAAAATTGCGGCAACCCTAATTATTTTTGGTAGAGATTTCGGCCACCCTAGGGCAAAAAAGAAGAGAAAAATTTGGCCACCTATATAAGGCCACTTATAGAATTCGGCCACCTCTCTAAGGCTTGTGTGCAGAATTTTCTTCTTCTTCTTCTTCTCAACTCATAGTTAGAGATCTATTATTCTACTAAAAACAAAAGGAACATAGATTATTCTTTGATTGTATTCTAGTTGCTTATTCATCAATAAGTTTGTGAATACTATATCGATCTAGGTTCACGTGAGTTTCGATCATAAGATTGAGAACTCAAAAGTGACCGGAATAATCTTAGGTTTCTTTAGATTGTTTTTGGGACTAACGAATCAAGAAAAGTTTGTTTAATCCAATCACAGGTTTGCAATTCAAAGAAAGGGAGACCACGCTCCTAGGTGATCCACGTTCGTGCTAGGATTGAAGATCTTGCGGATTACCATCGACGCAAGTCAATCGGATCACGCGACAAGAGGTATTAATCTTTTGTTTATTTTTATATATCTTTAATTAATCAAAAGGGTTTAAGGTTCATAAAATTGGAAAATTTTTAAAAGCTACTCAAACTATTTTTTTTAGTCTCGCTTCCGCTGCGGGTATATTTTTCCCTACAATTGGTATCAGAGCCTAGGTTGAACCCTTTTAATTAATTAACGTATATATACGTGGATCGATTTCTTTTTATTGTGATTATGCATGTTTTAGAAAGAGATGGCACTCTAGGTATTCGCATATATAATTACATGTGATGTATGGATTTATATATGTTTTTATGTGGATTGTTATTGCTCGATTTTGGTCCTAGATTTTCAATGTATTTTTGTTATGGAATTGTAACAAGAAGGGTGGTCTATCATCCCCATAATTCCTTCTTGGTAGTTGCTAGGTTTTATTTTTTTATATATGTGCAGTATTTTTAAATACTACTGCAGTTTTTTTTATTTTATTTTTAAGTGCAGTTTTTTTTTTTAATGTAAAAATACTGTAGTGATTAAAAAAAAAAAAAAAGAATACTGCAGTATTTATTATTTTATATCGCTGTAATATATTTGGGTGTTGAAGATTTGAAGACACGAAGAAAAACGAAGCAACCGGAACCGAGAACGAGCACCGTGCGCACCCTAGGAGTGGATTGGGCTGCGCATGGCAAGCCCAAACCTTGGTGGGCTGCGCATGGCAGCCTTGTGTGGTCTCATTGGCTGCGCAAGGCAGCCCCTTATGTGGGGTTGTGGGCTGTGCAAGCCTAAGGGAGGAGGCCGAAGGATGAGCTTATGGTTGATGGGCCACTCGAAGATCTTGTATTTCTATTTCAATGTAATTTACTTGTTTTTCTAGGATGGGCCAAAATTGTTGCTATTTATTTTATGCTTAAATATTACAATATTTGTTATTGTATGATAACATGTCATATAGAATAGGAGTGCCACTCATATATCTCTTTTGGTATGAACATGCATTGAATGATTTAGGTATCTAAATTGGCATCTAGATAACTTGGTAAATCATTCTATGAGATTTAATCACATGCCTTAAATAATTGAGTGGGAGAAGGTGTTTTTGTAACACCTATGGCTTCCAAGATTAGTTGAGCTTAATTATTTTTGGTAATCCCCCAAAGGGGCGTCCATGAATGGAATTAAGCAATATACTTCCTTACAAGGATAGACTAGACAATGGACTCAAACGAGATCTACTCCCAAAGGAGGGATTTTCGTGAGAGAAAATTGAGGGTCGATATCTTGGTAACACACTCAATGTAATTTTATTGATATCCTCCAAAGAGTTCTTGTCAGTAAAATTGCAAGGCTAAAATTGAAAACGCTGGTTGTTATGTTAACAATTAGGTGGGACCTAGTCTAACTAGTAAATGGTGCGAACTCCCAAAGGAGGCGTAACATTTATGGGTGTTAGATCACCGTTGAATTTTTATGATTGAGTTATTCATTTAATTCAAGATAAATATTTAAAAGTGCTTTATAATGATTGTTTACTTATATATGATTTGTTTTCATTCAGAAATCATGACCCCATCACTTATGAACATCCTGAAAGATAACAACTTTAACCGGTAATAATTATGTCACATGGAAAAGGAAAATTGGGTTGTTGCTGCAAGCTGGAAAAATATAAATTTTGTTCTAACTACTCTTAAACCACCTGCTCTTACTAATGAATCTAATGCAATGAGACGAGTATGAGCAGTGGAAGACCTCTAATGAGATGGCCAAATGGCTACCATCTCCAACGTGTTGCAACAGCAGCATGAAGGAATAGGGTCTGCTGCTGATATGATGATGTCTCTAGAAAAGATTCATATGGTTGGTAAAGTTGCTACTATTAAGACCCGTTAGAAGGTCAAGGAATAATAGAAGAAAAAACAACTTGGGCCTACCAAGAAAGAGATTAAGAAAGTAACCAAGATCAAAAGGAAGTGCTTCTTTTGTGGTGAAAAGAGACATTGGAAAAGTAATTGCCCAAAGTCTCAGAATAAGAAGGAACAAGGTAATGCGAATTATCTTGAAACATGTTTTTCTGGCAGATTCTACAGATTCTTGGATCGTAGACTCTGGAGCCAATAATCATGTTTGTTATTCCTTATGGGGGTTCCAAGAAAGGAGAAAGCTGAGTAAGAATGAAATCATCTTGCGTTTAGGCAACTGAGCGTTGGTGTCTACTAGTGCAGTGGGAGATATTAGAGTTAATCTAAATTCTAGTAGGCATTTAGATTTTATAGACATTTATTATGTACCTCAATTCAAGAGAAATTTTAATTTCAGTTTCTTGTTTAAATAAATTTGAATATTCAGTTACTTTTAATAAACTTTTATTATTAGTAAGGATGACAAATTTGTTTGCAAAGGTACATTGGAAAATGGTCTTTTCTATTTGCATAGAAATACCTCACACTTGTTAGACACAGAATTAACGCAACCTAATCATAAAAGAGTAATATTATCAAAAGATGAAACCTACCTATGGCATTTACGCCTAGGTCATATTAACCTTAATAAGATTAAAAGATTGGTAAGTGACGGACCTTTGAGTGACTTAAAGGTTGATGATCTACCAACTTGTGAATCTTGTTTGGAAGGTAAAATGACCAAAAGGACGATCTCTGCCAAAGGTGCCAGAGCCACTGAATGTTTAAGATTGATACACACTGATGTATGTGGACCTATGAGCATTCAAGCTAAAGGTGGATATGAGTACTTCATCACTTTCACAGATGATTACTCAAGATTTGGCTATGTGTATCTCATGCGACATAAGTCGGATGCTTTTGACATGTTCAAAGCATTTAAAGCTGAAGTGGAAAATCAGCTTGAGAAACACATAAAAATCTTGAGATCTGATCGTGGTGGAGAATATCTATCTGGTGAGTTTCAGCAATATCTTATTGATAATGGGATAGTTTCTCAGTTTTCTGCACCTGGTACACCTCAACAAAATGGGGTAGCAGAAAGGAGAAATAGAACTCTTTTGGATATGGTTAGGTTTATGTTGAGTTATTCAACACTTCCTATTTCTTTCTGGGGATATGCTTTACAAACTGCAATATACATTCTAAACCATGTACCATCTAAGTCTGTTCCTAAAACACCGCATGAGTTGTGGACTGGGCTCAAGCCTAGTTTACGACACTTAAGGATATTTGGATGTTCTGCGCACGTGTTAAAAGGAAAGACAGAAAAGATGGAGTCCCGTTCAGAAACATGTATATTTGTAGGGTATCCGAAAGAAACTAAAGGATATTATTTTTATAGTCCTTTAGATCTTAAAGTATTTGTTTCGACAAATGCTAAATTTCTGGAAAAGGACTATATGAATGATTTTGTGCCTAAAAGTAGAATTGTCCTGAATGAGATGTCAGGAGATACAATTCCACGAGAGGTTACACAACCTAACCCAATTGTAATTTCCGATCCAACACTAGGTCAACAACCTACCATTCCTCGTCGTAGTGGGAGGGTTAGAACACAACCCGAAAGATACATCGGTCTGGGAGAATCTGTAGAGAATCTCCCGGACGACGATGATCCCTATAAGTACAAGGAAGCTATGGAGGATGTTGATAGTCGCCATTGGCAAAAGGCAATGCAATCCGAGATTGAATCTATGTTCAATAACAAAGTCTGGTCTCTTGTAGACTTGCCTAAAGGGATAAAACCCATTGGGTGCAAGTGGGTATACAAGAGGAAAAGAGGTATGGATGGAAAGGTGGAAACCTTTAAAGCTAGATTGGTAGCTAAAGGGTATACACAGAAAGAAGGTATCGATTACGAGGAAACCTTCTCTCCTGTGGCCATGCTTAAATCCATTAAGATACTCTTATCCATTGCAGCATCTTTAGATCTAGAGATTTGGCAAATGGACGTCAAGACAGCTTTCCTTAATGGAAGTCTTGACGAGAGCATCTACATGATGCAACCAGAGGGATTCATTGAAAAGGGCCAAATGGAAAGGGTATGCAAGTTGCAGAAATCCATATATGGATTAAAGCAAGCATCCAGATCCTGGAACATAAGGTTCGATCAAGCTGTCAAAGGTTTTGGATTTATTCAGAATCTTGACGAACCTTGTGTATACAAAAGGATTAAGGGCGACAAGTTGGTTTTCCTGATTCTTTATGTTGATGATATACTACTCATCGGAAACGATGTAGGTGTATTGACATCAGTAAAAGAATGGTTAGCAAAACAATTTGATATGAAGGACTTAGGAGAAGCAAGTTTTATTCTAGGTATCCAAGTTATAAGGGATAGAAAGAATAGAACGATTGCATTATCCCAAGCTTCATACATAGACAAAATCTTGTCTAGGTTTTCCATGCAGGATTCCAAGAAAGGTATGTTACCTTTCAGACATGGAATCAAGCTTTCTAAGGAACAAGTTCCTAAGAATGAGCATGAAGAGCAGTTCATGAGTAGAGTTCCATATGCCTCGGCAGTTGGAAGTCTCATGTATGCAATGCTCTGCACTAGACCAGATATTTGTTTTGCTGTTGGCATAGTTAGCAGGTTTCAATCGAAGCCTGGTCCTGATCACTGGACGGCAGTCAAGCATATTTTCAAGTATCTCAAGAGAACGAGAGATAATATGCTTGTATACTTTGGAGGGGATTTGATTCCCGTTGGGTATACAGATTCTGATTTTCAATCAGATTCTGACTCCAGAAAATCCACATCAGGGGTTGTGTTTACTATTGGAGGAGGAGCAGTTATATGGAGGAGTATCAAGCAATCTTGTATTGCTGATTCCACCATGGAAGCTGAGTATGTTGCTGCATGCGAGGCTGCCAAAGAGGCTGTTTGGCTCCGTCAATTCTTGATTGACTTGGAAGTGGTTCCTAGTGCGAATAAGCAGATCACTATCTACTGTGACAACAGTGGAGCAGTGGCTAATTCGAAAGAACCAAGAAGTCACAAGAGAGGTAAACACATTGAAAGGAAATATCATCTTTTAAGGGAGATTGTTCAAAGTGGTGACGTGACGATTACCAAAATCGTGTCAGCAGAAAATCTAGCAGATCCCTTCACAAAGTCTCTACCTCAGAAGAGTTTCAATGGGCACCTAGAGAACATGGGCTTGAGAGATATGACACATTTGCTATAGCGCAAGTGGGAGATTGTTAGGATTATGCTCAATAGCAAGAGTGTAATAGTGTAATTAACAATCTTTTTCATATTAATAAAGTGATTTCTGTTTTAAACAAATCTTATAGCATTTATAGTTTAATAATTGTTAAAGTAAATAATCATAAGGTCTAAAGACTATGAGAAAAGAAGAATTGTTCATACATCTGGATATGTATGTGGTAGACACAATTCTTTAGTTAGTCTTGAATATCGTTCACAACTTAAGTTAAAGGTTGGGCACCTTTAACTTGTTAAAGTTGTAGAATTCTTTTGCTAGCATTTGAGTGGGATCAAATGAGATATGATGAGTCTAAAATCATCAGAGTGTCTTTGAGCAAAAGAATCTAGTGCACTGGGTGCATTGAACAGGATCACAATGAAATACTTTATCTATAACCGTCAGTAGATAAAAGTAATTTCATTATCAGGACAATCAGAGAGTCTATCTTAATCCTGAGATAAATGATGGACTTATGGTTGCAGGTGATATCATTTGAGCTATCAATGAGTACGATTATATCGCATAGTCTATCCTCGATAGTTTGGTGATATTCATTTGTTAATCGATAGAGGACTTCATTTATAGATATGGACATCGTGGCTCCATTTATTAAATGAGAGTATAATATCATCATATGGATGTTTTGAGGTAATTGGATATTAAATCTCAACATTGAGTTTTCAATAGTGTCTATTGAAAACATGGCTTCTGGACAAGTCAAAATATCCAAGTTCAAAACGTGGTCATATGAGTAAATATGGTAACTTGGAGAGTTATATGCGGTCTATGAACTCTTAGCGATTACTGATATTAATCACGAGGATACACTATCTCCAATATGATTGTCTAGGGTATGAATGAGGAAGCATCTTCCTTTTCTGTCTTTATTTAAGAGTTCAATTTTAGCTCTTTAGTGGAATTAGCTAAAATTAATGGATCGGACCTAAGTGAATCATTTGTTGATTGTGATTAGGTTATGTCTATTGGAGCTTAAATTTAGATAGCCCGCCAAGATCCCCAATCCACACGGACTTGCATGGATCACTTGATATATTCTACCGGACCAATTTAAGGTCCATCTAGAATTGCAATTTAATATATTAAGAATATAATTTGCACATTATTTATGTAATGGGCTGCACAATTATATTTATATATTAATGGATGACATGTGGGCTTGTTTCTTTTAGTAAGAATGGGTCTAGTTCACATGTGGGCTTTTTATTTAAAGTCCTATGGATTTAATGAAATAAGAAAAATCATATTTGGCCCAATATATACATGTGGGGCGGCAAGGTGCTAAAATAGCATTTAATATTATTTTGTTTTCATTATTTAATTAAATAAGAATTAATTAATTTATTAATTAATTGTTTAATTAAGTAACAAATCTTTTCTAAATAGGAAATATGATTACTCATTTGTATACTATTGGTAGTAGTATAATTAAATAGAAAGACTTGTTTGACAAGGAAATAAATAATTAATTTTATTTATTTAATCAAATAAGAAGTCTTTTATTTTAGTCAAATAAGGAATAAAAGATTTATGAGTTTGATTAGGGTTTGGAAATCTTAAACTAAATAGGAATTAGGGTGCAACTAAATCTCCAATATTTTAGGAGTAAAAATTGCGGCAACCCTAATTATTTTTGGTAGAGATTTCGGCCACCCTAGGGCAAAAAAGAAGAGAAAAATTTGGCCACCTATATAAGGCCACTTATAGAATTCGGCCACCTCTCTAAGGCTTGTGTGCAGAATTTTCTTCTTCTTCTTCTTCTCAACTCATAGTTAGAGATCTATTATTCTACTAAAAACAAAAGGAACATAGATTATTCTTTGATTGTATTCTAGTTGCTTATTCATCAATAAGTTTGTGAATACTATATCGATCTAGGTTCACGCGAGTTTCGATCATAAGATTGAGAACTCAAAAGTGACCGGAATAATCTTAGGTTTCTTTAGATTGTTTTTGGGACTAACGAATCAAGAAAAGTTTGTTTAATCCAATCACAGGTTTGCAATTCAAAGAAAGGGAGACCACGCTCCTAGGTGATCCACGTTCGTGCTAGGATTGAAGATCTTGCGGATTACCATCGACGCAAGTCAATCGGATCACGCGACAAGAGGTATTAATCTTTTGTTTATTTTTATATATATTTAATTAATCAAAAGGGTTTAAGGTTCATAAAATTGGAAAAATTTTAAAAGCTACTCAAACTATTTTTTTTAGTCTCGCTTCCGCTGCGGGTATATTTTTCCCTACATCCTCTTCAACAGAACATAATGACGGAGTTTATTGTAGTGGACACCCCGTTGGCATACAATGCAATCTTGGGAAGGCCTTTCCTATCAAGGATTAGGGGAGTGCTGTCTATCTACCACAACGTGTTGAAGTTTCCAGTAGGATCAGGAGTAGGAGAGGTAAGGGGAGACCAGCAGGCAGCCCGCAACTGCTATGCGGTGTCAACCAACCCCGCTGCGTTGGCCAAGCAATGCGTATCGGTGGCCAGCTACCCGGGTCCGAGAACGGCAGAGCGGGATGATCATGTCTTAGAGGAAGATGAGATACCAGACATAGTCGTAGAGGAATCAGAAGAAGAAAAGCGTGGTTGGAGCAACGGGTATCCATCAGAGCAGCTAGAGGAGATTCAGATCCGGTGCGAAGATCCGACAAAGACAGTAAAAGTGGGAGAAGGTCTGGACCCGGGAGTGAAGGAGGATTTGATAGAGCTACTTAGGGAATATAATGACATCTTTGCTTGGAGCCATGAGGATATGCCCGGCATTCCACTCAGTCTGGCGACCCATAGGTTGGCAGTGGATGCAACCTTCAAACCGATAAAACAAAAGAGAAGGCACTTCAATGCTGAACGCAATGCCGCAGTTCAGAAAGAGGTTGACAAGCTCCTGAAGGCCGGGTTCATCAGGGAATCCCGGTACCTCGACTGGATCGCCAATGTGGTTATGGTAACTAAGTCTAATGGGAAGTGGCGAATGTGTGTGGATTACACTGATCTCAATCGGGCCTGCCCCAAAGATAGCTTCCCCCTGCCTAAAATAGATCAGCTTATTGATTCCACTGCGGGAAATAAGCTCCTGAGCTTTATGGATGCTTTCTCAGGGTACAATCAGATCATGATGCATCCGTCAGACCAAGACAAAACCAGCTTCATCATCGGGCAAGGCCTCTACTGTTATAAGGTAATGCCTTTCAGACTTAAAAATGCAGGTGCCACCTATCAGCGTATGGTGAACAAACTATTCAAAGAACAGATAGGGAAGTCCATGGAGGTGTATGTAGATGACATGATCACTAAATCTCTAGAAGCGAGACAGCATGCAGGGGACTTACGTCAGACCTTCCAGGTAATAAGGCAGAACCAGATGAGGCTGAACCCCGCTAAGTGCGCATTCGGGGTGGCAGCAGGCAAATTCTTGGGATTCATGGTGCATGAAAGGGGAATTGAGGCAAATCCAGAGAAGATCAAAGCCATTTTGGGTCTCGAATCTCCTACAAACCTCAAGCAGGCACAAGGATTAACTGGGCGGATAGCGGCCTTGAACCGGTTCATATCCCGCTCCACAGACAAATGTCTCCCCTTTTTCAAAGTCATCAAGCAGGGGAAAAAGATGAAGTGGGATGAGCAGAGCGAGCAGGCTTTTCAAGCTCTAAAGGGATACCTGTCAAGCCCGCCGCTATTGGTAAAACCGATCCCAGGTGAGGAGCTCTTACTCTACCTAGCAGTCTCCGAAGCAGCTACTAGTGGAGCCTTAGTAAAGGAATGCAGTGATGGAGTGCAAAGGCCGATCTATTATGTAAGCTGGGCTTTTACGAAGTCCGAGAAGAATTATACCTTACTGGAGAAGCTCGCCTACGCTTTGGTGACCACATCCAGAAAGGTCCGGCCTTATTTTCAAGCTCACACCATCGCGGTGGTCACAGATCAGCCGTTGAGACAATTCCTCCAGAGGCCAGATGTATCAGGCAGACTGGTCCTGTGGGCCCTTGAACTCACACAGTTCGACATCAAATACAGAGCAAGAACTACGATTAAAGCTCAAGCCCTGGCGGATTTCATAGTAGAATTTAGCCCGATCCTAGACCCGGGTGAGTCAGTAGACCCCGACCCGAGTCAAACCCCTCTGGGATGGCCTGAAAACAGTAAGGTATGGATGCTTTACACGGATGGAGCTTCGAACCAGGCAGGATGCGGAGCTGGGATCGTCCTTATCGACCCCGCCGGAGTCGAGGTAAGTCACTGTTTCAGGTTTGAATTCCGAGCCACCAACAACGAAGCGGAGTATGAAACTCTGTTAGCGGGAATGAGAGTAGCTGGAGCTCTGGAGGCCGAGTACCTTCAGATTAAGAGTGATTCTCAATTAGCGGTCAACCAGGTAACAGGGTTGTACCAAGCAAAGGGTGATAACATGGTGGCCTACTAAAGTCCAGGAGATTATGAAAAAATTCAAGGGGGTAAGAATAGAGCAAGTACCCAGGGAGAAGAATCACCGCGCTGATGTTCTAGCTAAGATTGCCACTGGAGAGGGACATGCATTACCAAAAGGGGTACCCCTCCAAGTGATTTCTTCCTCCAGCATAGCTAAAGAGGTAGAAGTCCTTCCTGTGAACCGCCTCCCGTGTTGGATGGATCCAATAGCAGACTATCTCCAAAGTGGCATTCTCCCTGTAGACCAGGATCAGGCCCGCCGGCTCAAGAGGACAGCAACCCGGTACTGTTTGGTAGAAGGATACCTATACCGCAAAGGGAAGTCTCTTCCCCTACTTAGATGTCTCCATCCCGATGACGCGCGCTGGGCACTCAACGAGGTTCACTCAGGGGACTGTGGCAACCACGTGTCAGGAGAAACTTTGGCTTACCAAGTAATCAGGATGGGTTACTATTGGCCGACTATACACCAGGATGCAAAATAGTTCGCACGATCCTGCGAGGCTTGTCAAAAAACAGCAAACCTCCATCATCTCCCAGCAGAGAGGCTCTCTTCGATCAGTACTCCCTACCCCTTTGCCATCTGGGGACTAGACCTGATCGGGCCACTTCCCACTACACCCGGCCAAGCCAAGCATGCAGTAGTGGCGATAGATTACTTTACTCGGTGGGTAGAAGCCAAGGCTCTTACTCGGATAACTGAAGAAAAGACTACAAACTTTGTCAAGGAGCACATTGTCTGCCGATTTGGCACCCCGATGACCATCATAACTGATTTGGGAAAACAGTTCGACAATGCCAACTTCAGGGAATTCTGTGAAGACCGGAAGATCAATCTCCGTTTTGCTTCGGTAGCTCATCCTCAAACCAATGGGCTGGTTGAAGCTACTAACAAGACCATCAAGAAGCTCCTAAAGAAAAAGCTCCAACAGAAGAAAGGATTATGGGTGGCAGAGTTACCTCATGTACTATGGGCCTACAGAACAACTAGGCGGACAGCCACAGGGGCGACCCCCTATTCCCTAGTATTCGGGGCGGAAGCAGTCTTGCCCATCGAGCATAAGCTCACTTCTTTCCGGGTCCAAAATTATGAATCGAAAGATAACGAGGCTAAGTTGAGAGCTAGCCTAGACTTACTGGAGGAAAAGCAAAGCCGGGTGGCGGAGAAGGTGGCAATATACCAGAGCAAGATAGCCCGACATTTCAACAAGAAGGTGAAGGTCCGAAGCTTCAAGGAAGGAGACTTGGTTCTCAGAAAGGTGACCCAGAACACACGAAGAAGGTCCGATGGAGTACTAGCCCCGAACTGGGAAGGGCCATATCTGGTTAAGACATCACTCCGGGGTGATGCTTACAAGCTGGTAGACATGGAGGGATACCCAGTAGACCACACATGGAATGCTGGTCATCTCCGAAAATTCTACCCATAGAAATCTTGTTCGTATCAAGGGGAATCTAACACCCCGATTTCGTGTTTGTACCGTTGAGGAAATTCAATAAAGCAGTTCTTTCTCCTATTTGACTCTCTTGTGTCCATTGCATGATGTCTCCTACTAGATTCTTCAACGCCTCTCCCTAAATATACTTAATTCACCATTGCTAAAGTGCCTTGAGACTCAGAAAGTTGCATAGCGTTCCTGATACCTTGGGCCGGGACCATCCCACCAAGAGGATCTCCATTACTAAAGCGCCTCAAGACCAGGAAATAGCCTAAAGGCGCTCCTGCTGCCTTGGTCGAGGAATACCCTCCTCCAAGAAGCCTGGTGCTAAAGTGGCCTTAGTTGCCTACCAGGACAGATTACAGTAAGAATCGGGCTGCCTCAGGGTACCTGGTTTCTTACTTCGCCTCAAGGCCAGGAAATAGCCTAAAGGCGCTCCTGCTGCCTTGGTCGGGGAATACCCTCCTCCAAGAAGCCTGGTGCTAAAGTGGCCTTAGTTGCCTACCAGGACAGATTACAGTAAGAATCGGGCTGCCTCAGGGTACTTGGTTTCTTACTTCGCCTCAAGACCAGGAAATAGCCTAAAGGCGCTCCTGCTGCCTTGGTCGGGGAATACCCTCCTCCAAGAAGCCTGGTGCTAAAGTGGCCTTAGTTGCCTACCAGGACAGTTTACAGTAAGACTCGAGCTGCCTCAGGGTACCTGGTTTCTTATTTCGCCTAAAGACCAGGAAATAGCCTAAAGGCGCTCCTGCTGCCTTGGTCGAGGAATACCCTCCTCCAAGAAGCCTGGTGCTAAAGTGGCCTTAGTTGCCTACCAGGACAGATCAACACTAACATCAAGGTTACTTATCGAGATGATTCGCCCTTTATTTCCCCACTTACAACCCCGACAGAGGGCCAACAGTCAGGAAAAAACTCAGAAGTTTACCGTCAGCAAGTCAAATTGTTCGGAAGTAGCGGATGTCATCGACTGATTACTTTACATTTTATACTGTTGGAAGTTCGATTAAAGGGAGATGTGATCTGACCCCGTTGATTCTTACGATTACGAGATATAAGCATCATGTGTTTCATCTTTACTACCTATCGGGGTCCAGTCATCGTCCTTATTACTCATCGGGGTTCCAGGTATCAACAAAATTATATGCTATGGAAATATGCTATGAAAAGTTCCTGAGTACAAAATCAAGAACACAAAGTACGAAGCAAGTAATGAAAAACAGTTATATTAACAGTAAGGGTGCCCAATCCCCATCCGGGCTACAAGTTATACTTATAAAACGGGGTGCCCAGTTCCCAAATCGGGCTACAAAAAATTATAAAAAAAAAAAGGAGGCCAGGCTAGTCTTCTTTTTCCCCATCTGGATGCTCACCTTGGTCAACTGCCCCTTCCCCCATAAGCTCAGCAGCTGCATCAGTTTGGACAACCTCCTCCACAACAGAAGACTCAGTCTGAATCCCCTCAACCACCGGGACCTCGGATCTAGCTGGCCCTTCATCCTCTTCCACAAGGACAGCTCCAGAAGCGGACTCGGGATCCACTCTTTGCTCTTCAATAGCAGGAGGATCTAGATCAGCTCCCACCGTGCCATCATGTTGGACTTCAGCAGCCACGTCAGCTTCGTGACCCGGATGGGCCACTTCCTGTGGAGGGGCCTCTGCCTCTTGATCCCCTCCTGCTAACTGGGCAACCTTTGCCATAATTTGCTCCCGATCCCAGTTCAAAGTTGCCTTGAGGTTGAAGGGAGGAGGCAAAGCTGTAGCCACCTCGTAGTAGGCTATAAAATAACCATCCTCAAATGAAGGCCCTTGCTGAGCCTCCAAGCCTGCTATAGTCTCCCGAAGGAGTTGATTCTCGCTCTGTAGCAGCTGCTTCTCTCGTTTTACGCACTCCCTCTCCTCCCGGCGGCGAAGAGACCTGACTGTCTCGGTGGCCAGGCTGCGTTCAGCACTCCTAAGAGCCACCAAGGCCTCCTGCCTCCCTTCTTCAGCATTTTTGGCGTCCTGTAGCAGAGGAGCCACGCTCTGTCGGGTCTGGACCAGCTCCTGCTGGCTATCCTCCAGTTTCGCTTGAAGGCCGATGTAAGCCTCCCTCAAAGTCAGTAGCTGCCTTTCCATGGCCATGGCAAACTTGAAGCCCTACAAGAAGGAAGAAAGTTAGTCTTAGGCCAGAGGAAGAAAAAGAAATAGCGGGAAGGAAGTAGAAGTTCACCTCGGCCAGAACCGATGCCCCCTTGGTGACCAAAATGTCAGTAGGAAGCTGGGCCATATCCACCAAACTTCCACCAGGTCATGAGTCCGCGAAACGGGATACCACCTCGTCAAAGGTAGTACCCCTTGACCCCGATCCAAAAGCAACAGCAGCAGCAGGGGCAGGGGTGTGGACAGCTGCTTCCTCCACCAGGATGCACGCGGGGTCCTTAGGAAAAGTTGTAGTAGGAGGAGGAGGAGCAGGGGAAGTCTTTGTTGCAGGGGGAGCCTTCTTCTGTGCCGACCTCCCAGAACCTCGGGCTTTAACCGCCCTGGCCAACATCGCCGAAATCTTTGAACGCGATGGAGGAGTAGAGGGAAGGGGAGTCTTGGCCTTAGACCTCGCTGGAGCAAGAGTAGGCGTTTTTGAGGGAGTAGGAAGAGGGTTGGGGTCGGTTCCTACTCGGATGGACCTCGATACGGTCTTGGCAGCAGGGGTAGGAGAAGGAACAGGGGAGGGAAGAGCTGGCAGAGTCATCTCCCCTGCCCCAGTAGAAGAAGGAGATCCCGCTACCATCGGGGTAGCAATACTGCAAGAAAAGAAGATGTTCAATGAAAGCAGAAGAAGGAAAATATATGCACAGGAAAGCAAGAGAGCAAGATACAATTAACTCACCAGGGAGAGCAAGGGATATCCTCAAGTACCGCTCCAATCGGCCTCCTTCGAAGGGATCAAGAGTGGGATATTGCATATTAGTATACCCCCTCTTCATGATCCTCGCAAGGATTTCCCGGGATTCAGGAGCGAGCACCCCCTTCGCCTATTTATCCTGCACTGTGAACTGAGTAGGGACGGGGTATTCATATCCCCCAATAAAGGCAGTGCGCCCCCAGTCGCCCTCCACCACTAGCCATTCTTCCTTCCAGGGCGCGGCATACTTCACGTTTGCTCCTGGGACGATAAACCTCATGTCGTTGCTCGCCCTAAGGTAAAACTGACCCCGGGGCACCATACTGGTGATGTTGAAAAGGTAGCGGAGTTCATCTAATCCCGGCTCTCGCTCGATGCGATCCTTCTCGCACTGCTCCTTCCAGAGCACCAGGAACCCCATCAGGTGTTTCCAAAACCCCGGTGAAATCTGTAAGGGGGCTAACTCCAGCGCGACAAGAGCACGGCGGAGTGAAGGATGTAATGGCAGACGGACACCATATTCGAAGGCCGCCTTGTGAATCAATATGCGATCTTGAGGCGGGGTGTATACGTCATAACCCCGATGAGGAAGGGAGAGAATGATGTTATCTGCGATTTTATAATCCTCCCTTAGCTTAGCTAGAGTGTCCACAGTGCAGACGGAGTCGGGGACTATCCTCCCATCATGAAAAAGGGCGAAGGAGCCGGCCTGGACCCCGACTAGATAAACCCTCTCGTCGTTACCTCCATCACCATTATCAGACTTAGTGGCGCCCGCTTCATCACCAATCAAGACCGGGTCTTCGGGTCGATTGTGAAAACCCAACCCAACTTGCGGGTTTTGAGCGGAGCGACGGCGTTGAGCTAACGGGGTATCAACAGTAGCACCGTCACCCTCTCTACCCAGTTTCTTCCTCTCCAGGGCCGGGGAATCTACCACCACGTCGGCCGCCTCCATATTGAAGAGAGCGTCGATACTATCAGACTGGGGAGGAGAGGCAGGGTCAGGATGAATAGGGTTCGCCGCTATAGAGGGGTTTTGTTCGGCAACATTTTCTTGAGAAGATGGAAGTCGGGAAGTAGAAGCCATTGAAGAAAAAGAAGAAAAAGAAGAAATTATGGAAGTTGGAAAGGAGAAGGTTCTTGTTTTCAATCACGATTTTGAATGCTCGAAAGTAAGTAAGTAATCACCAGTGGAGCCGGTCTATTTATAGAGGAGGAGTGACGGTTACTTACTCGGAAATCGGAAACGGTGACCGGGAGGATGGATTGAGGAATTTTTCTTTTTTGCATTAATCGCTCCAAAACGGCTCTTTTTGAAAACGGGGAACCCAATCAACAGTCGACACGCAATCAAATTATAACGTACGGAATAAAGATTTCCCCCTTCTAGGTGGAAACCTAGTCAGACAAGGAAGTAAGTGGATAAGGTGGAAAATCCTTCAAGCAAACGAAAAGATCCTGACTCCGACCCCGACCCCGACAAAGTATCAGTGTCCAAGTCAGGGGGGACTTCTGTTAACCGCCAAAATTGGCGAGGGACCAAGGAAGAATTTTCCACCTTAACACAAGAAGCAGGTGCGGACACAATTCGGTTACCTCGACAGAGTGGAGCCCGACTGGCCCAAATATGAACCTCCTTCAGCAGGATCCACCCCACTTGCATCTTAACCAGCAGCGAGGTCCAACCCCGTCATACTCTGGTCTCTCATAAACCCTGCAGCACCCCGACACGGAATTCCACTGAGCATCCCACTATAATACTAGCCAGATATTCCCCAACTCCATCAGTTGGATGCCTACTGGCTCGCACTTTCTAGTATAACTAGCCCGACAAAGCAGGTAGATACCGGGCAGTAAGATTCCCGTATCAGAAACTAAAAACTCCATAAAAGACTCATTAAAACGCTGCCGTACAGAGGAGAAGTACACTTTCCCGACAGAGAGTCCTATTTTGAGCAGGTCGATATACTAAGAATCCTACTAGGAAGGTAACAATTTGATCACGAAATTGACTCCTTCTAGGAAGGAAAGACTGGATTCTACAAGTAAAGCTCCGAGATTATCTCCTAGAAAGAAGACGATCCTGTATTGGCCAAACCTTAAACCGAGATTTTAGGAGTGCATGGCAAGCAAGACACATATATATATACAAACAGTTTCTTCAGGAAAGGGAGGACCCCAGATACCACTTATCGACAGGCACAATTCTTCCACCATCATCATCTCCATCGCCGAGATTATGATTCGTACTCCATTGTAATCCAAATCAGAAATTAGTTCATGTATTGTAAGGAAAAGAGACTATCCAATAAAACTTATTGATTGATCAGTTTGATATACATCATTATTTAGCTCCGGCTTTGATAGGGATTTAGTCGGTATCGAACTACTTGATACCCCTCCGACCAAGGTTAATCTTGATCTTGGTCCCTTTAAAGTTGTTATTTGGAATTCTATCTCGATAACGATTTTCAGGTAACAGTTTCCATTGCGACAAAGTCGGGCACTGGAAGAGGAATTGTCCTCAATATCTGGAGGAGGTAGCCAAGAAGAAGAAAACGAAAGGTAAATATGATTTACTTGTTCTTGAGTCATGTTTAGTGGAAGATGATTCTTCACCTTGAATAGTTGATTCGGTGGCCACTAACCATATTTGTTCTTCTTTGCAGTGGACTGATTCTTGGAGCCTTCTCTATGTGTGTGGGGTTAGGGGATGTCGTGTCATGATGTGAAAATTTTACTTAACTCCTACTTTTACCTTAAGGATCTGGATTGGACAGGGGATATGCAATTTCAGGATTTCTTTCCATCTTTATTTCGCATCTTACAGAAGAAGGAGCTGGAAATTGGGTGTGTTGTGTTATGGAGAGTTTGATTCTGGCGGAACCATTTCGATCATTCTTCCTTTTTTTTTAGTCTGGATGATGTAGTTGAATGGGCTACTGATTTTCTTAAGGACTTCAAGCGGGCTAAGTTGATTGGTAATTTCCCCAGTCTCTCTGTTCACTCTCTTTCTATTGATAAATGGAGAGTGCCTGAGGTAGGGTGTTTCAAGATTAACACTGATGTTGCATTAAAGGTGGCTAATAGGCTAGTGGGTACTGGGTTTGTTATATGTGATCATGGTGGGTAGTTTGTTGCCTCATCTATGCAGAAGCTCATTGCAGGTTTCTCTCCCTCAATGGCTAAAGCTATGGCTATCTTAAAAGGCCTTCGCTTCGCTATTGATTCTGGTTTCCTTCCGGCAATGCTTGAAAGTGATGCTAAAGGGGTGGTGAATCTGATCCATTCCGAGCCTTGTCCCTCTACTGATATTGGCCTTATTATTAAGGACATTGTGGCTATATCTCATCAATTTGATATTCCTATCTCCTTTGTTCCTAGAAATGCTAATAAGGCTACCCATGCCTTAGCTAAGTTGGCTTTGTCGTCTCTTTGACGATTGTTTTTGGCTAGAGTCTGTCCTCCTTGCGTGAGATCCATCCTGTTGGATGATTGTATTCCTTAGTTTTGCTGGTTTACGAATTGTTCCTTTTCAAAAAAATAAAAAATAAAAAATAAATAAATAAAAGTTTCAACAACCAATCTAAAAAAAAGCTGCCCCTACAACGCTAACAAGATAGTAGAGGAAAGACATGAGAGAGAAAGTTAGAGAGAGTGTCTCGGTTCCCAGTCCAACATGGTCAGTCTTCGCAAGGGAGGGTCTATGCTGGGAAGGATTTTAGATAGAATTTGGTATCGGTTTTCATTGATAATCTCAATCTTGTGGTTGATCATGTAGGAGTTTGGGGTATATTCAAGCCTATTGGAAGAATTAGGGATGTCTTTTTATCCTCTAAAGTTAGAACAAGGAGGAGTTGTTATGCATTCCTCAGGTTTGGGACCTTGGATGAAGCTAATAAGGTGGCTGCCATGGTGAATGGGATGCATGTTTATAGATGGACTATTTCAGCCAAGGTAGCGGATTTTGGGTGGAATAATAGAAGATCACCACACCCAGCTAATAGAAGGGATTTAATCAGAAGGATAGACAGAGGCAAGGAGTTAAGGAACCTGTTTCCAGGGTGATTCATAATTTCACAGGGATGAAAACCTTTGTGGATATGGTAGAAGAGGATAGACCAAGAGATGCAGTAGATAAGTCAAAGAAGAGAGTTATGTCATGGCAGATCAAATCAGAGGACAAGGAATGGCTGAACAGGACGGCGATTGGGGTTATGAAAGAATTTGCTAATTTATGGTCTACCAATTCTAAACTGGAAGAGAGAGGGTTTGTGTTCTCATCAACTTTCATAGGAGGTAAAAGGATTGCTTGGACTTTTGAATCCGAAATAGAAAGAGATGGTTTTATGCGTAATAGCTTCTTCTGAAGGGACAACTACTCTTCTATGACTAAGTGGGCAGATAAGTCAGTGCCTATGTATAAACTTAAGTGGGTGGAGGTGTATGGGGTTCCTATGCATTGTTGGTGCAAAGGTTTCTTTTCTATGGTGGGTAATGACTTGGGAGAGACAATCTGGGTTGATGAAGCGATTAAGGATAGAGGTAGAATGGACGTGGGGCATATTTTAGTTCTGGGTCAATTCGAATCGCTGGCCTCTAGGAAAGTTTTAGTTAAGGTGGGTGATAAAATGGTTCAGATAGGCTTATCGGAAGCACCAGAGCCGGTATCCACTACTTGGATCGTCAAGCACCTGAGGTTGAAGCCAGAATTCAAATTTTCAAAACCAGATGGAGACTAGTTGTCCAAGTTCAACGGCAGTAGGGGCATGGCTGACAGTGACAAAGAGGGGCAAATAGGAGTTTCAGATCATAGGAATAATCAGAAGCCTACAGAGGTGTTGTCAGAAGATAGATCTTCACAGTATAGGAGAGTCAAGGGGGTAGTCGCTAATTTTTATGGAAAGAAGGATGTCAGGAGAGATAGGATTGATGGGAAAAGGGTGGATTTGGACAAAGGCAAGAGTTGTTGGGTACATAAACCACCATCTAGGTGGAACCCACTACCTAACACAGCTGTGATAATTGGTAAGAGTAGAAATGATAGATTGACCTCGCGTAGCAATTCTAGCACTTCGGAGTACGAATCAAACAAGGGAGAGTTGTAGAAGGTTGGATTTGTGAGAGGAGAATGCTCGGTCAAAAATCAATATTCAAATCAGATTAGGTTTGGGTCTGGAGGGGCTAGAGATGGGCTTAAAGAATTGGGCCCTACAGAGCCCAATAATGTCAAAAACTATTTATCTCATTTAGAGAGGTTGGGTGGTGTCAAGAGAGGCCTGGAGAAAGCCAGGTTGGATTCTTCAGTGGGAACCCATGTTAGTCCTACTGACAGCAAAGATTGTCCTGAGTTTGACTCGGTGGAATCAAAATCTAAAGGGGAAATCCAAGAGGTAAGGGATGATGACAAAAAGATGGCTATCTTTGCAGGGAATCTAGGGCTTAATTTGAGAGTGGAATTGTGTGCCAACAAAGAGTCGGCTAGCAATACTAGCTCGGAAGAGACGAATCAAGTTAGAGAAAAGGGTGAGAGAAGAAAAAGGAGAGCTTCGTCTGTTTCAGTGAGGGAGGAGCAGTATGTCTCAAAGCCACAAATGATGACTTCAAGGTAAGCTAGAAGGAAAGGTACTTCCCATTCTCAATCTTTTAAAATTCATCCTATGACCACTAGAAGGTCGAAGTCTGTAGTTAATGGTTCGATCGGTTTACGGGAGGTGGATAAGAGGATGGTTTGGAATTTGGGAGATGAACTAGCTAGGGTGATCGAGAGAGGTGTAGCTCATCGTCTTCAAGAGAAAGGTAGTCAGTCTAAAAGGAACGTCGAGGCAGGGAATCAGGGCAGCCAGGTTTCAAGGAATGGCTCAGGTTCAGTTTGGAATCTAGAGGTTGAAGTTGCTAAGATTGTGGAGATAGGGGTGGCATTGGGTTTTAACTTTAATAGTAGTAGGGAGGAGATAAGCTTAAGGCTGTTGGAGTTAGAAAAGGAAGACGAGGCTAGAAGAGCTTCATGATTTTCCTTTGGTAGGTTGGTGGGGTTTCTTGTTTTTTTAATGTTAGGTTTTTCTTGGAACGTAAGAGGTCTTGGGAGATTGGAGAAAAGAAAGGAAGTGTGCAAGGTGGTGAGTAGATATAAACCTTCTATTCTCTTTTTACAAGAGACAAAATTGAGTGTGTTGGTTAATAGGATTTTCAGCAGCATAGGTGGCTCCTTCCTTTCCAAAGGCGTAGGTGTAGAGTCCTCGGGGGCCCCGGGGGGGGGGGCTGGGGTTGCTAACCTTATGGAATAAGGATATTTTTATGGTGTCGGGTTGCATTTCTAACAAGGGGTGTATTATCCTGGTAGGGGTCCTCAACAAATTAAATAAAGAAGTGGTGTTTTGTAATGTGTATGCTCCGAATGGGGAACGAGAGAGAAAGGAGTTATGGGAGTTTATTGGTAGTAAACTGCAGCTTTTCTCGGCTCCTTGGTGCTTAAGAGGGGATTTCAATACTGTGGTCAGTGAAAAGGAAAGAAAGGGAGGGTGTTTCATAGAAGTTCGGCGAGACGTTTTACGAATTTTGGTCAGTGAAAAGGAAAGAAAGGGAGGGTGTTTCATAGAAGTTCGGCGAGAAGTTTTGCGAATTTTATTCTTCATATGTAGGTGGTGGATATGCCCCTTAGAGGCGTTCATTTTACTTGGTCTAACAATAGGGAAAATGGGTGTTGGGCTAGATTAGACAGGTTTCTTATGTCACTTGTCATCTGGTCCTGGTTTCCTAATTTGACGTAAACTGGTATTCCTTGGACTATTTCAGACCACAGTGCAGTTTGTCTAGGTTTAGGGACGATGTTTTGGGGTCCTAGACCTTTCCGCTTCTTCAATTCCTGGTTGGAGTCTAAGTCTTTAATAGAAGATGTGAGGAGCACTTGGGCTGGTACGAAGTTGATAGGGTTTAAGAGCTTTGGTTTAAGGGCTAAGTTAAAGGTGGCTAAGAATGAGATTAAGAGTTAGGCATGTAAAATGGCCAAAGACTCGGTTTCTACCAAAGTAGTTGAGGAAAAATTAGCTGTTTTAGATAGGGAGGCTATGGTTGTTGGCTGGTCTAATGCGTCTAGAGTGGAGATAATGAAGCTAGTTTATGAGTTGTGGAAAATTATTAAACATGAGGAACAAGCTTGGAGGCAAAAATCTAGAGTCAAGTGGCTGCTAGAAGATGATAGGAATACGATATTCTTTCACTGTGTTGCGAATGGGAGACGTCGTAATAATTATATTGATGAGATCTTGTTTAACAATGTTGTCATAACTGACCCAGAAGAAGTTAGAGAAAGGGTGGCTAATTTTTTTGAGAGTGGTTACAAGGAAGTTTCTTGGAGGCGTCCTAAGATCGAGGGTTTGGCTCTCAAGAGGCTGTCTGATTCATATAGAGAGTCGCTAGAAGAAACCTTTTCTATCGCTGAAGTGCGATTGGCTTTGGAAAACTGTGATGATAATAAAGCCCCAGGTCCGGATGGCTTCAATTTAAGGTTTTTAAAGGATAATTGGGACGTTATTCAGGAGGATTTATTGAGCTTTTTGGAGGAGTTTCATCGGGATGGTAGGCTTGTCAAGGAGTTAAATAAGACGTTTATTACTCTTATTCCTAAGAGAGCCAAAGCGTCTTCTATGTCAGATTACAGACCCATAAGTCTTGTTAGTTCGTTTTATAAAATCTTGGCCAAGGTTTTGTCCAATAGGTTGAAAAGGGTGATCAGCTCAGTCATAGGGGAAACTCAAATGACATTTGTTAGTGACAGACAGATTCTTGATAGTTTAATTGTTGCCGAAGAGATTATTCACAGCTGGAAAAGGGGATCTACAGGGGGTATTTTGGTTAAAATTGACTTTGAAAAAGCTTATGACAGTTTGAGTCATAGTTTTGTGGATGACATGATAAGGGATATGGGTTTTGGGAAAAAATGGAGACAATGGATGTCTTGTTGTATTTCATCTCCGGTCATTTCTGTTCTTGTTAATGGCAGCCCTACTCGCGAGTTTGGGGTGGAAAAGGGGCTGAGACAGGGTGATCCCCTTTCCCCGTTCCTTTTCAACATTGCTGCGGAGGGGTTGAGTGCTTTGTTTAGGAAAGCGGCGGACTTGTATTTTGTGAAGGGGGCATTGTTTGGTTCGGAAAACATCCATGTTTCTAATCTTCAGTTTGCTGACGATACTATTCTTTTTATTCAACCTAAGGTGGAGTACATTCAGAACGCGAGACGGATTTTGAGATGTTTCGAATTGGTTTCGGGATTGAAGATCAATTTTAATAAGAGCAGTGTGGTTAAAGTGGGAAAAGTAAGCAGGGATCTTATAAACTGAGGGGAGTATTTCAGATGTTCGAATGCTTCTCTCCCCATGGTTTACCTTGGTCTTCCCCTCGAAGGTCGGCCGAGTTCGAAAAGCTTTTGGTTGGAGCTTATTCATCGTATTGAGATTAGGCTTGCCCCTTGGAAGAAGAGGTTTTTAAATAAAGGGGGAAGATCGGTCCTTATTAAGGCAGTTGAAACAAATTATGGTGTGTTCAATATTAATCTAGAGGGGGGGTGAATAGATTTTACCCAATTTTACCAAATTTTCGTTAATGGTCAAGATTACGAAAATACCCTCCACTAGTCAAAATACAATAGCAAGTGTAATATGGTGCGGAAATTAAAAGACACTTGATATTTACGTGGAAACCCTCACGGGAAAAACCACGGGCTATGTAAGTGAGCCACACTTGAACCTCGAATCCACTAAATGTGTAAAACGATTACAACCTAATCCCGGAAGTAATCACACACCTACCTAATCCCGGTATAAGTGAACCTAGTCCCAATGCTTGTGATTTATGCAACCTAATCCCGGAAGCAACACAAGACTTAGTTCTCAATGAAGAGAAAACAACCTAAGTGAATATATGAAATACTCAAAATGCAACAAGAGCAAGGCAACTCTATATGCTTACCTAGAATGATGATATATCAATGAAATCAATCCTAGATATCAAAAGCTAAATGACATATCATAAAGCTTAGCTAGATGTTATCAATCACAAAACAATCCTAGCTATCAAACAATGTCAACATGTCCAAACATGTGAACTCAATTAGTTGTAGAGAATTTCTAACAACATAATTGTCAATTAAATCCACAAGAACATTCAATTAAGCTTGACTAGATAAATAAACATTAATCTATCAACCTAATCATCAACCAATTGTACAAGAATGTTCTAGGGTTAGCTATTTAGGGAAAATCATCCTAATCATGTAAGCTACCACAAACAAAACCCAATCATGTCATAACTTCACTAAATATGCAATAAAAGTGAAGATTTGCTAAACTAAGCAATAAAAGACATGTCTTGACTAAGATAGAACAATAAATGAAGATGTGGTGTTTGTTCTACTTACCAAGTCATAAATGAAGAAGACCCATGGAAGATTGATGCATGAAACATGTTAGATGCACATGGGTTTTGGGTTTGGAGAGTTAAAGAAGCAAGATTGAAGCTTTCTCTCTCTAGGGTTTGAGTTTCTCACTCTAAGGTCTGATTTTGAGCTCTTTAAAACGAGCAAGGAAGAAGATGATACTTATATAGGACCCCTAGATGAAATGACGTCGTTTTGAAAAGTTTGCAACAGATCGCCCGATTCTGCGCCCTTGTTCTGCGCCCTTGGCCGCAGAACAAGGGCGCAAAAATGCACCTGATGGTTTTGCGGCCCCTAAACGCAAAAACCAAGGGCGCAGAAAAGAGGACAGAGAGTATGAATTCTGATCCTTGTTCTGCGCCCTTATTTCTGCGGCCTTGACCGCAGAACAGGGCGCAAAAAATGCACCTGATTTTCAAGCGACTCAAAACATGACCAAATGACATCGAAACCTTTCGTATAATATATCGTTGGAAAGGTATGGAAGTCTACTTTCTACTCCAATTTATGGAATGACATTTCAATGTCTGTAGAAAAAGTTATGGTCAATGGAGTGACCAAAGGTCAGAAACGGACAACAACAGAGTTGCCCTGTTTTGGTGGTCACTTTGGAGATTTCAAAACCAATCCAAACGGTCATGAAATATTACGAATAATATATCGTTGGAAAGGTATGAGTGTCTAGTTTGTCCAGAATTTTACAAAACTCAATTTAAAACTTTGTGTAAAAAGTTATGGTCACAAGACCATACAAAGGTCAGTTTTGAAAAAACATTTAAATCATTGAAATCCAATATTTTGAACCTAGACACTTTACTCCAATCAACCAAACCAAATCTAACACTTATCCAAGAGAAGAATGAGTCCTTCTCAAGTGGTCAACCATCGCGCTAAGACATGCACACCATCATGCAAGCGCGGACATTTCCGATCACACAAACGGAAACGAATTACACCACACTTAAGACTAACATGAAGTGCAAGTGTGGTTGTGAATAAATAACATGCATGGGAAAGGATAACATCATGAAAAATCACCAAGCATGTGACACACAAAAGATATGCAATATATGAAAATGCATAAGTGTGATGATAAAGCATATAAGCACACAATTACGAGAACCACAAATGCAATCATAAAAATGCAATGAAAGTGAGTGTGTGCTAAAAGACATAGATGCACAAATCAATGAAACACATATGCATGATAACAAATGCAAGATAGATAAAGATGCATGCAAGTGTGTGTGTGCACCTAATCTCTTCAAGAACCAAGTCAAGTGATATACCTTTTGAAGCTCTTGATCTTGAAGTCACCGGGATGCTTGGAAGCTTGCCTTGATAATCATCAAGATGACCTAAGCTACCCACAACACAATCATCCCCAATGTGGTATGTCATGAAATAAGCCAATCACAAAATAGAGGTCCTTACAATCTCCCCCTTTGGCTATTTCATGACAAAATACCACTCACAAAATAATCCTCACAAAACACAAAATAAGGCTATTGGTCAACAAAAGTGTATTCTACGTTACAAAGAGAGAAACCTAAGAATCTAAGTCTTCAAGGTCTTCAATCTCTTCGTAGATCATCATACCTACACACAATAGCAACAAAGCACTTTTCCAAGAACAAGTGCATGTGAGGTGAACAAACATAAAAAGCATTTGCACTCAATAAGGCAATACAAAACAATGCATGTGCAATGCTCCCCCTAAAAGGTTACTCTCTCTCAAACTTCTCCCCAAAGCATACACAATGCTCCCCCTATATCTCTCAAGACTTCTCCCCCTTTTTGTCATGAGATAGGCAAAGGAGCTCCCCCTATCGGGTTGCTTTAGCAAAGAGAGCTATTTGCACAAAAGGCATTTGCATAATCATATAAACCAACTTTATGCAACTCAAGAATTGAGAGAGATTCAAGGAGATTTTATTCACAGAAAAGTGTGTGTGTGTAAAAGTTGCTTAGCATGTAATACAAGCACTATTGAGCTCATGCATAAGAATCAATCAAAGCAACAATCAACAGGTTTTCCAAATGAAGTCAAACCAATTAGAGCCCTGTTGTTATGACAAGAAGATATATATCCAAGCATTTGTGTGCAGAGTGTACTAATCACATCAAAAAATATATCATCTTTTCTACATTGCAAGACACATCATCAATCAACAATTTTGAGGTCTTTATTAAGCAATGCATCACACACATCATCAAACACATTTCAACTTTTCTGTTTTTCTCCTTTATCCTAGCAAGCATGTATTTCTGTTTATCATGCTAATGTAACTCTCTTGAAGGCTTTCACTCGGTTTCAAATGAGTAGCCATTTCCTACATTGAGCGGCTGCACGTCATATTGCCAGTAGCCCTTTTTCAAGAGAGAGCTTAAGAATGCATATCAAAGAATCATGAACATGGAGAATAATTTGAGGTCAATCACATGTACTAACAAGTAGAACATTCCTCAAATGGATAAGCATACTCAAGCAAAAATAGAAATCATGCAGTACATGCTAGGCAACCGTGCAAGGTGTTATTAAAAACATTATTAAAGCATTAATCAATGTTATTCACCAAGCACTCTCAAACAATCATAAAAGAGCATAAAATAAGTTAACTTTTTACATATGGCAAATCATGCAAGTTTACTCTCTTTGTTTGAGCTCCCCATATGGGGTCAATTCCAACCAAGTCAATGGGAGGCATGAGCCCCTATAGACTTACCAAGTCCATTGGACATAGTAGCATCTACGGGTATCACATTTGCACAATGGCAAGCGGGTTCATTCTTTCTTACCCACCTAGGTTCCACTTTATCATTTCTAGTGGTCATAGACATATTTCTAAGATCCCTAGGTTCATGCAAACTTGCCCTCTTTTTCAACCGTTTTTCTTTCATGCTCTCTATCCTACACCTCTTAATGTAATCAAAGCAATTTGGTCTTAAATGACCAATCATACCACAAAAATGACAAGTAGGTACAAAGTAAGAGTTTATACCATTGCATTGAGATCTCATCGAGGCATTGCCATGTTGATGAGGTTGTCTTTGATGGTGCATCGGTTTGCTTCTCTTTGGAGCTTGAGCCGATTTGTGGCACCTTTGTGGTCTAGCTTGTTGAGGTGGTTGAGCCGGTTGAACATGCCTTCTTGGTTGAACTTGTTTCTTGTGATCACCTCCTTTCCTCATAGTTGGTTTGTTGGAGAAGGTGATAGACTTCTCAAGGACTTGTCCTTTCTTCTTGGATTGCCTAGGCTTTGGTTGAGATGCCAAGGCGTATGTGGACTTTCCTTGAGTTGAAGGTTGCTTGGATGAAGCTTTACTCTTGCCTTGAGCTTGAGGTTGTTTGACCTTGGCCTTCTTTAATTCTTCAAGGCACCTCATCTCTTTTTCCTTGAAAATCCTCAAGGAGTTTTCTTTGTTGGCAAGCTCATCTTTCATTGCCTTCATCCGTTGGTGGCAATCTTCAATCTCCTTCTCATACTTGGACACATCAATCACGTCCATCTTCAAGGAGTCATCCATGTCCGAACCCGAAGTCATTTTAGCAAGTGAACTTCTTGCCTCTTCAAGTTCTTTCTCCATCATCACTTCATTTACTTTGATAAGTGACACTTCCTCATCTAAGTGAGTCACTTTAGTTCTTAGTTGGAGATTATCTTCACTCAACCTTAAAACTACATCATTCTTCTTCTTCAAACACTTTCGAAGATAGTCAATAAATTCTTGATAGTCAACCACACTATCACTCAAGTTACCGGAGCAAGTACTCTCTTGATCAAAGCTTCTCCCACTTGTGCTTTCATGGGTCATGTCATCAATGCTAGCTTCTCTCAAACTTGCTCCTCTTTGGTCTCCACTCATCAAGTCACCCTTTTTGAATTCTTCAAGTGACAAACACTTGGTGACGGTTTGAGCTTCTTCTTGGTAGGAGACCGGAAAGGCGAAGTAGTTATTCTCACGTTTAATTGAGCTTGTGGAACATCCTTCAACTACTTCAACTTTGCTATTACTCCAAGTAGAGATCATAGCTTCCCTTCCCTTCTTGGACGGGGTCATCTTCTTTTCCTCATTCACCTTAGAGGTCATTCTCTTCTTATGAGATTTTGTGATTCTCCTAAATTTCTCCACCATGTGAGTCATTTGCTCGTTGGAGACACTTCCCTCATCAAGATCATCAAATTTGTCACTTGAAGTTATATGAGCCATATCCCAATGAATAGCTACACCAACTACCTCTTTAGCTACCTTTTCATCTAGTTCTTCTTTGGGATCACATGTCAAGGCAACTTGGCCATTTTCTTCAACTTCTACTCGAGTGGCTCCAAATGCCATATGGTTAATGGCAAATGCTTCATCACTTGAAGAACCTTCTTTACTCTCATCTTCCACCATAGAGGTCATCATTTTCTCCTCCACGGTACCTTCGTGGGTGATTCTTAGAATCTCCCAAGCTTCTCGAACGTCTTGAGTAGTTCGGATGAGTTTGGCTTGAATCTCATCCACTGCACAAGATAAGGCACATATGCCCTTTGAATTCCATTTGGCAGCCTCGAGTTCGTCATTTGACCACTTGGACTTGGGCTTAGGCACACAAGTCCCATTTTCTAGTCTCTCCATGGGAGGTGAGTATCCTTCTTCCACAAATATCCACACATGCTCATCAATGTCACATAAAAAGAATTCCATTCTAACTTTCCAAGAGGAATAGTTATACTTGGTGAGCAATGGTGGTTTGGAGAGTAATGCACCCTCTAGCCTCTCAAATCCACTCATAGTGTTTGGGTGAATGAGATGAATGCAAATGAATGCAATGAACAAAAATCACACAAATGCAAAACACACCAAAATGAGCAAGGATCACCTATGTATGTCTAGGAACCCGCTCTGATACCAATTGAAACAAATTATGGTGTGTTCAATATTAATCTAGAGGGGGGGTGAATAGATTTTACCCAATTTTACCAAATTTTCGTTAATGGTCAAGATTACGAAAATACCCTCCACTAGTCAAAATACAATAGCAAGTGTAATATGGTGCGGAAATTAAAAGACACTTGATATTTACGTGGAAACCCTCACGGGAAAAACCACGGGCTATGTAAGTGAGCCACACTTGAACCTCGAATCCACTAAATGTGTAAAACGATTACAACCTAATCCCGGAAGTAATCACACACCTACCTAATCCCGGTATAAGTGAACCTAGTCCCAATGCTTGTGATTTATGCAACCTAATCCCGGAAGCAACACAAGACTTAGTTCTCAATGAAGAGAAAACAACCTAAGTGAATATATGAAATACTCAAAATGCAACAAGAGCAAGGCAACTCTATATGCTTACCTAGAATGATGATATATCAATGAAATCAATCCTAGATATCAAAAGCTAAATGACATATCATAAAGCTTAGCTAGATGTTATCAATCACAAAACAATCCTAGCTATCAAACAATGTCAACATGTCCAAACATGTGAACTCAATTAGTTGTAGAGAATTTCTAACAACATAATTGTCAATTAAATCCACAAGAACATTCAATTAAGCTTGACTAGATAAATAAACATTAATCTATCAACCTAATCATCAACCAATTGTACAAGAATGTTCTAGGGTTAGCTATTTAGGGAAAATCATCCTAATCATGTAAGCTACCACAAACAAAACCCAATCATGTCATAACTTCACTAAATATGCAATAAAAGTGAAGATTTGCTAAACTAAGCAATAAAAGACATGTCTTGACTAAGATAGAACAATAAATGAAGATGTGGTGTTTGTTCTACTTACCAAGTCATAAATGAAGAAGACCCATGGAAGATTGATGCATGAAACATGTTAGATGCACATGGGTTTTGGGTTTGGAGAGTTAAAGAAGCAAGATTGAAGCTTTCTCTCTCTAGGGTTTGAGTTTCTCACTCTAAGGTCTGATTTTGAGCTCTTTAAAACGAGCAAGGAAGAAGATGATACTTATATAGGACCCCTAGATGAAATGACGTCGTTTTGAAAAGTTTGCAACAGATCGCCCGATTCTGCGCCCTTGTTCTGCGCCCTTGGCCGCAGAACAAGGGCGCAAAAATGCACCTGATGGTTTTGCGGCCCCTAAACGCAAAAACCAAGGGCGCAGAAAAGAGGACAGAGAGTATGAATTCTGATCCTTGTTCTGCGCCCTTATTTCTGCGGCCTTGACCGCAGAACAGGGCGCAAAAAATGCACCTGATTTTCAAGCGACTCAAAACATGACCAAATGACATCGAAACCTTTCGTATAATATATCGTTGGAAAGGTATGGAAGTCTACTTTCTACTCCAATTTATGGAATGACATTTCAATGTCTGTAGAAAAAGTTATGGTCAATGGAGTGACCAAAGGTCAGAAACGGACAACAACAGAGTTGCCCTGTTTTGGTGGTCACTTTGGAGATTTCAAAACCAATCCAAACGGTCATGAAATATTACGAATAATATATCGTTGGAAAGGTATGAGTGTCTAGTTTGTCCAGAATTTTACAAAACTCAATTTAAAACTTTGTGTAAAAAGTTATGGTCACAAGACCATACAAAGGTCAGTTTTGAAAAAACATTTAAATCATTGAAATCCAATATTTTGAACCTAGACACTTTACTCCAATCAACCAAACCAAATCTAACACTTATCCAAGAGAAGAATGAGTCCTTCTCAAGTGGTCAACCATCGCGCTAAGACATGCACACCATCATGCAAGCGCGGACATTTCCGATCACACAAACGGAAACGAATTACACCACACTTAAGACTAACATGAAGTGCAAGTGTGGTTGTGAATAAATAACATGCATGGGAAAGGATAACATCATGAAAAATCACCAAGCATGTGACACACAAAAGATATGCAATATATGAAAATGCATAAGTGTGATGATAAAGCATATAAGCACACAATTACGAGAACCACAAATGCAATCATAAAAATGCAATGAAAGTGAGTGTGTGCTAAAAGACATAGATGCACAAATCAATGAAACACATATGCATGATAACAAATGCAAGATAGATAAAGATGCATGCAAGTGTGTGTGTGCACCTAATCTCTTCAAGAACCAAGTCAAGTGATATACCTTTTGAAGCTCTTGATCTTGAAGTCACCGGGATGCTTGGAAGCTTGCCTTGATAATCATCAAGATGACCTAAGCTACCCACAACACAATCATCCCCAATGTGGTATGTCATGAAATAAGCCAATCACAAAATAGAGGTCCTTACAGCAGTGATGGCTAGTATCCCTAATTATTTTATGTCGGTCTTCAAGATGCCCGTGTGGTTAGCCCATAGATTAGAAAGGTTACAAAGGAATTTTTTCTAGGGGGATGGTTTTGAAAAGAAGAAAATTCACACGGTTAAATGGGACATTTTGTGTAGAAGCAAGGATAAGGGTGGTTTAGGCATTGGTTCTATTTTAGACAAGAATAAAGGTCTTTTAGCTAAGTGGGTTTGGAGGTTTGGTGTGGAGGAGGATTCTTGTTGGAAGAAGGTCATATGTGCTAAGTATGGCATTTCTTCGAAGGTGCTGAAATGGGATTGGAGCATTAGTTTTAAAGCCTCCACTTTTGTCTAGACTATTGGGGGTTTGCTGCAGTAGAATTCTGTCCATAGCCCTTTACTTGAGGAGGGTCTGATTGTGAATGTGGGGAGTGGGGATAGAGCTAGGCTTTGGCTCATTTTTAAGGTTAAGGGTCGTCCTTTTAGGGAGGCTTTCCCTAGGATTCATGCTCTAGCTTGTGATAAATTGAGTTTTGTTGCAAATTTGGGGAAATGGGTGGATGATGTTTGAGAGTAGGAGGTGAAGCTTAGGAGGCCTGTTTTCAATTGGGAGGTGCAGCAGTGGGAGAATTTTTGTCTTTGCTTGAATACTATCCGAATACAAAAGAATGTTCATGATTCATTGGGTTGGAAATTTGACCACTCAAGTTCTTTTTCTATCAAATTCTTTAGGCAAATGTTACAGGTGGATCATTCTGGAGATGTTAGTGGCTTTAAAGAGATTTGGAGGGGTTTTTGTCCTCCAAAAATAGAAATCTTTGTGTGGCAGTTAATTCATGGCAGGGTGTTAGTTAGAAATGTTCTCAGAAATTTTGGTCTTGGCATAGAGGCTGTCCTGGATTGCCCTCTCTGTAATGAGGCTGTGGAATCCATTAACCATTTGTTTCTTTCGTGCAGATGGTCCTGGAATCTTTGGCTCAATTGTATGTCATGGTGGGATGTGAGTTGTTGCATTTCTTCTATGATTCTTGATTGGTGGAAGGGTTGGAATGGTTTGTGGCCTAGGAGAAAGTATGATAGAGCTTGGTGGTCTGTGCTTTATGCAGTTGTGTGGACAATTTGGGATGTTAGGAATCGCAAAATTTTCAACAATGGTGAAGCTAGTTTGAGACAAGCGATGGATGATGTTAAGTTCAAGGTGGCTTGGTGGTTCAAGAATTTTAGGGGAGGATCGATTGACCCTGTTACTAATATAACTCTGAATTTAAAAGAGTGTTGTTCTGAGGTTAGAAGACAAAAGTCCCCTATGTTCTGGAATTTCCAGAATAGTGATTCTTTGTCTTTCAATGTAGATGGGTCTTGGAAGGGTTCCTCTGGTCAGGCTGGTGTCGGGGGGGTTCTTAGAGACCATTCGGGGAGGATTTTGTCTCTTTTCTGCTAAGTTAGAGGCCCATGATGCAATATCAGCAGAGGTTCTAGCCATTGCTAAAGCCATTGAGTTATGCATCTCAAATTTGGTCATTTGTCAGACTAATATCTCAGTCATCAGCGATTCTAAGGAGGCGGTTTCATGGATTAATGACAGCCATTTTGACAGGGCAGATTTGGTGCAGATAGTGTCCGAAATTCACAGCAACATTTTGAAAATGACCAATGCTTCGGTGATTTTCGTTTCGAGATCTTCCAACGTGTTGGCTGATTCGCTGGCTAAGAGTGGTTCCTGTAGGGGTGCGGACGTGGTGACCTGGAGCATTCCTTAGTTTGCTCTGCTTTTTGTTTCTTTGGTCCCTTCTTTTCTGGTGCTTTTCTCTGTGGTTGTTGCGTTTTTTTTTTTCTGTTTGGTGTTCTGGTGTGTGTGGTGAGTGGTGTGGCACCTAAGGGGTTGTGGTTTTTGTTTTGTTTTTGGGTGCTGTTCTGTGGTCCTGCTGGTGTCAAAGTGTTGCGACAGGGGTTAGTTGTGTGCCTTTGTCGCAGTGCTTTGATGTATTTGTTTCAGGGCTGTTCGGTTTTGTGTGGGTTATGGTTCTTGGCTTTTAGCCGTTGAATAAAGGTTGCTTTTCAAAAAAAAAATAAAAAAAGGTGCCCCAAAACAGAGAAAAACTGAAACTAGGAATATAAGAGAAACACTTATTTTCACCATATTTTCTCTTATTCTATATATTCTCCATATTTTCACTTTAACCCCTGATTCTCCAAAATTATGTCAATGCCCCTGAACTCCATAAATACCTGAAACACTTATTTTATCATATTAAATACCCAGTTTTACCCAAGAAGCAAGCATAAGAAGTAGGAATTGGGGACCTAAAAATAGGAACAAAAATAGTACAATCAAAAGGCATTAGAGCTTCTCGGATAAAAGGAAACAACAAGCCCACCCAACTCACTCATAAAACCTCTAATGTCATAGATCATGTCCAAATGCTTCAAACCGAATCCATTCTCATTTTGGATCCAATTAACTGCCGTATTATCATTAATTCTGAAACTGCCTAACAATGTTACCGGCATTAAGCACAGCAGTCCGATGTTCTAACACTAGTGGACTCCAATAGAGCCAATACATAAATATCTATCCTCCAAATCTCCAATATACCCTAGATAATCCATCGAAAGCCCTTATAGGATCCATCATATTTGGCTTCTCTGCACTAACAAGTTTAAACAAGTCTTCTGAAGAGAAATAACTTTTACAGAAGGAACTTACACACACAATGTGTAGGCTAGCCGATTTATGTTTCATTTTATTTCTTTTGTTTTAAGAATCTTGTAGGGAGACAAGTTCCTCTTAATTTTCATTCTGTTATTTGTCTCTCATTACATGTAGCATTCTATCTCAAAGACTCACATGGTAATATCACAAACACAAATACAGAACCTTTAAGAAATTTTTGACCTGTGTTATACCTCTTCATAGATCAAGTCATACAACATTAAACAATTATCTTCGCCTAACACAGTAGTAATTGATTGTCTGAAAATGGAAGAATCACCGTAACTCAACAGAAACCTAATATCATACTTAAACTAGCATATACTATATCAGTTTCACTCAACCATGAACCAGCATGCCCTTCTACTTCTCTTTTATCAATAATCAAACCCATGTGCTTCATTGGCAAGTAATAGGACATGTTTCTTTTACATACAACAAATATAAAGCATTTTAAAACATTGAATGATACATACAATGTCACATGAATGTTAATGTTTTCTAGAATAAAATACGATATTATCAACATCATCCCACTACTTCTGGATGAATAAATTTTTAAGAACGTAATATTGTCAACATCAATCATATATACCTATAATTAGTAAGAGGTGAAAAGTAAGCAAGTTTCCCATGATCTGGCTCATCCTCGAGACTCTGTGTGTCTAATGCAACCCTCCATACTTCTCCATCATACCATTACACAGCATCTATGATAGGCCCTTTGTCATCATAGCTCTAAAAAAATTTAATGTCTGCATAATCAAGGCTGCATAAAGGCAATAAGGGAGAAAATACAAATCCAGCAGTAAAAGGGAAACAAAGATAATTCTTTCCCATGAGGAATTCAACAACAATTTTCAATATCGCCGGACTACGTGAGTAGCATGCTTACTACAACTTTAAAGCTAAAGATGAAGTCAACGTGTCCGTAAAGAACTCATATACCATTTTATAACCCACATTCCATTCACCGGAAGGGTTCTTTCACGAAGAATTGACAACTAAAGTAGCCACTAAATCAAAAAATATTCCATCAAATTCAGACTAAAACATCGTTGGTCCAAAATACAAATGTATAACAAAGATTAAATGATTTTGAAGAGACCAACCTGAAGCTCCACGAATACAACCATCAGAATTAGCCTTGACAACCGGTAATGAATAGAGACGTCGACACTGAGTGCAGAGAAATTGATGTCATCGTCGTATGGGCCCAACACGTACACACCCCACCATTAACTTTAAATAATGGGCTTTGCATTTTGTTTTTTGTTTTTTGTTTTTGTTTTTTAAATAATGGGAGGGCAATATTGCAATTTCAAATGGATAGTCGGTGTTGGTGGTGCTGGTGGTGACGGAAGTGGAGGTTGGGGTGCCACCTGTTTGTGTGTTAACGGGTTGTGGAAATGGTGGCTAGAGTTGGGCTTGTGGTTGGATGTGGTATTGGTGGTGGTGGAAATTACAGGATTTGTCCTTGCATGAAATTGTATTGACTTCTAATTCCCTTTTGATGTTTTATGTTGTTATGAATGTATCACTGCCAAGATGGACGCAACTTAGTTGGATTTTAAAAAATAGTCGAAATGAGATTGGTCTGATGCTATACGACTATACCTTCATACCTACGCCACGAGGTCGTGGGTTCAAATAGCTCCCCGTTCTCAAAAACCATGAATTATTTTAATATTTGAAGAAAAAAAATATATTCTTTCTCAATACTTTGATTGTTTTTTTATTATATTTTCGTTTTTTACAATTGAAAGAGTTTATCATGTAAAATTGAAAACTCGCACAAAATGGAGGAAAAGAAAATAAATCTTGAGATAGAGAGAAAATTATTGAGAAATTTAGAAGAGAGAAAGAGTTATTGAGAAAATTGAGAGATAGAAAAAGTTGGAAATTAGAGAGGGTAAGTTGCAAGTTAGAGAGAAAGTTATTGAAAAAATTAGAAGAGAGAAATTCATTGGTGAAAAACGAAATTCGATCGATTTCGATTCCCAACAGTTTTATACACTGAAATTTATATTTCAACATGTATTTTAGCGTGTAAGCAAGTATTTTAGTGTGCAAGGCTTAGGTAGAGAATTGACTCAAAAGAAAAAATAATATTAGAGGAGTGAGTTTAAAAAGGTAGCACTCCTCTAGTTTGATTTTTTGCTAGGAATTTTTAAATCTAGTGACAACTAAGTATGAAAAATATCACAGGGTTAAGAATTATATTGTTTTGAGGTTTATTAGCGACTAGTCCCACCTGAACATTACGCGAGTTTGCATTTTACCAATTAAACTTTTTTTTTAGACATCAAACCCTCAAAACTCTCATTTATCGGCAAACAATTTAATTTATTGCCCTTTAAACACCTGTTTGAGGAGGTATTTACAGTCAGGTTTTGCCAATAAATGAAAGTTCAAGGGATTTAATGCCTACAAAAAAAGTTCAAGGGGGAAAATGAAAACTCGCGTAAAGTTGAAGGAGGACTAGTGCCAATAACCCTTTTTTTAATTCTCTCTTGTACATACAACTATTTCATTCAAACTCAATTATTCACACACACACACACACACACACACATATATATATATATATATGTATATCCAAAAATACATCTACCATAAAACCAGACAAGGCCGACCTTACTGCCATATTAAATATTAGTTCAAGGATTCATTTTTGTTTTATTCCAGTTCATAAAATGCCAAAATATTTGTTTTGAGTAGTAGTCCAAATGTTTCAGATCAAAAATAGGTACATATCAATAAAAGCCTAACAGTTAAAATAATTTTTTTTTAAAAATGGGGCGACAGACATAGGTCCAAAGAGAAATGTTTTTTAAAGCCCAATTTTGATTTTTTTTTTTTTCTTTTTCCAAACATATCAGTATATCACATAAATTGCTAAATGATTTAGAATTTCTTGTTTTTCTCTCCAGCCACCAACGCCCAAATTCGATTTCTTTCAATCTCTCTCAACTCTCTAGGCTCACAACTCTCAAGCCTATTCACACAATTTCTTAGTTTCTTAGCTCTATTTTGGTTCTTTGGTGATTCGACTGATCGATTTATGGTTTTATGCATCATGCATCATACATGTTCACAAAACCCAACTCCTCATTTGACATATCAATTAAAATATATGCCTAGTAAAAATTTGAGAATTTTTCGGATTCAAGTATCATTTTTTGCTAATATTTCGCTATTTTTTTTAATGTTTTATATTTAATAAAGTCGGAAAAAAGTTGTTTTTGTACCTAAAATTTTTCAATTTTTATTTTTTCAAAACTGCATTGCATTCTTTATATCATTACAAATCAATAGAGAAAACAAAACACTTATTGATTAACAAATTCAAATATTCAATATACAAAATGTATAATAATTGAATAACTTCCCCTGTGATTCAATATAATATATAATTAAATATAATCCAATGACTTTCTATACTTCCTTTCAGTATACTTTCTTTAAGTAGCCGCAAAACATCTTCATCCTGGAGATCGAAGTAGAGAAGCTAGTAAGAATTCTTTACTGTTTTAAATCTACATTGAATTAGTTTGCAATGTATGTTCTCTTTGTCAATGAAACATGCACTGCAACGTTTCATCAGTATCATTTTCGGTAACCGTGGCTCGTGATGAGAAAGTGCAAAGCAACAACAATGGTACGAGTTTTCGAATTCACGAGGGCATTAGTGCATTAATTGATCTACGGTATAAGGTTATGGCAGGAGGAATCACAAGGATATGGACAATCAATCTCCTTGGTTACCCTTCTGTTATAGTACCAATCACCAACTGCTTCTGCAATGGTCTGTAAAATCGAAAGATACAGTGAAAAACCGAAAGATATAGTGAAATTTGGATAAATCATACAACACAAGTTCTCAAAATTGTATTTAAGCAACAAAATCCCTCACTTGTACTGCATAGACAAATATATGAATTTGGAGGAATTTGAACCCAAGACTTCTGGACCAACCAAGCTCCGATATTATGTTGGTAACCACTAACCACTAGCTCAACAATAATATTTAAGTACTCTAACCGAAACAATAAGAGTCATTTGTAGTATCTTTTATGAATGGAAAGGTGTGGATAATAGTGTGACATGTGAATTGTACGTGATCAGTCAGCTGGAAATAGATGTTGACTAACAAAATGTTATGAAATCAGTAAAACTGGACTTCAAGTAAAATCCGAACAATTGCATCTATACAGAGCATTATAATAATTCTGATCGGATTGTAATACTAGTCGACAAGATTTTTGTATGATCAAATTGGCTCTAGTCCGAATATTTTTGTCATCTTGGATGAAAAAAATAATATCAATGCATTATCATTGAAGTAACTTTGAAAATGAAAGCAGACTCATCTGCAATAAGTTACCTTATCACGTATTCTTGGAGAACCATCCGCAAACCATGTGTCCTGCGACTCACTTTGGCAATGAGCAAAGCATGAATTTACAAACATCCCGTCAAGTCTTGATTGCAAAGCTGCAAGCATGTCATTCCGGAAACCTGAAAGAACGAAGAAAAAAAAAAAAAAAAAAAATCATTACAGCTACTGGAGTAGTAGGAGAGCTGAAGTCTGAAGATATGAGAAATCATTTATAAATTCAAGAGGCACTTGATTAGAACCTTGCAGTACATCTATCTGGTTTGCATTACATGCTGCTGGATTAAAACTGCAGCGATTCCAGTGACCGCGTAAATCAGCAGAAGGTGGTGCCAATCCATGATGAAACTGTAACATTTTTAAATTATTACACATATTATATTACTCTAACAGCAATTACATCTACAAAATGGATGTCATAGGATTTCATCAAAGTTTAGAAAGCAAAAGAAATTTACTTGGAACACATCATATGCTGAGTTCAAAACGAAAAATGGTGTTTCGATATACTTCAATGCATACTGTGGGAAAAAGCACTGCACAAACATAGAATTAAAGTCAAAACCAATTGGCTTGATGAGCCAGCAATGCAGTAGCTAGCAAGGCGAAAAGTCATACCAGTTCCGGATCTTGAAGGGATTTGGTGCAGTTCGGATTTAAATTCTGTTCTACCCCCTAGAACATACATACGTTTTTCTCATGTTAATATAACATCTATGGACTATGATTCAACAAACACACCAGAGACTTATGTCGTAATTCATATATATATATATATACAGAGAGAGAAGAAATGTGTACCTGTAGTTGTACAAGATTTTTGAAGAAGGACCTCATAGTGTGGTTCAAAGCAATGTCACTTCTGTAAAATGAACAGCATAAAAGGTGGAGTTAATTTTTTTTTTTTGTTAAAAAAAAAAAATTCTTCTGAATAATGATCAACTAGACTAAAAAAGGGACCTACACATCCAAGAAAAATCCACCATCACTCAAGCATTTGACACTAGCAGTCCTTGGTAAGAAATTAATGAAATTGTCACAATGCAAAAACACTGCTAAACCCCCAGCAGAGCAACCTGAAAGCAAAGCCTGAGAAAAAGAGATCAACTCAATGGTTCAAGCCCTTGTCAAGTGTCAAAGACCGGCACTGATCAGGTACGGCATTCCGCACCTGAAAAATTTCAATCTATGTATAATATTACATGGATAAGGGGACATGATTGATGATATCATAAAATATGAGTCAAATTGTTGCAATTCATGCATAGATATGTATGAAAATTTATATATACCTTTTCAGCATTTGCTAGTCCTTTAGGTAGAAGATCAGTAAGGATAGCTTGCCAGATTTTTTGACCTCTGAAATAAAGTAATGACTTCTGTCGTTCATTTACACAAAATTCATTAGTGGTTATTAAAAATTGACAATAACAATAGATGGTCTTTAATTCCCCGTGAAGCACAACATCAAATAAGTAATTGATTAATATCATTTATCATTTTATGTGGAAAAGGAGCCCATAAACTCACCCAATGCATCCGACCATTAAAATCATATCATATTATATGACGTGATGTTAATGGATTGGGCAAGCATGTTGAATTTTTTTTCCAAGTAATTGATAAATTAAATGACATGGGCTGATTTTTTTATTTTTTATTTATTTATTTATTTTTTAAATAATACGAACCTAAAATATTGCCAAGTGCTTCTTTTAATGAAATTATAGAGAGAGAATTACCCCATCGTCGAACGTGGCATTTCCAGCAAAAGAGGCTCCATCACAATATCTAATCTTTACACGATTCCAGTTGTAAAAATCTGATTTATAATTGGAAAATCTTTTTAATTAATACCCATGAAAAAGAAAACAAAAGCAAGAAATTAGAACTAAGAAGAAAGTATTATTATTATCATTATTATTATTTTTCCATTCCTGGACCTGGTAGGTAGAAAGTGCCAATACTTTTTTTGGTCGTCGATAATAGTATGGTTATTCACGTGAAAATGAGAAATGGAGTACGTGACAAGAACATGGAGGGAAATATATGTCGATATACATATAAAGTGATAGTTTTTTTATAAAAAAAAAATTCACGTTGATGATGTCCCGAAAGTCAAATACAAATTCTGCTACTTGCATGAGTAAATCAAATGCAAACATGAAATTACATTTACATTTACATGTTATGTGGCCAATTAATTTAGATGAAATCAAGTTATTAGAAATGAATTTAATTACCTGGATTAAGAGAGGCATTGTTGCTTAAAATACCAGAAAAGACCAGCCACTTTGCCATTAAACTTGTCGATCCACGGCGACTTTTGGCTCTATCCAAACATGATGGTATATCTTTGCACCACCCACCACCCTAGTAACATCACAGTAACAATAGTTATAATAACTTCAAAATTAAGGATCATTAATGTCAAATTTTGGACCCACCAAACTTTAGGCCTTGTTTGATTTTTCCATTTAACACCGAATGGTGTTCCATTCAGTTATTTTATTTAATTTTTTAAGTGTTAAAATCACTTAATGAACCCCTAAAACCACTTGTTTTCAAAAGTGAAAAATTTTAACTTTTCACCTAACACAAATACAGTAGAATTTAAAGTAAAGTTTTACTTCCAAAACTATCCTCACTAGTTTAATCTATTTCCAAAACTAACCACTTGTTCTATAATTTATTTTTTTACATGAAATCTATAAATTATATAATTATCCAAGTTTATTCCAAATCAATTAAAGAATAAATTATACACATCGAGAAGATTGCTAATAACAACATATTGATGAACTTCATTTTGTCTGTAATGTACACATAAAGTAGCCCAATAGTTTTATAATATCACTAGCTAAGAGCTTAGAAATAATTAGATTCTATACAATAATATAAATTTGAAAATTATTAGTAACTAAATAAATTTATTTTAGAATTAATTTATATGTTAGAGTTGTCTGTAATATATTGAAATGTAAATATATAACAAATAATAGTTAGAAGAGTATATATATTAAAGTATTTATTTTCATATATTTATAATTAAAAAAAAAACAAACAACTTATCACTTATATTCAGATTTCGGTGAAAAAAAAAAACAAATATGTTTTTCAGTTTTTAATTTTCAATCACTATTCAGTTTTCAATAACATTCAGCATTGTTCAGTTTTCAGATAAAAAATCAAATGGGACCTTAACTGTTTTTACCAACCATTCATTTTTCTATCATTGCCCTTAAATTTTCCTCAATTATTACATGTGACTTTAATTCCTTTTTCTATGGGACCAAAATTATTTATTAAAAAAAGAAACTGATACAAAATTCAATAAAAATACATAATAAAATAATCTAATTAATTTCACGTCAAGTAATCATATTAACCTTAAATTACTCATTTAAAATTGTGTGGTGTTTGTCTATAATTTTTATTTTTATAGAATTAATTACGAAACAACATATCTAATAACAAACCAATTACCAATTCATAACCTAAATCTCACTTTGTGTTGATCAACAGAGAAACTAAGAAAGAATATCAAATCCCAATTCATAAGTGACAATTTTCTTCAAAATAATTATTAAAAAAATCTCTAGCTTCATTTTATTGTAAACCCCTACTTTACAAAGTAGGGGTGAGCATAAAAACCGAAACTGAATTAAACCGAACCGAACCGAACCGAACCAAAAAAGAGTATTTGGTTTTAATAATAGAACGATGTCGTATTGATTTTAACAAAACACTCACTTATTCATTCTGCGAAAGACCAATACGCCAGGCAATATTGGACCAATAAAAAAAAATGGACCACAGTCCACAAACTTAGACAAGAGGGAGGTAATGGTTACCCCCCTTGAAGGGGGGTGAGCAAAAATGTTCTCCAAAAGACTAGACAAAATAGTCAGTACCGAGAGAACCGATGACGTGGCCAATTATTACTGGACAACAATGCAGTCATTTGTTGTTTTCCTTTGACTTCAATTCCAACTTTTTATTTTTTATTTATTGAATTATTTACTCTTACCAAAATTACTAAATACCTCAAATTGAAGCAGCCAGTTGCGTGCTCCAGCGCCGAATCCTCTGTGAAGATGATATGCAGGCAAGCTCCCATCTAAGCAAACTGAGCAGAGCACGCACGAAACGTTTCGTTTTTTCATAAAAATAATATATTAAAAAAAAAACGATAAGTTTAACTTTTGATCAAAGAAGAAACTTACAGGCACCGAGAGCAGAGGCAGTGGAGTTTGGAACCAGAGTCATGTTCACCAGAAGCCGATTATCATCAGCCGAGTGAATGAGCGACGGCGCACAAGTTAGCAGAACCAGTACTACTACAATCTCTACTCCACTATTCAACTTCTTCTTCGCAGCCATTGTTTCGATCAAACGCTTGTTTTAAAAAAAAAAAAAAAATCAAAAAATCGAAGGAGTGCAAATGTTGATGCGAATATAAGGAGAAGAAGAAGAGACGGCTCAGTAAAGTAGTGCGTTAAAGTTTAGTGTTCTTATGTCATTATGTGTATCTATATCTAACAGATTTGAAATCGAAGAAATCGAAGTCGCTGGAAGAAGAAGAAGTAGTGCATGCGTTATAGTAGGTGAACAGTAATTAAAGTTTGGTGTTCTTACGTGTATCTATCTAACAGATTTGAAATTGAAGAAATCGAAGAAGAAGAAGAGAAAAAGATAGATAGAGGTATTTACGAGGGTTGCAATTGAATGCGTGAATGCGATGCTGCGTCATTCATTTAATGCAGAAATTGGCGTGAAGAGAAACGCAGTACGTGATTTTGCTATTTGCGAAAATGGAAAACGAACTGGCACTGAACGGTGTCGTTTGTTTTGTTTGTTTTGGTGTGGAATATGAATCTAGAAAACAGAGAGAGATGTGAAGAAGAAGACGAAGAAGAAGAAGGTGGTGGTTTTTCTTATTGTGATGAGAAAGTCAGATTGATAGATAGAAAAATGGTATGTGATCATAGAAAGAAAAAGAGGACTAAAATGGATAGGTTTTTAGTGGGTCCGGAGGGATCCTTTCTTCTTTTGTGATATTTTTTTATTTTATTTTGTTTTATTTTATTTATAGGTTGATTTGAACTCAAGCGTATATATAATATAGGTCATAATTTGTATTGTTGCTGCAAAAATTCTTCAATACAAATAATTGCTGGAAAATATTTAAATAAAACAATTGCAGCAGGAAGATATTTCAATAAACAAAATTTTGTTAGTGCCGGAAAAACCTGGAAAATGGTTGAGTCACGGACAATGTCGCTCTCTGTCCTGATTGTGCAAACAGTTCCAAAGTTGCCACGTCGTGCTCAGAATAAAACAATCCAGAATCACCTCTGTCTCGGAACTTCTTTACACAAAGAAGAACCGAAATACTCAGACCCTTTCAAGAATTGCTCGGAATACTTACAAAGAGCACTCAAGAAATTTTTCTAAGTATTTCTTTTAAAAACGTTTTTCTGAGAACTTTGTTTTTCAAGTTGTTGTTGTTGTGCTTTCTGAATGAGGCAAAACCTCTATTTATATGATTAGAAAATCATAACTATAAAATCAATTTAAAAACAATTAAAACCAACCATTTTTTAGCATTTAACTATATTCATACATAGAACCGGTTTATAACAGTTTTTTTTTTTTTTAAATAAAAAATAAAAAAATAAAATATAATAATAAAAAACTGTAGCATTTGAATTCACAATTTTAACATGTATCGTTAGGTTCTCAATCATCTGTTATTTTAGGAATTTGAGCAGAGATGACAATGCACCTCACTTCCACACCTGTTGGTTAAGGGTTTGAATCCCACAATACGTATTTTACAAGTATGTGTGTGGAGTTTTCTCCGATTAGTGGGAGTAATTATTTGGGCTGCACATGTATTGTTTGATCTTGACACGTCTTGACAACCCTATTTAGATATTTTATGTGACCTGTAAATTGGCCACATGACTTGACACTACAAAAAAAGTGACCTATAGTGACGCATTTCTTTGTGACAAATTTTGATTGTATCACTGTTGGCATTATTTTGTGACAAATTTTACTATTTGTCATTATGTTTTGTTCAATTGAAACTTTTTAAAAATAATTGTCACAATTAGTTACAAAACTTGATAATTTGTGACAAATAATATAATTAGTCACAAAATTACCTTTTTAAAAGGAAAGATTTTATTTTATAAATAATTAGGTTTTTAAAAGGCATCAGAATCAATTAATATTTACATTAAAAAAAAAAACAATTACTATTTCCTTTTTTTTTTAAAGCCACCAAAAAAAAAATACCATAATCATGCTGTGTTTTTTTTCCTTTACCTTAAAAACATTTTTTAGGTTTGAAACAGTATTTCATCAGAAGAAGTACCGAGATTATGGAGAAACTTTTGCCCGAATATAAATGTAAAAAGCTTATCTTGATTTTTTTTTAGGGTTTGTTTTCTTATACTTGTTTTGAGGGTCGGAATCTCAAATTCAAGTTTCATATATTGAAAGTGTCTTTGAATAAGGTATGATTTATCTATTTATTTATTTATTTTGTATGTAGAATTGTATATAGCTATTTAGAGATGTTTTTTTTAACTTTAATTTGTCTTCAATTTTTTTAAGGAACCCATTATTATTATTTCATTATTTATAGTCATTTATTTTTAGATTTCCATAGTATATGTCAATATTAGTTTATGTGCTTACTAACTGTTTGATAAAATGATTCTTATGAAACAATTAATTGTTTAATGCAGCATTGAAAGAAAACTCTTAAGCTTCTCTTTTTCTTGATTTCATTTTTTTAGGGTTTGTTTTTTGGTACTTGTTTTCTCAAAGTCAGAATCTCAAATTTGAGTTTCATATATTGAAAGTGTCTTCGAATAAGGTATGATTTTTTTTTTTTTTATATATATATTTTTTTTATGTAGGATTATATATACGTTTAGGGATGTTTTTTTAACTTTAATTTGTTTTCAAAATTTTTAAGGAATCATTATTATTATTTCATGATTTATAGTTTTTTGTTCTTAAATTTTCACAATATATGTCAATTTAGTTTATACGCATACTAACTGTTTGATAAAATGATTCTTATAGAACAACCAATTTTTATATGCATATCAATTGTTTGATAAAAGAGTTCAAACACTCAATAAGATATTTGATATTTGTTTGGATGAATAGATTGACATTATGGAGGACTTTATATGAAGATGAATAGATTAACGGTTCCAATAAGTTTTATACTTGGATATCAAACTTATAAAATTTATTTTATACTTGTATTAAGTTTTGTCAGCATTGTTGCATTTTTCATCGGTTTTATTTTTGTGACTTTAATTTATTCCCACTATTTTTTTTCCTTCATGTCTTCATGTATATAGGTTTCTCTTGCAAAACGTAAAGATTCTTTTTTTTTTGAAAAAGTAATTTATTAAGGCAAGAAGCCAAAGCTCAGAAAGAGCACACGGCAAGCAGGCACAAGCCACCTACCAAGCCAGGCAACCAAAAAGAAACAACCAAGGACCCCCCAAAAACACACAACGCACAGCACCGCAAAAACAACAACCCAAAAGACAAAGCAACCGCACCTAAAGGCAAACAAACAAGACAGAAAACAAAAAGCTCAACCCTCACTCCAATCAACAAAATCCCCTGACTGCTTCGCTCCCATCTTTGCCAAACTATCGGCAAAAGAATTAAAGATTCTCGAGTCGAACACAACCTTCACAAGACAATGGTCTTTAAGAAACTCCCGTATGTGGTAAATCTCATTAACCAGAGCCACGTTGCCGAAATCCCCTTGATTCACCCAAGCAACAGCCACTTTCGAGTCACTTACGACGTCAATAGCACGCCCACTCACACACCGATTATCAGCAATCAACTCAATAGCTTTTTTGATAGCAAACAATTCAGACGTGTTCGAGTCAAGAATCCCCAAATGGAACGAGAAAAGACAAAGGACCTTACCGGACGAATCTCTCAACACCCCACCTATACCAGAAGGCCCTGGTTTCCCCAAAGCCGACCCGTCCACATTGAATTTGAGTTTATCAGGCACAGGAGGTATCCAATCCACAATTTTGGACTGCTTACCTTTACAATTGTCTTGGCACAAGTCTTTCAAGTTTAATAACAATGCATTTACCGTCTCTTGCGAACCTTTTCCAAGGTGCTTGAACCACCAGACCGTTCTAAATTTTACCAAGTCCACAGCCTGCCAAGTCTCAGTATTCTTATCTTCAAAAAGTTTCAGATTCCGACATTCCCACACTGTCCACACTAAAGCACAAAACATAGTACACCACGCTCTCACCTGATTTCTGCTTGGGCAACTGCCGTACCAACCTTCAAGCCACTCACAAAAAGAAGAATTCATACAGCTCTTGACCTCCCACCAAGCCATGCACTTATTCCACAAGGAATTCGTCCACCTACAGTGCAAGAATAGGTGATCCAGGGACTCAGGCACTTTGGCGCAGAACACACAATTGGAATCACCAAACTGTTGCATTCCAAACTTGACAAGCACCTCATTCACCAGAATTCTACCACGCCACAGTTGCCAAAGAAAAACCTCAATTTTAGGGGGGCAAATCCCTTTCCAAAGGAACAACGGAACCGAATTTCTATAAACCGACGTATCTTCCAGCTGCTGAGTGAATGACTTGACAGAAAAAATTCCTTTTAAATCAAAAGACCATGCCATCTTATCGTCACAATGGCGCCTCAAATGAAGACACTTTAAGAAGGAATCAAAGCACCTCCACTGATCAATTTCCCAATCGAAACAAGGTCTCCGAGTTTCAATATTCCAAACCCAATTATTGCCAATCCAATCACCAAAATTCTGCACAGCACCTGATTTAAGGACAGCAAGCGCGTAGCATCTCGGAAAGGCACACTTAAGAGGTCTTCCATCAACCCGAAAATCAGACCACAACTGCAGCCTATTCCCCCTTCCCACAACCGGATTAAAGCCATTACTAATAACAGAAGCTGATTTAGAATTCTCCTTCAGCAGACCTTGTAACGATTTGACAAAAAAAGAGGCATTCTTCATCTCACGCCACTCACACATCAAAAGAGAATTATCAATCTTGTAATTAGAGCAAATGACACTCCTCCATAAAGAGAAATCTTCCTTGCTAAATCTCCACAACCATTTAGCAAGCATTGCTTTATTTTTGTCAACAAGACTACCGATTCCTAAACCCCCTAATTGTTTCCTTTTACAAACATCCATCCATTTAACGGCATGGATCTTCTTTTTAAGAACCCCATCACCCCATAAAAAACCCCTTTGAATTTTCTCAATTTTCTTGACCACTCCCAAAGGCATTTTAAATACCAAAAGGTAATAAGTAGGGATATTAGAAATCACGGATTTAATAAGGATGAGTCTCCCTCCTTTAGAGAGAAATCTTCTTTTCCAAGGAGCAAGGCGATTCTCAATTTTGGACACCAAATTATTCCAAAAACTCAACCTTCCTGGTCTACCCCCAAGCGAAAAACCAAGATACAAAATGGGCAAAAAGGCTTGTTTACAGTTGAGAGCAGCTGCCCAACTAGGGGATATCCGATCATTTTTAACACCCACCTGAACCACACAAGATTTATGGAAGTTGATTTTTAACCCAGAAGTTAACTCAAAACATCTAAGGATTCTTTTGACATTGAGAGCAAACTCCATCTTAGGCTTTAAAAACAAAATCGTGTCGTCCGCAAATTGGAGGTGCGTAATATGCACTCTATCTCCCCCAAACCGTTCCCCTTCAATCAAACCTAAACTTCTAGCTTTCTGAAACAAAACATTCAGACCTTCCACCGCTATATTGAAGAGAAAGGGTGAGATAGGATCACCTTGTCTGAGACCTTTCTCCATCACTACCTGAGAAGTGGGGCTGCCATTAACCAAAAAAGACAGGCTCGAAGTAGATAAACACTCTTTCATCCATCCACGCCATTTTTCCCCAAACCCCATTCCTTCCATCATGTGATCCAAGAAATCGTGATCAATTGAGTCATACGCCTTTTCAAAATCCAATTTCACCAACAAACCCCCTTCCTTATCCCTTTTCCATTTGTTGATGACTTCTTCCGCAATCACAAAGGAATCCGCAATCTGACGATTAGCTACAAAGGCCATCTGAGTTTCCCCGATTATGGAATTCATACACTTTTTTAAACGCATAGCCAACACCTTCGACAAAATTTTGTACAACGACCCAACAAGGCATATCGGCCTATAATCCTTAATCGATACCGGATTACCGATCTTGGGGATAAGCGCCACAAAGGTTCTATTAATCTCCTTAATAGAGGTTCCACCCATATAAAACTCATGGAGAAAGTTCATGAAATCTCCTTGGATATCCTCCCAATGGGCTTTAATAAAATTCATATTGAATCCATCCGGCCCCGGAGCTTTATCACCATCACAATTGGAAAGAGCCAACATCACCTCCTCGACAGAAAATTGTCTCTCCAATTCATTCCTTTCATCCTCCGAAATTTTCTTCAGACCCTCCCAAGATAACCTCGGTCTTTGCCAAGATTCTTTCTTAAAATGATTTTTAAAGAAATTAACAACCCCTTCTCTAATCCCATTTTGATCAGAAACCGTGACCCCATCCATGACTAATTCAGAAATAAAATTTCTCCTCTTCCGACCATTGGCAATACTGTGAAAGAAAGAGGTATTTTTATCTCCCTCCTGCAGCCAATTGATTCGCGATTTCTGTCTCCACTCAACCTCCTCGCGCCTCATTCTCTTCCATAATTCTTCCATCAACTCTTGACGTTCCTTTTTAAACTGCTCAGACCAGCCCACCAACTCAGCTTTCTCATCCACTTCCTTTAGCTTCTCTTCCACATCTTTTGACTTCAAAACCTTTCCTTTTGACGAGGCCAACCAGTTTTTCAGAGAAATTTTCGAAGCTTTCGCTTTAGAGAAGAGGACAAAACCCATCGAACCTCTCCTCTTACAGCCCTTCCACCCTTTAATAGCTTCTTTCATCATCTCCTTCTCTTCAAGCCACCAATTGCAAAATCTGAAAGGTCTTGGCCCCCATTTCCTAGAATCATCTGATATCATCACCGGATTATGATCCGACAAAGATCTCGGAAGACACTTCTGAACTAAATCCGGTATCCTCAACAAAATCGAAGGAGATAATAGGAAACGATCCAGCCTCGCCCATGCTTGACTGACTCTGTTATTGGTCCATGTGAAAGCCGAACCATGCAAGGGGATATCAAGAACATTAGCTTGCATAACAAAATCTCTGAAGCTACGGATATGTCCCATATTACAGCTCGCCCCAATTCTTTCCGACGGATCCAAAACCACATTAAAATCCCCACCCACACACCAAGCCCCTGGAATCGACTGCATAGCATTAATAATAAAATCCCACAGCTCTTTTCTTTCACTCTCCACCGAAGCTGCATAGACATTGCAGAAAGCAATCTTCTTGTTAACACTCCTAAGCACCCCTGACACTATAATACATCTATTGTTTGTGATACAATCTTCAACCAAAAAACAATCCTCATTCCACAGAACCATCAGACCACCTGAAGCCCCTTCAGCATCAACCCCAACCCCCCTTGACAGCCAAGAACCCCCCACAGCATTCACAATTCTACTATCAAAATTTTTCAGCTTTGATTCCTGGAGGAATAACACTTCCGGTTTATAATGTAAAACCATCCCCTTAACCATCCTTCGTTTGACCCCCGAACCCAAACCTCTCACATTCCAAGAAATAATTAACATTAAAAAAGAAAGATACCAAGGAAAGACAGAGGAAAACTTATCTGACAGCAGGATCTGCCATCCTCTCTTCATCCTCCAATTCCCTTTGAGCAATTACTTTTTCTAAAGAATCCTCTTTGCCATTGAAATCAATTCCCAAAGCTATACCAACCTCTATCACTTTTGCGATCTCTAAACTCAAACTCCAGCTAGATTCGTTCTCGTCATTGCCTCTGCCCAGATTGCCATCCACTGCCTCCCTTTCCTTCTTATTCAGGACGTAACCAAGGGAGAATCCCTTCTCAACAACCTTAGCAATTTCTTCTTGAAGACTCCAACGTTTCTTCACAGCATTCTGAAAATTACTACTCTTATTCCTCTCATTTCCCAGTTCAACAGCCAGTGATACCGTTCTCAACTCCTCAGCGTTAACATGACCACCTTCAGCATTCAACAGAGGAAAGGAAATTGGGCCTTTCAGAGGTAAATTGATGTCTCTTCCCTCTTGATCCGAAATGGGCCCAATGGCTTGATCAATATGAGTGACCAAAATCCTGTTGGAATTTCCTTCTTTAAAACCTCTCATAGTTGGACTCACAGCCCATGACTCAGATCCATCTTCAGAAGACTCTGAGTGGGCTTTATTAATCAACTCAGGCCCATAATTCTCAGCCTCCATCGCCAGCCCATCTTGCCTATTGGACCAGCTACCTCTACACCCCTGACCCCACTTAGAACACTCCCCTCTTCTTTCCCCTTCCCTCCTCACGCCATTCATCACAGAGTCTGACTCTGAAGATGATGATGAGCTTTTAACTTCTCTGACATGGCTGTTATTCCTCTTCTCAATATCCAATTTGCCTTCTCTGTAGAACACCACAGACGGCTTCTTTTTTGTAGATGCCAGCTTAGGTTGCTTTCCTTTACCCATCCCTCTTCCTTGTAGACCATCTTTTCTGTGCATCGAAGTCCGAAATTTGTCAGGACTTTTAGCTCTCCTGTCAACTTTCCTACTTCTGACATCCACCCACTCTTCTCTGTTCACCAACTCTATCCTGTCACTTCTGTTTGACCTCCAATTTTCCTCATTTTCCGATGACGTAAATTGTGTTTCCGGCACCCTTTCAAAATTCAAATCCAATTGTTTTGTAATCCATTCATATGATGTCTGAATCGGATCCCTCTCCACCTTGACAACGAAGCTCTTGTTTCCCACATTTACCTTCAGTTTTTGATCACAGGGTTGATCTTCATAAAGAGATATTAGCATTTTGCCTCTATCCAATCTTTTTCGCAGCAAGGTGTCTTCATCAATCATAAGGACTTTTCCCAGAATCTTTCCTATTTTCATGAAGACGGGTTCGTTCCAGCATTCCAACGGTACCCCTGAAAAAGCAATCCAAACTGGAGTATTTTGGCACTGAGTATTATCATTCCATTTTTCCACTGAGAGAAAAGTGTCATCCCAAAAAAAACGGTTTCTGATAAATCCCATACATTCAATCTCCGAATCAAATTTCCAGAGAATAGTTTTTCCACCTAAATACGTAGATGAAATCCCAAATCCTCTATCCAGAAGCCTCATATTCACTTTGTTCACAGAAGCAAAATCCTTCAAAAGTCCAACTGCACAAAATTCCAGCCACTTCTTATCAACATCCTTCGACCCCAGATTGATCACACGCATCTCTTCCTTTTTCTCCACAACTTTTATATTATGAATGGGCTGATTCGCATTGACTGCTTCCGCAAACGAGACGTGGTCCTTTCTTCTTTCACCTATCATTTCTCTGTCTGATGCCCTCACTTCCATCTTATGCTTCACCACTCTGTTTCTCATGTCCATTCTATCATTCATCCCCACACTGCCACCTTCTTGCCTTCTCTGATTCCACCCAAACTGAGCTACTTTAACGTCAATTGGCCATCCATAGACATGCATCCCCTTGGTTTTCTCAGCCACCCTTCTCGCTTCCTCCATAGTTGCAAACCTCACAAATGCAAAGCCTCTCTTTCTTCCCCTGTTTGCCACTGAAAGGTGAATGTCCCTCACCTTCCCAAACGCCTTAAAAAGTCCCCATAGACACAGCAAATCCACCTTCTCGTTCAGATTGTCCACAAAAATTGAATGCAACTTATCTCTGAAATCACGTCTTTTGTCCACCCCTGTGATGTCAGAGCCTCTCTCTCTAAAAACCTCTCTCATATCAACTAGGGATCTTGACTCCTTGTAGATTATTATTCCACAATTCTAGAATCCTTAATGTTGTGATATTTCCCAGAGATGGTGGGATAGAACCTGTGAAATTGTTAAGATATAGCACAAAACGTAAAGATTCTTTAACTACCTGACAATCGACAGTGGATCATTGGCTTATAATATTTCACAATCAAGATCTCAGAAGTTTCAAGTTTTTGGTTATGCAGTTGGAAGTTATTGTGTGTGACCTAAAACTTATATTAACTTAGACTGGCCGGCTTACATATGTTATTTAGTAGTAGACTTTGAAATATGTTGGATTACTTTTGTATCAATTCGATATTATATTAATTTTTGGATATTTTTTAATGGAATGATTATTTATGGAATTCAATGTCATTCAATGAGTGACATGTTTTATTTGGTTATATTTTTATATTTTTTTTATACAATTTAAATTTATATTAAATTTTGATAATTGATTAAATTGTACTATGTATTTATACAGTGACTTAATATTCATATTGTTAATTATCACTAAGTCTGCGTTGTAGTGACAACTATTAGATGGTTAACTTAATTGTCACTAAGTTTGTCTGTAGTGACATAATTTTAAGATGATTATTTGTCACTAGATTTGTGAATAGCGACACTTTTTAAACAATAAATTGTCACTAAGAATATGTACAGTGACAAAATCTTCAAATGGTTAATGTCACTAAATACTAATATAGTGACACAATTTTTATTTTGTCACTAATTAAGGTTAAGTGATAATGTGTCACTAAAAGTTATAATTTATGACAAGTACCAAAAAACTGTCACAAATACTTTTAGTGACGGGGGCAAAAGTGACGAATTGTTGGTGACACTTTTTTTTTGTCACAATATTGAATTTGTGACAATTTCTTCACTTATAGTGACAAATATTTTTTGTCACTATAGGTCAATTTTCTTATAGTGTGAATTAACACTATATTAATAGATTTTGTGTGATCTGGATAGTTAATTGGACAATCTTTAGTTTCGGTCTTAAGTTGTTAGGTTATCAATTTAGGAATTTTTTATTTTAAAAAATATAAATATAATAGTTTAGGAACTTAAAAATTCGGCACGATTTTTATAGGATATCATGATCTAGACAACTAATTGCGTAATTCAAAATTAAGCAAAATGTATAATTGGTTTAAAGGTTTATCTTTTATATGGGACCATTTCATGGTAGGTCTTTCAGTTGAATTTTTCAGACTCATTGCAATTCCAATCGACAGGATGTGTTTTGTAAGTAAACACACTTCCATTCCAAATAAACCCAATTCTAATAGATTCCTAGCCTTTTTTTTTTTTTTTTTTTTCTTACATACCATCCGTGACGAAATCAGAAAATATTTACAGTCCAGATTAAACTATATTATATAAAAAGTGTTTTCTTTTCGGTTTAATATTATAAAATCAATTCCTTATATATATATATATATACACATATAGATTTTACGTATTATGAAAATTCACTATTAATGACTAGTTGAAATCGTTTAATCTAACAATTGAAATAAAATGAAGTGCACATTACCTCTTAGTAAAGATGGTAGCACACCTCCTTTCCACAAGTGATCAGAGGTTAGAGTCCCACAGTATGCATTTAAGTATGTGTGGGGAGTTTTCTCCCAGTTACATGTATTGTCTTTAATACTTGAAAAATAAAATAAAATAAAATGAAGTGAATCTAAATTGTGTAACCAAACAATCAGAATAAAATTAAGGATATATATATATATATATTTTTAATAAATATATATTAAAATAAGGAAATATGCAAAACAAGCATAGAATTATATATATTTTTTAGAGAAAATAGCACTAAACACCATTAATTGGTGGGTAGAGTCCCAAAAAGATCATTCACTATTTAAATTGTTCCAAAATCACCATTTTGACAAAACATTATTCATTGGCAGCCATTCTGTCAAAATCTAACAGAAAGCAACCGTTATAAATGACATGACACCCATAAAGAATTCTATGAGTATTATTTTATGTATTTTGATTATTTAATTATATATAAAAAAATAATTATTTGATTAATTTATTATTTTTATGGGCAATATTTGGGTGACTTCAAACTTATTATTATTTCCTGATTAATTTAGGGTGACATCAAACTTATTTCCTGATTAATCTATTATTTAATCATTTTTTTAAGCAATCAAATAAAATTTCATATTTCTAGTAGATGATGTTCCAAAGTGTGCCCACAAGCTTGCTCATGATGCACATACAAGATTATGATGCTCTATAAAACATTTGAATGGAGATATCGTTTACAGTTACTTGACAAGACTCACACAAAGCAGTCATACAAATCATGGATTTCAACAAACTATTTTCTTATTAAGTTATCCAGTCTCTGAGAGCTAAAGCAAAGAATAGGAAAAAGAATGAATATAATTGAAAAACTGACTAATTTGAAAATCTAAACACTCTAATGAGCAACCATATGAGCTACTGCGGTAAATGATGCTGGCAAATTTGCCTCAAATAAATGGGGATGCAGCCATTTCCTTCAAAGAAATCTAGAGAGAGCGGAACCATAGTTTCAAAAGCCCATTTTTTCCCTTACACAACTTAACTTCACCTGTTGGCCTCTTTAACAAAAGCAACTTCACCGGTTGTTGGTGATAATAGGAGATCAGTTTCAAGAATTTCAATTGATTCGTAAGGGGTAGTTGTTGATGGAGATTCGGTTCCCTTTTCTATACAATCATGGTATTCATGCAGCTGTTTAACAGTACTTGATGATTTTACAATATTGTCCGTTCTTGTTTTACTATTTTGACCTCTATTCTAACAAGTTATGACATAAGCAAACGGACTTCTAACAGATTATGACATGAGCAAACGGACTTCAAACAATTAATGGCCAAAGTGGTAACAATTGATACTTTATTTATATGAAATGGCTAATTTGAGCCATTTTGAAAAATTAATAGTCGTTTAGGGACTGCTTCACCAAATCAGTGGCTTTAAAAATCACTGACCCTATACCCTATTTTTTAAAACCACGTAATAAATACAATGTTTCGTCTCTAGTAGCTCTAGATATTTAATAATACTTTTATTAAATGTGATTGATTGTAAATTTTATTATTATTTTTTGATTTTAAGTTAGACTCAATAAATGAAATAAGTTATAGCACCCGAAACCATTTTCAAAATTTTACAAGGTAATTATCTATAATTTAATAATCATAAAAATTAAAATTAAAAAACATATATAATTTTTTTTTTCTAGAGGGCTGTCCAGGCTATAGCCCAAGGCAACTCTCTAAGACATCCGCCCATGATACCACCCGCTGCAGTGACGGTTTGTAGAATATTTTCAGACCGAATGAGCACCCTTCACCACTAAGTCACATTTTGACGGTGGTGATTTTCACAGATTTTCTACTTAGTAAGGTTTTTTCTTTTTTTCTTTCTTGTGTTTACTATTTTGGAAGTCATGTTATTTGCTTTCATTAATTGGGTTTGGAAGCATATGCACCCACCTATTATGATAATTGCCTTGATTATTTTATAACCGGTTGTTTACATATATTTTAATGTGACAAGAACAATCTTATAGGATTGGAGAAGAGATTCTATACATCCTAATATCATACTGCATGGTGCATCTCTCATTTAACACTGTATGTGGCATAAATACCACGTGGTAGAATCCGAAAAATTGCATACCATGTGGTAGAATCTGAAGAATTTGGATCCTCTCCTAAGTCCTAACTTCCTCACTTTTCAATGTTCTCACAGCTCATAGGTATTACAATGGATGGGTTGTTAGGATGTGATTTGTTTTTCATAGTCACTTTATCAACAACTAATCGAATGCTTTAAAAATATGAAAAAATAACTGAGGTTAGGAGAGGATCGAGATACTAATCCGAACAAATGATGCTCCACACATCACATTAAATGCATTAATTTTTTATTTTTTTTTAACGCGAATGGAATATTAGAGGTGTTAAACGGGTGGGTCAGGACCGACACTTGACTCAGACTTACGGATTGGTGTCTCCTTATAGCTTAGCTCATCTTTGAGCCTAGCAATTGGATGAGCTGGGCTTAGTACATTTAGGCCTGTCAACTCGATGGGCTGAACTTAACCGATTTTAACAAACCTGGCCACTAATGCAATACAAAGGCTACTGACTCTAGTACTTCAAGACCACTTCTTTAGCTAATTTAAGTTTCTTTTTTTTTTTATAAAAAAATATTAAAATAAATTTAGAATTTAGGAAGGAGACATGGCTTGAATAAAAAACCTCTTTGTGTAGGTACCAAGGTATACCACTAAACCAACCATATATGGTCATTTATGAGTATTTGTTTGTAACTTTTGTTAAGCGAGTTTCTTCAAATTTCGGTAATTCATTATAAATAGGCCGTAAATTTGTCAAAAGATTCATTTATAAGAGGTACTTGTAACGATTTTAATAAATATGATACTCTTTCTATTTAAAAAAATAAATAAATTATTTACTTCCAAACATTTGGGCACTTCCAATTTAGCAAAGTGGTGCGGTATTTACCCTCTCACATTTATGATAAGGCTGGAATACCACATTTGTCTGTTAAATTGTAAATGAAAATAAATATAAATGAGTCCTAATATAATCTAGAGGGGGGGTGAATAGATTTTAATCCCTTTTTGCCAATTTTCGAGATTAATCAAGATTACAAAATAATCCCCGACTAGTCAACAAATGAAATCATGTGTAGAGAATGCGGAAAGTAAATAACACATGATTTTTACGTGGAAACCCTCACGGGAAAAACCACGGGCTGTTTAGTGCGCCACACTAGAACCTCAATCCACTACTTGCAAATACGATTACAATCTAGGTTGACCGCATCACACCTAAGATTACTAATCCGTCTTTGCTACCCGCGGGCCTTTAGAAGTGAACCTAGTTCATGCTTGCAAACTACCAACAAGGCAAATACAAGACTTGACTCTAAATGAAGAGATAAACAACCTAGTGTGAATATATGTAATATTCAAGATGCTCAAAATGCAAGGTTAAACATTTTAGCTTATCTAGGCATGAATGAACATGTTAGACATTCCTAGATATCATATAACTAAGTGGCATGCATAAACCATAACAAAATAGGCAACCAAAGTCCTATATGCAATATCTACCACAATACAACTCACAAATCACAACAACACAATCTTGAACTAAAGTCAAGTCATAAAAGAGCAATCTTGAAACTAGTCAAGTCATAAAAAAAGCAATCTTGTAGAGAAAGAAACATGTGAAGTGATGCAAAGATGTTCTACCTACAAGTCATGTGAGCAAGTATGAAAACCCTATGAGAATCAACCTAGAACATGCTAGATGATGAATGAAGCATACAAGAATGATGGGTTTTGATGTTTGGAGAATAAAAAAAGTGTTCTTGATACCTTGGCTTTGAAGACACTAAGAAGCTCTCATAAAAATGTGATTTTTGCTCTTAAAAAACGAGCTAAGGCCAAACAAGTCATATATATAGAAGAGGCAGAGTCAAAACGGCGTCGTTCGAATCAGAACATGAAACGACGCTGTGAAACCGCTGCCTTACCGCTGCCAAAGTGGCAGCGGTCCGACAGCGGTCTTCACTGCCAAGACCACCGCTGCCTATAAAAAGGCAGCGGTTCGGGAGCGGTACCGGGAGCGGTCTCCACTGTCCGAAAACCGCTGTCCTACCGCTGCGAAGAAAATCACAGCGGTTCTGGGAGCGGTTAGAGGTAAAAATTGACCTCTATAAAAGCCTTCAAGCAATTTCCAAGGCCAATAAACATGCCAAAGAATACATACACAAATATAGAGTGATCATGCATGAAAACTAATATGCAACAACACAAATCACACAACAAACAATATAAAACACAAGATCATGAAATGTGTGAGTGTGTGCAACTAAATCTCTTCACATAAAGAGTCAAGATCAAGTGATTACCTTCCATTGAAGCTCTAGTAATCCACAATGAGGTCTTTGAGCAATAGAGAAGAAAATCTTCAATCCTAAGCTACCCTTACAAGATTGAACCCCATTGCGGTTTTGTCAACGAAATAAGCCAATCAACAAAGAGGCACTTACAATCTCCCCCTTTGGCTATTTCGTGACAAAATCACCACTCACAAGCAACCTCACAAAAACAAAAAATTGTTGGTCAACAAAATTTTCTACATTACAATTAAGCCCTAGTCTAAGTCTTGAACACCTTCAAGTCATTTCCAAGCTTGTAGAAAAATCCAACCTACACACAAACAACAAGAAATATACCTTTCAAGAACAAGTGTGTGAGAGCTGCTTGATCAAAAAGGAATTACAATCAAATAATGTAATCATGCAATGCAATGCAACTCCCCCTAAATGCATCAACTCAATGCATTAACTCCCAATAAGGGTTACTCTCTCTCTTAACTCCCCCTAAATGCAATGCCAAAATAAAACAAAAAATAAAACAAATCTCCCCTAACCTTACTCCCCCTTTTTGTCATGAGATAGGCAAAGGGGGTCTCCCCTAATAGGTAAGCATTTAGCAATGAGAGCTTGTAGCACAAAAACATATGCATAATCATATGAGCAATTTTATGCAACTCAATTAAGTAAGAGAGATTCAAGGAGTTTTATTTAAAGAAAACATGTGTGACAAGCATGCTTTGCAAGCAAGACATGTTGCAATCAAACTCAAAAACAATGGTATTTGGCAAAGCAAACAACAAAGGTTTCCTTAAGGAATTCAAACCAATTTCACCCATTGCATGGAAAAAAAGATGAGAATATAGAGTTTAAACATTTCAAATTTTAACGAGCAACTAAATCCAACTTTATAAGCAAAACAAGACATGGGCGACTTTGCACCTTATTAGATTTTTCCGGGTGAGATTCCCGTATGATAGTAGCCTTGTTCTACAAATAAAGAGGGAGAGACTATGGATATAAAGATCCTTATTTATTGAAGTCTCAAAGTTAGCTTTAGCACACAATTTTTCCATTCAAGATAAAGCACTTAGGCATATCATACTTTTCACTTAAGCATGTCAATAAAAAGAATCATCATGTCATAGGAATCAATTAAAGGTCATTCAACAAGTACTTCCAAAGTACATTTCCTATTCCAAAAATGCATGTTTGAGCATAATTATAACATGGTTTGCAAGCAAGTCAATAAGCCACACTTATTAAGAAAAATACACATAAGCATGTACAACCAATCATCTCAAGCAATTAAAGAAGAGGCATAAAATATTACAATGTAGCACAATGCATGATCATGCAACTTTGCTCTCTTTGCTTGAGCTCCCCATATGGGGTCAAGACAAACCACTTCAACCCAAGTGACAAATCCCAATAGACTTACTAAGGTTCCCAAACCTAAGAGTGTCTAAGGGCTTTGTAAACAAGTCCGCTAGTTGGTCATTTGTTCCCACATGTTCCAATGCAATGGTTTTACTCTCAACTAGCTCTCTTATGAAGTGGTGTCTAATGTCAATGTGCTTGGTCCTAGAATGTTGGACGGGATTCTTAGAAATGTTTATGGCACTCATGTTATCACAAAATAAAGTAAGAGTACCTTGCTCCAAGCCATAGTCGGCTAGCATTTGTTTCATCCACATCAATTGAGTACAAGCACTACCGGCGGCAATGTATTCCGCCTCGGCCGTGGATAGGGAAATTGAGTTTTGTTTCTTGCAAAACCAAGAAACCAAATTGTTTCCAAGGAAAAAGCAACCGCCCGATGTGCTTTTCCTATCATCACAATTTCCCGCCCAATCGGCATCACTATATCCAACAAGACTTGGATTAGTGTCAAAGGAGTACCAAATCCCATGGTTTGAGGTACCATTCACAAATCGAATGATCCTCTTTACCGCAACAAGGTGAGATTCCTTGGGATTAGCTTGGTACCTAGCACAAACACCCACACTAAATGCTATATCGGGTCTACTTGCGGTTAAGTATAGCAAGCTCCCTATCATGCCACGATATAGACTTTGCTCCACATCATTTCCACTAGCATCTTTGCTTAGTTTCAAGGTGGTGCTCATGGGTGTGTCACAATGTTTGGCATTCTCAAGGCCAAACTTCTTCACTAGGCTCTTGGCATATTTAGCTTGGGATATGAAGATCCCATCATTCATTTGCTTAATTTGCAAGCCTAGGAAGTAATTTAGTTCACCAACCATGCTCATCTCAAACTCATGAGACATGACATCAACAAATTGTTGAACTTTCAAGTTGTTGGTGGAACCAAAAACAATGTCATCAACATAAATTTGAGCTATGAATAGCTCATCTTTAGTGCACTTGATGAACAATGTCTTGTCAACACTACCTCTAGAGTAGCCATTGTCAACAAGATAGAGAGTGAGGCGCTCATACCAAGCCCTCGGTGCTTGTTTCAACCCATATAAAGCCTTTTTGAGGCGATAGACATGAGAGGGGTGGTGTGGATCCACAAACCCCTTGGGTTGCTCAACAAACACTTCCTCATGCAAAAAACCATTGAGGAAGGCACTCTTAACATCCATTTGGTGTAATTTGAACTTGTACACACAAGAAATGGACAAGAGAAGCCTAATGGACTCTAGGCGGGCAACGGGAGCAAAAGTCTCCTCAAAGTCAATACCCTCAATTTGAGAGTACCCTTGTGCAACAAGCCTTGCCTTGTTTCGCACAATGTTGCCATCCTCATCGGATTTGTTCCTAAACACCCATGTAGTGCCTATGACATTGGTGTTTTTAGGTCTAGGAACAAGAGTCCAAACCTCATTTCTCTCAAATTGGTTTAGCTCTTCTTGCATGGCAAGAACCCAATATTCATCATTTAAGGCCTCATCAACCTTTTTGGGTTCTATTTGAGAGGTGTAGCAAGTATAGCTAATTTGATTAGCTATTTGACGTCTAGTCCTAACACCCTCTCTAACCTGTCCAATGATATTATCCTTATCATGGAGTTTTCTAACCCAAGGAGCGGGTTCATTAGAGTCCAATGGAGGAACTCTATTTAGAGGTAAATCATCCTCTTCATCTTGGTTTGACTTCACACCACTTGAAGTCTCACCACTTTCCTTCAAAGGAAGGTCATCTAACTCACAAACATCCTCGTCATGGTCATCATGTTTTGGCCTACAATCATCAAAGACCACATTTGATGATTCCATCACACTTCGAGTCTTAAGATTAAAAACTCTATAGGCCTTGCTATTTAGTGCATATCCAATAAAAATACCCTCATCACTCTTAGCATCAAACTTGCCAAGTTGATCACGGTCATTAAGTATATAGCACTTACTTCCAAAGATATGGAAATAGCTCACATTGGGTTTTCTACCCTTCCATAACTCATAGGATGTTTGTTTAGTCCCGGGCCTAAGGAATACTCTATTCCCTATGTAGCAAGCCGTATTAATGGCTTCGGCCCAAAGATTTCTAGGGACTTTGTTGCTAAGCAACATCACACGGGCCATCTCTTGAAGGACTCTATTCTTCCTCTCAACAACTCCATTTTGTTGAGGAGTCCTAGGGGCCGAAAATTCATGGGAAATGCCTAAGCTATTGCAAAAATTCTCAAAGCTAGCATTTTCAAACTCTTTCCCATGATCACTTCTAATTTTCTTAATGCTTTTAATGTGAGAAGTTTTCTCATTTTGAATTTTGACACAAAGCATTTTAAATTTCTCAAAGGCTTCGGACTTTTCCCTTAGGAAGTAAGTCCATGTAAACCTAGAGAAGTCATCAACAACCACAAGGATGTACCTTCTACCACCTAAGCTTTCGGTTTGAATGGGACCCATAAGGTCCATATGGAGAAGCTCCAATGGTTCTTTGGTGGAAAGGTATTTGCCTTTCTTGTGGACACTCTTGGTTTGCTTGCCTTGTTGGCAAGGTCCACAAACACCCTCAACCTTTTTCCCAAGCTTGGGAAGACCTCTAACAACATTCAATCTATCAAGGACTTTCAAGTCCCTATAGTTCATATGGCCAAGTCTTTGGTGCCACACTTCAACTTGCTCACTAGTGGACAAGTTACAAGAGATGAGATTTGACTCAAGACAATAACAATTGTCACTTGATCTCTTGCCTTTCAACAAAACTTGCCCATTTTCTTTAAGAATAGAGCAATCAATCTTCCCAAACATAACCGAAAGCCCTTCATCACTTAAGTGTGATATGCTAATAAGATTGGCTTGCAAGCCATCTACATAAAGAGCATTGGGCAAGGAGGGCAATCCGGGAATAGATATGTTACCTTTCCCTATAACCTTTTTCTTAGACCCATCACCAAAGGTGACGAATCCTCCATCCTCCATTACAAGAGTTTTAAAGAAACTCTTGTTTCCGGTCATGTGCCTAGAACACCCACTATCAAGGTACCAAGTGTTGGAGGCATTTGCTTTTAAGGCAACTTGGGCCACATAGCAATAATAATCATCATTCCTATTCAATCTAGGTGAAACAAAATCATTCCTAGGAGCCATTGGTCCATTGTCTCTAAATTTCCTAGGAGCATGCATTGTGGCTCTTCTAAGCATATTTTTCTCAATCATGCTTTCTCTTCTACACAATTTAATATACTTAAAACAATTAGGCCTAATGTGGCCTTCAATACCACAAAAATGGCAAGTAGGAGAGAAATAAGGATTCATACCATAGCCTTGTGCAAGCATTTGTGGCCTCCTTCTATTTTGAGTTGCTCTTGGGTGTTGAGGCAACTCTCTCCTTTGTTGTTGGGCAAGATTGACATGTCTCCTTGGTTGAGCATGAAAGACCCCATGTTGAGCTTGTGGGATCCTTTGATGTGGAGGTCTTGGTTGAGGAGGTCTTGGTTGTGGGGGTCTAGCTTAAGGAGCTCTAGCTTGTGGTGGAGCTCTTGTTGGAATCCTTGCTTGTGCTTGCTTGGAGGATTCACCAACTTCAACCCACTTAGTTGAATGTTGTGGGGTTTGAGCACTTTCAACTTCTTTGCTCTTGACAAAAATTGTCTTCTTCAAAGGTGTGGCTTCCACTTCTTCCACATATCCTAGCCCCTTTTTGTCGCATGGACTTTTCCCACAAGAAAGCATCTTGTCAAGCTTCTCGGTTCCGGAGGTCATCTTAGTCATCAATCCTCTTGCTTCCATAAGCTCTTTCCTCAAGCTTTCTTCATTCTTCTTAGCCAAAACTAGCTCCATTTTTAAACCTTCCTCCATCTCTTTAGCTTTACTCATTTCCTTGCTCAAATGAGTTACCTTGGAGGTCAATTCAAGCTTTTCCTCTTTTAATTTTTGTATCTCCTTCTTCTTCTTTGATCTTGAGTTATGAAAGAATCTCATGAAGTCATCATAGCCCATTTCTTCATCAAACTCAAAGTTAGAGCTAGAAGAGTTGCTCTCACCGTTTGAGTCACTTTCTTCTTGCTTGTCTTCTTCTTCTTCTTTATCACTCACAACCTCATTGCTATTGTGAGAAGATGAGAAAGCAATGAAGTTGGCAACTTGGTCTTCATCATCATCCGAAGACCTATCTTCTTCTTCTAAGTCATCACTATCACTCCACGTCACCGCCATGGTTTTTCCTTTCTTCTTTTTCAAGTTAGCACATTCGGGAGCAATGTGTCCAAAGCCACTACACTCATAGCATTGGACACCCTTCTTGTGGTCCTTCTCTTGAGTTTGCTCCATTTTCTTGAAAGGGGCCTTTTTCTTCACAAACTTTCCCTTGGAGCCAAACCCTCTCTTCTCAAACCTCATAAATTGCTTGAACTTCTTTGCCATCAAAGCAATTTCTTCATCCGAGTCTTCTTCATCCTTTTCTACCTTGATGCTTTTCAAGGCAAGACTCTTTTGCTTCTTTTGAGGTGTAGATGTATGACCCTTCCTAGATTCATAAGCCAAAAGCCTTCCAATAACTTCACTTGGCTTCATCTTTGAGTAATCACTATTTTCTTCCAATGCCGTCACCTTAGATTCAAACCTCTCGGGAAGCGACCTCATGATCTTTTGCTTAATTCTTCTATCCGAGTAGGGATCACCAAGTTGGTGACTTTGGTTCACTATATCCATAAGCTTCACTTGGAAGTCATTGAAGCACTCATCCTCCTCCATCCTTATGGTCTCAAATTGTGTTTGGAGGACTTGAAGCTTGGAGTCCTTTACCACCTCGGTTCCTTCATGAGCCGTCTCCAATATATCCCAAGCTTCCTTTGCTATCCTAGTGGTTTGGATGAGCTTGTATTGGTTGTCATCCATGGCACATAGAATGGCATGCATGGCCTTGTTGTTCCATTTTGAGGCTTCAAACTCTTGAGGGGTCCATTGTGCCTTTGGCTTGGGAACTTCCTCTCCACCTCCCGTAGGAGTCATCATAGGTGGCGTATAACCATCTTCAATCGCCATCCAAGCCCGATCATGAATTTGGCACACATACGCTTCCATTTTGCCCTTCCATGATGCGTAGTTGACTCCGGTAAGCAAGGGAGGTCTTGTGCTAGAGGCACCCTCGCCTCCAATTCCATTTCCACTCATGGTGTTTGGGGAGAATGAAATGAATGCACACAAACAAGCAAAACACACAAAGAAAAACAAACAAATGCAAAGAACTCTAACAAGAGCAAGGGATCTCCTAATTATGTTAAGGAACCCGCTCTGATACCAATTGAAAATAAATATAAATGAGTCCTAATATAATCTAGAGGGGGGGTGAATAGATTTTAATCCCTTTTTGCCAATTTTCGAGATTAATCAAGATTACAAAATAATCCCCGACTAGTCAACAAATGAAATCATGTGTAGAGAATGCGGAAAGTAAATAACACATGATTTTTACGTGGAAACCCTCACGGGAAAAACCACGGGTTGTTTAGTGCGCCACACTAGAACCTCAATCCACTACTTGCAAATACGATTACAATCTAGGTTGACCGCATCACACCTAAGATTACTAATCCGTCTTTGCTACCCGCGGGCCTTTAGAAGTGAACCTAGTTCATGCTTGCAAACTACCAACAAGGCAAATACAAGACTTGACTCTAAATGAAGAGATAAACAACCTAGTGTGAATATATGTAATATTCAAGATGCTCAAAATGCAAGGTTAAACATTTTAGCTTATCTAGGCATGAATGAACATGTTAGACATTCCTAGATATCATATAACTAAGTGGCATGCATAAACCATAACAAAATAGGCAACCAAAGTCCTATATGCAATATCTACCACAATACAACTCACAAATCACAACAACACAATCTTGAACTAAAGTCAAGTCATAAAAGAGCAATCTTGAAACTAGTCAAGTCATAAAAAAAGCAATCTTGTAGAGAAAGAAACATGTGAAGTGATGCAAAGATGTTCTACCTACAAGTCATGTGAGCAAGTATGAAAACCCTATGAGAATCAACCTAGAACATGCTAGATGATGAATGAAGCATACAAGAATGATGGGTTTTGATGTTTGGAGAATAAAAAAAGTGTTCTTGATACCTTGGCTTTGAAGACACTAAGAAGCTCTCATAAAAATGTGATTTTTGCTCTTAAAAAACGAGCTAAGGCCAAACAAGTCATATATATAGAAGAGGCAGAGTCAAAACGGCGTCGTTCGAATCAGAACATGAAACGACGCTGTGAAACCGCTGCCTTACCGCTGCCAAAGTGGCAGCGGTCCGGCAGCGGTCTTCACTGCCAAGACCACCGCTGCCTATAAAAAGGCAGCGGTTCGGGAGCGGTACCGGGAGCGGTCTCCACTGTCCGAAAACCGCTGTCCTACCGCTGCGAAGAAAATCACAGCGGTTCTGGGAGCGGTTAGAGGTAAAAATTGACCTCTATAAAAGCCTTCAAGCAATTTCCAAGGCCAATAAACATGCCAAAGAATACATACACAAATATAGAGTGATCATGCATGAAAACTAATATGCAACAACACAAATCACACAACAAACAATATAAAACACAAGATCATGAAATGTGTGAGTGTGTGCAACTAAATCTCTTCACATAAAGAGTCAAGATCAAGTGATTACCTTCCATTGAAGCTCTAGTAATCCACAATGAGGTCTTTGAGCAATAGAGAAGAAAATCTTCAATCCTAAGCTACCCTTACAAGATTGAACCCCATTGCGGTTTTGTCAACGAAATAAGCCAATCAACAAAGAGGCACTTACAGTAAAGTTTTAAGTACAATTACTCTTGTCAGGTCGTGCCAGTCTCAAACCCCTTACGCGATTGATGGAAATGGTTGTTCACTTAATTAATAATTATATATGTATATAAAAAACAAAACAAAACAAAGAAAGTCCATAATTGAACAATAATGGTGAAAAACACATCTTATCTTAGCTCAATGATGTAAATTTCTTTTTCCATATTTATGGTGGGAGTTTAGTCTCACCACAAACATTTATTAGTATATGCATAAATATTTCTCTTTAGTGTTTTGTGTAAGTAGATATTCGAACCGCTTGACCTGTTTGATTACAAGTTAGATATCTGGGTCGCGCACGTAGGGATTGATATATGGAGATCTGTAAGACCCGACTTGACTGACCTTTTTTTTTCTTTCCTTGAAATAATATATAAATTCGGGGTTTTTTTTTTTGGGAGGGGAGTACTGGAACCCACGACCTCATGGTGTAGATGTTAGGGGTTTACCATCAAACCAACCTCATCTAGTCGACATGATTGTTCAGTGTTTGATTTTTTTAAAGAAGAAAAACGATAATAGTGAAAATAGTGGGACAGTTTCGTAAATATCCATACTACCGCACTCGTGGGGGCATAAGCGTTTATTGGTTGGCATCAGATAGAGGATTGGATCCAATTCGTTTGTTTCTATTTACTATGATCAATGGATTCCGCGGTCATTTTCTTTTAAGGTTCAATCTCCTCCGATCATTAGGGAAAATGCTCTTGTTAGCTCGTTATTTTCTACCTCTGGGAGTTGGGAATAGGGTGTTGATTTGTGACTCTTTCTCCATTGAGGAAGTGGAGGCTATCTTAAGTTTGCCTCATGGGGTCTCTCATTCGGCTGATTCCCTGCTTTGGCACTATGAAGAGAACGGTTGTTACTATGTTAAAAGTGGATATAAGCTGGGTAGTCAACTTATCTCTCGTGATGTTCCTTCTGGTTCCTCTCCTGTTGAGTGGTGGAAGTCTCTGTGGAAAATTTGTGTTCCCTTAAAGGTTAAAGTGGTTTTGTGGAAAGCTTGCCATAATTGGATCCTTACGATGTGCAAGTTGGCTAGCAGGGGTATGCAGGTTGAGGTGTTATGTCCTATCTGCAAGAAGGAGCCAGAATCAACTAGGCATGCTCTTTGGGGTTGTAGTGATGTGAAAATTTTACGTAACTCCTACTTTTACCTTAAGGATCTAGATTGGACAGGGGATATGCAATTTCAGGATTTCTTTCCATCTTTATTTCGCATCTTGTAGAAGAAGGAGCTGGAAATTGGGTGTGTTGTGTTATGGAGAGTTTGGTTCTAGCGGAACCATTTCGTTCATTCTTCTTCTTTTTTCAGGCTAGATGATGTTGTTGATTGGGCTACTAATTTTCTTGAGGACTTCAAGCGGGCTAAGTTGATTGGTAATTTCCCCAGTCTCTCTGTTCACTCTCTTTCTATTGATAAATGGAGAGTGCCTGAGGTAGGGTGTTTCAAGATTAACACTGATGTTGCATTAAGGGTGGCTAATGGGCTAGTGGGTACTGGGTTTGTTATCTGTGATCATGGCGGGTAGTTTGTTGCCTCATCTATGCAAAAGCTCATTGTAGGTTTCTCTCCCTCAGTGGCTGAAGCTGTGGCTATCTTAAAAGACCTTCGCTTCGCTATTGATTTTGGTTTCCTTCCGGCAACGCTTGAAAGTGATGCTAAAGGGGTGGTGAATCTGATCCATTCCGAGCCTTGTCCCTCTGCTGATATTGGCCTCATTATTAAGGACATTGTGGCTATATCCCATCAATTTGATATTCCTATCTCCTTTGTTCCTAGAAATGCTAATAAGGCTACCCATGCCTTAGCTAAGTTGGCTTTGTCGTCTCTTTGACGATTGTTTTTGGCTAGAGTCTGTCCTCCTTGCGTGATATCCATCCTGTTGGATGATTGTATTCCTTAGTTTTGTTGGTTTACGAATTGTTCCTTTTCAAAAATAAAAAATAAAAAAAAAATAAAAAAGTTTCAACAACTAATCTAAAAAAAAAAAAAAAAGCTGCCCCAAAACAGATAAAAACTGAAACTAGGAATATAAGAGAAACATTTATTTTCACCATATTTTCTCTTATTCTATATATTCTCCATATTTTCACTTTAACCCCTGATTCTCCAAAATTATGTCAATGCCCCTGAACTCCATAAATACCTGAAAAACTTATTTTATCATATTAAATACCCAGTTTTACCCAAGAAGCAAGCACGAGAAGTAGGAATTGGGGACCTAAAAATAGGAACAAAAATAGTACAATCAAAAGGCATTAGAGCTTCTCGGATAAAAGGAAACAACAAGCCCACCCAACTCACTCATAAAACCTCTAATGTCACAATTTTCTCTCTCTTCTAATTTTTTCAATAACTTTCTCTCTAACTTGCAACTTACCCTCTCTAATTTCCAACTTTTTCTATCTCTCAATTTTCTCAATAACTCTTTCTCTCTTCTAAATTTCTCAATAATTTTCTCTCTATCTCAAGATTTATTTTCTTTTCCTCCATTTTGTGTGAGTTTTCAATTTTACATGATAAACTCTTTCAATTGTAAAACACGAAAATATGATAAAAAAAACAATCAAAGTATTGAGAATGAATATATTTTTTTTTCTTCAAATATTAAAATAATTCATGGTTTTTGAGAACGGGGAGCTATTTGAACCCACGACCTCGTGGCGTAGGCATGAAGGTATAGTCCTATAGCATCAGACCAATCTCATATCGACTATTTTTTAAAATCCAACTAAGTTGCGTCCATCTTGGCAGTGATACATTCATAACAACATAAAACATCTAAAGGGAATTAGAAGTCAATACAATTTCATGCAAGGACAAATCCTGTAATTTCCACCACCACCAATACCACATCCAACCACAAGCCCAACTCTAGCCACCATTTCCACAACCCGTTAACACACAAACAAGTGGCACCCCAACCTCCACTTTCGTCGCCACCAGCACCACCAACACCGACTATCCATTTGAAATTACAATATTGCCCTCCCATTATTTAAAAAACAAAAACAAAAACAAAAAACAAAAAACAAAAAACAAAAAACAAAAACAAAAAACAAAAACAAAAAACAAAAAACAAAATGCAAAGCCCATTATTTAAAGTTAATGGTGGGGTGTGTACGTGTTGGGCCCATACGACGATGACATCAATTTCTCTGCACTCAGTGTCGACGTCTCTATTCATTACCAGTTGTCAAGGCTGATTCTGATGGTTGTATTCGTGGAGCTTCAGGTTAGTCTCTTTGTTATACATTTGTATTTTGGAACAACGATGTTTTAGTCTGAATTTGATGGAATATTTTTTGATTTAGTGTCTACTTTAGCTATATATTCTTCGTGAAAGAACCCTTCCGGTGAATGGAATGTGGGTTATAAAATGGTATATGAGTTCTTTACAGACACGTTGACTTCATCTTTAGCTTTAAAGTTGTTGTAAGCATGATACTCATGTAGTCCGGCGATATTGAAAATTGTTGTTGAATTCCTCATGGGAAAGAATTAACTTCGCTTCCCTTTTACTGCTAGATTTGTATTTTCTCCTTTATTGCCTTTATGTAGCCTTGATTATGCATACATTAAATTTTTTTAGGGCTATGATGACAAAGGGCCTATCGTAGATGCTGTGGTAATGGTATGATGGAGAAGTATGAAGGGTTGCACTAGACACACAGAGTCTCGAGGATGAGCCAGATCATGGGAAACTTGCTGACTTTTCACCTCTTACTAACTATAGGTGTTAACCGCCAAAATTGGTGAAGGACCAAGGAAGAATTTTCCATCTCAACACAAGGATAATATAGGAGTACAGACACCATCCGGCTACCCCAACAAAGGCGGACTCCGACTGGTCCGAATACACACCCCCTCCAACGGGGTCTAGTTTGGCTTCTCCCCAACTTCTTAAGGACCCCACCAGCATCTTAACTCAAAAATATGACCGTGAGCTAGATTACTCACTAGAACTCACAGCGGGATCCAACCCAGCTATGACCGGGCTTCCTATGAACCCCGTAGCACCCCGACGTGGAGTTCCACTGAGCATCCCGCAATAAGAACCACGCAACACCCTAACGCGGAGTTCCACTGAGCATCCCGCTATAAGAACCCCGCAGCACCCCGACGCGGAGTTCCATTGAGCATCCCGCTATAAAGCCAGCTAGACATCCCCCTACATCATCAGCGGGATGCTTACTAGCTTGCACTTTCTGACATAGTCAGCCCGCCAAGCAAAAGGACACCAGGAAGCAAGATTCATGCGCCAAAAACTAAAAACTCCATAAGAGATTCATCAAAACGCTGTCATACAGAGAAGAAATACTCTTTCCCACTCGAGAGTCATATTTTGAGTAGGTCAACACAGTAAGAATCCTACTGGGAAGGTAACGATCTGGTCATGAGATTGACTCCTCCTAGGAAGGAAAGACTAGATTTTAGACACACAACTCCGAGATTATCTCCAAAAAAGAAGAGGATCCTGCATTTGGCCAAACCTTAGACCGAAATTATAGGAGTGCATGGCAAGCAACAAGACCTATATATACAACTACCTATTTATCGGAAAGAGGACGGAAAATCTGGACAAAAAACCCTACTGTCAAATTCTACTTATCGACAAGCACAGATTCACCATCATCACCATCTCCATTACTTACCAAATCACCATACATTGCTGTAACCCCTAAATACATAGTCATATATCTGTAATGCAAAGGGACGATCAATGAAAGCTTGTTTTTTGTTTGATTTCTAATATTCCATATCGTACTTGAATTGATAGGGACATAGTCGGTATCAAACTACGTGATACCCCTCCGAGCAGGATCAATCTCGATCTTTGTCCTTTTAAAGTTGTTATTTGGAATTTTATCCCATTAACGATTTTCGGATAACACTTTTGGCACCATATGTGGGAACCGTCCCAACCATTGTTCAAAACAGCCTATTTTCACCCAAACTTATTTTAGAATGAGACTCCGATCCTCCCAGAGTTATCTCGAGCCATCAGGACTCCAGTCCCTTACTTCCACTGAAAGAGCCCAGAGGCGGGGTAAGGGCACCAGGAATGAGAATCCTCCACTAATGCCCCACCGGTTGCAGGCCCTATCCCTCAAGACCCCGCTAGGCAGGAAGTCAACCGAGATGTCTTAGAACAGCACGCTGCAACCTACGTAGAAGCTATCCGACTCCGGATGATAGCCCAGGGGATCCCCTTTGAAGCAGCTGGGATCCCAAGAGATGCTGGCCCAAGTGTCCGGGTAGCGGTTTTCCACCGATTGGGTCCACCTCTCCCAGCCAGACAGACGGAACTCAGACCCAGGCTAGTGAAGTCCGCAATTGAGGTTCCTCCTAGGAGGATTCAGTCTCCACCAAAGCCAAGGGCAAAGGAGAGGGATCTGCATCCCGATTCGGAAGGAAGTGCCAAATCCCGAAGGAGCTCCAAAGAAAAGCGTCAGAGAGCTAAACGAAATGAGGTAGTCATTGATTCAGAGTCTTCGGATGAAGAGGTTTCAGTAGCCCTATCCGGAACCAAAAAGTCTCAATGCCTGGAGGATCAGATGACAAGGATGGCGAAAGAGTTGGAGCAGTTAAAGAAGGGAAAACATCAAGGAATCCAGACCCCTTGGGCGAGATGAATGCACCATTCCCCAAAAGAGTCAGAGAGGCAGGGTTGCCCCCCAAGTTCAGGATGCCTTAAGAGAAGTATTCTAGGACCGAAGACCCGGTTAGCCACCTAGAAAGCTTTGTCCACCAAATGGAGGTTTAAAGTGCGACCAGGCTGGCCATGTGCAGAATGTTTCCTTCAACCTTAACTGACTGTGCCAAGACATGGTTCAGAAAGTTACCACCAGGTAGTGTCGATTCTTTTTCTAAACTAACCAAAGCTTTCTATGCACAGTTTCAGGGAATCAAACCCCGTCCCAAGGATCCTATCCTGCTACAGTACATAGTTCAGGAGCGGGGTGAAACTTTGAGATCTTATGTGGAGAAATTCCACAAAGAGGTCGTCCAGATGGGATTTTCAGCCCTTTGAAGTAGCAAAACAAAGCTCAATAGTCCCATCTAATAACCCTAGGAGTTCCAGCGTATTTCATCGCTATATCTCTAAAGCCTCCAATGGCCCAAACTCAATCTTGGGAGGTTTCAGCCGAATGGATTATGGTAGGTTTCTGCGCTGCTACAACGCAGCAGACCCTGATGATGAATGGTTGATAGCGCAAGATGGAAGTGAGTGGAAGCTGCCCAAGTGGTTAAAGCATTGTAAGATATCTCACTATCTTCCTCCCTACCAGGTCAACTTCATTAAACAACTGGAGTTGAGAAGAGCTTTTGGCCATGGATTTCGTCATTCAATCTCAAGTGCTTTTAAGCCTTGTGCTAAGAGAAATTAATTTACTAGAGTCTAGACTTTGATTGCTTCTTCTTTTACTTGCAGTTTTATAGACATATTGGATCCTGTTAAATTTGCAGCCAAGTATATCTTTTGTTTTTATTTTTATTTTTCCATTATCAAAGTTGAATTATATTTTTAAATAAAGTCGTTATCTATTTGGGACCTATTATTTTTTATCCTATCCACATTTATTTATTTATTTTAAAATTATTATAAATGTGAAAGTTTTGATGTTGAGAAGGATATATGACTGGAACTACAAATATCATTGATGTGGGTATGGGAGAATGACTGATAAAACACCACACTAGTGGCCTTACAACATTGACATGTGCCATGATTTCTTAATTCTTAGCTTTTGCTTTTGGTATCGATCGTGATGGTGTTGCTGTTGGTTTTTTCGTGTTTCATCAATATTCCAAGCGGAAATCTCAATCCGATGGTTGGTTGCTCTGTGTTCTTTTGTCGGCTGTTTGTTCCAGTTCAAAATCAAAATAAACAAAATATATCTTTCAACAAAAAAGTGCAGAAAAAAATGATGGTAGAGTAGTTTTCTGCTCAAAAGTTAATATTTTGTTTTCTGCTTTCATTCATATGATTTCAGAAGATTTAACCAGATTATATACCGGTTTTGTACAAGGCATTACTGATCGGTCTATTTTCTATACATGTTTTAGGTCCCCATTTCCTATTATTTATGCTTTGTTCTCGAGTAAATTAGGCATTTTATGTGTTTGTTGAGCATGCGTAGGTCATAATCTATTCAAGAGGTGTCGGGTGTTATTTTGGAGAAAAGGAGCAAAAAGATGAATTTTGGGCCAGTGCAGAACAGCTAGATTGTGGGACCTATTATCTCTAAGCTCCAATTGAATTATGTGTCCTACTACCTATGGATTGAAAGCCTCAGAAGTCTAGTTTCTGGTGCACTTTTCGGATTGCAATTCTAATATTCCTAAAAGAAGTTATGCCCGTTTTAGTACCCGATGGTCAGCTCAGTCATAATTCCGCGAATACTTATGGGATTTATTTTGCAAGTTGTTGAAACAAGAAATATTACCTTCTTGGACATGTGTGGGAGTCTTTGGAAGCAAGTAGACATCTAATCCTTATATTTCTTCAATAATGTTAGGAAATTATAGCAAGTATAAATCCTATTTAACAAATATTTATATCTCTAAACAGGTTCAGTAAGATTTACTTACAACAGAGATACAATTAAAAATTATCTAGTAACCTAACTCGGTTCTTTATATTACCAGATATGCAATGAGTTAACAACAGATTGAATCTAAGCCTATAAACATTCAGATTTAGGTAAATATATTCAGATCTAAGTTACTCATGCATCATCTAAAGAACTACAGAAAATAGATCATCTATACATGCAAGATCTAAGAAGATAAAGTAGTATAAAATAGGCAGTAAAGTAAAAAACACAAGATATATAGTGGTTCGGCCAAGAATAGGCCTACATCCACTTTGAGCCACTCAGAAGAGACTCTATCACTATGTGGTGTCTTTATAGCTTTGAACTACACAGATCTATTCAAGATCTACCCTCAAAAGAAGCCCAGAAGCCCAGATAAACAAACGCTCAACCTATTCAAACCCTAACCTCTCAAACTCACTTCTGATAATAACCCAGAACACACAAGAGTTATATCAGAAGAATCACAACACACAGAACTCTATTTTTCTCTTCTAACTCTCTTGTAAATTCAAAGCAGAGAACCCAGATATTCAAGATAAATACTAAGAACATGAAGAACACTTGAGAGAAAAAACAGAATTTGTAAAAGAGAAGAAAACCCTAAAATCAGAATTGTTTCTCTCTCTCTTCATCTCTTCGTTTATATAGTCCTTAAGAGATAAGGTATACATCAGCCAAGCGGAACCAATCATAGCATGACAACTCAGCCAGCAATCCTGACTCGGCATTTTAAGTGATCATATGAGGTAAGTGAAACACTACGTTTTGGCTTTGGGCCTGATAGGGAGCACATTGCATTTGGGCCTCTTCTGGCTTCAACTACTCTTATCATTGGGCTTCAAACTGATGGGCTAACTAAAACTTTGCAAATAAATAATCAATTTGGATGGATTATGAAAGAAATATAATCTCAAAAAGGTAGAGTTCTTATGGGGAATTGATTTCCTTGTTGTTTAAGGACATGGTTTAGCATCTACACCTATTTAAACCCCCTTTGAACCTTAATTTAAGGGTGAACCCGTAGCCCAGCCGGGACATCGTCCCTCATCACACCACCACCATTGTTGCACTTGAAAGCTTAAAGAAGACACTCATGGGTTTTATCAACTCTTTCTTCTCTTTTTTAATCTTTTCATGTGTAACTAACTCCATACTAGGGAATCAATGTGAACCTCTATGAATGCTCTTTGTTAGAATTGATTATATTTCCATTAATTCAAGTTTTGATTTATTCAATTCATTCTAGATCTTAATTCTTTATTTGTGTTAATGCATGATTATACACTGGCATGAATTTAGAGTTTTGATAATTGAACAATTAAGTTTTGAGTGTTGATTTACATGCAATCTTAATTAATATTCAATTGAATAGGTAAAACTGATCTTGGCATTGATTTATGCAAGTAGGTTTTGGTTCAGTAGTTCTTACACTTAATGGGTTCTCGGTTGTAGTTTACGCCATTGATTTATGGGTAAATTATAATTGAGAACACTTGATTCATCCCATGATCATACATTAACAATCTTACTTAATTAAGATAAGAACGATCCCTTAACTTGATAAATATCTTTTATCAAAGTCGATTCGAAACATTGAGTAAACATAGTTGAGGAGCATTTATGACCTAGTTCTCTCACCTTTTGATCACATCCATAATTTCTTGTTATTCGCTTTTAATTAATTTAGTCTCTTAGTTTAACTCAATTCACAACAATCTCAAATCTCTCGGTTACTTGTAGTTTCATTAAAATTAGAATTAGTTATAATTAATAAATCACTTTTCCTCGTGGGAACGATCTCTACTTTTCCCTGTACTTATCTCACGATTTGTGCACTTGCGAGTTAGTATTTTATAACACGATTTTACACATCAAGTTTTTGGCGCCACTACTGGGGATTAGTTGAATTTATTGATTATTTCTAGTTAATAGTTTTAGTTTTTTTTTTTTTTTCTAGGTACAATGGACTTTTACGAGTTTTCTTTGAAAGAGTTTGCGGATTTCTCCCAAGAGGTGAAAGAGTTGAAAGGCGAGTTTGCCCAACGCATGCAATTGATGAGGGTCAAAATCGAACAATGGGATAAAGCTTTGGAGATCATGAAGAATAAAGAGCTCGAGAGTATTGAAAGGTTGGCCAAGGCCAAGAAAGAGATCAGGATGTTAACTGAAGGAGTGACCCCGTTCTTCAAGGATGGTAAGCTTAACGAGAGTCGAGAAGAGTCCACTGCCCTTGTTACAAAGGTTGAATTCAAACTAAAAAGGAAGAGAAGGAACAAAAAGAAGGTGCAAGATTCATCTCCAGAAAATATACATCAGCAAGATAAACTTCCAAGTTTCATTCCCGTTTGCCATTACTGCAATGTGAAGGGTCACATTTGCCCTTAGTGTTTCGAATATATAAAACAATGCAAATGGAGGAATGGGAGCTACAATCATGGGAGTAACCGGGTAAAGCAAGTATGGTGGAACTATTCGGTTGAAGAAGAGCGGCGATGATTACATAGTCATTAAGTCGCCACCGGTAGAGGAAAGAAAGAGTCTACCAAGTTGGAAGAGCCATAGAGCTAGCTTGCATCTCTCTTAGACGTCAAATAAATCGATTGGTGGGAGGCAACCCATCTAGGTACTTTCTTTTTAATTTTTGTTCTAGTTTTTAGTTTTCAGTTTTTAGTTTTCTTTCTTTTGTTTTGTGTTTCGAGTTCTTGTCTTCCATGCTTTTCCTTTATTCGTTGTTCATGCTTATAATGTCATGCAAACATTGAGGATAATGTTTAGATTATGTTTGGGGGGTGTGAATTCGTGTTTGTTTGATTTTTCGATTCTTTGACAAATCTGCGAAAAAGTGACCCCCTGTTTTGAAATTTTTTAAGGAAAATGTTTTGTTAAAACTGTATTGATTGGTGAGGAAGTAAAATTTTCCTTCCATGTTGTCTTCTTCATTTTTTTGATACAACAATATAAAGAGTGTAAAAAATTCAGGGCAGTGGTTTAAAAGTTATGAATGTTTCTTCGACCAAATATCATGGGCAATGCCTTGTGTTGCGAAATGGTGCGTGCACTATTTTCGTCGTCTGTTTTCTCACCTTTCCAATGGGAATTTTGAAATATTTTCTAAATGAAACGTGTGCGTTTTCATGTCTATTATCTTATATTACAATTTCGTTAACGTTTGTTGAGTCATTTAAGAGATATGTGAAAATGCCTATAAGGTTATACTAAACAACCTAGGAGGAGGAGGGGGGGGGGGGGGGTGGTAATAGGTTGACACACTAGTTTTAAAAACTCTTTCGTGACTAGTGTCAAAACCTTTGTGAGCATATAATAAACCTTGAACAAGATTGTTATGAGAAAAACAATTTGCACAAGTATGCTCAATTCACCACACTTAGTCTACAAAACATATACCAAGAACCAATGTATCTCATATACAAGTATATTCAATAAAGAGCACATTCTACAAGTTGTATTATGAATATTACAATGAAAGATCACTAAGTAAAATATTACAACTTGATATAGAATATTGTAAGATACAAAGTTCAAACACTTACAAGATACAAGAAACAAATGTAGATTCAACAAACAATGTGTGCATCTCTTTCTTTATCAATAACATGTTTACAAGGATGTGAGAAATTTAAGATCATAAACAAGTTATATAGAACAAACATACAAATATAAAGAGATAGAGATAGAGACATTTGACACATTGATTTTTACATGGTAAACCTCCGAAAAGGAAACATCCACGGGTTGAAATACAACCATTGGGTACTATATATATTGGAAAGTAAATTAGAAGTTCTACAAAGTGACCAATCCTAGATCACCAACCCATGTGGAATCTATGTCTACCAAAATCCTATTGGAAGATACAAAATCCCTCAATGATGTGAAACCACCATATATTGGAAATCATACCTAGCCAACATCGTTGGTAGATTAGAAATTCCTCAAGAGTGCATACATATCCCATGTACCCCGCTCTATCGGACTCTATGTCTAGCCAAACACCCGGGCCTACCAATATATAAGTTAACTCTCTATCCAAGGCACACTTGCCTTTAGAGAGCCTCCCTTGCATGACTATCCAAGTCCTCCCGACTCTAGCAATGACTCCTTGCCTGTCTATCCAAATCCTCAAGACTCTAGACAAGACTATCCGAGTCATCCCAACTCTAACCAAGATTTCATGTCTTTTACAAGGACTTCCTAGTGTGATCATGTGAATGCAAATGATGCAAACAATCAAAACATCATAAAACATGTGATCAATACATCCTATGGAAACTAGAAATAATCAATGAGCACACAATGTATATTTTTCTAGTTTATGATCCAGAACATGACACCACACAAAATGATGCATGAGCATATGAAATGTATGGATAAGGTACAGTCCATGAAGATCTAGACATAGGCAACAAAGCACACAAAATAAGGTTGTCTAGACCTTAAACATGAACAATAATCTAGAGCATGCAAAACACCTAAAACATGCCAAATCCTTGATTCTATTCATGTTACTAAAGCTTGAAAACAAAGCATGATCATTAAGCACATATTCAAGACTTTAGAGCACAAACAACAAAGATGCCAGAATGACAATATATGATCAATGAATATTCTAGCAAGTACTTAGAGCAAATATATTCACAATAATCAATTAAATCCTAATTAGCTCTAAATACAAAATCATATGTGCTAATCCTAGAATTATTCAAATTAAAGGATCAAAGCACATTTCAAGGATTATTAATCATAAAATGATTCAATCAAGTCACAAATAATCCTAGATATCAAACTAATCACAATACAACTCTCATTCATGTGAAAAACCTAGAATCAAAAAAACTAGTTCACATATGTCTCTAATTAGACTTTTGATTAGGTTTGATTATGAAGCTATCTTTCTCAATAGCATTCACCATACATACACATACATATAGAAGAAGAAATCACAAAGATAAAGTCAATACCTCTCCATCACAAGCTATCATGATTTTCTGGGTAGAACACCTTGAAAACTCAATCAAATGACTGCAAGATTACTTGGAAAAGGTAGAGGACTCAATTACAAACAATCTCCAACTTGAATCACTCAAATCCAACTTTGTATGAGAAAGTTATGGTGTTTGGAAGTTGAGAAAAATTGGAGAGAAAATCTGACGAGATTTCTAACTTTTTCTTCTTGAAAACAAATGGAGGGAAGAGGAGATATTTAAAAAGGAGGAGAGAGAAGGGAATTTTTGACCAATCAGAACAGGACACATTAGCCCTGGGCCGTGTGGGGCGCATGGGCCACACGGGACCAGAGGGCTGGTTTGGCCGTGTGGCACACGACCTCCACACGGGGTGGCCTAGCCAAGGCCAACGGCCATAGTTGCTTCTCTCCGCACCTAGCACGTTCTTCGACCGTATTCGGGCCTTCGAACTCTGATTTCGAATCCATTTTCAGATTATGAATTGTGACTCCCTCATGCACAACAAAGACTGTGAAACTTTGACAAAAGGTTGAGAATTCTTCTCGAAAAATGACGACGAACACAACTCAACGAATGAGAATGAAAAGTAGCGTAGCTACATCGTTTGGACTCGAAACTAAATGAATGAGTAACCAAAATGACCGGGACTCATTAAGGAATCAATTGGGATCATGAAAAAGTCCAAAACATAAGAAACACAAACAATCAAACACCAATTCATATATGAATGCCATTTCCTAGACATAGTCTTAGAATATGTAACTCTACAATGTATGAGCATTTGAGTTCAATGCATGAGCATACAAAAATATGTGAATGTGTTATATAAATGGTACACAATGATGTAGGGACACTTATGAATGATTTGTGTGTGTATGCCTATGTCTTGTAAGAGGAATGAGGTCAATTATACCTTTGATGAGCAATGAAGCTAATTCCACTTATCAAGCCACCATATTGTATGCATTGTAGTGAAGTCTTTCTTTGAAGCTTTGAATCATCATCAATACAACCACTAAACAATACAAGACGAACAATGTTTTGATATGGAATATATGCCAACACAAACTAAAAACCTAACAATATGCTTTAAATAACAAACGTAAGTCGATTTCAAAAGTCACCAGTTTTTGAATTTTCGTCCTCCATGTTGAGATGCTTCTTTTGTGTGCTTTTAGAGCCATAATATATGCTTTATTCACTAAGTTTAAACTAACTTCTTGCCACTTAGAGTAGTGCATTGCATTTTTCAAAATTTATGACATGCTCTTGATGTGATAATAGATAGGAAGCTTCATTGGATTGCCATTATTAATAGCACTGGAGACTATCCTTGTGAGTTCACTAAGCCAAAAAGCGTACATAAATGACATGATATGAGGGATGATTTGTTTCCACTCTTTAAACACTCAATAGAACCTTAGCATTAGATTCGATCTCTATAGGTTGTAAAAGAACAACTCTTATAAAAAAAGATATCACATATGGACTTTGCTCTTGATTTGATTGAACCATTAGAAGTGATATAGACAATGTGTGCTTGAACTCACTTAAAAGGCCTTAAATATTTCCTACCCTTATGTGTGTGCTCCATAGCCCTATTTGAAGCCAAACACTCTAAGCCTTTTTCTTTCATCACCCACATTAACTTAACCCCAATAAATCATAATTTAGCCATACCTTATAGCTTGGGATCATATAGAGGAAGTGATGAATTAAAATGATTGAAGGGAGTTCGAAATGGGTGACTCGTGATGTGCATGTACCAATGACAAAACAAGAAGACAAACACCAAAATGGTGTTAAGAAGAAATGTATTGAAAAGTTGTTGTACTAATAAAAAATAAAAAGATAAATGAATGAGATGATGAATCAAATAAAAGAGAAAATGAATAGAGATTTACAATGAAGTGATGAGAAATCAAAGTCAACTCAAGAAGGAGGATGAACAAAAATTGTTAAGAAGCCTAGATGTAAGTGGAATGAAGAATTCGAAGAAATTCGGCCGAGTATGAAGATTACCGAAGATTTTCTTGATATGATCCTAGGTTTGTTTGCTATCCTTTTCTCGTTCTTTCTTAACCTTCACCCAATGGCCCTTTTACAACCAAAGAAAATGCCTAATTGATCTTTTGGGGATGCTAGCGTGAGAGTAAGGTAAACAAGTGCTCTATCTTGTTCTTAATGTTTGATTCTTTTCATAAGATCTTTTGCATACAAATCAAACGTTCTTTCAATGATATACTGGTTTTACATATGATTCCAGAAGAATCGGCCAGATTATATACTAGTTTTGTACAAGGTATTACAACTATACACATGTCTATATTTCATCCATATAAACCAACCCAAGTTAAACTTAACGTAACTCTAGTTAATTAACCTAATACAATAATTTATATATTTTTGTTAACTAAGTAACAACACAATATATTAACTTCAACACTCCCTCTTAATATGTTGTGCTTGAACTCCCAAAGCTTCACTAAGTTGCTGGGATTTCTCTCTTGGAAGTGCCTTGGTTAGTATGTCTGCAATTTGATCTTCAGACCTACAAAATTCAAGTTGAATTTCTCTATTTTCTGTAGCCTCTCTGATGAAGTGATGCTTGAGTGCAATGTGCTTGCTTCTATTGTGATGTAATGTATTTTTGACCATGGCAATGGCTAATTTGTTATCACGGAATATTGTTGTGCCTCCCTTTTGCTTCTCTCCAACATCTTCTAGAATTCTTCTCAACCAAATGGCATGAGATGTTGTTAAAAAAACAGAAACATATTCAGCTTCAACTATGGATTGAGCAACGGTTGGTTGCTTCTTTGAGCACCAAGAAAACACACCTGAACCAAGTGAAAAAACAAAGCCAGAGGTGCTCTTCATGTCATCAATGTGGCCTCCCTAATAACTATCACAATAATAACCCACCAATTTTGCTTCTTCTTTCTTGTTAAATCTTATACCATAATTCATGGTGCCTTGGAGGTATCTCAACACCCTTTTTGCTACACCTAAACAAAATGACTGGGGTTATGCATAAATCTTGACAACATGCTTGTTGCATACATGATGTTAGGTCTTGTAGCTGTGAGATAAAGCATTCCCACCAAACTTCTGTAGAGTATTGCATTAACCTTGGTAGAGTATTACAGTAACCTTCTTTCCACCATCTTCTTTCTTTAACTTATCATTCACAATAAGAGGACTGTACATAGAATTGCACCCAAACATACGTTGATTCTTCAAAATATTTTCAGCATACTTTCTTTGAGAAATGAAAACACCATCAGTATCTTAACAGATTTCAATCTCAAGAAAGTAGCGTAGCTACCCCATATTGCTCATTTCATACCTCTTCATCATTTTGGATTTAAACTCCTTTATCATACTCTCATTGTTGCATGTGAACAATAAATCATCAAGATATATGGCTGCAATGAGAATATCACTTGCTTCATTCTTCTTAACATATAAAGTAGGCTCACTCAAACTTCTTTTTGAATCTTTTTTCATTGAAATACCCATCAATCTAATTATACCAAGCTCTAAGAGCTTGTTTGAGCCCATACAAGGCCTTTTTGAGCTTGTAAACTTTGTCTTCTTCTCCTTTGATTACAAAGCCTTGAGGTTGATCCACATACACCTCTTCATTAAATCACCATTCAAGAATGCTGATTTTACATCTGGTTGGTAAAGTAACCAACCTTTTTTAGCAGCCAAGACAATAAAAACTCTCACTATATCAAGTCGAGAAACTGGTTTGAAAGTCTCATTGAAATCAACACCAGCTTATTATTGGTAGCCTTTGGCAACCAACATGGCTTTATGTCTTTGCACATACCCATCTGAGTTGTATTTCACTTTGTAAATCCATCTCACACAAATATCTTACATGCCTCTTGGCCTCTCAACCAGCTGCCAAGTGCTATTCTTCTCTATTCCTTCAATCTCCACTTCCATCGCATTTTTCTGAGTATCTTCTTTGATAGCTTCTTCAAAACTTTTCGGTTCAACAGAATAAAAATTACATCCTTAAATTTTAGCCAAGCTCTTCATTTTATGGAGTCGAACTTGGTGATGAAGAAGAACTATAACCAAATGAATCTCTTGGAGATGATGGTGTGCTAGAATGAGGTGATTGCAATACACCTTCATCATTTGCATTGCCTTAAACTGGATTTTCTTGCATTTCATCAATCATGACAACCCTCTTTTGAATTGTATAAACATTGCTCCCAATCAAAATAAGCTTACACATCGAATATGACATATTTACTAACCATTATTTTCTTGTTTTTCAAATTGTATAACCTATAGCCCTTTGATTGTAAACTATAGCCAACAAAAATGTATCTCTCACTTGTTTCATCAAGTTTTTGCCTTTTCTCTTTTGGAACTTGAGAATAGGAAACATAACAAAAATCTTCAAATGTCTAATAGATGGTTTCCTTCTACTCTAAACTTCTAAGGGAGTTTGATCATATAAAACTTTGGTTGGTGCTTTATTAATCAAATATACTGTCATATATACAACTTCAGCCCAAAAGATTTTAGGATGCTCTTTTTCATGGAGCATAGATTTTCCCATCTCCATCACAATTTGATTATTCCTTTTGGATACTCTATTTTGCTACGGAGTATATCCAACTGTGAGCTACCTTTCGATGCCTTCTTCACATAATTTCTCAAACTTATGAGAATTATATTCCATACCCCTATCACTTCTTAAGGTTTTTATCACATGACCACTTTGTTTTTGAACATAACTTTTGAATTTTTTTTTTTGAAAATAGAAAATACTTCAAACTTTTGTATCATAAAGAACACCCATGCCATCCTTAAAGAATCATCAATAAAAAGGATGAAATACTTGTTGTTGTCATGAGGAGTAGACATAGGTCCACAAACATCTATATGAACCAGTTCCAAAACTTGTTTTGCTCTCCATGCAACTCCTTTTGGCAAAGATTGCATGTGATGCTTGCCAAGTGCACACCCTTCGCATACATTCTGTTGTTCTTCAATTTTTAGGAGCCCTTGCACCATGTGCTTTTGATATAGCAACTTGAGACATTGAAAGTTCAAGTGCCAAAATCGCTTATGCCACAACCAAGACTCATCAACAACTTCAACTCTTCGATTCTTCATTTCAATTTTGGCTACAACCACCCTTTGCTTTTCTTTGTCGAAAAGGGTGCAACAATTGCCTTCAAATTGCAGAGAGTATCCATTTTCAAGAAATTGTCTAACACTCAACAAGTTTTGTTTTAAATCTGGAACTAGTAGCACATTTCAAATGTACTTAACACCTTTCTTAGTTTGAACACCAATTATTCCCTTGCCTTTGTTGGGGTTTTTGCCCTAAAGCTTGTAGTTTGTAAATGTGAATTGAACAAGAAATTAAAGAAGTAGTTTCTTCATTCAAATTGTCTCATACATTTATATATAACATGTGTACTTAACATCCAAGATTGCCAGATGTATTTTCAAACTGAGTATATGAATGTCATATACAAATGGATTCAATTTGAAACGAGTAATTTAAAGAGTTCATAGATAGCAAATAAAGCTGGGTACTTTATTTATGGTTAATCTATAGCTGCGGTCCATTCTGTAATGTACGGTGATCTTATCCTAGATCATTCATATGGAGATATGAGAATGGAGGCAATTTGTATGATGTGATCATATCGGACTGGGCCATGATCTATATGAATCTCTCACCAAGATCCGTTACATGATGAGATTCATATATATCAACAAATGATGGCTATATGTGGGTGATCTCAATCCTGAGTGTCTTATCGACTCCTTCAGGTTAGATCCTGGTCTTTGATATACCATGGGTGAGGTCGGAGTTGCATCCTGATCAATATGCTCCGTATGTTGGGATCGCGGTTTGGCTTGTGGCTGGGAAGATCTGCACACAATAGTGGAATCCACTCCTTCTTGTGAGAAGTATATAGTAGTTCCCTTAAGGGTTGATTCGGGGCTTGAACAATATGAGCGCTCTCCTAATTCCGTAAGGAATGTAGGATTTATTGTTCATTAGAGAATCAATGGTACTTAATGGAAAGATATAATTATAAGGGTATAACGGACATTATGACCCAGCTCTAATTATGAACTACCTGTGGAGGATCATACCATATATAATAGCTATATCAATGGACACCAAGAGTTATTGGTTTGTGTAAAAACGTCTACAGTTGAGAGAATGCAACTTCGGGTTTTTAGTGGAATAACACTGAAGTTAATAATCATGAAATATTAATTAAATAGTTTAATTAATTATTTCTAAGGATTATTGGAGCTCAAAATACTATGGGTCCATTAGGTCCCCTTACTAGCCCGATCGATTTAGGTAACAAGGGTCACGGTTAATTAATTCGATTGTCCAATTAATCGTGTTACAAAAGTGACACGTGTCTATTTGAGAATTAATTGAATAATATGATTATTCAATGTTAATTAAATAATTAGATTATTTAATTGTGTAATTAATCATTAGATGGAGGGTGTTGATTGATATTTAATTTTGAATGAAGAAAAGATAATTTGATTATTTTATTTTCATTTTATTAAATATTTAAATTTGAATTTAAAAGAGTTTTAAATTCAAATTAAATCAAATTAATTAATTAATATCTTTAAAAGATATTCAATATCTAAAAAGATTTTATTAATTAGTATAAGTTTAATATATATATATATATATGATATATGTTTATTTAAATTTGATTTTGAAGTTAGTTGTATCTGATACAAACAAAACGAATCAACATAAAAGAGATCATCGGTTAGTTTTATAACAGATATATTTGATATATATGGTATAACAAAACTGATGCATTGATTGACAAAAAACACAACAATCAATCAGGTGAAGAGATAAATATGTGCGGCTAGAGAAAAAAAAAAAAAAAAACTTTCTTATTTTTTTTTTTACTTATTTGTTGCCGCACTTCACCAACAAAAGAATAAGAGTTGTCTTTTGTGTGCTCTTCTCATCTATCTCCATTTTTGTTCTTGAGTACCGTGACGTGCCCACACGCTTTTACCAGTTCCGGGAGATAGCGAGGAAGATCAAGTGGTTCAAATCAAGAGCAAATCGTATTAAAGTGAAGGAGCCTCCTACGTTGGTATGAATCGTTTACTTTCTTATTGCATTTGATTATTACTGTATAAATGGGTTAGTTTATAATTGCATTAAAAAAATTTAAAAACCTTTCCGCTGCGCAATCTGTAACCCTAGGTTCCTACAATTGGTATCAGAGCCTATTTTTGTACAGTATAATCGAATTTGATTGCTCCTGATTGCATGTATGAATGTGTATGCACTTTTCTAATGATTTTATGGTGTTTATAATTTTTAATAATTTGTTTATTTTAAACATGGTTGATCGTTAATTGTATGGTACAATGGGTTTAGGTTTTTTTTTTTAAAGGTTGTAATATTTTTCTCATGTAATATTAATCCCGAGATGTAATTTTAATATTTTTATTTTCTGCTGTTTTTTTTTTTCTTTGTTGTAAATTATCTGTTATGTATTTTATTGTAAAATATGTACGAAGATATCAATCGAAGAAGACGATGAAATCGGACGTGTGTTGGACACACAAAAGACGGCGCATGTGCTTGTCACTTAATTATTATTACTATTATTATTATTTTCAAATTGTTAATTGTGCAATCAGTTGCACATTTTTAATAAATAAATATATATATATTAAAGCAGCAGCGCATGCACACCCATGCGTCGTGCAATTTATATGTTTGTGCAGCGTGCGCACATTAGATGTGCAAATGCACATGCCAACAGCACACATGCAATCTATGCGCAAGTGTTGTGTAAAATTATTGTGCTGTGTGACTGCTGCACAAGTATGGGCTAATTTTTTTTGGAAATCCCGGGTCTATGAAAAATGTTAGAGTAACATTTGGGCTTTAAGGGATTTAATCCATGAGATGGATCCAATAAAATAAATCAAGTTGGACTTGATTTTTAGACCCGAAAGACGCAGAAGATATTACAATTGGACTTGAAGATTTTTGGAATTGCAAGAAGACCAAGGAATGCCTTGGATTAAATTTTTTGTAATTAGAAATTTTTTAAGTTAGATAACCCATTATACTCAGTCAACTTATGTATGCTTTTATTATGAGATGATTAAAGCATTGCCATGCATATACATATCATTTAGATTAGGTGTGCATACACATATATATGTTGATATGTCATACATGCATTATAGCCATCTATATTATGTGTTTATATATATATATATATATTTAATTTGATTAAAATGGATAATTCACATAATTGGCTATAAATTAATGGGATTAGTGTTTAGGAGTAAAAACTTGGTAATTCTCATTAACCAGTAATCTAATTATTAAAGAGTTTAATTACTTAGATTAGTAGGGTCCTTTATATTTATTAGGATTAATTTGATTTAGCCCCTAATAACAATTGACCCTAATAATGTGTTTAGTTTTCATAGTTAAAACTTGGTAAATACACATTTAATAATTCTAGTCTTAGTAAATAGTTTACATAGATTAGAATTATCACTAATGAACTAGATTTTTAAGAGTTAAAAATCGAATTAGTTTATTAGTTATTGGAATAGGATTCTAATAATTTGTGATTAATGCACTTGACGCTTAGATTGAAATTAGCCGTTTAATCTAGTTTAATCTAGGTGCATTAATATTAATAGAAAACCCTTATTATAAAATAGTGAGTGGGAGAGGGATATATGACATTATATCCCACGGTCTCCATCATTAGTTCAACATCGTAAGATTCGAGTGGGGCCTCGTGACGGCTTTGTTTTCGTCCTCCCTAAGGAGGGTTTCCATAAGAATCAATATCAAGGTTGACTTCCTAACGGATAGGATTTCTGAGGGGATTTCGGGATTGACTGACCCTAAGGCGGCAATTCTCGAGTTAAGCTCATGAGATCTGAAATGATGGGTTACGCTCACAAGGTTTTAATTAAATTGGTTAATTATAAACCTGACTGAAATATACGATGGTTGAACGTTAGAGGAATAAGAGTTATTCTGGTATAACATTTGATTGAGAATGTCTCGATCCAACATGCAAGAATTTGATTGATCCTAAGGTAGCACTTGCTTGTGGTACGTTGGATTGTTGTGGCGTAGTAACACTTTTTAGGGTTGTTCTTGTTCATTAAACATTTTCATGTATCATGTTTAATTTTAAGCTAAACATTCGCACATGTTTTGAATGTATGAATGAATGAATTCTTTATTTATGTTTTTTCAGCCATGTCAACTGCACTATTACAAATCATAGCCAATAACAAATTAACTGGTGATAACTACACTAAATGGAAACACAATATTAATGCAATTTTGGTCACCAAGGACCTTAAGTTTGTGCTTACGGAGGAATGTCCTCCAATGCCTACTGCCAATGCCGCACGAACTGTTCGTGAGGCATATGAGAAATGGGTCTCATCAGATAAGAAAGCCTGAACATATCTGTTAGGAAGTATGACAGACGTGCTTGTCACAAAGCACGAAGTAATAGGTACTGCATTTGAAATAATAGAGTCATTGTAGGCTATGTTCGGGCAACCCTCTGAGCAAAAGCGACACAAAGCTGTTCGTTCCGCTATGCTCGCTCGTATAAAGGATGGTACATCAGTTCGGGAACATGTCCTGAACATGATGTCCTACTTCAACACGGCAGAAATCAATGGCGGGGCCATTGATGAACCTAGTCAGGTGAGCATCATACTGTCGACTCTTCCGAAGAGTTTCGATCAGTTCAAGAACAACTATGGGATGAACAAGCTTAGGTTCAGTCTAACACGGTTGCTCAATGAGCTCACTACTGATGAGCGTCGTTTGTGTACTCAACAAAATGATATTTAAATGTGATCTTTTAGAAAACCGATTTTCACCACTTAGATAGAAATTTAGTAAAGTGGCAAGTAGGATTCGTTCCACAGGGAATTAGAGTGATTAGTTGAATAAATTAACTAATCTATATGCAATAAAATAAATCATAAAAATATGGATGAGTGAATGGGTTGTCAAGCCATCAAACATACATGAAAAATAAACCTAATAAACTAATAAAAGAATACTTAACAAATCTAGATAAGATAAATGGAATTAATAATTAAGAGAATAGCTAGGGAATTAATGGGATCACAAATGAATTACAGGAAATGCTTATCAAGCTACCTTAATGAACGAATCTCGTAAATGTTAACCAATTGATTTCTAAAATGTGTTTGGGCCATTATTATGAACCCTAAACAACTTCCCACCGCAATGTCTAACCGATTAAGAAAAGGGGGTCACGGTGGGATCGATTTGTTACAATTAACGGCTTAGATTATCGCGGTTGATATACCCTCCGACAATCTATCCTATTCACTAAGTTCTCAATCCATCAAGGTTGTCAATCCAATCAAGATTATATAACAATTTATCCTAAACAAGATTATAATCAACTAGTGGGTATACATGTCAATTATATAATGCATAGAATCTAATTATAAAATGAATAGAACACAAATAGAGATTAAAAATATATTAAAGCTTAAGCAAATCCCAATCCAAATATTCTCACATCAAAACCTTAGAAAGGGGATTTAATTACACATATTACAATCAAAGGGAAGGCAAGTAAAAGATTAGGAAATCACCCATGGGCCACCTTTTGTAAGCTTGATCCTTTCCTTGCCTTTGATGCTCCTTGTGTAAAGAGTGGATGATGATGAGGTGTCTAGATAGGTGGAGTCAAATGGGAAGTGACTAAGGAGATTTGTGGAGAAGATGGGAAGAAAAGGAATGATTAGGGGAGGTAATCTAGATGTTAAGTTTAGGTAGGAGAGAAAATGGAGAGAAAATGAATGGTGGAGAAAGGAGGTTTCTTAGTGGTCAAGAGTTGTTCAAAAGGGGAAAATAGTGATGTATTTATAAGTGTGAAAAGCTAGGGTATGAAATGGGTATGAAATGACAAGAATACACCTCTTGAATGCCAACACTGGAATTCCTACACTGGAATTCCAACGTGGTCGCCACTTGTCCTTCTAGGTCGCCATAAAAACCATCTTTCTCGCCATCTAGCAAGTGGGGACCATGAGCAAATGGTGTAGAGGTCACCACTTGCACCTCAAGGTCGCCATGGCGACCATAAGTGGCGACCCTCAAAATGTAAAGAGGTCGCCACTTGCAACATCAAGGTCACCATGGCGACCATAAGTGGCGACCTTGCCTTGTTTGTGAGAGGTCGCCATTTGTAGAGGTAGGTAGCCATGGCGACCCCCAAGTGGCGACCCACCTGATGCTTTTGGAGACTTTTTGTCGCCATGGCGCTCAAGTGGTGACCAAATGGTGACTTTCTGATGACTTGAAGAATCCTCTGTCGCCATGACGCCCATGTGGCGACCTCCTTATGTCTAAGTGGCAAAAATGCCCTGTTTTTTCCCATTTGTGAGCCTTTTTGCACCCAAGTTCTTCATCTTCTTCACAAATGCCCTTGAGTTCTAATAAAACCTGAAACACTTGATTTAACGACATTAGGGGAAACGCCCGAGAATCAAGCATAAAGAGACGGGAATGAGGGCCAAAATCATACTAATTTTGGTTCGATCAACTACATTTGAGTCCTTGACTAAGGACAGCAAGGGCAGGACCGGTGAGGCAAATGTTGTCGAACCATCTTCCTCTAATAACAAGAAGAGGAAGAGGTCTGCTGGGAAGGCGAAGGGTAGGCCCAAACCCAAGAAAGCCTAGAGCAAAAAGAAAGGCCCCTCCATCGACAAGAGCAAAGGAAAATTTTTCTGTTAACCGCCAAAATTGGCGAGGGACCAAGGAAGAATTTTCCACCTTAACACAATAAGCAGGTGCGGACACAATTCGGTTACCTCGACAGAGTGGAGCCCGACTGGCCCAAATATGAACCTCCTTCAGCGGGATCCACCCCGCTTGCATCTTAACCAGCAGCGAGGTCCAACCCCGTCATACTCTGGTCTCTTATAAACCCTGCAGCACCCCGACACGGAATTCCACTGAGCATCCCACTATAATACTAGCCAGATATTCCCCAACTCCATCAGTTGGATGCCTACTGGCTCGCACTTTCTAGTATAACTAGCCCGACAAAGCAGGTAGATACCGGGCAGCAAGATTCCCGTATCAGAAACTAAAAACTCCATAAAAGACTCATTAAAACGCTGCCGTACAGAGGAGAAGTACACTTTCCCGCCAGAGAGTCCTATTTTGAGCAGGTCGATATACTAAGAATCCTACTAGGAAGGTAACAATTTGATCACGAAATTGACTCCTTCTAGGAAGGAAAGACTATATTCTACAAGTAAAGCTCCGAGATTATCTCCTAGAAAGAAGACGATCCTGCATTGGCCAAACCCTAAACCGAGATTTTAGGAGTGCATGGCAAGCAAGACACATATATATACAAACAGTTTCTTCAGGAAAGGGAGGACCCCAGATACCACTTATCGACAGGCACAATTCTTCCACCATCATCATCTCCATCGCCGGGATTATGATCCGTACTCCATTGTAATCCAAATCAGAAATTAGTTCATGTATTGTAAGGAAAAGAGACTATCCAATAAAACTTATTGATTGATCAGTTTGATATACATCATTATTTAGCTCCGGCTTTGATAGGGATTTAGTCGGTATCGAACTACTTGATACCCCTCCGACCAAGGTTAATCTTGATCTTGGTCCCTTTAAAGTTGTTATTTGGAATTCTATCTCGATAACGATTTTCAGGTAACACTTTTGGCGCCGTCTGTGGGAAATCCATTATCCCAACCATCATTCAAAAAGTGATTTTCTTCCATCTGAAAAATATCTGGAATGAGACTCCGATCCTCCCAGGGTCACCCGGAGCCATCAGGACTTCAGTCCCTTGCTTCCACTGAAAGAGCCCAGAGGCGGGGTAAAGGCGCTAGGAACGAGAATCCTCCGCCGGTACCCCCACCAGTTGAAGGCCTAGTCCCTCAAGACCCCGTTAGGGAGGAAGCCAATCGGGATGTCTTAGAACAGCACGCCACAGCCTACGTAGAAGCAATCCGACTCCGGATGATAGCCCAGGGGATTCCCTTTGAAGCCACCGGGATCCCAAGGGATGCTGGCCGAGCGCCAGGGCACCTGTTTTTGACCGATTGGGCCCACCCCTCTTAGTCCGACAGGCAGAGCTCAGACCCAGGCTAGTGAAGTCCGCAATCGAGGTTCCTCCAAGGAAGGTCCAGTCTCCACCAAAACCAAGAGCCAAGGAGAGGGATCCGCATCCTGATTCAGAGGGAAGCGCCAAACCCCGAAAGAGTACCAGAGAAAAGCGTCGAAGAGCTAAGCGAAAGGAGGTCATCCTGGATTCAGATTCATCAGATGAGGAAATTTCAGCAGCCCGGTCTGGAACCAAAAAGTCTCAACGCCTGGAGGATCAGATGATGAAAATGGCAAAGGAGTTGGAGCAGTTGAAGAAGGGAAAGCATCAAGGGAGTCAGAAAAACCCCTTGGGAGAGATGAACGCACCATTTTCCAAAAGGGTGAGAGAAGCAGGATTGCCTCCCGAATTCAGGATGCCTTCAGAAAAGTATTCTGGAACCGAGGATCCTGTCAGCCACCTAGAAAGCTTCGTCCACCAGATGGAAGTTCAGAGTGCAACCAGGACTGCCATGTGCAGGATGTTCCCCTCAACCCTGACAGACTGTGCCAAAACATGGTTCAGAAAATTACCACCAGGTAGTGTTGATTCTTTCTCCAAACTTACCAAAGCTTTCTGTGTACAGTTTCAGGGAATCAAACCCCGTCCCAAGGATCCTATCCTGCTGCAGTATGTAGTTCAAGAGCGGGGTGAAACTCTGAGATCCTACGTGGAGAAATTCCACAAAGAGGTCGTCCAGATGGGAGTGTTCAACGAGAAGGAAACTTTAGCCAATTTCCGAAGGAATTTGTGGGCAGGCAGGTTATTCCGGTCTTTTGCCAAGCATCCTCCTGAGACGTACCAGGAAGCCTATAATCGGGCTCTGGAACAGGTGGATATCGAGGAACAACTCCGGATCAAAATTGAACACGATGACGCCCGATTAGCGCCGCGCCCAAAGAAGGAGGCTCCGAAGCCTACACCAACTAGGAAATTTCATAATTTACCCCCAAATCGATCTACTTACAGGCCGCCTCCAATTCCTCCGTACCAGGATAGATACCCAGTAAGGAGATCCCCTCCCAGAGAACCTCCCATGAAAGAGGTATCCAGAATAGCAAGAGAGGAAGAGGGGTATAACCACTACACCCCCCTAAATGCTTCACGGGAAACTATCTATCTCGCTATTCGGGATAAGGGCCTACTCAGAAAGCCAGTCCCTATGAAGGTCCCTGTGGACAGGAGGAACCAATATAAATATTGCGACTTCCATGAAGATGTGGGACATAACACCTCAGAATGCTACAGTCTCCGCAATCAGATAGAAGCACTGGTTAGAGGAGGACTTCTAACTGAATTCCTACAACAGGTACGAGACAACATCAAAAAAGGAAAACAGGTTCAAAGTGGGATGCAGGAAGCAGCAGAAAGAAGGAGAGAGGGAGAGAAGGATTTAATGCAGCAGATCCAAGTGATCCACACAATCAGTGGAGGCCCCACTCTAGCAGGAACCTCCAACAATTCGAGAAAGAACCACGCAAGGAAGATTCCTAGACTCAACGTTGAATATGAGTTGCTAAAGGTCAATGGAGGACCCCAAGACTTATCCCGTTCCACCAAAATCATCTTCACGGAGGAGGATGTTTACAATACGGTGCAGCCGCATGATGATCCCATGGTCATAACAGTACAAATCGCTAACTGCTTAGTGCACCGCGTCTTGATCGATACGGGAAACAGCATGGATATTTTGTTCAAAGGAGCACATGAGCAGCTCAACTTGAAGAATTCTTGCTTCAACAGCTGTACCTCTCTACTATACGGATTCACAGGGGGCTCTGTAATGCCGATGGGAACAAAGATACTACCAGTGATAGGGGGGAGGCTCCTCTGTTAGGATTATGCTCAATAGCAAGAGTGTAATAGTGTAATTAACAATCTTTTTCATATTACTAAAGTGATTTCTGTTTTAAACAAATCTTATAGCATTATAGTTTAATAATTGTTAAAGTAAATAATCATAAGGTCTAAAGACTATGAGAAAAGAAGAATTGTTCATACATCTGGATATGTATGTGGTAGACACAATTCTTTAGTTAGTCTTGAATATCGTTCACAACTTAAGTTAAAGGTTGGGCACCTTTATCTTGTTAAAGTTGTAGAATTCTTTTGCTAACATTTGAGTGGGATCAAATGAGATATGATGAGTCTAAAATCATCGGAGTGTCTTCGAGCAAAAGAATCTAGTGCACTGGGTGCATTGAACAGGATCACAATGAAATACTTTATCTATAACCGTCTGTAGATAAAAGTAATTTCATTATCAGGACAATCGGAGAGTCTATCTTAATCCTGAGATAAATGATGGACTTATGGTTGCAGGTGATATCATTTGAGCTATCAATGAGTACGATTATATCACATAGTCTATCCTCGATAGTTTGGTGATATTCATTTGTTAATCGATAGAGGACTTCATTTATAGATATGGACATCGTGGCTCCATTTATTAAATGAGAGTATAATATCATCATATGGATGTTTTGAGGTAATTGGATATTAAATCTCAACGTTGAGTTTTCAATAGTGTCTATTGAAAACATGGCTTCTGGACAAGTCAAAATATCCAAGTTCAAAACGTGGTCATATGAGTAAATATGGTAACTTGGAGAGTTATATGCGGTCTATGAACTCTTGGCGATTACTGATATTAATCACGAGGATACACTATCTCCAATATGATTGTCTAGGGTATGAATGAGGAAGCATCTTCCTTTTCTGTCTTTATTTAAGAGTTCAATTTTAGCTCTTTAGTGGAATGAGCTAAAATTAATGGATCGGACCTAAGTGAATCATTTGTTGATTGTGATTAGGTTATGTCTATTGGAGCTTAAATTTAGATAGCCCGCCAAGATCCCCAATCCACACGGACTTGCATGGATCACTTGATATATTCTACCGGACCAATATAAGGTCCATCTAGAATTGCAATTTAATATATTAAGAATATAATTTGCACATTATTTATGTAATGGGCTGCACAATTATATTTATATATTAATGGATGACATGTGGGCTTGTTTCTTTTAGTAAGAATGGGTCTAGTTCACATGTGGGTTTTTTATTTAAAGTCCTATGGATTTAATGAAATAAGAAAAATAATATTTGGCGGCCCAATATATACATGTGGGGCGGCAAGGTGCTAAAATAGCATTTAATATTATTTTGTTTTCATTATTTAATTAAATAAGAATTAATTAATTTATTAATTAATTGTTTAATTAAGTAACAAATCTTTTCTAAATAGGAAATATGATTCCTATTTGTATACTATTGGTAGTAGTATAATTAAATAGAAAGACTTGTTTGACAAGGAAATAAATAATTAATTTTATTTATTTAATCAAATAAGAAGTCTTTTATTTTAGTCAAATAAGGAATAAAAGATTTATGAGTTTGATTAGAGTTTGGAAATCTTAAACTAAATAGGAATTAGGGTGCAACTAAATCTCCAATATTTTAGGAGTAAAAATTGCGGCAACCCTAATTATTTTTGGTAGAGATTTCGGCCACCCTAGGGCAAAAAAGAAGAGAAAAATTTGGCCACCTATATAAGGCCACTTATAGAATTCGGCCACCTCTCTAAGGCTTGTGTGCAGAATTTTCTTCTTCTTCTTCTTCTCAACTCATAGTTAGAGATCTATTATTCTACTAAAAACAAAAGGAACATAGATTATTCTTTGATTGTATTCTAGTTGCTTATTCATCAATAAGTTTGTGAATACTATATCGATCTAGGTTCACGCGAGTTTCGATCATAAGATTGAGAACTCAAAAGTGACCGGAATAATCTTAGGTTTCTTTAGATTGTTTTTGGGACTAACGAATCAAGAAAAGTTTGTTTAATCCAATCACAGGTTTGCAATTCAAAGAAAGGGAGACCACGCTCCTAGGTGATCCACGTTCGTGCTAGGATTGAAGATCTTGCGGATTACCATCGACGCAAGTCAATCGGATCACGCAACAAGAGGTATTAATCTTTTGTTTATTTTTATATATCTTTAATTAATCAAAAGGGTTTAAGGTTCATAAAATTGGAAAATTTTTAAAAGCTACTCAAACTATTTTTTTTAGTCTCGCTTCCGCTGCGGGTATATTTTTCCCTACAATTGGTATCAGAGCCTAGGTTGAACCCTTTTAATTAATTAACGTATATATACGTGGATCGATTTCTTTTTATTGTGATTATGCATGTTTTAGAAAGAGATGGCACTCTAGGTATTCGCATATATAATTACATGTGATGTATGGATTTATATATGTTTTTATGTGGATTGTTATTGCTCGATTTTGGTCCTAGATTTTCAATGTATTTTTGTTATGGAATTGTAACAAGAAGGGTGGTCTATCATCCCCATAATTCCTTCTTGGTAGTTGCTAGGTTTTATTTTTTTATATATGTGCAGTATTTTTAAATACTACTGCAGTTTTTTTTATTTTATTTTTAAGTGCAGTTTTTTTTTTTAATGTAAAAATACTGTAGTGATTAAAAAAAAAAAAAAGAATACTGCAGTATTTATTATTTTATATCGCTGTAATATATTTGGGTGTTGAAGATTTGAAGACACGAAGAAAAACGAAGCAACCGGAACCGAGAACGAGCACCGTGCGCACCCTAGGAGTGGATTGGGCTGCGCATGGCAAGCCCAAACCTTGGTGGGCTGCGCATGGCAGCCTTGTGTGGTCTCATTGGCTGCGCAAGGCAGCCCCTTATGTGGGGTTGTGGGCTGTGCAAGCCTAAGGGAGGAGGCCGAAGGATGAGCTTATGGTTGATGGGCCACTCGAAGATCTTGTATTTCTATTTCAATGTAATTTACTTGTTTTTCTAGGATGGGCCAAAATTGTTGCTATTTATTTTATGCTTAAATATTACAATATTTGTTATTGTATGATAACATGTCATATAGAATAGGAGTGCCACTCATATATCTCTTTTGGTATGAACATGCATTGAATGATTTAGGTATCTAAATTGGCATCTAGATAACTTGGTAAATCATTCTATGGGATTTAATCACATGCCTTAAATAATTGAGTGGGAGAAGGTGTTTTTGTAACACCTATGGCTTCCAAGATTAGTTGAGCTTAATTATTTTTGGTAATCCCCCAAAGGGGCGTCCATGAATGGAATTAAGCAATATACTTCCTTACAAGGATAGACTAGACAATGGACTCAAACGAGATCTACTCCCAAAGGAGGGATTTTCGTGAGAGAAAATTGAGGGTCGATATCTTGGTAACACACTCAATGTAATTTTATTGATATCCTCCAAAGAGTTATTGTCAGTAAAATTGCAAGGCTAAAATTGAAAACGCTGGTTGTTATGTTAACAATTAGGTGGGACCTAGTCTAACTAGTAAATGGTGCGAACTCCCAAAGGAGGCGTAACATTTATGGGTGTTAGATCACCGTTGAATTTTTATGATTGAGTTATTCATTTAATTCAAGATAAATATTTAAAAGTGCTTTATAATGATTGTTTACTTATATATGATTTGTTTTCATTCAGAAATCATGACCCCATCACTTATGAACATCCTGAAAGATAACAACTTTAACCGGTAATAATTATGTCACATGGAAAAGGAAAATTGGGTTGTTGCTGCAAGCTGGAAAAATATAAATTTTGTTCTAACTACTCCTAAACCACCTGCTCTTACTAATGAATCTAATGCAATGAGACGAGTATGAGCAGTGGAAGACCTCTAATGAGATGGCCAAATGGCTACCATCTCCAACGTGTTGCAACAGCAGCATGAAGGAATAGGGTCTGCTGCTGATATGATGATGTCTCTAGAAAAGATTCATATGGTTGGTAAAGTTGCTACTATTAAGACCCGTTAGAAGGTCAAGGAATAATAGAAGAAAAAACAACTTGGGCCTACCAAGAAAGAGATTAAGAAAGTAACCAAGATCAAAAGGAAGTGCTTCTTTTGTGGTGAAAAGAGACATTGGAAAAGTAATTGCCCAAAGTCTCAGAATAAGAAGGAACAAGGTAATGCGAATTATCTTGAAACATGTTTTTCTGGCAGATTCTACAGATTCTTGGATCGTAGACTCTGGAGCCAATAATCATGTTTGTTATTCCTTATGGGGGTTCCAAGAAAGGAGAAAGCTGAGTAAGAATGAAATCATCTTGCGTTTAGGCAACTGAGCGTTGGTGTCTACTAGTGCAGTGGGAGATATTAGAGTTAATCTAAATTCTAGTAGGCATTTAGATTTTATAGACATTTATTATGTACCTCAATTCAAGAGAAATTTTAATTTCAGTTTCTTGTTTAAATAAATTTGAATATTCAGTTACTTTTAATAAACTTTTATTATTAGTAAGGATGACAAATTTGTTTGCAAAGGTACATTGGAAAATGGTCTTTTCTATTTGCATAGAAATACCTCACACTTGTTAGACACAGAATTAACGCAACCTAATCATAAAAGAGTAATATTATCAAAAGATGAAACCTACCTATGGCATTTACGCCTAGGTCATATTAACCTTAATAAGATTAAAAGATTGGTAAGTGACGGACCTTTGAGTGACTTAAAGGTTGATGATCTACCAACTTGTGAATCTTGTTTGGAAGGTAAAATGACCAAAAGGACGATCTCTGCCAAAGGTGCCAGAGCCACTGAATGTTTAAGATTGATACACACTGATGTATGTGGACCTATGAGCATTCAAGCTAAAGGTGGATATGAGTACTTCATCACTTTCACAGATGATTACTCAAGATTTGGCTATGTGTATCTCATGCGACATAAGTCGGATGCTTTTGACATGTTCAAAGCATTTAAAGCTGAAGTGGAAAATCAGCTTGAGAAACACATAAAAATCTTGAGATCTGATCGTGGTGGAGAATATCTATCTGGTGAGTTTTAGCAATATCTTATTGATAATGGGATAGTTTCTCAGTTTTCTGCACCTGGTACACCTCAACAAAATGGGGTAGCAGAAAGGAGAAATAGAACTCTTTTGGATATGGTTAGGTTTATGTTGAGTTATTCAACACTTCCTATTTCTTTGTGGGGATATGCTTTACAAACTGCAATATACATTCTAAACCATCTACCATCTAAGTCTGTTCCTAAAACACCGCAGGAGTTGTGGACTGGGCTCAAGCCTAGTTTACGACACTTAAGGATATTTGGATGTTCTGCGCACGTGTTAAAAGGAAAGACAGAAAAGATGGAGTCCCGTTCAGAAACATGTATATTTGTAGGGTATCCGAAAGAAACTAAAGGATATTATTTTTATAGTCCTTTAGATCTTAAAGTATTTGTTTCGACAAATGCTAAATTTCTGGAAAAGGACTATATGAATGATTTTGTGCCTAAAAGTAGAATTGTCCTGAATGAGATGTCAGGAGATACAATTCCACGAGAGGTTACACAACCTAACCCAATTGTAATTTCCGATCCAACACTAGGTCAACAACCTACCATTCCTCGTCGTAGTGGGAGGGTTAGAACACAACCCGAAAGATACATCGGTCTGGGAGAATCTGTAGAGAATCTCCCGGACGACGATGATCCCTATAAGTACAAGGAAGCTATGGAGGATGTTGATAGTCGCCTTTGGCAAAAGGCAATGCAATCCGAGATTGAATCTATGTTCAATAACAAAGTCTGGTCTCTTGTAGACTTGCCTAAAGGGATAAAACCCATTGGGTGCAAGTGGGTATACAAGAGGAAAAGAGGTATGGATGGAAAGGTGGAAACCTTTAAAGCTAGATTGGTAGCTAAAGGGTATACACAGAAAGAAGGTATCGATTACGAGGAAACCTTCTCTCCTGTGGCCATGCTTAAATCCATTAAGATACTCTTATCCATTGCAGCATCTTTAGATCTAGAGATTTGGCAAATGGACGTCAAGACAGCTTTCCTTAATGGAAGTCTTGACGAGAGCATCTACATGATGCAACCAGAGGGATTCATTGAAAAGGGCCAAATGGAAAGGGTATGCAAGTTGCAGAAATCCATATATGGATTAAAGCAAGCATCCAGATCCTGGAACATAAGGTTCGATCAAGCTGTCAAAGGTTTTGGATTTATTCAGAATCTTGACGAACCTTGTGTATACAAAAGGATTAAGGGCGACAAGTTGGTTTTCCTGATTCTTTATGTTGATGATATACTACTCATCGGAAACGATGTAGGTGTATTGACATCAGTAAAAGAATGGTTAGCAAAACAATTTGATATGAAGGACTTAGGAGAAGCAAGTTTTATTCTAGGTATCCAAGTTATAAGGGATAGAAAGAATAGAACGATTGCATTATCCCAAGCTTCATACATAGACAAAATCTTGTCTAGGTTTTCCATGCAGGATTCCAAGAAAGGTATGTTACCTTTCAGACATGGAATCAAGCTTTCTAAGGAACAAGTTCCTAAGAATGAGCATGAAGAGCAGTTCATGAGTAGAGTTCCATATGCCTCGGCAGTTGGAAGTCTCATGTATGCAATGCTCTGCACTAGACCAGATATTTGTTTTGCTGTTGGCATAGTTAGCAGGTTTCAATCGAAGCCTGGTCCTGATCACTGGACGGCAGTCAAGCATATTTTCAAGTATCTCAAGAGAACGAGAGATAATATGCTTGTATACTTTGGAGGGGATTTGATTCCCGTTGGGTATACAGATTCTGATTTTCAATCAGATTCTGACTCCAGAAAATCCACATCAGGGGCTGTGTTTACTATTGGAGGAGGAGCAGTTATATGGAGGAGTATCAAGCAATCTTGTATTGCTGATTCCACCATGGAAGCTGAGTATGTTGCTGCATGCGAGGCTGCCAAAGAGGCTGTTTGGCTCCGTCAATTCTTGATTGACTTGGAAGTGGTTCCTAGTGCGAATAAGCAGATCACTATCTACTGTGACAACAGTGGAGCAGTGGCTAATTCGAAATAACCAAGAAGTCACAAGAGAGGTAAACACATTGAAAGGAAATATCATCTTTTAAGGGAGATTGTTCAAAGAGGTGACGTGCCGATTACCAAAATCGCGTCAGCAGAAAATCTAGCAGATCCCTTCACAAAGTCTCTACCTCAGAAGAGTTTCAATGGGCACCTAGAGAACATGGGCTTGAGAGATATGACACATTTGCTATAGCGCAAGTGGGAGATTGTTAGGATTATGCTCAATAGCAAGAGTGTAATAGTGTAATTAACAATCTTTTTCATATTAATAAAGTGATTTCTGTTTTAAACAAATCTTATAGCATTTATAGTTTAATAATTGTTAAAGTAAATAATCATAAGGTCTAAAGACTATGAGAAAAGAAGAATTGTTCATACATCTGGATATGTATGTGGTAGACACAATTCTTTAGTTAGTCTTGAATATCGTTCACAACTTAAGTTAAAGGTTGGGCACCTTTATCTTGTTAAAGTTGTAGAATTCTTTTGCTAGCATTTGAGTGGGATCAAATGAGATATGATGAGTCTAAAATCATCGGAGTGTCTTCGAGCAAAAGAATCTAGTGCACTGGGTGCATTGAACAGGATCACAATGAAATACTTTATCTATAACCGTCAGTAGATAAAAGTAATTTCATTATCAGGACAATCGGAGAGTCTATCTTAATCCTGAGATAAATGATGGACTTATGGTTGCAGGTGATATCATTTGAGCTATCAATGAGTACGATTATATCGCATAGTCTATCCTCGATAGTTTGGTGATATTCATTTGTTAATCGATAGAGGACTTCATTTATAGATATGGACATCGTGGCTCCATTTATTAAATGAGAGTATAATATCATCATATGGATGTTTTGAGGTAATTGGATATTAAATCTCAACATTGAGTTTTCAATAGTGTCTATTGAAAACATGGCTTCTGGACAAGTCAAAATATCCAAGTTCAAAACGTGGTCATATGAGTAAATATGGTAACTTGGAGAGTTATATGCGGTCTATGAACTCTTAGCGATTACTGATATTAATCACGAGGATACACTATCTCCAATATGATTGTCTAGGGTATGAATGAGGAAGCATCTTCCTTTTCTGTCTTTATTTAAGAGTTCAATTTTAGCTCTTTAGTGGAATGAGCTAAAATTAATGGATCGGACCTAAGTGAATCATTTGTTGATTGTGATTAGGTTATGTCTATTGGAGCTTAAATTTAGATAGCCCGCCAAGATCCCCAATCCACACGGACTTGCATGGATCACTTGATATATTCTACCGGACCAATTTAAGGTCCATCTAGAATTGCAATTTAATATATTAAGAATATAATTTGCACATTATTTATGTAATGGGCTGCACAATTATATTTATATATTAATGGATGACATGTGGGCTTGTTTCTTTTAGTAAGAATGGGTCTAGTTCACATGTGGGCTTTTTATTTAAAGTCCTATGGATTTAATGAAATAAGAAAAATAATATTTGGCCCAATATATACATGTGGGGCGGCAAGGTGCTAAAATAGCATTTAATATTATTTTGTTTTCATTATTTAATTAAATAAGAATTAATTAATTTATTAATTAATTGTTTAATTAAGTAACAAATCTTTTCTAAATAGGAAATATGATTCCTATTTGTATACTATTGGTAGTAGTATAATTAAATAGAAAGACTTGTTTGACAAGGAAATAAATAATTAATTTTATTTATTTAATCAAATAAGAAGTCTTTTATTTTAGTCAAATAAGGAATAAAAGATTTATGAGTTTGATTAGGGTTTGGAAATCTTAAACTAAATAGGAATTAGGGTGCAACTAAATCTCCAATATTTTAGGAGTAAAAATTGCGGCAACCCTAATTATTTTTGGTAGAGATTTCGGCCACCCTAGGGCAAAAAAGAAGAGAAAAATTTGGCCACCTATATAAGGCCACTTATAGAATTCGGCCACCTCTCTAAGGCTTGTGTGCAGAATTTTCTTCTTCTTCTTCTTCTACTCATAGTTAGAGATCTATTATTCTACTAAAAACAAAAGGAACATAGATTATTCTTTGATTGTATTCTAGTTGCTTATTCATCAATAAGTTTGTGAATACTATATCGATCTAGGTTCACGCGAGTTTCGATCATAAGATTGAGAACTCAAAAGTGACCGGAATAATCTTAGGTTTCTTTAGATTGTTTTTGGGACTAACGAATCAAGAAAAGTTTGTTTAATCCAATCACAGGTTTGCAATTCAAAGAAAGGGAGACCACGCTCCTAGGTGATCCACGTTTGTGCTAGGATTGAAGATCTTACGGATTACCATCGACGCAAGTCAATCGGATCACGCGACAAGAGGTATTAATCTTTTGTTTATTTTTATATATATTTAATTAATCAAAAGGGTTTAAGGTTCATAAAATTGGAAAAATTTTAAAAGCTACTCAAACTATTTTTTTTAGTCTCGCTTCCGCTGCGGGTATATTTTTCCCTACATCCTCTTCAACAGAACGTAATGACGGAGTTTATTGTAGTGGACACCCCGTCGGCATACAATGCAATCTTGGGAAGGCCTTTCCTATCAAGGATTACGGGAGTGCTGTCTATCTACCACAACGTGTTGAAGTTTCCAGTAGGATCAGGAGTAGGAGAGGTAAGGGGAGACCAGCAGGCAGCCCGCAACTGCTATGCGGTGTCAACCAACCCCGCTGCGTTGGCCAAGCAATGCGTATCGGTGGCCAGCTACCCGGGTCCGAGAACGGCAGAGTGGGATGATCATGTCTTAGAGGAAGATGAGATACCAGACATAGTCGTAGAGGAATCAGAAGAAGAAGAGCGTGGTTGGAGCAGCGGGTATCCATCAGAGCAGCTAGAGGAGATTCAGATCCGGTGCGAAGATCCGACAAAGACAGTAAAAGTGGGAGAAGGTCTGGACCCGGGAGTGAATGAGGATTTGATAGAGCTACTCAGGGAATATAATGACATCTTTGCTTGGAGCCATGAGGATATGCCCGGCATTCCACTCAGTCTGGCGACCCATAGGTTGGCAGTGGATGCAACCTTCAAACCGATAAAACAAAAGAGAAGGCACTTCAATGCTGAACGCAATGCCGCAGTTCAGAAAGAGGTTGACAAGCTCCTGAAGGCCGGGTTCATCAGGGAATCCCGGTACCTCGACTGGATCGCCAATGTGGTTATGGTAACTAAGTCTAATGGGAAGTGGCGAATGTGTGTGGATTACACTGATCTCAATCGGGCCTGCCCCAAAGATAGCTTCCCCCTGCCTAAAATAGACCAGCTTATTGATTCCACTGCGGGAAATAAGCTCCTGAGCTTTATGGATGCTTTCTCAGGGTACAATCAGATCATGATGCATCCGTCAGACCAAGACAAAACCAGCTTCATCACCGGGCAAGGCCTCTACTGTTATAAGGTAATGTCTTTCAGACTTAAAAATGCAGGTGCCACCTATCAGCGTATGGTGAACAAACTATTCAAAGAACAGATAGGGAAGTCCATTGAGGTGTATGTAGATGACATGATCACTAAATCTCTAGAAGCGAGACAGCATGCAGGGGACTTACGTCTGACCTTCCAGGTAATAAGGCAGAACCAGATGAGGCTGAACCCCGCTAAGTGCGCATTCGGGGTGGCAGCAGGCAAATTCTTGGGATTCATGGTGCATGAAAGGGGAATTGAGGCAAATCCAGAGAAGATCAAAGCCATTTTGGGTCTCGAATCTCCTACAAACCTCAAGCAGGCACAAGGATTAACTGGGCGGATAGCGGCCTTGAACCGGTTCATATCCCGCTCCACAGACAAATGTCTCCCCTTTTTCAAAGTCATCAAGCAGGGGAAAAAGATGAAGTGGGATGAGCAGAGCGAGCAAGCTTTTCAAGCTCTAAAGGGATACCTGTCAAGCCCACCGCTATTGGTAAAACCGATCCCAGGTGAGGAGCTCTTACTCTACCTAGCAGTCTCCGAAGCAGCTACTAGTGGAGCCTTAGTAAAGGAATGCAGTGATGGAGTGCAAAGGCCGATCTATTATGTAAGCTGGGCTTTTACGAAGTCCGAGAAGAATTATACCTTACTGGAGAAGCTCGCCTACGCTTTGGTGACCACATCCAGAAAGCTCCGGCCTTATTTTCAAGCTCACACCATCGCGGTGGTCACAGATCAGCCATTGAGACAATTCCTCCAGAGGCCAGATGTATCAGGCAGACTGGTCCTGTGGGCCCTTGAACTCACACAGTTCGACATCAAATACAGAGCAAGAACTACGATTAAAGCTCAAGCCCTGGCGGATTTCATAGTAGAATTTAGCCCGATCCTAGACCCGGGTGAGTCAGTAGACCCCGACCCGAGTCAAACCCCTCTGGGATGGCCTGAAAACAGTAAGGTATGGATGCTTTACACGGATGGAGCTTCGAACCAGGCAGGATGCGGAGCTGGGATCGTCCTTATCGACCCCGCCGGAGTAAGTCACTGTTTCAGGTTTGAATTCAGAGCCACCAACAACGAAGCGGAGTATGAAACTCTGTTAGCGGGAATGAGAGTAGCTGGAGCTCTGGAGGCCGAGTACCTTCAGATTAAGAGTGATTCTCAATTAGCGGTCAACCAGGTAACAGGGTTGTACCAAGCAAAGGGTGATAACATGGTGGCCTACTAAAGTCCAGGAGATTATGAAAAAATTCAAGGGGGTAAGAATAGAGCAAGTACCCAGGGAGAAGAATCACCGCGCTGATGTTCTAGCTAAGATTGCCACTGGAGAGGGACATGCATTACCAAAAGGGGTACCCCTCCAAGTGATTTCTTCCTCCAGCATAGCTAAAGAGGTAGAAGTCCTTCCTGTGAACCGCCTCCCGTGTTGGATGGATCCAATAGCAGACTATCTCCAAAGTGGCATTCTCCCTGTAGACCAGGATCAGGCTCGCCGGCTCAAGAGGACAGCAACCCGGTACTGTTTGGTAGAAGGATACCTATACCGCAAAGGGAAGTCTCTTCCCCTACTTAGATGTCTCCATCCCGATGACGCGCGCTGGGCACTCAACGAGGTTCACTCAGGGGACTGTGGCAACCACGTGTCAGGAGAAACTTTGGCTTACCAAGTAATCAGGATGGGTTACTATTGGCCGACTATACACCAGGATGTAAAATAGTTCGCACGATCCTGCGAGGCTTGTCAAAAAATAGCAAACCTCCATCATCTCCCACCAGAGAGGCTCTCTTCGATCAGTACTCCCTACCCCTTTGCCATCTGGGGACTAGACCTGATCGGGCCACTTCCCACTACACCCGGCCAAGCCAAGCATGCAGTAGTGGCGATAGATTACTTTACTCGGTGGGTAGAAGCCAAGGCTCTTACTCGGATAACTGAAGAAAAGACTACAAACTTTGTCAAGGAGCACATTGTCTGCCGATTTGGCACCCCGATGACCATCATAACTGATTTGGGAAAACAGTTCGACAATGCCAACTTCAGGGAATTCTGTGAAGACCGGAAGATCAATCTCCGTTTTGCTTCGGTAGCTCATCCTCAAACCAATGGGCTGGTTGAAGCTACTAACAAGACCATCAAGAAGCTCCTAAAGAAAAAGCTCCAACAGAAGAAAGGATTATGGGTGGCAGAGTTACCTCATGTACTATGGGCCTACAGAACAACTAGGCGGACAGCCACAGGGGCGACCCCCTATTCCCTAGTATTCGGGGCGGAAGCAGTCTTGCCCATCGAGCATAAGCTCACTTCTTTCCGGGTCCAAAATTATGAATCGAAAGATAACGAGGCTAAGTTGAGAGCTAGCCTAGACTTACTGGAGGAAAAGCAAAGCCGGGTGGCGGAAAAGGTGGCAATATACCAGAGCAAGATAGCCCGACATTTCAACAAGAAGGTGAAGGTCCGAAGCTTCAAGGAAGGAGACTTGGTTCTCAGAAAGGTGACCCAGAACACACGAAGAAGGTCCGATGGAGTACTAGCCCCGAACTGGGAAGGGCCATATCTGGTTAAGACATCACTCCGGGGTGATGCTTACAAGCTGGTAGACATGGAGGGATACCCAGTAGACCACACATGGAATGCTGGTCATCTCCGAAAATTCTACCCCTAGAAATCTTGTTCGTATCAAGGGGAATCTAACACCCCGATTTCGTGTTTGTACCGTTGAGGAAATTCAATAAAGCAGTTCTTTCTCCTATTTGACTCTCTTGTGTCCATTGCATGATGTCTCCTACTAGATTCTTCAACGCCTCTCCCTAAATATACTTAATTCACCATTGCTAAAGCGCCTTGAGACTCAGAAAGTTGCATACCGTTCCTGATACCTTGGGCCGGGACCATCCCACCAAGAGGATCTCCATTACTAAAGCGCCTCAAGACCAGGAAATAGCCTAAAGGCGCTCCTGCTGCCTTGGTCGAGGAATACCCTCCTCCAAGAAGCCTGGTGCTAAAGTGGCCTTAGTTGCCTACCAGGACAGATTACAGTAAGAATCGGGCTGCCTCAGGGTACCTGGTTTCTTACTTCGCCTCAAGACCAGGAAATAGCCTAAAGGCGCTCCTGCTGCCTTGGTCGGGGAATACCCTCCTCCAAGAAGCCTGGTGCTAAAGTGGCCTTAGTTGCCTACCAGGACAGATTACAGTAAGAATCGGGCTGCCTCAGGGTACTTGGTTTCTTACTTCGCCTCAAGACCAGGAAATAGCCTAAAGGCGCTCCTGCTGCCTTGGTCGGGGAATACCCTCCTCCAAGAAGCCTGGTGCTAAAGTGGCCTTAGTTGCCTACCAGGACAGTTTACAGTAAGACTCGAGCTGCCTCAGGGTACCTGGTTTCTTATTTCGCCTAAAGACCAGGAAATAGCCTAAAGGCGCTCCTGCTGCCTTGGTCGAGGAATACCCTCCTCCAAGAAGCCTGGTGCTAAAGTGGCCTTAGTTGCCTACCAGGACAGATCAACACTAACATCAAGGTTATTTATCGAGATGATTCGCCCTTTATTTCCCCACTTACAACCCCGACAGAGGGCCAACAGTCAGGAAAAAACTCAGAAGTTTACCGTCAGCAAGTCAAATTGTTCGGAAGTAGCGGATGTCATCGACTGATTACTTTACATTTTATACTGTTGGAAGTTCGATTAAAGGGAGATGTGATCTGACCCCGTTGATTCTTACGATTACGAGATATAAGCATTATGTGTTTCATCTTTACTACCTATCGGGGTCCAGTCATCGTCCTTATTACTCATCGGGGTTCCAGGTATCAACAAAATTATATGCTATGGAAATATGCTATGAAAAGTTCCTGAGTACAAAAGCAAGAACACAAAGTACGAAGCAAGTAATGAAAAACAGTTATATTAACAGTAAGGGTGCCCAATCCCCATCTGGGCTACAAGTTATACTTATAAAACGGGGTGCCCAGTTCCCAAATCGGGCTACAAAAAATTATAAAAAAAAAAAGAGGCCAGGCTAGTCTTCTTTTTCCCCATCTGGATGCTCACCTTGGTCAACTGCCCCTTCCCCCATAAGCTCAGCAGCTGCATCAGTTTGGACAACCTCCTCCACAACAGAAGACTCAGTCTGAATCCCCTCAACCACCGGGACCTCAGATCTAGCTGGCCCTTCATCCTCTTCCATAAGGACCGCTCCAGAAGCGGACTCGGGATCCACTCTTTGCTCTTCAATAGCAGGAGGATCTAGATCAGCTCCCACCGTGCCATCATGTTGGACTTCAGCAGCCACGTCAGCTTCGTGACCCGGATGGGCCACTTCCTGTGGAGGGGCCTCTGCCTCTTGATCCCCTCCTGCTAATTGGGCAACCTTTGCCATAATTTGCTCCCGATCCCAGTTCAAAGTTGCCTTGAGGTTGAAGGGAGGAGGCAAAGCTGTAGCCACCTCGTAGTAGGCTATAAAATAACCATCCTCAAATGAAGGCCCTTGCTGAGCCTCCAAGCCTGCTATAGTCTCCCGAAGGAGTTGATTCTCGCTCTGTAGCAGCTGCTTCTCTCGTTTTACGCACTCCCTCTCCTCCCGGCGGCGAAGAGACCTGACTGTCTCGGTGGCCAGGCTGCGTTCAGCACTCCTAAGAGCCACCAAGGCCTCCTGCCTCCCTTCTTCAGCATTTTTGGCGTCCTGTAGCAGAGGAGCCACGCTCTGTCGGGTCTGGACCAGCTCCTGCTGGCTATCCTCCAGTTTCGCTTGAAGGCCGATGTAAGCCTCCCTCAAAGTCAGTAGCTGCCTTTCCATGGCCATGGCAAACTTGAAGCCCTATAAGAAGGAAGAAAGTTAGTCTTAGGCCAGAGGAAGAAAAAGAAATAGCGGGAAGGAAGTAGAAGTTCACCTCGGCCAGAACCGATGCCCCCTTGGTGACCAAAATGTCAGTAGGAAGCTGGGCCATATCCACCAAACTTCCACCAGGGCATGAGTCCGCGAAACGGGATACCACCTCGTCAAAGGTAGTACCCCTTGACCCCGATCCAAAAGCAACAGCAGCAGCAGGGGCAGGGGTGTGGACAGCTGCTTCCTCCACCAGGATGCACGCGGGGTCCTTAGGAAAAGTTGTAGTAGGAGGAGGAGGAGCAGGGGAAGTCTTTGTTGCAGGGGGAGCCTTCTTCTGTGCCGACCTCCCAGAACCTCGGGCTTTAGCCGCCCTGGCCAAGATCGCCGAAATCTTTGAACGCGATGGAGGAGTAGAGGGAAGGGGAGTCTTGGCCTTAGACCTCGCTGGAGCAAGAGTAGGCGTTTTTGAGGGAGTAGGAAGAGGGTTGGGGTCGGTTCCTACTCGGATGGACCTCGATACGGTCTTGGCAGCAGGGGTAGGAGAAGGAACAGGGGAGGGAAGAGCTGGCAGAGTCATCTCCCCTGCCCCAGTAGAAGAAGGAGATCCCGCTACCATCGGGGTAGCAATACTGCAAGAAAAGAAGATGTTCAATGAAAGCAGAAGAAGGAAAATATCTGCACAGGAAAGCAAGAGAGCAAGATACAATTAACTCACCAGGGAGAGCAAGGGATATCCTCAAGTACCGCTCCAATCGGCCTCCTTCGAAGGGATCAAGAGTGGGATATTGCATATTAGTATACCCCCTCTTCATGATCCTCGCAAGGATTTCCCGGGATTCAGGAGCGAGCACCCCCTTCGCCCATTTATCCTGCACTGTGAACTGAGTAGGGACGGGGTATTCATATCCCCCAATAAAGGCAGTGCGCCCCCAGTCGCCCTCCACCACTAGCCATTCTTCCTTCCAGGGCGCGGCATACTTCACGTTTGCTCCTGGGACGATGAACCTCATGTCGTTGCTCGCCCTAAGGTAAAACTGACCCCGGGGCACCATACTGGTGATGTTGAAAAGGTAGCGGAGTTCATCTAATCCCGGCTCTCGCTCGATGCGATCCTTCTCGCACTGCTCCTTCCAGAGCACCAGGAACCCCATCAGGTGTTTCCAAAACCCCGGTGAAATCTGTAAGGGGGCTAACTCCAGCGCGACAAGAGCACGGCGGAGTGAAGGATGTAATGGCAGACGGACACCATATTCGAAGGCCGCCTTGTGAATCAATATGCGATCTTGAGGCGGGGTGTATACGTCATAACCCCGATGAGGAAGGGAGAGAATGATGTTATCTGGGATTTTATAATCCTCCCTTAGCTTAGCTAGAGTGTCCACAGTGCAGATGGAGTCGGGGACTATCCTCCCATCATGAAAAAGGGCGAAGGAGCCGGCCTGGACCCCGACTAGATAAACCCTCTCGTCGTTACCTCCATCACCATTATCAGACTTAGTGGCGCCCGCTTCATCACCAATCAAGACCGGGTCTTCGGGTCGATTGTGAAAACCCAACCCAATTTGCGGGTTTTGAGCGGAGCGACGGCGTTGAGCTAACGGGGTATCAACAGTAGCACCGTCACCCTCTCTACCCAGTTTCTTCCTCTCCAGGGCCGGGGAATCTACCACCACGTCGGCCGCCTCCATATTGAAGAGAGCGTCGATACTATCAGACTGGGGAGGAGAGGCAGGGTCAGGATGAATAGGGTTCGCCGCTATAGAGGGGTTTTGTTCGGCAACATTTTCTTGAGAAGATGGAAGTCGGGAAGTAGAAGCCATTGAAGAAAAAGAAGAAAAAGAAGAAATTCTGGAAGTTGGAAAGGAGAAGGTTCTTGTTTTCAATCACGATTTTGAATGCTCGAAAGTAAGTAAGTAATCACCAGTGGAGCCGGTCTATTTATAGAGGAGGAGTGACGGTTACTTACTCGGAAATCGGAAACGGTGACCGGGAGGATGGATTGAGGCGTTTTTCTTTTTTGCATTAATCGCTCCAAAACGGCTCTTTTTGAAAACGGGGAACCCAATCAACAGTCGACACACAATCAAATTATAACGTACGGAATAAAGATTTCCCCCTTCTAGGTGGAAACCTAGTCAGACAAGGAAGTAAGTGGATAAGGTGGAAAATCCTTCAAGCAAACGAAAAGATCCTGACTCCGACCCCGACCCCGACAAAGTATCAGTGTCCAAGTCAGGGGGGACTTCTGTTAACCGCCAAAATTGGCGAGGGACCAAGGAAGAATTTTCCACCTTAACACAAGAAGCAGGTGCGGACACAATTCGGTTACCTCGACAGAGTGGAGCCCGACTGGCCCAAATATGAACCTCCTTCAGCAGGATCCACCCCACTTGCATCTTAACCAGCAGCGAGGTCCAACCCCGTCATACTCTGGTCTCTCATAAACCCTGCAGCACCCCGACACGGAATTCCACTGAGCATCCCACTATAATACTAGCCAGATATTCCCCAACTCCATCAGTTGGATGCCTACTGGCTCGCACTTTCTAGTATAACTAGCCCGACAAAGCAGGTAGATACCGGGCAGTAAGATTCCCGTATCAGAAACTAAAAACTCCATAAAAGACTCATTAAAACGCTGCCGTACAGAGGAGAAGTACACTTTCCCGCCAGAGAGTCCTATTTTGAGCAGGTCGATATACTAAGAATCCTACTAGGAAGGTAACAATTTGATCACGAAATTGACTCCTTCTAGGAAGGAAAGACTGGATTCTACAAGTAAAGCTCTGAGATTATCTCCTAGAAAGAAGACGATCCTGTATTGGCCAAACCCTAAACCGAGATTTTAGGAGTGCATGGCAAGCAAGACACATATATATATACAAACAGTTTCTTCAGGAAAGGGAGGACCCCAGATACCACTTATCGACAGGCACAATTCTTCCACCATCATCATCTCCATCGCCGAGATTATGATTCGTACTCCATTGTAATCCAAATCAGAAATTAGTTCATGTATTGTAAGGAAAAGAGACTATCCAATAAAACTTATTGATTGATCAGTTTGATATACATCATTATTTAGCTCCGGCTTTGATAGGGATTTAGTCGGTATCGAACTACTTGATACCCCTCCGACCAAGGTTAATCTTGATCTTGGTCCCTTTAAAGTTGTTATTTGGAATTCTATCTCGATAACGATTTTCAGGTAACAGTTTCCATTGCGACAAAGTCGGGCACTGGAAGAGGAATTGTCCTCAATATCTGGAGGAGGTAGCCAAGAAGAAGAAAACGAAAGGTAAATATGATTTACTTGTTCTTGAGTCATGTTTAGTGGAAGATGATTCTTCACCTTGAATAGTTGATTCGGTGGCCACTAACCATATTTGTTCTTCTTTGCAGTGGACTGATTCTTGGACACAGCTTTATGAGAGAGCCTTCTCTATGTGTGTGGGGTTAGGGGATGTCGTGTCATGATGTGAAAATTTTACTTAACTCCTACTTTTACCTTAAGGATCTGGATTGGACAGGGGATATGCAATTTCAGGATTTCTTTCCATCTTTATTTCGCATCTTACAGAAGAAGGAGCTGGAAATTGGGTGTGTTGTGTTATGGAGCGTTTGATTATGGCGGAACCATTTCGATCATTCTTCCTTTTTTTTTAGTCTGGATGATGTAGTTGAATGGGCTACTGATTTTCTTAAGGACTTCAAGCGGGCTAAGTTGATTGGTAATTTCCCCAGTCTCTCTGTTCACTCTCTTTCTATTGATAAATGGAGAGTGCCTGAGGTAGGGTGTTTCAAGATTAACACTGATGTTGCATTAAAGGTGGCTAATAGGCTAGTGGGTACTGGGTTTGTTATATGTGATCATGGTGGGTAGTTTGTTGCCTCATCTATGCAGAAGCTCATTGCAGGTTTCTCTCCCTCAATGGCTAAAGCTATGGCTATCTTAAAAGGCCTTCGCTTCGCTATTGATTCTGGTTTCCTTCCGGCAATGCTTGAAAGTGATGCTAAAGGGGTGGTGAATCTGATCCATTCCGAGCCTTGTCCCTCTACTGATATTGGCCTTATTATTAAGGACATTGTGGCTATATCTCATCAATTTGATATTCCTATCTCCTTTGTTCCTAGAAATGCTAATAAGGCTACCCATGCCTTAGCTAAGTTGGCTTTGTCGTCTCTTTGACGATTGTTTTTGGCTAGAGTCTGTCCTCCTTGCGTGAGATCCATCCTGTTGGATGATTGTATTCCTTAGTTTTGCTGGTTTACGAATTGTTCCTTTTCAAAAAAATAAAAAATAAAAAATAAATAAATAAAAGTTTCAACAACCAATCTAAAAAAAAGCTGCCCCTACAACGCTAACAAGATAGTAGAGGAAAGACATGAGAGAGAAAGTTAGAGAGAGAAAGTTAGAGAGAGTGTCTCGGTTCCCAGTCCAACATGGTCAGTCTTCGCAAGGGAGGGTCTATGCTGGGAAGGATTTTAGATAGAATTTGGTATCGGTTTTCATTGATAATCTCAATCTTGTGGTTGATCATGTAGGAGTTTGGGGTATATTCAAGCCTCTTGGAAGAATTAGGGATGTCTTTTTATCCTCTAAAGTTAGAACAAGGAGGAGCTGTTATGCATTCCTCAGGTTTGGGACCTTGGATGAAGCTAATAAGGTGGCTGCCATGGTGAATGGGATGCATGTTTATAGATGGACTATTTCAGCCAAGGTAGCGGATTTTGGGTGGAATAATAGAAGATCACCACACCCAGCTAATAGAAGGGATTTAATCAGAAGGATAGACAGAGGCAAGGAGTTAAGGAACCTGTTTCCAGGGTGATTCATAATTTCACAGGGATGAAAACCTTTGTGGATATGGTAGAAGAGGATAGACCAAGAGATGCAGTAGATAAGTCAAAGAAGAGAGTTATGTCATGGCAGATCAAATCAGAGGACAAGGAATGGCTGAACAGGACGGCGATTGGGGTTATGAAAGAATTTGCTAATTTATGGTCTACCAATTCTAAACTGGAAGAGAGAGGGTTTGTGTTCTCATCAACTTTCATAGGAGGTAAAAGGATTGCTTGGACTTTTGAATCCGAAATAGAAAGAGATGGTTTTATGCGTAATAGCTTCTTCTGAAGGGACAACTACTCTTCTATGACTAAGTGGGCAGATAAGTCAGTGCCTATGTATAAACTTAAGTGGGTGGAGGTGTATGGGGTTCCTATGCATTGTTGGTGCAAAGGTTTCTTTTCTATGGTGGGTAATGACTTGGGAGAGACAATCTGGGTTGATGAAGCGATTAAGGATAGAGGTAGAATGAACGTGGGGCGTATTTTAGTTCTGGGTCAATTCGAATCGCTGGCCTCTAGGAAAGTTTTAGTTAAGGTGGGTGATAAAATGGTTCAGATAGGCTTATCGGAAGCACCAGAGCCGGTATCCACTACTTGGATCGTCAAGCACCTGAGGTTGAAGCCAGAATTCAAATTTTCAAAACCAGATGGAGACTAGTTGTCCAAGTTCAACGGCAGTAGGGGCATGGCTGACAGTGACAAAGAGGGGTAAATAGGAGTTTCAGATCATAGGAATAATCAGAAGCCTACAGAGGTGTTGTCAGAAGATAGATCTTCACAGTATAGGAGAGTCAAGGGGGTAGTCGCTAATTTTTATGGAAAGAAGGATGTCAGGAGAGATAGGATTGATGGGAAAAGGGTGGATTTGGACAAAGGCAAGAGTTGTTGGGTACATAAACCACCATCTAGGTGGAACCCACTACCTAACACAGCTGTGATAATTGGTAAGAGTAGAAATGATAGATTGACCTCGCGTAGCAATTCTAGCACTTCGGAGTACGAATCAAACAAGGGAGAGTTGTAGAAGGTTGGATTTGTGAGAGGAGAATGCTCGGTCAAAAATCAATATTCAAATCAGATTAGGTTTGGGTCTGGAGGGGCTAGAGATGGGCTTAAAGAATTGGGCCCTACAGAGCCCAATAATGTCGAAAACTATTTATCTCATTTAGAGAGGTTGGGTGGTGTCAAGAGAGGCCTGGAGAAAGCCAGGTTGGATTCTTCAGTGGGAACCCATGTTAGTCCTACTGACAGCAAAGATTGTCCTGAGTTTGACTCGGTGGAATCAAAATCTAAAGGGGAAATCCAAGAGGTAAGGGATGATGACAAAAAGATGGCTATCTTTGCAGGGAATCTAGGGCTTAATTTGAGAGTGGAATTGTGTGCCAACAAAGAGTCGGCTAGCAATACTAGCTCGGAAGAGACGAATCAAGTTAGAGAAAAGGGTGAGAGAAGAAAAAGGAGAGCTTCGTCTGTTTCAGTGAGGGAGGAGCAGTATGTCTCAAAGCCACAAATGATGACTTCAAGGTAAGCTAGAAGGAAAGGTACTTCCCATTCTCAATCTTTTAAAATTCATCCTATGACCACTAGAAGGTCGAAGTCTGTAGTTAATGGTTCGATCGGTTTACGGGAGGTTGATAAGAGGATGGTTTGGAATTTGGGAGATGAACTAGCTAGGGTGATCGAGAGAGGTGTAGCTCATCGTCTTCAAGAGAAAGGTAGTCAGTCTAAAAGGAACGTCGAGGCAGGGAATCAGGGCAGCCAGGTTTCGAGGAATGGCTCAGGTTCAGTTTGGAATCTAGAGGTTGAAGTTGCTAAGATTGTGGAGATAGGGGTGGCATTGGGTTTTAACTTTAATAGTAGTAGGGAGGAGATAAGCTTAAGGCTGTTGGAGTTAGAAAAGGAAGACGAGGCTAGAAGAGCTTCATGATTTTCCTTTGGTAGGTTGGTGGGGTTTCTTGTTTTTTTAATGTTAGGTTTTTCTTGGAACGTAAGAGGTCTTGGGAGATTGGAGAAAAGAAAGGAAGTGTGCAAGGTGGTGAGTAGATATAAACCTTCTATTCTCTTTTTACAAGAGACAAAATTGAGTGTGTTGGTTAATAGGATTTTCAGCAGCATAGGTGGCTCCTTCCTTTCCAAAGGCGTAGGTGTAGAGTCCTCGGGGGCTCCGGGGGTGGGGTTGCTAACCTTATGGAATAAGGATATTTTTATGGTGTCGGGTTGCATTTCTAACAAGGGGTGTATTATCCTGGTAGGGGTCCTCAACAAATTAAATAAAGAAGTGGTGTTTTGTAATGTGTATGCTCCGAATGGGGAACGAGAGAGAAAGGAGTTATGGGAGTTTATTGGTAGTAAACTGCAGCTTTTCTCGGCTCCTTGGTGCTTAAGAGGGGATTTCAATACTGTGGTCAGTGAAAAGGAAAGAAAGGGAGGGTGTTTCATAGAAGTTCGGCGAGAAGTTTTACGAATTTTGGTCAGTGAAAAGGAAAGAAAGGGAGGGTGTTTCATAGAAGTTCGGCGAGAAGTTTTGCGAATTTTATTCTTCATATGTAGGTGGTGGATATGCCCCTTAGAGGCATTCATTTTACTTGGTCTAACAATAGGGAAAATGGGTGTTGGGCTAGATTAGACAGGTTTCTTATGTCACTTGTCATCTGGTCCTGGTTTCCTAATTTGACGTAAACTGGTATTCCTTGGACTATTTCAGACCACAGTGCAGTTTGTCTAGGTTTAGGGACGATGTTTTGGGGTCCTAGACCTTTCCGCTTCTTCAATTCCTGGTTGGAGTCTAAGTCTTTAATAGAAGATGTGAGGAGCACTTGGGCTGGTACGAAGTTGATAGGGTTTAAGAGCTTTGGTTTAAGGGCTAAGTTAAAGGTGGCTAAGAATGAGATTAAGAGTTAGGCATGTAAAATGGCCAAAGACTCGGTTTCTACCAAAGTAGTTGAGGAAAAATTAGTTGTTTTAGATAGGGAGGCTATGGTTGTTGGCTGGTCTGATGCGTCTAGAGTGGAGATAATGAAGCTAGTTATGAGTTGTGGAAAATTATTAAACATGAGGAACAAGCTTGGAGGCAAAAATCTAGAGTCAAGTGGCTGCTAGAAGATGATAGGAATACGATATTCTTTCACTGTGTTGCGAATGGGAGACGTCGTAATAATTATATTGATGAGATCTTGTTTAACAATGTTGTCATAACTGACCCAGAAGAAGTTAGAGAAAGGGTGGCTAATTTTTTTGAGAGCGGTTACAAGGAAGTTTCTTGGAGGCGTCCTAAGATCGAGGGTTTGGCTCTCAAGAGGCTGTCTGATTCATATAGAGAGTCGCTAGAAGAAACCTTTTCTATCGCTGAAGTGCGATTGGCTTTGGAAAACTGTGATGATAATAAAGCCCCAGGTCCGGATGGCTTCAATTTAAGGTTTTTAAAGGATAATTGGGACGTTATTCAAGAGGATTTATTGAGCTTTTTGGAGGAGTTTCATCGGGATGGTAGGCTTGTCAAGGAGTTAAATAAGACGTTTATTACTCTTATTCCTAAGAGAGCCAAAGCGTCTTCTATGTCAGATTACAGACCCATAAGTCTTGTTAGTTCGTTTTATAAAATCTTGGCCAAGGTTTTGTCCAATAGGTTGAAAAGGGTGATCAGCTCAGTCATAGGGGAAACTCAAATGACATTTGTTAGTGACAGACAGATTCTTGATAGTTTAATTGTTGCCGAAGAGATTATTCACAGCTGGAAAAGGGGATCTACAGGGGGTATTTTGGTTAAAATTGACTTTGAAAAAGCTTATGACAGTTTGAGTCATAGTTTTGTGGATGACATGATAAGGGATATGGGTTTTGGGAAAAAATGGAGACAATGGATGTCTTGTTGTATTTCATCTCCGGTCATTTCTGTTCTTGTTAATGGCAGCCCTACTCGCGAGTTTGGGGTGGAAAAGTGGCTGAGACAGGGTGATCCCCTTTCCCCGTTCCTTTTCAACATTGCTGCGGAGGGGTTGAGTGCTTTGTTTAGGAAAGCGGCGGACTTGTATTTTGTGAAGGGGGCATTGTTTGGTTCGGAAAACATCCATGTTTCTAATCTTCAGTTTGCTGACGATACTATTCTTTTTATTCAACCTAAGGTGGAGTACATTCAGAACGCGAGACGGATTTTGAGATGTTTCGAATTGGTTTCGGGATTGAAGATCAATTTTAATAAGAGCAGTGTGGTTAAAGTGGGAAAAGTAAGCAGGGATCTTATAGACTGAGGGGAGTATTTCAGATGTTCGAATGCTTCTCTCCCCATGGTTTACCTTGGTCTTCCCCTCGAAGGTCGGCCGAGTTCGAAAAGCTTTTGGTTGGAGCTTATTCATCGTATTGAGATTAGGCTTGCCCCTTGGAAGAAGAGGTTTTTAAATAAAGGGGGAAGATCGGTCCTTATTAAGGCAGTGATGGCTAGTATCCCTAATTATTTTATGTCGGTCTTCAAGATGCCCGTGTGGTTAGCCCATAGATTAGAAAGGTTACAAAGGAATTTTTTCTAGGGGGATGGTTTTGAAAAGAAGAAAATTCACACGGTTAAATGGGACATTTTGTGTAGAAGCAAGGATAAGGGTGGTTTAGGCATTGGTTCTATTTTAGACAAGAATAAAGGTCTTTTAGCTAAGTGGGTTTGGAGGTTTGGTGTGGAGGAGGATTCTTGTTGGAAGAAGGTCATATGTGCTAAGTATGGCATTTCTTCGAAGGTGCTGAAATGGGATTGGAGCATTAGTTTTAAAGCCTCCACTTTTGTCTAGACTATTGGGGGTTTGTTGCAGCAGAATTCTGTCCATAGCCCTTTACTTGAGGAGGGTCTGATTGTGAATGTGGGGAGTGGGGATAGAGCTAGGCTTTGGCTCGTTTTTAAGGTTAAGGGTCGTCCTTTTAGGGAGGCTTTCCCTAGGATTCATGCTCTAGCTTGTGATAAATTGAGTTTTGTTGCAAATTTGGGGAAATGGGTGGATGATGTTTGAGAGTAGGAGGTGAAGCTTAGGAGGCCTGTTTTCAATTGGGAGGTGCAGCAGTGGGAGAATTTTTGTCTTTGCTTGAATACTATCCGAATACAAAAGAATGTTCATGATTCATTGGGTTGGAAATTTGACCACTCAAGTTCTTTTTCTATCAAATTCTTTAGGCAAATGTTACAGGTGGATCATTCTGGAGATGTTAGTGGCTTTAAAGAGATTTGGAGGGGTTTTTGTCCTCCAAAAATAGAAATCTTTGTGTGGCAGTTAATTCATGGCAGGGTGTTAGTTAGAAATGTTCTCAGAAATTTTGGTCTTGGCATAGAGGCTGTCCTGGATTGCCCTCTCTGTAATGAGGCTGTGGAATCCATTAACCATTTGTTTCTTTCGTGCAGATGGTCCTGGAATCTTTGGCTCAATTGTATGTCATGGTGGGATGTGAGTTGTTGCATTTCTTCTATGATTCTTGATTGGTGGAAGGGTTGGAATGGTTTGTGGCCTAGGAGAAAGTATGATAGAGCTTGGTGGTCTGTGCTTTATGTAGTTGTGTGGACAATTTGGGATGTTAGGAATCGCAAAATTTTCAACAATGGTGAAGCTAGTTTGAGACAAGCGATGGATGATGTTAAGTTCAAGGTGGCTTGGTGGTTCAAGAATTTTAGGGGAGGATCGATTGACCCTGTTACTAATATAACTCTGAATTTAAAAGAGTGTTGTTCTGAGGTTAGAAGACAAAAGTCCCCTATGTTCTGGAATTTCTAGAATAGTGATTCTTTGTCTTTCAATGTAGATGGGTCTTGGAAGGGTTCCTCTGGTCAGGCTGGTGTCGGGGGGGTTCTTAGAGACCATTCGGGGAGGATTTTGTCTCTTTTCTGCTAAGTTAGAGGCCCATGATGCAATATCAGCAGAGGTTCTAGCCATTGCTAAAGCCATTGAGTTATGCATCTCAAATTTGGTCATTTGTCAGACTAATATCTCAGTCATCAGCGATTCTAAGGAGGCGGTTTCATGGATTAATGACAGCCATTTTGACAGGGCAGATTTGGTGCAGATAGTGTCCGAAATTCACAGCAACATTTTGAAAATGACCAATGCTTCGGTGATTTTCGTTTCGAGATCTTCCAACGTGTTGGCTGATTCGCTGGCTAAGAGTGGTTCCTGTAGGGGTGTGGACGTGGTGACCTGGAGCATTCCTTAGTTTGCTCTGCTTTTTGTTTCTTTGGTCCCTTCTTTTCTGGTGCTTTTCTCTGTGGTTGTTGCGTTTTTTTTTTCTGTTTGGTGTTCTGGTGTGTGTTGTGAGTGGTGTGGCACCTAAGGGGTTGTGGTTTTTGTTTTGTTTTTGGGTGCTATTCTGTGGTCCTGCTGGTGTCAAAGTGTTGCGACAGGGGTTAGTTGTGTGCCTTTGTCGCAGTGCTTTGATGTATTTGTTTCAGGGCTGTTCGGTTTTGTGTGGGTTGTGGTTCTTGGCTTTTAGCCGTTGAATAAAGGTTGCTTTTCAAAAAAAAAATAAAAAAAGCTGCCCCAAAACAGAGAAAAACTGAAACTAGGAATATAAGAGAAACACTTATTTTCACCATATTTTCTCTTATTCTATATATTCTCCATATTTTCACTTTAACCCCTGATTCTCCAAAATTATGTCAATGCCCCTGAACTCCATAAATACCTGAAACACTTATTTTATCATATTAAATACCCAGTTTTACCCAAGAAGCAAGCATAAGAAGTAGGAATTGGGGACCTAAAAATAGGAACAAAAATAGTACAATCAAAAGGCATTAGAGCTTCTCGGATAAAAGGAAACAACAAGCCCACCCAACTCACTCATAAAACCTCTAATGTCATAGATCATGTCCAAATGCTTCAAACCGAATCCATTCTCATTTTGGATCCAATTAACTGCCGTATTATCATTAATTCTGAAACTGCCTAACAATGTTACCGGCATTAAGCACAGCAGTCCGATGTTCTAACACTAGTGGACTCCAATAGAGCCAATACATAAATATCTATCCTCCAAATCTCCAATATACCCTAGATAATCCATCGAAAGCCCTTATAGGATCCATCATATTTGGCTTCTCTGCACTAACAAGTTTAAACAAGTCTTCTGAAGAGAAATAACTTTTACAGAAGGAACTTACACACACAATGTGTAGGCTAGCCGATTTATGTTTCATTTTATTTCTTTTGTTTTAAGAATCTTGTAGGGAGACAAGTTCCTCTTAATTTTCATTCTGTTATTTGTCTCTCATTACATGTAGCATTCTATCTCAAAGACTCACATGGTAATATCACAAACACAAATACAGAACCTTTAAGAAATTTTTGACCTGTGTTATACCTCTTCATAGATCAAGTCATACAACATTAAACAGTTATCTTCGCCTAACACAGTAGTAATTGATTGTCTGAAAATGGAAGAATCACCGTAACTCAACAGAAACCTAATATCATACTTAAACTAGCATATACTATATCAGTTTCACTCAACCATGAACCAGCATGCCCTTCTACTTCTCTTTTATCAATAATCAAACCCAGGTGCTTCATTGGCAAGTAATAGGACATGTTTCTTTTACATACAACAAATATAAAGCATTTTAAAACATTGAATGATACATACAATGTCACATGAATGTTAATGTTTTCTAGAATAAAATACGATATTATCAACATCATCCCACTACTTCTGGATGAATAAATTTTTAAGAACGTAATATTGTCAACATCAATCATATATACCTATAATTAGTAAGAGGTGAAAAGTAAGCAAGTTTCCCATGATCTGGCTTATCCTCGAGACTCTGTGTGTCTAATGCAACCCTCCATACTTCTCCATCATACCATTACCACAGCATCTATGATAGGCCCTTTGTCATCATAGCTCTAAAAAAATTTAATGTCTGCATAATCAAGGCTGCATAAAGGCAATAAGGGAGAAAATACAAATCCAGCAGTAAAAGGGAAACAAAGATAATTCTTTCCCATGAGGAATTCAACAACAATTTTCAATATCGCCGGACTACGTGAGTAGCATGCTTACTACAACTTTAAAGCTAAAGATGAAGTCAACGTGTCCGTAAAGAACTCATATACCATTTTATAACCCACATTCCATTCACCGGAAGGGTTCTTTCACGAAGAATTGACAACTAAAGTAGCCACTAAATCAAAAAATATTCCATCAAATTCAGACTAAAACATCGTTGGTCCAAAATACAAATGTATAACAAAGATTAAATGATTTTGAAGAGACCAACCTGAAGCTCCACGAATACAACCATCAGAATTAGCCTTGACAACCGGTAATGAATAGAGACGTCGACACTGAGTGCAGAGAAATTGATGTCATCGTCGTATGGGCCCAACACGTACACACCCCACCATTAACTTTAAATAATGGGCTTTGCATTTTGTTTTTTGTTTTTTGTTTTTGTTTTTTAAATAATGGGAGGGCAATATTGCAATTTCAAATGGATAGTCGGTGTTGGTGGTGCTGGTGGCGACGGAAGTGGAGGTTGGGGTGCCACCTGTTTGTGTGTTAACGGGTTGTGGAAATGGTGGCTAGAGTTGGGCTTGTGGTTGGATGTGGTATTGGTGGTGGTGGAAATTACAGGATTTGTCCTTGCATGAAATTGTATTGACTTCTAATTCCCTTTTGATGTTTTATGTTGTTATGAATGTATCACTGCCAAGATGGACGCAACTTAGTTGGATTTTAAAAAATAGTCGAAATGAGATTGGTCTGATGCTATACGACTATACCTTCATACCTACGCCACGAGGTCGTGGGTTCAAATAGCTCCCCGTTCTCAAAAACCATGAATTATTTTAATATTTGAAGAAAAAAAATATATTCTTTCTCAATACTTTGATTGTTTTTTTATTATATTTTCGTTTTTTACAATTGAAAGAGTTTATCATGTAAAATTGAAAACTCGCACAAAATGGAGGAAAAGAAAATAAATCTTGAGATAGAGAGAAAATTATTGAGAAATTTAGAAGAGAGAAAGAGTTATTGAGAAAATTGAGAGATAGAAAAAGTTGGAAATTAGAGAGGGTAAGTTGCAAGTTAGAGAGAAAGTTATTGAAAAAATTAGAAGAGAGAAATTCATTGGTGAAAAACGAAATTCGATCGATTTCGATTCCCAACAGTTTTATACACTGAAATTTATATTTCAACATGTATTTTAGCGTGTAAGCAAGTATTTTAGTGTGCAAGGCTTAGGTAGAGAATTGACTCAAAAGAAAAAATAATATTAGAGGAGTGAGTTTAAAAAGGTAGCACTCCTCTAGTTTGATTTTTTGCTAGGAATTTTTAAATCTAGTGACAACTAAGTATGAAAAATATCACAGGGTTAAGAATTATATTGTTTTGAGGTTTATTAGCGACTAGTCCCACCTGAACATTACGTGAGTTTGCATTTTACCAATTAAACTTTTTTTTTAGACATCAAACCCTCAAAACTCTCATTTATCGGCAAACAATTTAATTTATTGCCCTTTAAACACCTGTTTGAGGAGGTATTTACAGTCAGGTTTTGCCAATAAATGAAAGTTCAAGGGATTTAATGCCTACAAAAAAAGTTCAAGGGGGAAAATGAAAACTCGCGTAAAGTTGAAGGAGGACTAGTGCCAATAACCCTTTTTTTAATTCTCTCTTGTACATACAACTGTTTCATTCAAACTCAATTATTCACACACACACACACACACACACATATATATATATATGTATATCCAAAAATACATCTAGCATAAAACCAGACAAGGCCGACCTTACTGCCATATTAAATATTAGTTCAAGGATTCATTTTTGTTTTATTCCAGTTCATAAAATGCCAAAATATTTGTTTTGAGTAGTAGTCCAAATGTTTCAGATCAAAAATAGGTACATATCAATAAAAGCCTAACAGTTAAAATAATTTTTTTAAAAAAATGGGGCGACAGACATAAGTCCAAAGAGAAATGTTTTTTAAAGCCCAATTTTGATTTTTTTTTTTTCTTTTTCCAAACATATCAGTATATCACATAAATTGCTAAATGATTTAGAATTTCTTGTTTTTCTCTCCAGCCACCAACGCCCAAATTCGATTTCTTTCAATCTCTCTCAACTCTCTAGGCTCACAACTCTCAAGCCTATTCACACAATTTCTTAGTTTCTTAGCTCTATTTTGGTTCTTTGGTGATTCGACTGATCGATTTATGGTTTTATGCATCATGCATCATACATGTTCACAAAACCCAACTCCTCATTTGACATATCAATTAAAATATATGCCTAGTAAAAATTTGAGAATTTTTCGGATTCAAGTATCATTTTTTGCTAATATTTCGCTATTTTTTTTAATGTTTTATATTTAATAAAGTCGGAAAAAAGTTGTTTTTGTACCTAAAATTTTTCAATTTTTATTTTTTCAAAACTGCATTGCATTCTTTATATCATTACGAATCAATAGAGAAAACAAAACACTTATTGATTAACAAATTCAAATATTCAATATACAAAATGTATAATAATTGAATAACTTCCCCTGTGATTCAATATAATATATAATTAAATATAATCCAATGACTTTCTATACTTCCTTTCAGTATACTTTCTTTAAGTAGCCGCAAAACATCTTCATCCTGGAGATCGAAGTAGAGAAGCTAGTAAGAATTCTTTACTGTTTTAAATCTACATTGAATTAGTTTGCAATGTATGTTCTCTTTGTCAATGAAACATGCACTGCAACGTTTCATCAGTATCATTTTCGGTAACCGTGGCTCGTGATGAGAAAGTGCAAAGCAACAACAATGGTACGAGTTTTCGAATTCACGAGGGCATTAGTGCATTAATTGATCTACGGTATAAGGTTATGGCAGGAGGAATCACAAGGATATGGACAATCAATCTCCTTGGTTACCCTTCTGTTATAGTACCAATCACCAACTGCTTCTGCAATGGTCTGTAAAATCGAAAGATACAGTGAAAAACCGAAAGATATAGTGAAATTTGGATAAATCATACAACACAAGTTCTCAAAATTGTATTTAAGCAACAAAATCCCTCACTTGTACTGCATAGACAAATATATGAATTTGGAGGAATTTGAACCCAAGACTTCTGGACCAACCAAGCTCCGATATTATGTTGGTAACCACTAACCACTAGCTCAACAATAATATTTAAGTACTCTAACCGAAACAATAAGAGTCATTTGTAGTATCTTTTATGAATGGAAAGGTGTGGATAATAGTGTGACATGTGAATTGTACGTGATCAGTCAGCTGGAAATAGATGTTGACTAACAAAATGTTATGAAATCAGTAAAACTGGACTTCAAGTAAAATCCGAACAATTGCATCTATACAGAGCATTATAATAATTCTGATCGGATTGTAATACTAGTCGACAAGATTTTTGTATGATCAAATTGGCTCTAGTCCGAATATTTTTGTCATCTTGGATGAAAAAAATAATATCAATGCATTATCATTGAAGTAACTTTGAAAATGAAAGCAGACTCATCTGCAATAAGTTACCTTATCACGTATTCTTGGAGAACCATCCGCAAACCATGTGTCCTGCGACTCACTTTGGCAATGAGCAAAGCATGAATTTACAAACATCCCGTCAAGTCTTGATTGCAAAGCTGCAAGCATGTCATTCCGGAAACCTGAAAGAACGAAGAAAAAAAAAAAAAAAAAAAATCATTACAGCTACTGGAGTAGTAGGAGAGCTGAAGTCTGAAGATATGAGAAAATGAGAAATCATTTATAAATTCAAGAGGCACTTGATTAGAACCTTGCAGTACATCTATCTGGTTTGCATTACATGCTGCTGGATTAAAACTGCAGCGATTCCAGTGACCGCGTAAATCAGCAGAAGGTGGTGCCAATCCATGATGAAACTGTAACATTTTTAAATTATTACACATATTATATTACTCTAACAGCAATTACATCTACAAAATGGATGTCATAGGATTTCATCAAAGTTTAGAAAGCAAAAGAAATTTACTTGGAACACATCATATGCTGAGTTCAAAACGAAAAATGGTGTTTCGATATACTTCAATGCATACTGTGGGAAAAAGCACTGCACAAACATAGAATTAAAGTCAAAACCAATTGGCTTGATGAGCCAGCAATGCAGTAGCTAGCAAGGCGAAAAGTCATACCAGTTCCGGATCTTGAAGGGATTTGGTGCAGTTCGGATTTAAATTCTGTTCTACCCCCTGGAACATACATACGTTTTTCTCGTGTTAATATAACATCTATGGACTATGATTCAACAAACACACCAGAGACTTATGTCGTAATTCATATATATATTTATATATACACAGAGAGAGAAGAAATGTGTACCTGTAGTTGTACAAGATTTTTGAAGAAGGACCTCATAGTGTGGTTCAAAGCAATGTCACTTCTGTAAAATGAACAGCATAAAAGGTGGAGTTAATTTTTTTATTTTTTTGTTAAAAAAAAAAAATTCTTCTGAATAATGATCAACTAAACTAAAAAAGGGACCTACACATCCAAGAAAAATCCACCATCACTCGCATTTGACACTAGCAGTCCTTGGTAAGAAATTAATGAAATTGTCACAATGCAAAAACACTGCTAAACCCCCAGCAGAGCAACCTGAAAGCAAAGCCTGAGAAAAAGAGATCAACTCAATGGTTCAAGCCCTTGTCAAGTGTCAAAGACCGGCACTGATCAGGTACGGCATTCCGCACCTGATAAATTTCAATCTATGTATAATTATATTACATGGATAAGGGGACATGATTGATGATATCATAAAATATGAGTCAAGTTGTTGCAATTCATGCATAGATATGTATGAAAATTTTTATATATACCTTTTCAGCATTTGCTAGTCCTTTAGGTAGAAGATCAGTAAGGATAGCTTGCCAGATTTTTTGACCTCTGAAATAAAGTAATGACTTCTGTCGTTCATTTACACAAAATTCATTAGTGGTTATTAAAAATTGACAATAACAATAGATGGTCTTTAATTCCCCGTGAAGCACAACATCAAATAAGTAATTGATTAATATCATTTATCATTTTATGTGGAAAAGGAGCCCATAAACTCACCCAATGCATCCGACCATTAAAATCATATCATATCATATGACGTGATGTTAATGGATTGGGCAAGCATGTTGAATTTTTTTTCCAAGTAATTGATAAATTAAATGACATGGGCTGATTTTTTTTTTTTTTTTTAAATAATACGAACCTAAAATATTGCCAAGTGCTTCTTTTAATGAAATTATAGAGAGAGAATTACCCCATCGTCGAACGTGGCATTTCCAGCAAAAGAGGCTCCATCAGCATATCTAATCTTTACACGATTCCAGTTGTAAAAATCTGATTTATAATTGGAAAATCTTTTTAATTAATACCCATGAAAAAGAAAACAAAAGCAAGAAATTAGAACTAAGAAGAAAGTATTATTATTATCATTATTATTATTTTTCCATTCCTGGATCTGGTAGGTAGAAAGTGCCAATACTTTTTTTGGTCGTCGATAATAGTATGGTTATTCACGTGAAAATGAGAAATGGAGTACGTGACAGGAACATGGAGGGACATATATGTTGATATACATATAAAGTGATAGTTTTTTTTATAAAAAAAAATTCACGTTGATGATGTCCCGAAAGTCAAATACAAATTCTGCTACTTGCATGAGTAAATCAAATGCAAACATGAAATTACATTTACATTTACATGTTATGTGGCCAATTAATTTAGATGAAATCAAGTTATTAGAAATGAATTTAATTACCTGGATTAAGAGAGGCATTGTTGCTTAAAATACCAGAAAAGACCAGCCACTTTGCCATTAAACTTGTCGATCCACGGCGACTTTTGGCTCTATCCAAACATGATGGTATATCTTTGCACCACCCACCACCCTAGTAACATCACAGTAACAATAGTTATAATAACTTCAAAATTAAGGATCATTAATGTCAAATTTTGGACCCACCAAACTTTAGGCCTTGTTTGATTTTTCCATTTAACACCGAATGGTGTTCCATTCAGTTATTTTATTTGATTTTTTAAGTGTTAAAATCACTTAATGAACCCCTAAAACCACTTGTTTTCAAAAGTGAAAAATTTTAACTTTTCACCTAACACAAATACAGTAGAATTTAAAGTAAAGTTTTACTTCCAAAACTATCCTCACTAGTTTAATCTATTTCCAAAACTAACCACTTGTTCTACAATTTATTTTTTGACATGACATCTATAAATTATATAATTATCCAAGTTTATTCCAAATCAATTAAAGAATAAATTATACACATCGAGAAGATTGCTAATAACAACATATTGATGAACTTCATTTTGTCTGTAATATACACATAAAGTAGCCCAATAGTTTTATAATATCATTAGCTAAGAGCTTAGAAATAATTAGATTCTATACAATAATATAAATTTGAAAATTATTAGTAACTAAATAAATTTATTTTAGAATTAATTTATATGTTAGAGTGAATTGTCTGTAATTTATTGAAATGTAAATATATAACAAATAATAGTTAGAAGAGCATATATATAAAAGTATTTATTTTCATATATTTATAATTTTTTTTAAAAAAACAAACAACTTATCACTTATATTCAGTTTTCGGTGAAAAAAAAAAAACAAATATGTTTTTCAGTTTTCAATTTTCAATCACTATTCAGTTTTCAATAACATTCATCACTGTTCAGTTTTCAGATAAAAAATCAATTGGGGCCTTAACTGTTTTTACCAACTATTCATTTTTCTATCATTGCCCTTAAATTTTCCTCAATTGTTAAATGTGACTTTAATTCCTTTTTCTATGGGACCAAAATTATTTATTAAAAAAAGAAACTGATACAAAATTCAATAAAAATACATAATAAAATAATCTAATTAATTTCACGTCAAGTAATCATATTAACCTTAAATTACTCATTTAAAATTGTGTGGTGTTTGTCTATAATTTTTATTTTTATAGAATTAATTACGAAACAACATATCTAATAACAAACCAATTACCAATTCATAACCTAAATCTCACTTTGTGTTGATCAACAGAGAAACTAAGAAAGAATATCAAATCCCAATTCATAAGTGACAATTTTCTTTAAAATAATTATTAAAAAAATCTCTAGCTTCATTTTATTGTAAACCCCTACTTTGTAAAGTAGGGGTGAGCATAAAAACCGAAACTGAATTAAACCGAATCGAACCGAACCGAACCAAAAAAGAGTATTTGGTTTTAATAATAGAACGATGTCGTATTGATTTTAACAAAACACTCACTTATTCATTCTGCGAAAGACCAATATGCCAGGCAATACTGGACCAATAAAAAAAAAAGGACAACAGTCCACAAACTTAGACAAAATAGTCAGTACCAAGAGAACCGATGACGTGGCCAATTATTACTGGACAACAATGCAGTCATTTGTTGTTTTCCTTTGACTTCAATTCCAACTTTTTATTTTTTATTTATTGAATTATTTACTCTTACCAAAATTACTAAAATACCTCAAATTGAAGCAGCCAGTTGCGTGCTCCAGCGCCGAATCCTCTGTGAAGATGATATGCAGGCAAGCTCCCATCTAAGCAAACTGAGCAGAGCACGCACGAAACGTTTCGTTTTTTCATAAAAATAATATATATAAAAAAAAAAAACGATAAGTTTAACTTTTGATCAAAGAAGAAACTTACAGGCACCGAGAGCAGAGGCAGTGGAGTTTGGAACCAGAGTCATGTTCACCAGAAGCCGATTATCATCAGCCGAGTGAATGAGCGACGGCGCGCAAGTTAGCAGAACCAGTACTACTACAATCTCTACTCCACTATTCAACTTCTTCTTCGCAGCCATTGTTTCGATCAAACGCTTGTTTTAAAAAAAATAAAATAAAATAAAATCAAAAATCAAAAAAATCAAAAAATCGAAGGAGTGCAAATGTTGATGCGAATATAAGGAGAAGAAGAAGAGATGGCTCAGTAAAGTAGGGCGTTAAAGTTTAGTGTTCTTATGTGTATCTATATCTAACAGATTTGAAATCGAAGAAATCGAAGTCGCTGGAAGAAGAAGAAGTAGTGCATGCGTTATAGTAGGTGAACAGTAATTAAAGTTTGGTGGTCTTACGTGTATCTATCTAACAGATTTGAAATTGAAGAAATCGAAGAAGAAGAAGAGAAAAAGATAGATAGAGGTATTTACGAGGGTTGCAATTGAATGCGTGAATGCGATGCTGCGTCATTCATTTAATGCAGAAATTGGCGTGAAGAGAAACGCAGTACGTGATTTTGCTATTTGCGAAAATGGAAAACGAACTGGCACTGAACGGTGTCGTTTGTTTTGTTTGTTTTGGTGTGGAATATGAATCTAGAAAACAGAGATAGATGTGAAGAAGAAGACGAAGAAGAAGAAGGTGGTGGTTTTTCTTATTGTGATGAGAAAGTCAGATTGATAGATAGAAAAATGGTATGTGATCATAGAAAGAAAAAGAGGACTAAAATGGATAGTTTTTTAGTGGGTCCGGAGGGATCCTTTCTTCTTTTGTGATATTTTTTTATTTTATTTTGTTTTATTTTATTTATAGGTTGATTTGAACTCAAGCGTATATATAATATAGGTCATAATTTGTATTGTTGCTGCAAAAATTCTTCAATACAAATAATTGCTGGAAAATATTTAAATAAAACAATTGCAGCAGGAAGATATTTCAATAAACAAAATTTTGTTAGTGCCGGAAAAACCTGGAAAATGGTTGAGTCACGGACAATGTCGCTCTCTGTCCTGATTGTGCAAACAGTTCCAAAGTTGCCACGTCGTGCTCAGAATAAAACAATCCAGAATCACCTCTGTCTCGGAACTTCTTTACACAAAGAAGAACCGAAATACTCAGACCCTTTCAAGAACTGCTCGGAATACTTACAAAGAGCACTCAAGAAATTTTTCTAAGTATTTCTTTTAAAAACTTTTTTCTGAGAACTTTGTTTTTCAAGTTGTTGTTGGTTGTTGTGCTTTCTGAATGAGGCAAAACCTCTATTTATATGATTAGAAAATCATAACTATAAAATCAATTTAAAAACAATTAAAACCAACCATTTTTTAGCATTTAACTATATTCATACACAGAACCGTTTTATAACAGTTTTTTTTTTTAAATAAAAAATAAAAAAATAAAAAATAATAATAAAAAACTGTAGCATTTGAATTCACAATTTTAACATGTATCGTTAGGTTCTCAATCATCTGTTATTTTAGGAATTTGAGCAGAGATGACAATGCACCTCACTTCCACACCTGTTGGTTAAGGGTTTGAATCCCACAATACGTATTTTACAAGTATGTGTGTGGAGTTTTCTCCGGTTAGTGGGAGTAATTATCTGGGCTGCACATGTATTGTTTGATCTTGACACGTCTTGACAACCCTATTTAGATATTTTATGTGACCTGTAAATTGGCCACATGACTTGAATTAACACTATATTAATAGATTTTGTGTGATTCTAGATAGTTAATTGGACAATCTTTAGTTTCGGTCTTAAGTTGTTAGGTTATCAATTTAGGAATTTTTTATTTTAAAAAATATAAATATAATAGTTTAGGAACTTAAAAATTCGGCACGATTTTTATAGGATATCATGATCTAGACAACTAATTGCGTAATTCAAAATTAAGCAAAATGTATAATTGGTTTAAAGGTTTATCTTTTATATGGGACCATTTCATGGTAGGTCTTTCAGTTGAATTTTTCAGACTCATTGCAATTCCAATCGACAGGATGTGTTTTGTAAGTAAACACAGTTCCATTCCAAATAAACCCAATTCTAATAGATTCCTAGGCTTTTTTTTTTTTTTTTCTTACATACCATCCGTGACGAAATCAGGAAATATTTACAGTCCAGATTAAACTATATTATATAAAAAGTGTTTTCTTTTCGGTTTAATATTATAAAATCAATTCCTTATATATATATAGGGTTCAAAAATTAAATAGCACTTTTTGGGGGAGGGTTTGTGCAAATAGCACCACATTAATAAGTCATGTTTTAATAGCACCAAAATAGGTGATGAGACCAAAATACCCCCACTTACTCTTTTCCTTTTTAATTTTTTTCTCGAAAATTCGAGACTTATTTATGATTTTTTCGAGACTTATTCATGCGTTTTCGAGACTTATTCATGCGTTTTTCGAGACTTATTCCTGCGTTTCGAGACTTATTCTGTCGACCTCCATTAATGGCGACAGTGACGATCCGACGACGGCACTAATTGACTCCGGAGATAGTTGGATCTGGAAGATTGAACGATGCCGAGTTCGTTGGTGCTATCGGTTTCATCAGATTCATGACGGATCGTCATAAATCGGACAATGAAGATTAGCGATGGTTTGGGTTTTGCTTCGTTTCTCTCTCTACACAACTCGAAAATGAAAACGAACACTTTGGTTACAATGATTGGCACTCGACGAATGTTTTTCCGGTGGTTTTACCGGTCAACTCGTCGGTTGGCGATGGCACCTCCATTGAAGCTCCATCAATGGAGGTTTGGGAAAAAGGAAGAAGAAGGTAAAGGACACCCAAGAGAAAAGAAAAGAAGCTGAGGGGTATTTTTGTCCAAATTCCATTTTTGGTGCTAATAAAACATGAGTTAGTAATGTGGTGACAGTTGCACAACTTCAAATTTCAAAAGTGCTATTTTGCCCCATTTCCTCTATATATATATACACATATAGATTTTACGTATTATGAAAATTCACTATTAATGACTAGTTGAAATCGTTTAATCTAACAATTGAAATAAAATGAAGTGCACATTACCTCTTAGTAAAGATGGTAGCACACCTCCTTTCCACAAGTGATCAGAGGTTAGAGTCCCACAGTATGCATTTAAGTATGTGTGGGGAGTTTTCTCCCAGTTACATGTATTGTCTTTAATACTTGAAAAATAAAATAAAATAAAATGAAGTGAATCTAAATTGTGTAACCAAACAATCAGAATAAAATTAAGGATATATATATATATTTTTAATAAATATATATTAAAATAAGGAAATATGCAAAACAAGCATAGAATTATATATTTTTTTAGAGAAAATAGCACTAAACACCATTAATTGGTGGGTAGAGTCCCAAAAAGATCATTCACTATTTAAATTGTTCCAAAATCACCATTTTGACAAAACATTATTCATTGGCAGCCATTCTGTCAAAATCTAACAGAAAGCAACCGTTATATATGACATGACACCCATAAAGAATTCTATGAGTATTATTTTATGTATTTTGATTATTTAATTATATATAAAAAATAATTATTTGATTAATTTATTATTTTTATGGGCAATATTTGGGTGACTTCAAACTTATTATTATTTCCTGATTAATTTAGGGTGACATCAAACTTATTTCCTGATTAATCTATTATTTAATCATTTTTTTAAGCAATCAAATAAAATTTCATATTTCTAGTAGATGATGTTCCAAAGTGTGCCCACAAGCTTGCTCATGATGCACATACAAGATTATGATGCTCTATAAAACATTTGAATGGAGATATCGTTTACAGTTACTTGACAAGACTCACACAAAGCTGTCATACAAATCATGGATTTCAACAAACTATTTTCTTGTTAAGTTATCCAGTCTCTGAGAGCTAAAGCAAAGAATAGGAAAAGGAATGAATATAATTGAAAAACTGACTAATTTGAAAATCTAAACACTCCAATGAGCAACCATATGAGCTACTGCGGTAAATGATGCTGGCAAATTTGCCTCAAATAAATGGGGATGTAGCCATTTCCTTCAAAGAAATCTAGAGAGAGCGGAACCATAGTTTCAAAAGCCCATTTTTTCCCTTACACAACTTAACTTCACATGTTGGCCTCTTTAACAAAAGCAACTTCACCGGTTGTTGGTGATAATAGGAGATCAGTTTCAAGAATTTCAATTGATTCGTAAGGGGTAGTTGTTTATGGAGATTCGGTTCCCTTTTCTATACAATCATGGTATTCATGCAACTGTTTAACAGTACTTGATGATTTTACAATATTGTCCGTTCTTGTTTTACTATTTTGACCTCTATTCTAACAAGTTATGACATAAGCAAGCAGACTTCTAACAATTAATGGCCAAAGTGGTAACAATTGATACTTTATTTATAGGAAATGGCTAATTTGAGCCATTTTGAAAAATTAATAGCCATTTAGGGACTGTTTCACCAAATCAGTGGCTTTAAAAATCACTGACCCTATACCCTATTTTTTAAAACCACGTAATAAGTACAATGTTTCGTCTCTAGTAGCTCTAGATATTTAATAATACTTTTATTAAATGTGATTGATTGTAAATTTTATTATTATTTTTTGATTTTAAGTTAGACTCAATAAATGAAATAAGTTATAGCACCCGAAACCATTTTCAAAATTTTACAAGGTAATTATCTATAATTTAATAATCATAAAAATTAAAATTAAAGAACATATATAATTTTTTTTTTCTAGAGGGCTGTCCAGGCTATAGCCAAAGGAAACTCTCTAAGACATCCGCCCATGATACCACCCGCTGCAGTGACGGTTTGTAGAATATTTTCAGACCAAATGAGCACCCTTCACCACTAAGTCACATTTTGACGGTGGTGATTTTCACAGATTTTCTACTTAGTAAGGTTTTTTCTTTTTTTCTTTCTTGTGTTTACTATTTTGGAAGTCATATTATTTGCTTTCATTAATTGGGTTTGGAAGCATATGCACCCACCTATTATGATAATTGCCTTGATTATTTTATAACCGGTTGTTTACATATATTTTAATGTGACAAGAACAATCTTATAGGATTGGAGAAGAGATTCTATACATCCTAATATCATACTGCATGGTGCATCTCTCATTTAAACACTGTATGTGGCATAAATACCACGTGGTAGAATCCGAAAAATTGCATACCATGTGGTAGAATCTGAAGAATTTGGATCCTCTCCTAAGTCCTAACTTCCTCACTTTTCAATGTTCTCACAGCTCATAGGTATTACAATGGATGGGTTGTTAGGATGTGATTTGTTTTTCATTGTCACTTTATCAACAACTAATCATATGCTTTAAAAATATGAGAAAATAACTGAGGTTAGGAGAGGATCGAGATACTAATCCGAACAAATGATGCTCCACACATCACATTGAATGCATTAATTTTTTTATTTTTTTTAATGCGAATGGAATATTAGAGGTGTTAAACGGGTGGGTCAGGACCAACACTTGACTCAGACTTACGGATTGGTGTCTCCTTATAGCTTAGCTCATCTTTGAGCCTAGCAATTGGATGAGCTGGGCTTAGTACATTTAGGCCTGTCAACTCGATGGGCTGAACTTAACCGATTTTAACAAACCTGGCCACTAATGCAATACAAAGGCTACTGACTCTAGTACTTCAAGACCACTTCTTTAGCTAATTTAAGTTTCTTTTTTCTTTTATAAAAAAATATTAAAATAAATTTAGAATTTAGGAAGGAGACATGGCTTGAATAAAAAACCTCTTTGTGTAGGTACCAAGGTATACCACTAAACCAACCATATATGGTCATTTATGAGTATTTGTTTGTAACTTTTGTTAAGCGAGTTTCTTCAAATTTCGGTAATTCATTATAAATAGGCCGTAAATTTGTCAAAAGATTCATTTATAAGAGGTACTTGTAACGATTTTAATAAATATGATACTCTTTCTATTTTAAAAAATAAATAAATTATTTACTTCCAAACATTTGGGCACTTCCAATTTAGCAAAGTGGTGCGGTATTTATCCTCTCACATTTATGATAAGGCTGGAATACCACATTTGTCTGTTAAATTGTAAAGTTTTAAGTACAATTACTCTTGTCAGGTCGTGTCAGTCTCAGACCCCTTACGCGATTAATTATATATGTATATAAAAAACAAAACAAAACAAAGAAAGTCCATAATTGAACAATAATGGTGAAAAACACATCTTATCTTAGCTCAATGATGTAAATTTCTTTTTCCATATTTATGGTGGGAGTTTAGTCTCACAACAAACATTTATTAGTATATGCATAAATATTTCTCTTTAGTGTTTTGTGTAAGTAGATATTCGAACCGCTTGACCTGTTTGATTACGAGTTAGATATCTGGGTCGCGCACGTAGGGATTGATCTATGGAGATCTGTAAGACCCGACTTGACTGACCTTTTTTTTTCTTTCCTTGAAATAATATATAAATTCGGGGTTTTTTTTTTTGGGAGGGGAGTACTGGAACCCACGACCTCATGGTGTAGATGTGAGGGGTTTACCATCAAACCAACCTCATCTAGTCGACATGACTGTTCAGTGTTTGATTTTTTTAAAGAAGAAAAACGATAATAGTGAAAATAGTGGGACAGTTTCGTAAATATCCATACTACTGCACTCGTGGGGGCATAAGCGTTTATTGGTTGGCACCAGATAGAGGATTGGATCCAATTCGTCTGTTTCTATTTACTATGATCAATGGATTCCGCGGTCATTTTCTTTTAAGGTTCAATCTCCTCCGATCATTAGGGAAAATGCTCTTGTTAGCTCGTTATTTTCTACCTCTGGGAGTTGGGAATAGGGTGTTGATTTGTGACTCTTTCTCCATTGAGGAAGTGGAGGTTATCTTAAGTTTGCCTCATGGGGTCTCTCATTCGGCTGATTCCCTGCTTTGGCACTATGAAGAGAACGGTTGTTACTATGTTAAAAGTGGATATAAGCTGGGTAATCAACTTATCTCTCGTGATGTTCCTTCTGGTTCCTCTCCTGTTGAGTGGTGGAAGTCTCTGTGGAAAATTTGTGTTCCCTTGAAGGTTAAAGTGGTTTTGTGGAAAGCTTGCCATAATTGGATCCTTACGATGTGCAAGTTGGCTAGCAGGGGTATGCAGGTTGAGGTGTTGTGTCCTATCTGCAAGAAGGAGCCAGAATCAACTAGGCATGCTCTTTGGGGTTGTAGTTGTAGGGAAAAAAATACCGTATAGTACACGCAGCGGAAGCGAGACTAAAAAATAGATTTAGTAGCTTTTAAATTTTTTTTCCTTTTTATGAACCTTAACCCTTTAATTAATTAAACATATATATATAATCAACAAAAAGAAGAATACCTTTTGTCGCGTGATCCGATTGACTTACGTCGATGGTAATCCGCAAGATCTTCAATCCTAGCACAAACGTGAATCACCTAGGAGCGTGGTCTCCCTTTTTCTTTGAATTGCAAACCTGAGAATGGACAAACAAAACTTTTCTTTTCTTTTGTTAGTCACAAAACAATCAAAAGAAGACTAAGATTATTCCGGTCACTTTTGAGTTCTCAATCTAATGATCGAAACTCGCGTGAACCTCAATTGATGTTGTACACACAAGCTTATTGATGAACAAACAATTAGTGTACCATCAAAGAATAATCTATTCACTCTTTTTTGTTTTTAGTAGAATAAAAATTCTTTTCTACGAGTTGAGAAGAAGAAGAAGAAGAATTTTATCAAGCACCACAACACCTAATGGCCGAATTCTCTTCTCTCTTCAATTTAGGGTGGCCAAAATTCCCTTCTCTAAAAGCACTAGGGTTGCCGCAATTTTCACTCTAAAAATATAGGAGTTTTAGTTGCACCCTAATTCCCTTCTAGTTTTAAGAGTTCAAACCCTAATCCAACTCATAGATATTTTTATTCTCTTATTTGACTAAATTAAAAAGACTTCTTATTTGATTAAATAAATAAAATTAATTATTTATTTTCTTGTCAAACAAGTCTTTTAATTTAAGTATACTACTACCAATAGTATACCTGAAATTCCCTTTAAAGCAATAGTGTTTTATACCTAGAGGGGGGGTGAATAGGTATAGTCCCAAATTCTTCCAATATTCAAAAATGCGGAATATAAGAATGAAATGAATACTTGAAATGATATAACAATTGTATAATATGAATCAATTCATGTAAGCATCAATATACAATAGAATCAATACAAGTGAACATATGGAAGATAAGGAAATATAAAGCGAAAATGAGACACAATATTTTTACGTGGTAAAACCTCAAAGAGGAAACATCCACGGGTTGAATCCACAACCACCGGCAAAGCAAATCCACTATACGAAAAGGCCTTACACACTCAAAGCTATCAACACTATGATATCCACTTCAAGCTATCAAAACCTAATCAACCCTTGGGCTAGTGATTCACAAAGCCTACTCTCTATCCAAGATGTGTCCTACACCTCTAGAGAGAAACTTCCTATCCAAGACTAAAAAGCCTCTAGGAAGATTTCCTTGCTTAGCAATCTAGATCACTAGGATCCTAGTTAAGCTACCCTAGCTCAACCATCCGGAGTACGCAACTCCTTGCTAAGACTTTTGCTTAGTTATCCGGATCCTCTTGATCCTAACTAAGACTTCTTGCTTGGCTATCCGGAATCCTTTCCTAGCCAAGTCTTCTTGCTCAAGACAAAGCTTCACTCACTTTGCAAGAGACTTCAACCTTTCACAAGGCAATGATCTAAGTGAAGTGCACACAAGCAATATGATGCAATCACAAACAAATAGAGCAAGTTGATCAAACACACTCCATGAACATGCAATTAGAGAATCTAGAATAAAGCTATCACAACTCAATCACAAAATGTATCTAGAAACCTAAGCATGTGAATTAACATCATTCATATTACTTTTCATCAATCAAATAAGACAATTAAAGAGATGGTCAATAATGAAAGTAAGAAGAAGATGAATCACTTACAAACAAATAAAGCTAGATAATCAATCAAGCTCTATGAACATGCTTACTGACATTCTAGGATATGCTTTCAACAATCAATCACAAAAATACCTAGAAATCAAAGCATGTATATCAATAAGAACAAGGTATGAATATTCAATATATCACACTAAAAACCTAGTTCTTAGATCATGAAATTAAACCTAGAAAATGTCATAAAGCACATCACATATATCATTTCTAGAATCAATTTCAATCAATCTCAAGTTTAGCAAAAAATGTATTTAAGAGAAATCACAAAGCTAAACTCAATTAACTAATCAATCATACAACCCTAGCATATGATCTAACATACTTCTCAACATATTTCAACAATCAAATAGAAAGAATCATAGAGATGATCAAATGAAATTGCAAGAGAAGAAGTATCACATACAACTAATGACCTCGTACTGAAAAACAGAGTGCTGTGAAAAATCACGAAATCAAATGCCTCTGAAAATGCTTGGGGTTTGTAGCTCTCGTCGAGACCAACAATTTTGGCTTTTGAATCACTCGATTTCGAGTTCGTATGAAGAAGTTATGATCAAAGTAAGTAAATCAAAATCATGAACAATTCTGCAGAAAAATCAGATTTGATGAATGTTCAAGTTATGAAAAAATGGAGGGAAGAGAGATCATTTGAGGAGGAAAGATGAGGGGCAAACTTGTCCAAATTTTGGGGGGACTTTGGCCTGTCCACGTGTGGCCAGCGTGTGCCACACGTGGCCAGAGAGGAGCTCTGGCCGTGTGGCACACGTGGTCCACACGTGGCCACCCCTTGCTTGGCTTTTGGCCAAGCGACCTCCTCGCGCACCTCTCACGTTCTTCAGCCGTATTCGGGCATCCGAACTCCGAATTCGAATCTGTTTTCGGATTACGAACCGTGACTCCCTCACGCACGACGATGACTACAAAACTTTGAAAAATGGTTGAGAATTCATCTCGGAAAATGATGACGAACATAACTCAACGAATGAGAACGAAAAGTAGCGTAGCTACATCGTTTGGACTCGAAACTTAACGTATGAGTAACCGAAATGACCAGGACTCAATAAGGAATCAATTAAGAACTATTACAAGTCCAAAATACAAGAAACACAAACATACAAACACAGGTTCACATATGAATGTCATTTCCTAGACATAGTCCTAGAACATGCAACTCTAAAATGTATGAGCATTTGAGTTCAATGCATGAGCATACAAAATCATGTGAATGTGTTATATAAATGGTGCACAACGATGCAGGGACACACATGTATAAATTGTGTGTGTGTGCACTTACGCCTTGCAAGAGGAAGAAGAATCTTGATACCTTAGCATCCAAGAAAGCGATGTTCCCCTTGAAGACGATATTTGCACAAGATGTTGCTTCTTCACCTTTGAGGCTCTTTTCTTCCAAGAAACACTTAAGCAACTACTAATACAAATATAGAGAGTTTTGCAATGGAATCAAGCCAATACAAATAAAGGATCTTACAATCTCCCCCTTTGGCTATTCCATGGTGTAAGGATTCCCATTGTTGATTGGCTTATTTCGTAGACAAACCACATATTGGGGGTTTGAATTGTAAGGGTAGTTAGGTGATTGAAGATCATGTTCAGAGGCCCTTTTCAAGACCTCAAGGGAAGAAGCACTCCAAAGGTATAATTCTTAGTGTTTCTTGTAATGAAGAGAAATAGATGCACACACACACAACACTTGCATAATTCTTATTCTTGAATGTGTTGTGTCTTTATTGTGTGTATGCATGAATTGCTCATTTAATCTCTCTTCATTCTTGTCCATATGGGTGCATCTTGCTTGGAATTTCACATCATATTTTTCTTTTTAGGAAACTCCATCAGGTGCGTTTTTGCGCCCTGTTCTGCGGGCAAGGCCGCAGAAATAAGGGCGCAGAACAAGGATCAGAATTCATACTCTCTGTCCTCTTTTCTGCGCCCTTGGTTTTTGCGTTTAGGGGCCGCAAAACCATCAGGTGCATTTTTGCGCCCTTGTTCTGCGGCCAAGGGCGCAGAACAAGGGCGCAGAATCGGGCGATCTGTTGCAAATTTTTCAAAACGACGTCATTTCATCTAGGGGTCCTATATAAGTATCATCTTCTTCCTTGCTCGTTTTTAAGAGCTCAAAATCAGACCTTAGAGTGAGAAACTCAAACCCTAGAGAGAGAAAGCTTCAATCTTGCTTCTTTAACTCTCCAAACCCAAAACCCATGTGCATCTAACATGTTTCATGCATCAATCTTCCATGGGTCTTCTTCATTTATGACTTGGTAAGTAGAACAAACACCACATCTTCATTTATTGTTCTATCTTAGTCAAGACATGTCTTTTATTGCTTAGTTTAGCAAATCTTCACTTTTATTGCATATTTAGTGAAGTTATGACATGATTGGGTTTTGTTTGTGGTAGCTTACATGATTAGGATGATTTTCCCTAAATAGCTAACCCTAGAACATTCTTGTACAATTGGTTGATGATTAGGTTGATAGATTAATGTTTATTTATCTAGTCAAGCTTAATTGAATGTTCTTGTGGATTTAATTGACAATTATGTTGTTAGAAATTCTCTACAACTAATTGAGTTCACATGTTTGGACATGTTGACATTGTTTGATAGCTAGGATTGTTTTGTGATTGATAACATCTAGCTAAGCTTTATGATATGTCATTTAGCTTTTGATATCTAGGATTGATTTCATTGATATATCATCATTCTAGGTAAGCATATAGAGTTGCCTTGCTCTTGTTGCATTTTGAGTATTTCATATATTCACTTAGGTTGTTTTCTCTTCATTGAGAACTAAGTCTTGTGTTGCTTCCGGGATTAGGTTGCATAAATCACAAGCATTGGGACTAGGTTCACTTATACCGGGATTAGGTAGGTGTGTGATTACTTCCGGGATTAGGTTGTAATCGTTTTACACATTTAGTGGATTCGAGGTTCAAGTGTGGCTCACTTACATAGCCCGTGGTTTTTCCCGTGAGGGTTTCCACGTAAATATCAAGTGTCTTTTAATTTCCGCACCATATTACACTTGCTTTTGTATTTTGACTAGTGGAGGGTATTTTCGTAATCTTGACCATTAACGAAAATTTGGTAAAATTGGGTAAAATCTATTCACCCCCCCTCTAGATTAATATTGAACACACCATAATTTGTTTCAATTGGTATCAGAGCGGGTTCCTAGATATACATAGGTGATCCTTGCTCATTTTGGTGTGTTTTGCATTTGTGTGATTTTTGTTCATTCATACATTGTGCATTCATTTCATTTCATTCATAAACACAATGAGTGGAAACGGTGGTAGCAACGAAGGGGCTTCTAGCACACGTCCTCCTCTTCTCACCGGATTGAATTACTCCTCATGGAAAGGGAAGATGGAATCCTACATATGTCAACTTCATGACCGAGCATGGATGTCGGTTGAAGATGGATATGATCTTCCCATGATGACTCCTACGGGTGGAGGAGAAGAAGTTTTGAAGCCTAAGGCACAATGGAGTGCACAAGAATTTGAGGCGTCAAAATGGAATAGGAAGGCTATGCATGCCATCCTATGTGCCATGGATGAGAATCAATACAAGTTGATTCAAAACACTAGGGTTGCTAAGGAGGCATGGACAATCCTAGAAGTTGCTCATGAGGGAACCGAAGTTGTGAAGGACTCCAAGCTTCAAGTTCTCCAAACTCAATTTGAGATGCTCAAGATGGAGGAGAATGAGTGCTTCAACGACTTCGAGATCAAGTTGATGGACATAGTCAACCAAAGTCATCAACTTGGTGATCCTTATTCGGATAGGAGGATTAAACAAAAGATTATGAGATCCTTACCGGATAGGTTTGAGTCAAAGGTGACGGCTTTAGAAGAAAATAGTGGATATAAGGATATGAAGCCGAGTGAAGTCATTGGAAGACTTCTAGCCTATGAGTCTAGGAAGGGTCCTAGCACTACTCCTCCTAAAAAGCAAAAGGGTATTGCTTTGAAAGCTTCTAAGGATGAAAAGGAGGTGAAGAATGACTCGGATGAAGACATGGCCTTGTTTGTGAAAAGATTCAACAAGGTTATGAAGTTTGGAAAGAAGGGATTTGGTTTTAGAGGCCAAGACAAGAAAAAGGTTCCCTTCAAGAAGTTTGAACCAAGGCAAGAGAGGACCGAAAGGAAAGGGGTCCGTTGCTTTGAGTGTGGCGGGATTGGTCACTTTGCTCCCGAATGTGCTAATCACAAGGAAAAGAAGAAGGGAAAAGTGATGGCCGCCACTTGGAGTGGAAGTAGTGATGACTCCAATGAAGAAGATGATTCTTCGGATGATGAAGACATCATGGCTAACTTCCTAGCTTTTGCCTCTTCTCACAAGAGCAAAAGTGGTAGTGAAAAAGAGGAAGAGAGTCAAAGGGAAAGTGACTCTAGTGAAGATGACTCCGATGCTAACTCCACTAATGGATATGTGGAGAAAGAAGTGTTAGTTGAATATCTTAAGGAGTTTAGGAGCTTAGAGATGAAAACCACTAAGAAGATCAAGATGTTGAGAGAAGAAAATCTTGAGCTTTCATCTCACAATGATCTCTTAAGTGAAGAAGTGGAAAGACTTAAGAAGAGAGAAGATAAGCTAAAAGAGGAGTTAGCTTTATCTAGGAGGAATGAAGAAGGTTTGAAGAGGGAGCTTGTTGAAGCTAAGAAGTCACTTACTAGGATGGACTCTAGCACCAAAAAATTAGATCACATGCTTGGTGTTGGAAAGAGTCCATGTGACAAGAGAGGTCTTGGGTTTGAAGATTGTCAAGAGACCACCTCCTCTAAGAAGACCGTGTTTGTTAAGAGCTTGGGCAACATAGAAGCTTCTCCGGTGCACACTCCTAGGAAGAAAATTGATCTAGGACAAAGCTCAAAAAGTGCACAAGTGAAGGTTGCACCAAGGAGACAACCTCAAGCCAACATTCCTCATCTATTGGCTCAAAAAGGGAAAAATCCAATCATGCAAGTCCAACATTGGAAGCAAGATAGACCGGTTCAACAAAGAAGATGGATTGAACCCTCTCAACCACAAAGACATAGGAAGACTTCCATGCAAGCTCAAAGACAAGGTATGATTCCTCAATTCATTCCAATTTGTCACTTTTGTGGTTTTAATGGTCACATAAGACCAAATTGCTTTCGATATATTAAAATGTGTAGAACTAGAAGCATGATTGAGAAGAGAAAGACTAGAGCCAAGATGCATGTTCCTAGGAATGATATGACTAATTTGCATGATCCTAGGACATCTAGAGCCCATGTACCAAAGACCTTTAAGAAAGAAAATGTTGTTCTTAAATGGATTAGAAAGAATGAAAATGTTTGCCATGTTGCACAAATTGCCTTGAAGGCAAATTCTTCTAATCTTTGGTATCTTGATAGTGGGTGCTCTAGGCACATGACGGGAAACAAGAGTTTCTTCGAGACTCTTGTTATGGAGGAAGGAGGAAATGTCACCTTTGGTGATGGATCCAAAAGGAATGTCATAGGGAAAGGAACCATCTCCGTTCCCGGATTGCCCTCCTTATCCAATGCTTTACTTGTTGATGGCTTGAAAGCCAATTTGATTAGCATTTCTCATCTTAGTGATGAAGGATATTCCGTCTTGTTTAACAAAGAGAATTGCTCTATCTTAAAGCCCGATGGACAAACCTTATTGAAAGGTATGAGATCTAGCGACAATTGCTATTGTCTTGAAGCTAGAATAGTCTCAAACAATGTGTCCAAGGATGAGCAAATTGAGTTGTGGCATGAAAGACTTGGCCACATGAACTTTCGGGATCTACGGACCCTTGGAAAGTTTGAATGTGTGCGTGGCCTCCCTAAGCTTGGGAAGAAAGCCAATGGTATTTGTGGACCTTGTCAACAAGGAAAACAAACTAAAAGCATGCACAAAAAGGGCAAGTATCTCTCCACCAAGGAGCCCCTAGAGCTTCTCCACATGGATCTTATGGGTCCTATGCAAACCGAGAGCTTGGGTGGAAAGAGATACATTTTTGTTTGTGTAGATGATTTCTCTAGGTTCACATGGACATATTTTCTTAGAGAAAAATCCGAAACTTTTGATAAGTTTAAAATGCTTTGTACTAAACTTCAAAATGAAATGAATTCTAACATTAAAAGCATAAAACGGATTAGAAGTGACCATGGGAGGGAATTTGAGAATGCTTCTTTTGAAACCTATTGTGATAGTATAGGTATCTCCCATGAGTTTTCGGCTCCTAGAACACCTCAACAAAATGGAGTTGTTGAGAGGAAAAATAGGGTCCTTCAAGAGATGGCCCGTGTGATGTTGCTTAGCAACAATGTGTCTAGGAATCTATGGGCCGAAGCCATCAACACGGCTTGCTACATAGGAAATAGAGTTTTCCTAAGGCCCGGTACTAGGAATACCTCCTATGAGTTATGGAAAGGCAAGAGGCCAAATGTTAGCTACTTCCACACATTTGGAAGCAAATGCTACATTTTAAATGACCGAGATCAACTTGGCAAATTTGATGCTAAGAGTGATGAAGGTATCTTTATTGGCTATGCCTTGAATAGTAGAGCCTATAGAGTTTTCAATAAGAAAACTCTAAGTGTTATGGAATCATCTAATGTTGTATTTGATGATGAAAGGCTCAAGTGTAGTAATCATGAGGAGGAGGTTATTCTTAGTGATGATTCTCCTTTGGAGAAGGTTGTTGTGACTCCTAATGTGGGGACATCCAATGTTGTTGAAAATGACACACAACCTATTGATAGAGTTCCTAACTTGGACTCTAATGAACCCGCTCCATGGGTTAGAAGACTCCATAACAAAGAGGATGTTATTGGAGATGTGAATGAGGGTGTTAGGACTAGAAGGCAAATAGCTAATCTTATTAGCTTCACATGCTACACCTCTCAAATAGAACCCAAAAAGATTGATGAAGCTCTAAATGATGAGTTTTGGGTTCTTGCCATGCAAGAAGAGCTAAACCAATTCGAAAGGAATGAGGTTTGGACTCTAGTTCCTAGGCCTAAGACCACTAATGTCATAGGCACAAAATGGATATATAGGAACAAATCCGATGAGGATGGCAACGTAGTGCGTAACAAGGCTAGACTTGTTGCACAAGGGTACTCTCAAATTGAGGGTATCGACTTTGAGGAGACTTTTGCTCCCGTTGCCCGCCTAGAGTCCATTAGGCTTCTCTTGTCCATCTCTTGTGTGCACAAGTTCAAATTGCACCAAATGGACGTTAAGAGTGCCTTCCTCAATGGCTTCTTGCAAGAGGAAGTGTTTGTTGAGCAACCCAAGGGGTTTGTGGATGCACACCACCCCAACCATGTCTATCGCCTCAAGAAGGCTCTTTATGGGTTGAAACAAGCACCGAGGGCTTGGTATGAGCGCCTCACTCAATTTCTTGTCAACAATGACTACACAAGAGGTAGTGTTGACAAGACACTATTCATCAAGAAAGACAATGATGAGCTTTTTATAGCTCAAATATATGTTGATGATATAGTGTTTGGATCCACCAACAACACCAAAGTCCAACAATTTGTTGATGTTATGTCTCATGAATTTGAGATGAGCCTTGTTGGTGAGCTTAGTTACTTCCTAGGTTTGCAAATTAGGCAATTAAGTGATGGGATCTTCATATCCCAAGCCAAATATGCCAAAAACCTAGTGAAGAAGTTTGGTCTTGAGAAAGCCAAACATTGTAACACACCCATGAGCACCACTTTGAAACTAAGCAAAGATGCTAGTGGTAAAAGTGTAGAACAAACACTTTATAGGGGTATGATAGGAAGCTTGCTTTATTTGACCGCAAGTAGGCCCGACATATCCTTTAGTGTGGGTGTGTGTGCTAGGTACCAATCCGATCCCAAGGAGTCCCATCTCTCTTGCGTCAAGAGAATCATTCGATATGTGAATGGGACTTCTAACTATGGGATTTGGTACTCTTTTGACACTAATGCTAGTCTTGTAGGCTTTAGTGACGCGGATTGGGCCGGAAATTGTGATGATAGGAAAAGCACATCGGGCGGTTGCTTTTTCCTTGGAAACAATCTTGTTTCTTGGTTTTGCAAGAAGCAAAACTCAATCTCCTTGTCCACGGCGGAGGCCGAGTACATAGCCGCGGGGAGTGGATGCACACAACTCCTATGGATGAAGCAAATGCTAGTAGACTACGGATTCAACCAAGGTACACTCACTCTCTTTTGTGATAACATGAGTGCTATTAATATTTCCAAGAATCCGGTTCAACATTCTAGAACTAAGCATATTGACATCCGTCATCATTTCATTAGAGAACTAGTTGAAAATAAATGCATTGTACTTGAGCATGTAGGTACAAATGATCAACTAGCCGACTTGTTTACAAAACCTCTAGATGCTACTCGATTTAAAACTCTTAGTAGATCTATTGGAATATGTCTTGTGGAGTGATGAGTTATAGTATTTGACCCCTATAAGGGGAGCTCAAGCAAAGAGAGCAAACTTGCATGAATTGTCATATGCAAAAAGTTAACTTCTTTTATGCTCTTTTATGATTGTTTGAGAATGCTTGGTGAATAACATTGATTAATGCTTTAATAATGTTTTTAATAACACCTTGCACGGTTGCCTAGCATGTACTGCATGATTTCTATTTTTGCTTGAGTATGCTTATCCATTTGAGGAATGTTCTACTTGTTAGTACATGTGATTGACCTCAAATTATTCTCCATGTTCATGATTCTTTGATATGCATTCTTAAGCTCTCTCTTGAAAAAGGGCTACTGGCAATATGACGTGCAGCCGCCCAATGTAGGAAATGGCTACTCATTTGAAACCGAGTGAAAGCCTTCAAGAGAGTTACATTAGCATGATAAACAGAAATACATGCTTGCTAGGATAAAGGAGAAAAAAAAAAAAAAAAAAAAAAAAAAAAAAAAAAAAAACAGAAAAGTTGAAATGTGTTTGATGATGTGTGTGATGCATTGCTTAATAAAGACCTCAAAATTGTTGATTGATGATGTGTCTTGCAATGTAGAAAAGATGATATTTTTTGATGTGATTAGTACACTCTGCACACAAATGCTTGGATATATATCTTCTTGTCATAACAACAGGGCTCTAATTGGTTTGACTTCATTTGGAAAACCTGTTGATTGTTGCTTTGATTGATTCTTATGCATGAGCTCAATAGTGCTTGTATTACATGCTAAGCAACTTTTACACACACACACTTTTCTGTGAATAAAATCTCCTTGAATCTCTCTCAATTCTTGAATTGCATAAAGTTCGTTTATATGATTATGCAAATGCCTTTTATGCAAATAGCTCTCTTTGCTAAAGCAATCCAATAGGGGGAGCTCCTTTGCCTATCTCATGACAAAAAGGGGGAGAAGTCTTGAGAGATATAGGGGGAGCATTGTGTATGCTTTGGGGAGAAGTTTGAGAGAGAGTAACCTTTGAGGGGGAGCATTGCATACTCATACATTGCATGATATTGTGGTTAAAAGATTCATATGCAAATGCTTGTTTTTCTTTCACTTGATCATCTCACATACACTTGCTTTGGAAGTGTATTCTAATTGTTTTGAAGGTTTGGTTATTCTACAAGAGATTGAAGACTTGATCATCTCTTTGTACTTTGTAATGTAGAATTTCCCGAAGTTTCATTTATCTTGTGAGGATCAATGTGAGTGGTGGTTTTGTCACGAAATAGCCAAAGGGGGAGATTGTAAGGATTCCCATTGTTGATTGGCTTATTTCGTAGACAAACCACATATTGGGGGTTTGAATTGTAAGGGTAGTTAGGTGATTGAAGATCATGTTCAGAGGCCCTTTTCAAGACCTCAAGGGAAGAAGCACTCCAAAGGTATAATTCTTAGTGTTTCTTGTAATGAAGAGAAATAGATGCACACACACACAACACTTGCATAATTCTTATTCTTGAATGTGTTGTGTCTTTATTGTGTGTATGCATGAATTGCTCATTTAATCTCTCTTCATTCTTGTCCATATGGGTGCATCTTGCTTGGAATTTCACATCATATTTTTCTTTTTAGGAAACTCCATCAGGTGCGTTTTTGCGCCCTGTTCTGCGGGCAAGGCCGCAGAAATAAGGGCGCAGAACAAGGATCAGAATTCATACTCTCTGTCCTCTTTTCTGCGCCCTTGGTTTTTGCGTTTAGGGGCCGCAAAACCATCAGGTGCATTTTTGCGCCCTTGTTCTGCGGCCAAGGGCGCAGAACAAGGGCGCAGAATCGGGCGATCTGTTGCAAATTTTTCAAAACGACGTCATTTCATCTAGGGGTCCTATATAAGTATCATCTTCTTCCTTGCTCGTTTTTAAGAGCTCAAAATCAGACCTTAGAGTGAGAAACTCAAACCCTAGAGAGAGAAAGCTTCAATCTTGCTTCTTTAACTCTCCAAACCCAAAACCCATGTGCATCTAACATGTTTCATGCATCAATCTTCCATGGGTCTTCTTCATTTATGACTTGGTAAGTAGAACAAACACCACATCTTCATTTATTGTTCTATCTTAGTCAAGACATGTCTTTTATTGCTTAGTTTAGCAAATCTTCACTTTTATTGCATATTTAGTGAAGTTATGACATGATTGGGTTTTGTTTGTGGTAGCTTACATGATTAGGATGATTTTCCCTAAATAGCTAACCCTAGAACATTCTTGTACAATTGGTTGATGATTAGGTTGATAGATTAATGTTTATTTATCTAGTCAAGCTTAATTGAATGTTCTTGTGGATTTAATTGACAATTATGTTGTTAGAAATTCTCTACAACTAATTGAGTTCACATGTTTGGACATGTTGACATTGTTTGATAGCTAGGATTGTTTTGTGATTGATAACATCTAGCTAAGCTTTATGATATGTCATTTAGCTTTTGATATCTAGGATTGATTTCATTGATATATCATCATTCTAGGTAAGCATATAGAGTTGCCTTGCTCTTGTTGCATTTTGAGTATTTCATATATTCACTTAGGTTGTTTTCTCTTCATTGAGAACTAAGTCTTGTGTTGCTTCCGGGATTAGGTTGCATAAATCACAAGCATTGGGACTAGGTTCACTTATACCGGGATTAGGTAGGTGTGTGATTACTTCCGGGATTAGGTTGTAATCGTTTTACACATTTAGTGGATTCGAGGTTCAAGTGTGGCTCACTTACATAGCCCGTGGTTTTTCCCGTGAGGGTTTCCACGTAAATATCAAGTGTCTTTTAATTTCCGCACCATATTACACTTGCTTTTGTATTTTGACTAGTGGAGGGTATTTTCGTAATCTTGACCATTAACGAAAATTTGGTAAAATTGGGTAAAATCTATTCACCCCCCCTCTAGATTAATATTGAACACACCATAATTTGTTTCACATGGCAAAACCTCATCCTGGCCATACATTGATCACTCCAATAAACTCAATGTTGATAGCATTCTCTCACCTCACATTACAAAGAGATCCCTAGACTAAAAGGTCTTCAAGTCTTCTTAAGTCTTCAAGAATCCCTTCTTTGAACTTCAAAGTACCTATGAGAAAAGAAACAACCAACAAGAGATCTTCTTCCAAAGAAGAATGGTGAGATATTATCACATAAACAAAATAACAAAACTTCCCTTATCTCATACAAAATTGCATTATCTCAAGTGAATAAATGTTATCACATAAAGCTCTCCCTTAGACCCTTAACACAATAAGGCAAGAATTCTTTTCTCCCCCTCAGGACAAGAATTCTCCCCCTTAAGACAAAGTCTCCAATAAGCACAAAGAAGAACAAAACTCACTCTCCATATTAAACATGGTGAAGTTTTCTCCCCATGGTGAGATTTCTCCTCTTATATGATCCCCAAGGTGAGATATCTCCCCTTATAAAGATGGTGAGGTTTCTCCCTCTTTTTGTCAAGGAATAGACAAAGGACACAAGAGATAAAGAACAAGATATTAAGCAAACAAATCATATAGAAAGCGTAGTTGAATAAACTAAAGCTCCCCCTTAACATATGCTCCACATATTATCACCAAGTAGATTTGTTCACAAGGGACTCAAACATTCACCCATTCAAGTAATAAGAGAAAATATTTCATCACTTTTCAAAGTCCAAGAGAGAATCATAGATTTTCATTAATCTCTCAAAAATATTCTCACATTGCTAATGAATCAAGCACATAAGCAAAATATGTGTGTGTGTGAATGCTTCTCACATATATAGAAGGAGTAATTGTGATATCAACATGCAAACAATTTCCACACCTATCCAACTAAAGCGTTTCCAAAAATAAGTCAAACCGATATTCATCCGTATTTTCGCTTTAAAAGAATAGTTATCAACATGTGAGCGTGTGTGTGCATGTGGCTCATTTTCCCGTTTCTGTTTGTCAACCCGAGCTTTTCACAATTCTCAACTATACACCATTAAGCCTTTTATTTATTTATTTTTTTATTTCTTTTAGGCTTAGAATCAAAGATTTTTTTTTTTTAATGATTCTTTTCAACTCTTCTTTGATTTTTCTAACAAAAACATATACACCTCTTGGCGGCTTTCACTCAACACAAAGGCGTAGCCCTTTCCAACATTAGGCGGCTTCACAACCAATGCGTGTAGCCCTTTCCAAGAGGGTGCTCGTTGAATACTATGTAGTGCCGAAGCAAAATGGATACATATCATAGGTCATTTATCATGTACTAAGCAATAGGCTTCTAGATGCATCCATTATCTACACATATTCAGTCACATATACTCAAAACTAAAACATATAAGAGAAGCATTTGTGCACTTTTCAAACAAGATTTTTTTTTTTCAAGCTCAAGTGCATGATCTAGAAACAATAAGAGTTATTAGCTTAAGATCATTACTTCTCAAGTGAGTAGCTCTCAAAGATATTGATATACAAATAAAGTTTTTGCTCATCAAGCCACTCAACAATCACACATAGACAATAATCAACACAAAACATGCCAATGGATTTTCAAAGAGTTTTTAAACCTCTTATTTCCAAGGGCTTAGTGAACAAACCTGCAAGTTGATTATTTAGTAGGCATTGCTTTAGAGTAACAATAGAACATTCAACAAGTTCTCTAATGAAATGATGCCTAATAACTATGTGCAATTGATCTCATGCAAACATAGAGTTAAAAAGATAAAATAGAAAGCAAGCTTTTAGAATAGAGAAATACCTTAGCAAGCTTTTTCATCAATGAAAAGTCTCCGCTCTTTTTATGAGCTCTCTTGGCTTGTTTGTCCTCATGACAACAAGTTGTTGGTGTGTCATCCCAAGAGAATAAAGACCAAACACTTTCAACTCAAACAAACACATGAAAATGACTTTCTCCAAAAGTCTTAACAAAAAAATTTCACCAAATAGATTTCAAAATTCAACTTCTTTAAAGTTAATCAACAAATTTTGACTATCATAGTAATTATGAGAATATTAAGTTCATGAATTGACTAAAGACACCAAGTTTGAATACTAGACCTAGCACATTACAAATAGCTTAGTCAAGTATCAAACTTAGAACTCTTATCAAACAAGAACAAAAATATTCTCATATGTGCTACTCAATCAAGCATGAGAGCACTCACCTTTAACCATATTGGTCTTAGGTGAACCAACGCAAACAACATCATGATCATTACGCATGGCAATATGAAATCTAGAAGATAAATCATCAACTATCTTCTTTATGAAAATATCACTCATATCAAACTCATCATTGTTGCCATGCACAAATATATCATCAAGACTCTTCAAATGATCATGGTTAACACTCTTCTTAACCAATTTCTTCTCAACATTTTTCTTAACATGATTATCATTAACATGCATTTTATTCTTTTCAATCCAAATTTTCTTTGTAGGTTTCTTCACATGAATATGATCAATATGCACATTTCTCAAAGCATCAAAGCTATTATCATGTTTGGAAACATTCAAAGAAGATTTATCAATTTCACAAGTATGCACATTATTCTTTTTAACCCAAACTTTCCTTGTTGATTTCTTTTCATTAACATGTTCATCATGCATAGTCTCTAATGCCTTAACATGTTTAGAAACAACCAAAGGAAGTCTTTTCATCTCACTAGCATGCATCTCATTCCCTAGTTTGCATTGTCTAATATACTTGTAGCATTTAGGTTTGATATGCCCTACAACATTGCAAAAATGACAAACCGGAATAAACTTAGAGATGTTATGTCTAGCTCTAGACTTAAACTCATGCTTATGAGAATGATTAGGTAACTTTTTCATATTTTTATCATGTTCCACAATTCCTAGTTTGCATTGCCTAACATACTCATAACACTTAGGCCTAATGTGACCAACCACATTACAATAATGACAAACCGGAATGAATTTAGAAAAGTTACCTTTTGGTTGAGAAGTCGGTTGAGAAGACGGTTGAGAAGTTCCATAGCTCTTCTTGTTTTTGTCTTTGATGTTAGAAGGAATGGTAGTTGAGTCTTTCTTCTCCTTGGAATTTCTTGACTTGTTCTTGGTTGTAGGAGTCTTCTTCACTTCTTCTAGAAAACCCAAGCCACTCTTATCTCCATGATACTTTCCAAGTTTTATCACTTCATCAAGTTTAATGGCTCCAATCTTCATGCCATTAATAGACTCTTTGAGAGTTTTGACTTCATCTTTAAGCTCACACTCTTTTAACTTCATAATAGTCAAAGAGTTCTCTTTTTGCTTAATCTCTCCTTCCATAGCAAACAACTTCATAGTAAAGTCTTCATTTAGATCATCTATCTCTTGAGCACTTTCCTTTACCTTTGAAAAATACTTTTCAATGGTATTTTCATGCTCCTTGATGACTTCACTTTGCTTGCTCATCTTCTCTAAAGACATTCTCTTTTCATTGTCAAGAGCTTTAATTATCACCACTAAATTGGCATTTATCAACTTCAACTTGTTGTTCTCTTCATTCTTTTGTTGAAGGATATTGTCATTGAAGCTTATAAAATCTTGATTTGAGGAGACTTCTAACTCTTCATCATAGGATGAGATTTCAATATCTCCACTATTTGAAGAGTTTTCACTTTCCTCATAACTTGAGGAGTCTTCACTACTATCCTCAAATCTTCCTTCATATATAGCCGGGTGAGCAATGTAATTGCTAGTATAATCTTGTTCATTCGAGGACTCCTTTTCCTCTTCTACATCACTCACACTCACATCACTCCAAGAAGCCGCCATTGCTAAGCCTTTCTTAGACTCTTTCTTCCCATTAACACATTTGGAAGAGATAAATCCAATCTCATTGCATCCATGGCATCGAATTAGCTTCTTCTTAGATTTATCCTTGCAATCTACCACTTCTTTTGGAGTGATCTTCTTCTTGACTTCCTCTCTCTTAGAACATATGTTCTTTACAAATTTCTTGAGAGTTCTCACCATACTAGCCACATCATCTTCATTCTTCTCATTGGTTACCTTGAATGCTATTCCTTTACCCTCAATCTTCGGCTTGAACCCAAGCTCATAAGTTTGTAGAGACCCAAGAAGCTCATCAACCCTCATAAGATCAACATTCTTGCTTTCTTCAATAGCGGTCACCTTTGCATTAAATCTCTTAGGCAAGGATCTCAAGATCTTCCAATTAATTCTCTCTTGTGGATATGGCTCTCCCAAAGTTTGACTTTGGTTGGTGATACTCAAGAGTCTAGTTTGGAAGTCTACTAACTTCTCATCCTCATTCATAACAAGACTTTCAAATTGAGAAGTAAGCATTTGTACTCTAGACCTTCGAACCGATAATGTACCCTCATTAGTAGTTTGCAAAGTATCCCATGCTTCCTTTGCCGATTCAAGGTTTTGGATGTAGATAAATTGAGTACTATCTACACCTCCAAAAATAGCATTCACCGCCCGATGATGCCACTTAGCAATATCAAAATCAATGGCCGTCCATTCGGCTCTAGGCTTCGATATCATAGTGCCATCTTCAATCCTTTTGGTAGGTAGCTCATAACCTTCCTCAACACTCATCCATGCTTTTTCATTAATGGATCTAATGTAAGCTCTCATCCTTATTTTCCAAAAGGAGTAGTTACCACTATTCAATAGTGGAGGTCTACCACTTGAAGCACCTTCCGGCATCGAATCACCCATAGCTACAAAAATGGAATATACACAAAGTACAACAAAACAAAAACACAAACACTATAATATGGATCAATCTAATTACTTCTAGACACCCGCTCTGATACCAATTGAAATTCCCTTTAAAGCAATAGTGTTTTATACCTAGAGGGGGGGTGAATAGGTATAGTCCCAAATTCTTCCAATATTCAAAAATGCGGAATATAAGAATGAAATGAATACTTGAAATGATATAACAATTGTATAATATGAATCAATTCATGTAAGCATCAATATACAATAGAATCAATACAAGTGAACATATGGAAGATAAGGAAATATAGAGCGAAAATGAGACACAATATTTTTACGTGGTAAAACCTCAAAGAGGAAACATCCACGGGTTGAATCCACAACCACCGGCAAAGCAAATCCACTATACGAAAAGGCCTTACACACTCAAAGCTATCAACACTATGATATCCACTTCAAGCTATCAAAACCTAATCAACCCTCGGGCTAGTGATTCACAAAGCCTACTCTCTATCCAAGATGTGTCCTACACCTCTAGAGAGCAACTTCCTATCCAAGACTAAAAAGCCTCTAGGAAGATTTCCTTGCTTAGCAATCTAGATCACTAGGATCCTAGTTAAGCTACCCTAGCTCAACCATCCAGAGTACGCAACTCCTTGCTAAGACTTTTGCTTAGTTATCCGGATCCTCTTGATCCTAACTAAGACTTTTTGCTTGGCTATCCGGAATCCTTTCCTAGCCAAGTCTTCTTGCTCAAGACAAAGCTTCACTCACTTTGCAAGAGACTTCAACCTTTCACAAGGCAATGATCTAAGTGAAGTGCACACAAGCAATATGATGCAATCACAAACAAATAGAGCAAGTTGATCAAACACACTCCATGAACATGCAATTAGAGAATCTAGAATAAAGCTATCACAACTCAATCACAAAATGTATCTAGAAACCTAAGCATGTGAATTAACATCATTCATATTACTTTTCATCAATCAAATAAGACAATTAAAGAGATGATCAATAATGAAAGTAAGAAGATGATGAATCACTTACAAACAAATAAAGCTAGATAATCAATCAAGCTCTATGAACATGCTTACTAACATTCTAGGATATGCCTTCAACAATCAATCACAAAAATGCCTAGAAATCAAAGCATGTATATCAATAAGAACAAGGTATGAATATTCAATATATCACACTAAAAACCTAGTTCTTAGATCATGAAATTAAACCTAGAAAATGTCATAAAGCACATCACATATATCATTTCTAGAATCAATTTCAATCAATCTCAAGTTTAGCAAAAAATGTATTTAAGAGAAATCACAAAGCTAAACTCAATTAACTAATCAATCATACAACCCTAGCATATGATCTAACATACTTCTCAACATATTTAAACAATCAAATAGAAAGAATCATAGAGATGATCAAATGAAATTGCAAGAGAAGAAGTATCACATACAACTAATGACCTCGTACTGAAAAACAGAGTGCTGTGAAAAATCACGAAATCAAATGCCTCTGAAAATGCTTGGAGTTTGTAGCTCTCGTCAAGACCAACAATTTTGGCTTTTGAATCACTCGATTTCGAGTTCGTATGAAGAAGTTATGATCAAAGTAAGTAAATCAAAATCATGAACAATTCTGCAGAAAAATCAGATTTGATGAATGTTCAAGTAATGAAAAAATGGAGGGAAGAGAGATCATTTGAGGAGGAAAGATGAGGGGCAAACTTGTCCAAATTTTGGGGGGACTTTGGCCAGTCCACGTGTGGCCAGCGTGTGCCACACGTGGCCAGAGAGGAGCTCTGGCCGTGTGGCACACGTGGTCCACACGTGGCCACCCCTTGCTTGGCTTTTGGCCAAGCGACCTCCTCGCACACCTCTCACGTTCTTCAGCCGTATTCGGGCATCCGAACTCCGAATTCGAATCCGTTTTCAGATTACGAACCGTGACTCCCTCACGCACGACGACGATGACTATGAAACTTTGAAAAATGGTTGAGAATTCATCTCGAAAAACGACGACGAACACAACTCAACGAATGAGAACGAAAAGTAGCGTAGCTACATCGTTTGGACTCGAAACTTAACGTATGAGTAACCGAAATGACCGGGACTCAATAAGGAATCAATTAAGCACTATTACAAGTCCAAAATACAAGAAACACAAACATACAAACACAGGTTCACATATGAATGCCATTTCCTAGACATAGTCCTAGAACATGCAACTCTAAAATGTATGAGCATTTGAGTTCAATGCATGAGCATACAAAATCATGTGAATGTGTTATATAAATGGTGCACAACGATGCAGGGACACACATGTATGAATTGTGTGTGTGTGCAATTACGCCTTGCAAGAGGAAGAAGAATCTTGATACCTTAGCATCCAAGAAAGCGATGTTCCCCTTGAAGACGATATTTGCACAAGATGTTGCTTCTTCACCTTTGAGGCTCTTTTCTTCCAAGACACACTTAAGCAACTACTAATACAAATATAGAGAGTTTTGCAATGGAATCAAGCCAATACAAATAAAGGATCTTACAATACCTTTAGGAATCATATTTCCTAATCAGAAAAGATTTGTTTCTTAATTAAATAATTAATTAATAAATTAATTAATTCTCATTTAATTAAAACAATGAAACAAAATAATATATTAGGTTTAATATACACTTAGCCGCCCCACTTATAAATATTGGGCCATATATTATTTCTTATTTCATTTAATCCATTGGACTTTAAATAGAAAGCCCACATGTGAACCAGACCCATTCTTACTAAAAGAAACAAGCCCACATGACTTTCATTAATATATTAATATAATTGAGCAGCCCATTAAATAAATAATGTGCAAATTATATTCTTAATATATTAAATGCAATTCTAAATGGACCCATAATTGGTTCGGTAGAATATATCAAGTGATCCATGCAAGTCCGTGTGGATTGGGGATATTGGCGGGGCTATCTAAATTTAAGCTTCAATAGACATAACCTAATCACAATCAACAAATGATTCACTTAGGTCCGATCCATTAATTTTAACTCATTCCACTAAAGAGCTAAAATTGAACTCTTAAATAAAGACAGAAAAGGAAGAAGTTCCTCATTCATACCCTAGACAATCATGTTGGAGATAGTGTATCCTCGTGATTAATATCAGTAATCGCCAAGAGTTCATAGACCGCCTATAACTCTCCAAGTTACCATATTTACTCATATGACCACGTTTTGAACTTGGATATTTTGACTTGTCCAGAAGCCATGTTTTCAATACACACTATCGAAAACTCAACGTTGAGATTTAATATCCAATTACCTCAAAACATCCATATGATGATATTATACTCTCATTTAATAAATGGAGCCACGATGTCCATATCTATAAATGAAGTCCTCTATCGATTAACAAATGAATATCACCAAACTATCGAGGATAGATTATGCGATATAATCTTACTCATTGATAACTCAAATGATATCACTTGCAACCATAAGTCCATCATTTATCTCAGGATTGAGATAGACTCTCCGATTGTCCTGATAATGAAATGACTTTTATCTACTGACGGTTATAGATAAAGTATTTCATTGTGATCCAGTTCAATGCACCCAGTGCACTAGATTCTTTTGCTCGAAGACACTCCGATGATTTTAGACTCATCATATCTCATTTGATCCCACTCAAATGCTAACAAAAGAATTCTACAACTTTAACAAGATAAAGGTGCCCAACCTTTAACTTAAGTTGTGAACAATATTCAAGACTAACTAAAGAATTGTGTCTACCACATACATATCCAGATGTACGAACAATTCTTCTTTTCTCATAGTCTTTAGACCTTATGATTATTTACTTTGACAATTATAATATTAAACTATAAATGCTATAAGATTTATTTAAACCAGAAATCACTTTATTAATATGAAAAAGATTGTTAATTACAATATTACACTCTTGCTATTGAGCATAATCCTAACAGGAGTGATGTGAAAATTTTACGTAACTCCTACTTTTACCTTAAGGATCTAGATTGGACAGGGGATATGCAATTTCAGGATTTCTTTTCATCTTTATTTCGCATCTTACAGAAGAAGGAGCTGGAAATTGGGTGTGTTGTGTTATGGAGAGTTTGGTTCTAGCGGAACCATCTCGTTCATTCTTCCTCTTTTTTCAGGCTAGATAATGTTGTTGATTGGGCTACTGATTTTCTTGAGGACTTCAAGCGGGCTAAGTTGATTGGTAATTTCCCCAGTCTCTCTGTTCACTCTCTTTCTATTGATAAATGGAGAGTGCCTGAGGTAAGGTGTTTCAAGATTAACACTGATGTTGCATTAAGGGTGGCTAATGGGCTAGTGGATATTGGGTTTGTTATCTGTGATCATGGCGGGTAGTTTGTTGCCTCATCTATGCAAAAGCTCATTGCAGGTTTCTCTCCCTCAGTGGCTGAAGCTGTGGCTATCTTAAAAGACCTTCGCTTCTCTATTGATTCTGGTTTCCTTCCGGCAACGCTTGAAAGTGATGCTAAAGGGGTGGTGAATCTGATCCATTCCGAGCCTTGTCCCTCTGCTGATATTGGCCTCATTATTAAGGACATTGTGGCTATATCCCATCAATTTGATATTCCTATCTCCTTTGTTCCTAGAAATGATAATAAGGCTACCCATGCCTTAGCTAAGTTGGCTTTGTCGTCTCTTTGACGATTGTTTTTGGCTAGAGTCTGTCCTCCTTGTGTGAGATCCATCCTGTTGGATGATTGTATTCCTTAGTTTTGCTGGTTTACGAATTGTTCCTTTTCAAAAATAAAAAATAAAAATAAAATAAAAAAGTTTCAACAACCAATCTAAAAAAAAAAAAAAAAAGCTGCCCCAAAACAGATAAAAACTGAAACTAGGAATATAAGAGAAACATTTATTTTCACCATATTTTCTCTTATTCTATATATTCTCCATATTTTCACTTTAACCCCTGATTCTCCAAAATTATGTCAATGCCCCTGAACTCCATAAATACCTGAAACACTTATTTTATTATATTAAATACCCAGTTTTACCCAAGAAGGAAGCACGAGAAGTAGGAATTGGGGACCTAAAAATAGGAACAAAAATAGTACAATCAAAAGGCATTAGAGCTTCTCAGATAAAAGGAAACAACAAGCCCACCCAACTCACTCATAAAACCTCTAATGTCACAATTTTCTCTCTCTTCTAATTTTTTCAATAACTTTCTCTCTAACTTGCAACTTACCCTCTCTAATTTCCAACTTTTTCTATCTCTCAATTTTCTCAATAACTCTTTCTCTCTTCTAAATTTCTCAATAATTTTCTCTCTATCTCAAGATTTATTTTCTTTTCCTCCATTTTGTGCGAGTTTTCAATTTTACATGATAAACTCTTTCAATTGTAAAAAACGAAAATATGATAAAAAAAACAATCAAAGTATTGAGAATGAATATATTTTTTTTTCTTCAACTATTAAAATAATTCATGGTTTTTGAGAACGGGGAGCTATTTGAACCCACGACCTCGTGGCGTAGGCATGAAGGTATAGTCCTATAGCATCAGACCAATCTCATTTCGACTATTTTTTAAAATCCAACTAAGTTGCGTCCATCTTGGCAGTGATACATTCATAACATAAAACATCAAAAGGGAATTAGAAGTCAATACAATTTCATGCAAGGACAAATCCTGTAATTTCCACCACCACCAATACCACATCCAACCACAAGCCCAACTCTAGCCACCATTTCCACAACCCGTTAACACACAAAAAAGTGGCACCCCAACCTCCACTTTCGTCGCCACCAGCACCACCAACACCGACTATCCATTTGAAATTACAATATTGCCCTCCTATTATTTAAAAAACAAAACCAAAAAACAAAATGCAAAGCCCATTATTTAAAGTTAATGGTGGGGTGTGTACGTGTTGGGCCCATACGACGATGACATCAATTTCTCTGCACTCAGTGTCGACGTCTCTATTCATTACCAGTTGTCAAGGCTGATTCTGATGGTTGTATTCGTGGAGCTTCAGGTTGGTCTCTTTGTTATACATTTGTATTTTGGAACAACGATGTTTTAGTCTGAATTTGATGGAATATTTTTTGATTTAGTGGCTACTTTAGCTATATATTCTTCGTGAAAGAACCCTTCCGGTGAATGGAATGTGGGTTATAAAATGGTATATGAGTTCTTTACGGACACGTTGACTTCATCTTTAGCTTTAAAGTTGTAGTAAGCATGATACTCACGTAGTCCGGCGATATTGAAAATTGTTGTTGAATTCCTCATGGGAAAGAATTATCTTTGCTTCCCTTTTACTGCTAGATTTGTATTTTCTCCTTTATTGCCTTTATGTAGCCTTGATTATGCAGACATTAAATTTTTTTAGAGCTATGATGACAAAGGGCCTATCGTAGATGCTGTGGTAATGGTATGATGGAGAAGTATGGAGGGTTGCACTAGACATACAGAGTCTCGAGGATGAGCCAGATCATGGGAAACTTGCTGACTTTTCACCTCTTACTAATTATAGGTGTTAACCGCCAAAATTGGCGAAGGACCAAGGAAGAATTTTCCATCTCAACACAAGGATAATATAGGAGTACAGACACCATCTGGCTACCCCAACAAAGGCGGACTCCGACTGGTCCGAATACACACCCCCTCCAACGGGGTCCAGTCTGGCTTCTCCCCAGCTTCTCAAGGACCCCACCAGCATCTTAACTCAAAAATATGACCGTGAGCCAGATTACTCACTAGAACTCACAGCGGGATCCAACCCAGCTATGACCGGGCTTCCTATGAACCCCGTAGCACCCCGACGTGGAGTTCCACTGAGCATCCCGCAATAAGAACCACGCAACACCCTAACGCGGAGTTCCACTGAGCATCCCGCTATAAGAACCCCGTAGCACCCCGATGCCGAGTTCCACTGAGCATCCCGCTATAAAGCCAGCTAGACATCCCCCTACATCATCAGCGGGATGCTTACTAGCTTGCACTTTCTGACATAGTCAGCCCGCCAAGCAAAAGGACACCAGGAAGCAAGATTCACGCGTTAAAAACTAAAAACTCCATAAGAGATTCATCAAAACGCTGCCATACAGAGAAGAAATACTCTTTCCCACTCGAGAGTCATATTTTGAGTAGGTCAACACAGTAAGAATCCTACTGGGAAGGTAACGATCTGGTCACGAGATTGACTCCTCCTAGGAAGGAAAGACTAGATTTTAGACACACAACTCCGAGATTATCTCCAAAAAAGAAGAGGATCCTGCATTTGGCCAAACCTTAGACCGAAATTATAGGAGTGCATGGCAAGCAACAAGACCTATATATACAACTACCTATTTATCGGAAAGAGGACGGAAAATCTGGACAAAAAACCCTACAGTCAAATTTTACTTATCGACAAGCACAGATTCACCATCATCACCATCTCCATTACTTACCAAATCACCATACATTGTTGTAACCCCTAAATACATAGTCATATATCTGTAATGCAAAGGGACGATCAATGAAAGCTTGTTTTTTGTTTGATTTCTAATATTCCATATCGTACTTGTATTGATAGAGACATAGTCGGTATCAAACTACGTGATACCCCTCCGACCAGGATCAATCTCGATCTTTGTCCTTTTAAAGTTGTTATTTGGAATTTCATCCCATTAACGATTTTCGGATAACACTTTTGGCGCCATATGTGGGAACCGTCCCAACCATTGTTTAAAACAGCCTATTTTCACCCAAACTTATTTTAGAATGAGACTCCGATCCTCCCAGGGTTATCCCGAGCCATCAGGACTCCAGTCCCTTGCTTCCACTGAAAGTGCCCAGAGGCGGGGTAAGGGCACTAGGAATGAGAATCCTCCACTAGTGCCCCACAGGTTGCAGGCCCTGTCCCTCAAGACCCCGCTAGGCAGGAAGTCAACCGAGATATCTTAGAACAGCACGCTGCAACCTACGTAGAAGCTATCCGACTCAGGATGATAGCCTAGGGGATCCCCTTTGAAGCAGCTGGGATCCCAAGAGATGCTGGCCCAAGTGTCCGGGTAGCGGTTTTCGACCGATTGGGTCCACCTCTCCCAGTCCGACAGACAGAACTCAGACCCAGGCTAGTGAAGTCCGCAATTGAGGTTCCTCCTAGGAGGATTCAGTCTCCACCAAAGCCAAGGGCAAAGGAGAGGGATCCGCATCCCGATTCGGAAGGAAGTGCCAAATCCTGAAGGAGCTCCAAAGAAAAGTGTCAGAGAGCTAAACGAAAGGAAGTAGTCATTGATTCAGAGTCTTCGGATGAAGAGGTTTCAGTAGCCCGATCCGGAACCAAAAAGTCTCAGCGCCTGGAGGATCAGATGACAAGGATGGCGAAAGAGTTGGAGCAGTTAAAGAAGGGAAAACATCAAGGAATCCAGACCCCTTGGGCGAGATGAATGCACCATTCCCTAAAAGCGTCAGAGAGGCAGGGTTGCCCCCCAAGTTCAGGATGCCTTAAGAGAAGTATTCTAGGACAGAAGACCCTGTTAGCCACCTAGAAAGCTTTGTCCACCAAATGGAGGTTTAAAGTGCGACCAGGCTGGCCATGTGCAGAATGTTTCCTTTAACCTTAACTGACTGTGCCAAGACATGGTTCAGAAAGTTACCACCAGGTAGTGTCGATTCTTTTTCTAAACTCACCAAAGCTTTCTGTGCATAGTTTCAGGGAATCAAACCCCGTCCCAAGGATCCTATCCTACTACAGTACATAGTTTAGGAGCGGGGTGAAACTCTGAGATCTTATGTGGAGAAATTCCACAAAGAGGTCATCCAGATGGGATTTCCAGCCCTTTAAAGTAGCAAAACAAAGCTCAATAGTCCCATCTAATAACCCTAGGAGTTCCAGCGTATTTCATCGCTATATCTCTAAAGCCTCCAATGGCCCAAACTCAATCATGGGAGGTTTCAGCCGAATGGATTATGGTAGGTTTCTGTGCTGCTACAACGCAGCAGACCCTGATGATGAATGGTTGATAGCGCAAGATGGAAGCGAGTGGAAGCTGCCCAAGTGGTTAAAGCATTGTAAGATATCTCACTATATTCCTCCCTACCAGGTCAACTTCATTAAACAACTGGAGTTGAGAAGAGCTTTTGGCCATGGATTTCGTCATTCAATCTCAAGTGCTTTTAAGCCTTGTTCTAAGCGAAATTAATTTACTAGAGTCTAGACTTTGATTGCTTCTTCTTTTACTTGCAATTTTATAGACATATTGGATCCTGTTAAATTTGCAGCCAAGTATATCTTTTGTTTTTATTTTTATTTTTCCATTATCAAAGTTGAATTATATTTTTAAATAAAGTCGTTATCTATTTGGGACCTATTATTTTTTATCCTATCCACATTTATTTATTTATTTTAAAATTATTATAAATTTGAAAGTTTTGATGTTAAGAAGGATATATGACTGGAACTACAAATATCATTGATGTGGGTATGGGAGAATGACTGATAAAACACCACACTAGTGGCCTTACAACATTGACATGTGCCATGATTTCTTAATTCTTAGCTTTTGCTTTTGGTATCGATTGTGATGGGGTTGCTGTTGGTTTTTTCGTGTTTCATCAATATTCCAAGCGGAAATCTCAATCCGGTGGTTGGTTGCTCGATGTTCTTTTGTCGGCTGTTTGTTCCAGTTCAAAATCAAAATAAACAAAATATATCTTTCAACAAAAAAGTGCAGAAAAAAATGATGGTAGAGTAGTTTTCTGCTCAAAAGTTAATATTTTGTTTTCTGCTTTCATTCATATGATTTCAGAAGATTTAACCAGATTATATACCGATTTTGTACAAGGCATTACTGATCGGTCTATTTTCTATACATGTTTTAGGTCCCCATTTCCTATTATTTATGCTTTGTTCTCGAGTAAATTAGGCATTTTAAGTGTTTGTTGAGCATGCATAGGTCATAATCTATTCAAGAGGTGTCGGGTGTTATTTTGGAGAAAGGAGCAAAAAGATGAATTTCGGGCCAGTGCAGAACAGCTAGATTGTGGGACCTATTATCTCTAAGCTCCAATTGAATTATGTGTCCTACTACCTATGGATTGAAAGCCTCAGAAGTCTAGTTTCTGGTGCACTTTTCGGATTGCAATTCTAATATTCCTAAAAGAAGTTATGCCCGTTTTAGTACCCGATGGTCAGCTCAGTCATAATTCCGCGAATACTTATGGGATTTATTTTGCAAGTTGTTGAAACAAGAAATATTACCTTCTTGGACATGTGTGGGAGTCTTTGGAAGCAAGTTGACATCTAATCCTTATCTTTCTTCAATAATGTTAGGAAATTATAGCAAGTATAAATCCTATTTAACAAATATTTATATCTCTAAACAGGTTCAGTAAGATTTACTTACAACAGAGATACAATTAAAAATTATCTAGTAACCTAACTCAGTTCTTTATATTACCAGATATGCAATGAGTTAACAACATATTGAATCTAAGCCTATAAACATTCAGATTTAGGTAAATATATTTAGATCTAAGTTACTCATGCATCATCTAAAGAACTACAGAAAATAGATCATCTATACATGCAAGATCTAAGAAGATAAAGTAGTATAAAATAGGCAGTAAAGTAAAAAACACAAGATATATAGTGGTTCGGCCAAGAATAGGCCTACATCCACTTTGAGCCACTCAGAAGAGACTCTATCACTATGTGGTGTCTTTATAGCTTTGAACTACACAGATCTATTCAAGATCTACCCTCAAAAGAAGCCCAGAAGCCCAGATAAACAAACGCTCAACCTATTCAAACCCTAACCTCTCAAACTCACTTCTGATAATAACCCAGAAACCCACAAGAGTTATATCAGAAGAATCACAACACACAGAACTCTATTTTTCTCTTCTAACTCTCTTGTAAATACAAAGCAGAGAACCCAGATATTCAAGATAAATACTAAGAACATGAAGAACACTTGAGAGAAAAAACAAAATTTGTAAAAGAGAAGAAAACCCTAAAATCAGAATTGTTTCTCTCTCTCTTCATCTCTTCGTTTATATAGTCCTTAAGAGATAAGGTATACATCAGCTAAGCAGAACCAATCACAGCATGACAACTCAGCCAGCAATCCTGACTCGGCATTTTAAGTGATCATATAAGGTAAGTGAAACACTGCGTTTTGGCTTTGGGCCTGATAGGGAGCACATTGCATTTGGGCCTCTTCTGGCTTCAACTACTCTTATCATTGGACTTCAAACTGATGAGCTAACTAAAACTTTACAAATAAATAATCAATTTGGATGGATTATGAAAGAAATATAATCTCAAAAAGGTAGAGTTCTAAAGGGGAATTGATTTCCTTGTTGTTTAAGCACATGGTTTAGCATCTACACCTATTTAAACCCCCTTTGAACCTTAATTTAAGGGTGAACCCGTAGCCCAGCCGGGGCATCGTCCCTCATCACACCACCACCATTGTTGCACTTGAAAGCTTAAAGAAGACACTCATGGGTTTTATCAACTCTTTCTTCTCTTTTTTAATCTTTTCATGTGTAACTAACTCCATACTAGGGAATCAACGTGAACCTCTATGAATGCTCTTTGTTAGAATTGATTATATTTCCATTAATTCAAGTTTTGATTTATTCAATTCATTCTAGATCTTAATTCTTTATTTGTGTTAATGCATGATTATACACTAGCATGAATTTATAGTTTTGATAATTGAACAATTAAGTTTTGAGTGTTGATTTACATGCAATCTTAATTAATATTCAATTGAATAGGTAAAACTGATCTTGGCATTGATTTATGCAAGTAGGTTTTGGTTCATTAGTTCTTGCACTTAATGGGTTCTCGGTTGTAGTTTACGCCATTGATTTATGGGTAAATTATAATTGAGAACACTTGATTCATCCCATGATCATACAGTAACAATCTTACTTAATTAAGATAAGAACGATCCCTTAACTTGATAAATATCTTTTATCAAAGTCGATTCGAAACATTGAGTAAACATAGTTGGGGAGCATTGATGACCTAGTTCTCTCACCTTTTGATCACATCCATAATTTCTTGTTATTCGCTTTTAATTAATTTAGTCTCTTAGTTTAACTCAATTCACAACAATCTCAAATCTCTCGGTTACTTGTAGTTTCATTAAAATTAGAATTAGTTATAATTAATAAATCACTTTTCCTCGTGGGAACGATCTCTACTTTCCCCTGTACTTATCTCACGATTTGTGCACTTGAGAGTTAGTATTTTATAACATGATTTTACACATCAAGTTTTTGGCGCCGCTACTGGGGATTAGTTGAATTTATTGATTATTTCTAGTTAATAGTTTTAGTTTTTTTTTTTTCTAGGTACAATGGACTTTTACGAGTTTTCTTTGAAAGAGTTTGTGGATTTCTCCCAAGAGGTGAAAGAGTTGAAAGCCGAGTTTGCACAACGCATGCAATTGATGAGGGTCAAAATCGAACAATGGGATAAAGCTTTGGAGATCATGAAGAATAAAGAGCTCGAGAGTATTGAAAGGTTGGCCAAGGCCGAGAAAGAGATCAGGAGGTTAACTGAAGGAGTGACCCCGTTCTTCAAGGATGGTAAGCTTGACGAGAGTCGAGAAGAGTCCACTGCCCTTGTTACAAAGGTTGAATTCAAACTAAAAAGGAAGAGAAAGAACAAAAAGAAGGTGCAAGATTCATCCCCAGAAAATATACATCAGCAAGATAAACTTCCAAGTTTCATTCCCGTTTGCCATTACTGCAATGTGAAGGGTCACATTTGCCCTTAGTGTTTCAAATATATAAAACAATGCAAATGGAGGAATGGGAGCTACAATCATGGGAGTAACCGGGTAAAGCAAGTATGGTGGAACTATTCGGTTGAAGAAGAGCGGCGATGATTACATAGTCATTAAGTCACCACCGGTAGAGGAAAGAAAGAGTCTACCAAGTTGGAAGAGCCATAGAGCTAGCTTGCATCTCTCTTAGACGTCAAATAAATCGATTGGTGGGAGGCAACCCATCTAGGTAATTTCTTTTTAATTTTTGTTCTAGTTTTTAGCTTTTAGTTTTTAGTTTTCTTTCTTTTGTTTTGTGTTTCGAGTTCTTGTCTTCCATGCTTTTCCTTTATTCGTTGTTCATGCTTATAATGTCATGCAAACATTGAGGATAATGTTTAGATTATGTTTGGGGGGTGTGAATTCGTGTTTGTTTGATTTTTCGATTCTTTGACAAATCTACGAAAAAGTGACCCCCTGTTTTGAAATTTTTTAAGGAAAATGTTTTGTTAAAACTGTATTGATTGGTGAGGAAGTAAAATTTTCCTTCCATGTTGTCTTCTTCATTTTTTTGATACAACAATATAAAGAATGTAAAAAATTCAGGGCAGTGGTTTAAAAGTTATGAATGTTTCTTCGACCAAATATCATGGGCAATGCCCTGTGTTGCGAAATGGTGCGTGCACTATTTTCGTCGTCTGTTTTCTCACCTTTCCAATGCGAATTTTTAAATATTTTCTAAATGAAACGTGTGCGTTTTCATGTCTATTATCTTATATTACAATTTGGTTAACGTTTGTTGAGTCATTTAAGAGATATGTGAAAATGCCTATAAGGTTATACTAAACAACCTAGGAGGAGGAGGGGGAGTGGTAATAGGTTGACACACTAGTTTTAAAAACTCTTTCGTGACTAGTGTCAAAACCTTGGTGAGCATATAATAAACCTTGAACAAGATTGTTATGAGAAAAACAATTTGCACAAGTATGCTCAATTCACCACACTTAGTCTACAAAACATATACCAAGAACCAATATATCTCATATACAAGTATATTCAATAAAGAGCACATTCTACAAGTTGTATTATGAATATTACAATGAAAGATCACTAAGTAAAATATTACAACTTGATATAGAATATTGTAAGATACAAAGTTCAAACACTTACAAGATACAAGAAACAAATGTAGATTCAACAAACAATGTGTGCATCTCTTTCTTTATCAATAACATGTTTACAAGGATGTGAGAAATTTAAGATCATAAACAAGTTATATAGAACAAACATACAAATATAAAGAGATAGAGATAGAGATATTTGACACATTGATTTTTACATGGTAAACCTCCGAAAAGGAAACATCCACGGGTTGAAATACAACCATTGGGTACTATATATATTGGAAAGTAAATTAGAAGTTCTACAAAGTGACCAATCCTAGATCACCAACCCATGTGGAGTCTATGTCTACCCAAACCCTATTGAAAGATACAAAATCCCTCAATGATGTGAAACCACCATATATTGGAAATCATACCTAGCCAACATCGTTGGTAGATTAGAAATTCCTCAAGAGTGCATACATATCCCATGTACCCCGCTCTATCGGACTCTATGTCTAGCCAAACACCCGGGCCTACCAATATATAAGCTAACTCTCTATCCAAGGCACACTTGCCTTTAGAGAGCCTCTCTTGCATGACTATCCAAGTCCTCCCGACTCTAGCAATGACTCATTGCCTGTCTATCCAATTCCTCAAGACTCTAGACAAGGCTATCCGAGTCATCCCGACTCTAACCAAGATTTCATGTCTTTTACAAGGACTTCCTAGTGTGATCATGTGAATGCAAATGATGCAAACAATCAAAACATCATAAAACATGTGATCAATACATCTTATGGAAACTAGAAATAATCAATGAGCACACAATGTATATTTTTCTAGTTTATGATCCAAAACATGACACCACACAAAATGATGCATGAGCATATGAAATGTATGGATAAGGTACACTCCATGAAGATCTAGACATAGGCAACAAAGCACACAAAATAAGGTTGTCTAGACCTTAAACATGAACAATAATCTAGAGCATGCAAAACACCTAAAACATGCCAAATCCTTGATTCTATTCATGTTACTAAAGCTTGAAAACAAAGCATGATCATTAAGCACATATTCAAGACTTTAGAGCACAAACAACAAAGATGCCAGAATGACAATATATGATCAATGAATATTCTAGCAAGTACTTAGAGCAAATATATTCACAATAATCAATTAAATCCTAATTAGCTCTAAATACAAAATCATATGTGCTAATCCTAGAATTATTCAAATTAAAGGATCAAAGCACATTTCAAGGATTATTAATCATAAAATGATTCAATCAAGTCACAAATAATCCTAGATATCAAACTAATCACAATACAACTCTCATTCATGTGAAAAACCTAGAATCAAAAAAACTAGTTCACATATGTCTCTAATTAGACTTTTGATTAGGTTTGATTGTGAAGCTATCTTTCTCAATAGCATTCACCATACATACACATACATATAGAAGAAGAAATCACAAAGATAAAGTCAATACCTCTCCATCACAAGCTATCATGATTTTCTGGGTAGAACACCTTGAAAACTCAATCAAATGACTGCAAGATTACTTGGAAAAGGTAGAGGACTCAATTACAAACAATCTCCAACTTGAATCACTCAAATCCAACTTTGTATGAGAAAGTTATGGTGTTTGGAAGTTGAGAAAAATTGGAGAGAAAATCTGACGAGATTTCTAACTTTTTCTTCTTGAAAACAAATGGAGGGAAGAGGAGATATTTAAAAAGGAGGAGAGAGAAGGGAATTTTTGACCAATCAGAACAGGACACATTAGCCCTGGGCCGTGTGGGGCGCATGGGCCACACGGGACCAGAGGGCTGGTCTGGCCGTGTGGCACACGACCTCCACACGGGGTGGCCTAGCCAAGGCCAATGGCCATAGTTGCTTCTCTCCGCACCTCGCACGTTCTTCGACCGTATTCGGGCCTTCGAACTCTGATTTCGAATCCATTTTCAGATTATGAATTGTGACTCCCTCATGCACAACAAAGACTATGAAACTTTGACAAAAGGTTGAGAATTCTTCTCGAAAAATGACGACGAACACAACTCAACGAATGAGAATGAAAAGTAGCGTAGCTACATCGTTTGGACTCAAAACTAAATGAATGAGTAACCAAAATGACCGGGACTCATTAAGGAATCAATTGGGATCATGAAAAAGTCCAAAACATAAGAAACACAAACAATCAAACACCAATTCATATATGAATGCCATTTCCTAGACATAGTCTTAGAATATGTAACTCTACAATGTATGAGCATTTGAGTTCAATGCATGAGCATACAAAAATATGTGAATGTGTTATATAAATGGTACACAATGATGTAGGGACACTTATGAATGATTTGTGTGTGTATGCCTATGTCTTGTAAGAGGAATGAGGTCAATTATACCTTTGATGAGCAATGAAGCTAATTCCACTTATCAAGCCACCATATTGTATGCATTGTAGTGAAGTCTTTCTTTGAAGCTTTGAATCATCATCAATACAACCACTAAACAATACAAGACGAACAATGTTTTGATATGGAATATATGCCAACACAAACTAAAAACCTAACAATATGCTTTAAATAACAAACGTAAGTCGATTTCAAAAGTCACCAGTTTTTGAATTTTCGTCCTCCATGTTGAGATGCTTCTTTTATGTGCTTTTAGAGCCATAATATATGCTTTATTCACTAAGTTTAAACTAACTTCTTGCCACTTAGAGTAGTGCATTGCATTTTTCAAAATTTATGACATGCTCTTGATGTGATAATAGATAGGAAGCTTCATTGGATTGCCATTATTAATAGCACTGGAGACTATCCTTGTGAGTTCACTAAGCCAAAAAGCGTACATAAATGACATGATATGAGGGATGATTTGTTTCCACTCTTTAAACACTCAATAGAACCTTAGCATTAGATTCGATCTCTATAGGTTGTAAAAGAACAACTCTTATAAAAAAAGATATCACATATGGACTTTGCTCTTGATTTGATTGAACCATTAGAAGTGATATAGACAATGTGTGCTTGAACTCACTTAAAAGGCCTTAAATATTTCCTACCCTTATGTGTGTGCTCCATAGCCCTATTTGAAGCCAAACACTCTAAGCCTTTTTCTTTCATCACCCACATTAACTTAACCCCAATAAATCATAATTTAGCCATACCTTATAGCTTGGGATCATATAGAGGAAGTGATGAATTAAAATGATTGAAGGGAGTTCGAAATGGGTGACTCGTGATGTGCATGTACCAATGACAAAACAAGAAGACAAACACCAAAATGGTGTTAAGAAGAAATGTATTGAAAAGTTGTTGTACTAATAAAAAATAAAAAGATAAATGAATGAGATGATGAATCAAATAAAAGAGAAAATGAATAGAGATTTACAATGAAGTGATGAGAAATCAAAGTCAACTCAAGAAGGAGGATGAACAAAAATTGTTAAGAAGCCTAGATGCAAGTGGAATGAAGAATTCGAAGAAATTCGGCCGAGTATGAAGATTGCCGAAGATTTTCTTGATATGATCCTAGGTTTGTTTGCTATACTTTTCTCGTTCTTTTTTAACCTTCACCCAATGGCCCTGTTACAACCAAAGAAAATGCCTAATTGATCTTTTGGGGATGCTAGCGTGAGAGTAAGGTAAACAAGTGCTCTATCTTGTTCTTAATGTTTGATTCTTTTCATAAGATCTTTTGCATACAAATCAAACGTTCTTTCAATGATATACTGGTTTTACATATGATTCCAGAAGAATCGGCCAGATTATATACTAGTTTTGTACAAGGTATTACAACTATACACATGTCTATATTTCATCCATATAAACCAACCCAAGTTAAACTTAACGTAACTCTAGTTAATTAACCTAATACAATAATTTATATATTTTTGTTAACTAAGTAACAACACAATATATTAACTTCAACACTCCCTCTTAATATGTTGTGCTTGAACTCCCAAAGCTTCACTAAGTTGCTGGAATTTCTCTCTTGGAAGTGCCTTGGTTAGTATGTCTGCAATTTGATCTTCAGACCTACAAAATTCAAGTTGAATTTCTCTATTTTCTGCAGCCTCTCTGATGAAGTGATGCTTGAGTGCAATGTGCTTGCTTCTACTGTGATGTAATGTATTTTTGACCATGGCAATGGCTAATTTGTTATCACGGAATATTGTTGTGCCTCCCTTTTGCTTCTCTCCAACATCTTCTAGAATTCTTCTCAACCAAATGGCATGAGATGTTGTTAAAAAAACAGAAACATATTTAGCTTCAACTGTGGATTGAGCAACGGTTGGTTGCTTCTTTGAGCACCAAGAAAACACACCTGAACCAAGTGAAAAAACAAAGCCAGAGGTGCTCTTCATGTCATCAATGTGGCCTCCCTAATAACTATCACAATAACCCAGCAATTTTGCTTCTTCTTCCTGTTAAATCTTATACCATAATTCATGGTGCCTTGGATGTATCTCAACACCCTTTTTGCTACACCTAAACGAAATGACTGGGGTTATGCATAAATCTTGACAACATGCTTGTTGCATACATGATGTTAGGTCTTGTAGCTGTGAGATAAAGCATTCCCACCAAACTTCTGTAGAGTATTGCATTAACCTTGGTAGAGTATTACATTAACCTTCTTTCCACCATCTTCTTTCTTTAACTTATCATTCACAATAAGAGGACTATCCATAGAATTGCACCCAAACATACGTTGATTCTTCAAAATATTTTCAGCATACTTTCTTTGAGAAATGAAAACACCATCAGTATCTTAACAGATTTCAATCTCAAGAAAGTAGCGTAGCTACCCCATATTGCTCATTTCATACCTCTTCATCATTTTGGATTTAAACTCCTTTATCATACTCTCATTGTTGCATGTGAACAATAAATCATCAACATATATGGCTGCAATGAGAATATCACTTGCTTCATTCTTCTTAACATATAAAGTAGGCTCACTCAAACTTCTTTTTGAATCTTTTTTCATTGAAATACCCATCAATCTAATTATACCAAGCTCTAGGAGCTTGTTTGAGCCCATACAAGGCCTTTTTGAGCTTGTAAACTTTGTCTTCTTCTCCTTTGATTACAAAGCCTTGAGGTTGATCCACATACACCTCTTTATTAAATCACCATTCAAGAATGCTGATTTTACATCTGGTTGGTAAAGTAACCAACCTTTTTTAGCAGCCAAGACAATAAAAACTCTCACTGTATCAAGTCGAGAAATAGGTTTGAAAGTCTCATTGAAATCAACACCAGCTTATTATAGGTAGCCTTTGGCAACCAACATGGCTTTATGTCTTTGCACATACCCATCTGAGTTGTATTTCACTTTGTAAATCCATCTCACACTAATAACTTACATGCCTCTTGGCCTCTCAACCAACTGCCAAGTGCTATTCTTCTCTATTCCTTCAATCTCCACTTCCATCGCATTTTTCCGAGTATCTTCTTTGATAGCTTCTTCAAAACTTTTCGGTTCAACAGAATAAAAATTACATCCTTAAATTTTAGCCAAGCTCTTTATTTTATGGAGTCGAACTTGGTGATGAAGAAGAACTATAATCAAATGAATCTCTTGGAGATGATGGTGTGCTAGAATGAGGTGATTGCAATACACCTTCATCATTTGCATTGCCTTAAACTGGATTTTCTTGCATTTCATCAATCATGCCAACCTTCTTTTGAATTGTATAGACATTGCTCCCAATCAAAATAAGCTTACACATCGAATATGACATATTTACTAACCATTATTTTCTTGTTTTTCAAATTGTATAACCTATAGCCCTTTGATTGTAAACTATAGCCAACAAAAATGTATCTCTCACTTGTTTCATCAAGTTTTTGCCTTTTCTCTTTTGGAACTTGAGAATAGGAAACATAACAAAAATCTTCAAATGTCTAATAGATGGTTTCCTTCTACTCTAAACTTCTAAGGGAGTTTGATCATACAAAGCTTTGGTTGGTGCTTTATTAATCAAATATACTGTCATATATACAACTTCAGCCCAAAATATTTTAGGATGCTCTTTTTCATGGAGCATAGATTTTCCCATCTCCATCACAATTTGATTATTCCTTTTGGATACTCTATTTTGCTATGGAGTATATCCAAATGTGAGCTACCTTTCGATGCCTTCTTCACATAATTTCTCAAACTTATGAGAATTATATTCCATACCCCTATCACTTCTCAAGGTTTTTATCACATGACCACTTTGTTTTTGAACATAACTTTTGAATTTTTTTTTTTGAAAATAGAAAATACTTCAAACTTTTGTATCATAAAGAACACCCATGTCATCCTTGAAGAATCATCAATAAAAAGGATGAAATACTTGTTGTTGTCATGAAGAGTAGACATAGGTCCACAAACATCTATATGAACCAGTTCCAAAACTTGTTTTGCTCTCCATGCAACTCCTTTTGGCAAAGATTGCATGTGATGCTTGCCAAGTGCACACCCTTCACATACATTCTGCTATTCTTCAATTTTTGGGAGCCCTTGCACCATGTGCTTTTGATATAGCAACTTGAGACATTGAAAGTTCAAGTGCCAAAATCGCTTATGCCAACACCAAGACTCATTAACAACTTCAACTCTTCGATTCTTCATTTCAATTTTGGCTACAACCACCCTTTGCTTTTCTTTGTCGAAAAGGGTGCAACAATTACCTTCAAATTGCAGAGAGTATCCATTTTCAAGAAGTTGTCTAACACTCAACAAGTTTTGTTTTAAATCTGGAACTAGTAGCACATTTGAAATGTACTTAACACCTTTCTTAGTTTGAACACCAATTATTCCCTTGCCTTTGTTGGGGTTTTTGCCCTAAAGCTTGTAGTTTGTAAATGTGAATTGAACAAGAAATAAAAGAAGTAGTTTCTTCATTCAAATTGTTTCATACATTTATATATAACATGTGTACTTAACATCCAAGATTGACAGATGTATTTTCAAACTGAGTATATGAATGTCATATACAAATGGATTCAATTTGAAACGAGTAATTTAAAGAGTTCATAGATAGCAAATAAAGCTGGGTACTTTATTTATGGTTAATCTATAGCTGCGGTCCATTCCGTAATGTACGATGATCTTATCCTAGATCATTCATATGGAGATATGAGAATGGAGGCAATTTGTATGATGTGATCATATCGGACTGGGCCATGATCTATATGAATCTCTCACCAAGATCCGTTACATGATGAGATTCATATATATCAACAAATGATGGCTATATGTGAGTGATCTCAATCCTGAGTGTCTTATCGACTCCTTCAGGTTAGATCCTGGTCTTTGATATACCATGGATGAGGTCGGAGTTGCATCATGATCAATATGCTCTGTATGTTGGGATCGCGGTTTGGCTTGTGGCTGGGAAGATCTGCACATAATAGTGGAATCCACTCCTTCTTGTGAGAATTATATAGTAGTTCCCTTAAGGGTTGATTCAGGGCTTGAACAATATGAGCGCTCTCCTAATTCCGTAAGGAATGTAGGATTTATTGTTCATTAGAGAATCAATGGTACTTAATGGAAAGATATAATTATAAGAGTATAACGGACATTATGACCCAGCTCTAATTATGAACTACCTGTGGAGGATCATACCATATATAATAGCTATATCAATGGACACCAAGAGTTATTGGTTTGTGTAAAAACGTCTACAGTTGAGAGAATGCAACTTCGGGTTTTTAATGGAATAACACTGAAGTTAATAATCATGAAATATTAATTAAATAGTTTAATTAATTATTTCTAAGGATTATTGGAGCTCAAAATACTATGGGTCCATTAGGTCCCCTTGCTAGCACGATCGATTTAGGTAACAAGGTTCACGGTTAATTAATTGGATTGTCCAATTAATCGTGTTACAAAAGTGACACGTGTCTATTCGAGAATTAATTGAATAATATGATTATTCAATTAATGAATATTAATGATTATGTTAATTAAATAATTAGATTATTTAATTGTGTAATTAATCATTAGATGGAGGGTGTTGATTGATATTTAATTTTGAATGAAGAAAAGATAATTTGATTATTTTATTTTCATTTTATTAAATATTTAAATTTGAATTTAAAAGAGTTTTGAATTCAAATTAAATCAAATAAATTAATTAATATCTTTAAAAGATATTCGATATCTAAAAAGATTTTATTAATTAGTATAAGTTTAAAATATATATATATATATATGATATATGTTATTTTAAATTTGATTTTGAAGTTAGTTGTATCTGATACAAACAAAACGAATCAACATAAAAGAGATCATCGGTTAGTTTTATAACAGATATATTTGATATATATGGTATAACAAAACTGATGCACTGATTGACAAAAAACACAACAATCAGGTGAAGAGATAAATAGTTGCGGCTAGAGAAAAAAAAAAAAAAAACTTTCTTATTTTTTTGTTTACTTATTTGTTGCCGCACTTCACCAACAAAAGAATAAGAGTTGTCTTTTGTGTGCTCTTCTCATCTACCTCCATTTTTGTTCCTGAGTACCGTGACGTGCCCACACGCTTTTACCAGTTCCGGGAGATAGCGAGGAAGATCAAGTGGTTCAAATCAGGAGCAAATCGTATTAAAGTGAAGGAGCCTCCTACGTTGGTATGAATCGTTTACTTTCTTATTGCATTTGATTATCACTGTATAAATGGGTTAGTTTATGATTGCCTTAAAAAAATTTAAAAACCTTTCCGTTGCGCAATCTGTAACCCTAGGTTCCTACAATTGGTATAAGAGCATATTTTTGTACAGTATAATCGAATTTGATTGCTCTTGATTGCATGTATGAATGTGTATGCACTTTTCTAATGATTTTATGGTGTTTATAATTTTTATTAATTTGTTTATTTTAAACATGGTTGATCGTTAATTGTATGGTACAATGGGTTTAGGTTTTTTTTTTTAAAGGTTGTAATATTTTTCTCATGTAATATTAATCCCGAGATGTAATTTTAATATTTTTATTTTCTGCTGTTTTTTTTTTCTTTTTTGTAAATTTTCTGTTATGTATTTTATTGTAAAATATGTACGAAGATATCAATCGAAGAAGACGATGAAATCGGACGTGTGTTGGACACACAAAAGACGGCGCATGTGCTTGTCACTTAATTATTATTACTATTATTATTATTTTCAAACTGTTAACTGTGCAATCAGTTGCACATTTTTCATAAATAAATATATATATATATATATAAAGCAGCAGCACATGCACGCCCATGCGTCGTGCAATTTATATGTTTGTGCAGCGTGCGCACATCAGATGTGCAAATGCACATGCCAACAGCACACATGCAATCTATGCGCAAGTGTTGTGTAAAATTATTGTGCTGTGTGACTGCTGCACAAGTATGGGCTAATTTTTTTTTGGAAATCCCCGGTCTATGAAAAATGTTAGAGTAACATTTAGGCTTTAAGGGATTTAATCCATGAGATGGATCCAATAAAATAAATCAAGTTGGACTTGATTTTTAGACCCGAAAGACGCAGAAGATATTACAATTGGACTTGAAGATTTTTGGAATTGCAAGAAGACCAAGGAATGCCTTGGATTAAATTTTTTGTAATTAGAAATTTTTTAAGTTAGATAACCCATTATACTCGGTCAACTTATGTATGCTTTTATTATGAGATGATTAAAGCATTGCCATGCATATACATATCATTTAGATTAGGTGTGCGTACACATATATATGTTGATATGTCATACATGCATTATAGCCATCTATATTATGTGTTTATATATATATATATATTTTAATTTGATTAAAATGGATAATTCACATAATTGGCTATAAATTAATGGGATTAGTTTTTAGGAGTAAAAATTTGGTAATTCTCATTAACCACTAATCTAATTATTAAAGAGTTTAATTACTTAGATTAGTAGGGTCCTTTATATTTATTAGGATTAATTTGATTTAGCCCCTTATAACAATTGACCCTAATAATGTGTTTAGTTTTAACAGTTAAAACTTGGTAAATACACATTTAATAATTCTAGGCTTAGTAAATAGTTTACATAGATTAGAATTATCACTAATGAACTAGATTTTTAAGAGTTAAAAATCGAATTAGTTTATTAGTTATTGGAATAGGATTCTAATAATTTGTGATTAATGCACTTGACGCTTAGATTGAAATTAGCCGTTTAATCTAGTTTAATCTAGGTGCATTAATATTAATAGAAAACCCTTATTATAAAATAGTGAGTGGGAGAGGGATATATGACATTATATCCCACGGTCTCCATCATTAGTTCAACATCGTAAGATTCGAGTGGGGCCTCGAGACGGCTTTGTTTTCGTCCTCCCTAAGGAGGGTTTCCATAAGAATCAATATCAAGGTTGACTTCCTAACGGATAGGATTTCTGAGGGGATTTCGGGATTGACTGACCCAAAGGCGGCAATTCTTGAGTTAAGCTCATGAGATATGAAATGATGGGTTACACTCACAAAGTTTTAATTAAATTGGTTAATTATAAACCTGACTGAAATATACGAGGGTTGAACGTTAGAGGAATAAGAGTTATTCTGGTATAACATTTGATTGAGAATGTCTCGATCCAACATGCAAGAATTTGATTGATCCTAAGGTAGCACTTGCTTGTCGTACGTTGGATTGTCGTGGCGTAGTAACACTTTTTAGGGTTATTCTTGTTCATTAAACATTTTCATGTATCATGTTTAATTTTATGCCGAACATTGCACATGTTTTGAATGTATGAATGAATGAATTCTTTATTTATGTTTTTTCAGCTATGTCAATTGCACTATTACAAATCATAGCCAATAACAAATTAACTGGTGATAACTACACTAAATGGAAACACAATATCAATGCAATTTTGGTCACCAAGGACCTTAAGTTTGTGCTTACGGAGGAATGTCCTCCAATGCCTACTGCCAATGCCGCACGAACTGTTCGTGAGGCATATGAGAAATGGGTCTCATCAGATAAGAAAGCCTGAACATATCTGTTAGCAAGTATGACAGACGTGCTTGTCACAAAGCACGAAGTAATAGGTACTGCATTTGAAATAATAGAGTCATTGTAGGCTATGTTCGGGCAACCCTCTGAGCAAAAGCGACATGAAGCTGTTCGTTCCGCTATGCTCGCTTGTATAAAGGATGGTACATCAGTTCGGGAACATGTCCTGAACATGATGTCCTACTTCAACACGGCAGAAATCAATGGCGGGACCATTGATGAACCTAGTCAGGTGAGCATCATACTGACGACTCTTCCGAAGAGTTTCGATCAGTTCAAGAACAACTATGGGATGAACAAGCTTAGGTTCAGTCTAACACAATTGCTCAATGAGCTCACTACTGATGAGCGTCGTTTGTGTACTCAACAAAATGATATTTAAATGTGATCTTTTAGAAAACCGATTTTCACCACTTAGATAGAAATTTAGTAAAGTGGCAAGTAGGATTCGTTCCACAGGGAATTAGAGTGATTAGTTGAATAAATTAACTAATCTATATGCAATAAAATAAATCATAAAAATATGGATGAGTGAATGGGTTGTCAAGCCATCAAACATACATGAAAAATAAACCTAATAAACTAATAAAAGAATACTTAACAAATCTAGATAAGATAAATGGAATTAATAATTAAAAGAATAGCTAGGGAATTAATGGGATCACAAATGAATTACAGGAAATGCTTATCAAGCTACCTTAATGAACGAATCTCGTAAATGTTAACCAATTGATTTCTAAAATGTGTTTGGGCCATTATTATGAACCCTAAACAACTTCCCACCGCAATGTCTAACCGATTAAGAAAAGGGGGTCACGGTGGGATCGATTTGTTACAATTAACGGCTTAGATTATCGCAGTTGATATACCCTCCGACAATCTATCTTATTCACTAAGTTCTCAATCCATCAAGGTTGTCAATCCAATCAAGATTATATAACAATTTATCCTAAACAAGATTATAATCAACTAGTGGGTATACATGTCAATTATATAATGCATAGAATCTAATTATAAAATGAATAGAACACAAATAGAGATTAAAAATATATTAAAGCTTAAGCAAATCCCAATCCAAATATTCTCACATCAAAACCCTAGAAAGGGGATTTAATTACACATATTACAATCAAAGGGAAGGCAAGTAAAAGATTAGGAAATCACCCATGGGCCACCTTTTGTAAGCTTGATCCTTTCCTTGCCTTTGATGCTCCTTGTGTAAAGAGTGGATGATGAGGAGGTGTCTAGATAGGTGGAGTCAAATGGGAAGTGACTAAGGAGATTTGTGGAGAAGATGGGAAGAAAAGGAATGATTAGGGGAGGTAATCTAGATGTTAAGTTTAGGTAGGAGAGAAAATGGAGAGAAAAGGAATGGTGGAGAAAGGAGGTTTCTTAGTGGTCAAGAGTTGTTCAAAAAGGGAAAATAGTGATGTATTTATAAGTGTGAAAAGCTAGGGTATGAAATGGGTATGAAATGACAAGAATACCCCTCTTGAATGCCAACACTGGAATTCCTACACTGGAATTCCAACGTGGTCGCCACTTGTCCTTCTAGGTCGCCATAAAAACCATCTTTCTCGCCATCTAGCAAGTGGTGACCATGAGCAAATGGTGTAGAGGTGGCCACTTGCACCTCAAGGTCGCCATGGCGACCATAAGTGGCGACCCTCAAAATGTAAAGAGGTCGCCACTTGCAACATCAAGGTCGCCATGGCGACCATAAGTGGCGACCTTGCCTTGTTTGTAAAAGGTTGCCATTTGTAGAGGTAGGTAGCCATGGCGACCCCCAAGTAGCGACCCACCTGATGCTTTTGGAGACTTTTTGTCGCCATCGCGCTTAAGTGGTGACCAAATGGCGACTTTCTGATGACTTGAAGAATCCTATGTCGCCATGATGCCCATGTAGCGACCTCCTTATGTCTAAGTGGCAAAAATGCCATGTTTTTTCCCATTTGTGAGCCTTTTTGCACCCAAGTTCTTCATCTTCTTCGCAAATGCCCTTGAGTTCTAATAAAACCTGAAACATTTGATTTAACGACATTAAATACGGGGAAACGCCCGAGAATAAAGCATAAAGAGACGGGAATAAGGGCCAAAATCATACCAATTTTGGTTCGATCAACTACCTTTGAGTCCTTGACTAAGGACAGCAAGGGCAGGACCGATGAGGCAAATGTTGCCGAACCATCTTCCTTTAATAACAAGAAGAGGAAGAGGTCTGCTGGGAAGGCGAAGGGTAGGCCCAAACCCAAGAAAGCCTAGAGCAAAAAGAAAGGCACCTCCATCGACAAGAGCAAAGGAAAATGTTTCCATTGTGACAAAGTCGGGCACTGGAAGAGGAATTGTCCTCAATATCTGGAGGAGGTAGCCAAGAAGAAGAAAATGAAAGGTAAATATTATTTACTTGTTCTTGAGTCATGTTTAGTGGAAGATGATTCTTCACCTTGAATAGTTGATTCGGGGGCCACTAACCATATTTGTTCTTCTTTGCAGTGGACTGATTCTTGGACACAGCTTTAGGAGAGAGCCTTCTCTATGCGTGTGGGGTCAGGGGATGTCGTGTCAAGATGTGAAAATTTTACGTAACTCCTACTTTTACCTTAAGGATCTGGATTGGATAGGGGATATGCAATTTCAGGATTTCTTTCCATCTTTATTTCGCATCTTACAGAAGAAGGAGCTGAAAATTGGGTGTGTTGTGTTATGGAGAGTTTGGTTCTGGCAGAACCATTTCGATCATTCTTCCTTTTTTTTTAGTCTGGATGATGTAGTTGAATGGGCTACTGATTTTCTTAAGGACTTCAAGCGGGCTAAGTTGATTGGTAATTTCCCCAGTCTCTATGTTCACTCTCTTTCTATTGATAAATGGAGAGTGCCTGAGGTAGGGTGTTTCAAGATTAACAATGATGTTGCATTAAAGGTGGCTAATAGGCTAGTGGGTACTAGGTTTGTTATCTGTGATCATGGTGGGTAGTTTGTTGCCTCATCTATGCAGAAGCTCATTGCAGGTTTCTCTCCCTCAATGGCTAAAGCTATGGCTATCTTAAAAGGCCTTCGCTTCGCTGTTGATTCTGGTTTCCTTTCGGCAATGCTTGAAAGTGATGCTAAAGGGGTGGTGAATCTGATCCATTCCGAGCCTTGTCCCTCTACTGATATTGGCCTTATTATTAAGGACATTGTGGCTGTATCTCATCAATTTGATATTCCTATCTCCTTTGTTCCCATAAATGCTAATAAGGCTACCCATACCTTAGCTAAGTTGGCTTTGTTGTCTCTTTGACGATTGTTTTTGGCTAGAGTTTGTCCTCCTTGCATGAGATCCATCCTGTTGGATGATTGTATTCCTTAGTTTTGCTGGTTTACGAATTGTTCCTTTTCAAAAAAATAAAAAATAAAAAATAAATAAATAAAAGTTTCAACAACCAATCTAAAAAAAAGTTGCCCCTACAACGCTAACAAGATAGTAGAGGAAAGACATGAGAGAGAAAGTTAGAGAGAGTGTCTCGGTTCCCAGTCCAACATGGTCAGTCTTCGCAAGGGAGGGTCTATGCTGGGAAAGATTTTAGACAGAATTTGGTATCGGTTTTCATTGATAATCTCAATCCTGTGGTTGATCATGTAGGAGTTTGGGGTATATTCAAGCCTCTTGGAAGAATTAGGGATGTTTTTTTATCCTCTAAAGTTAGAACAAGGAGGAGCTGCTATGCATTCCTCAGGTTTGGGACCTTGGATAAAGCTAATAAGGTGGCTGCCATGGTGAATGGGATGCATGTTTATGGATGGACTATTTCAGCCAAGGTAGCGGATTTTGGGTGGAATAATAGAAGATCTCCACACCCAGCTAATAGAAGGGATTTAATCAGAAGGATAGACAGAGGCAAGGAGTCAAGGAACCTGTTTCTAGGGTGATTCATAATTTCACAGGGATGAAAACCTTTGTGGATATGGTAGAAGAGGATAGACCAAGAGATGCAGTAGATAAGTCAAAGAAGAGAGTTATGTCATGGCAGATCAAATCAGAGGACAAGGAATGGCTAAACAGGACGGCGATTGGGGTTATGAAAGAATTTGCTAATTTATGGTCTACTAATTCTAAACTGGAAGAGAGAGGGTTTGTGTTCTCATCAATTTTCATAGGAGGTAAAAGGATGGCTTGGACTTTTGAATCCGAAATAGAAAGAGATGGTTTTATGCGTAATAGCTTCTTCTGGAGGGACAACTTCTCTTCTATGACTAAGTGGGCAGATAAGTCAGTGCCTATGCATAAACTTAAGTCGGTGGAGGTGTATGGGGTTCCTATGCATTGCTGGTGCAAAGGTTTCTTTTCTATGGTGGGTAATGACTTGGGAGAGACAATCTGGGTTGATGAAGCGATTAAGGATAGAGGTAGAATGGACGTGGGGCGTATTTTAGTTTTGGGTCAATTCGAATCACTGGCCTCTAGGAAAGTTTTAGTTAAGGTGGGTGATAAAATGGTTCAGATAGGCTTATCGGAAGCACCAGAGCCGGTATCCACTACTTGGATCGTCAAGCACCTGAGGTTGAAGCCAGAATTCAAATTTTCAAAACCAGATGGAGACTGGTTGTCCAAGTTCAACGGCAGTAGGGGCATGGCTGACAGTGACAAAGAGAGGCAAATAGGAGTTTTAGATCATAGGAATAATCAGAAACCTACAGAGGTGTTGTCAGAAGATAGATCTTCACAGTATAGGAGAGTCAAGGGGGTAGCCGCTAATTTTTATGGAAAGAAGGATGTCAGGAGAGATAGGATTGATGGGAAAAGGGTGGATTTGGACAAAGGCAAGAGTTGTTGGGTACATAAACCACCATCTAGGTGGAACCCACTGCCTAACACAGCTGTGATAATTGGTAAGAGTAGAAATGATAGATTAACCTCGAGTAGCAATTCCAGCACTTCGGAGTACAAATCAAACAAGGGAGAGTTGTAGAAAGTTGGATTTGTAAGAGGAGAATGCTCAGTCAAAAATCAATATTCAAATCAGATTAGGTTTGGGTCTGGAGGGGCTAGAGATGGGCTTAAAGAATTGGGCCCTACAGAGCCCAATAATGTCAAAATCTATTTATCTCATTTAGAGAGGTTGGGTGGTATCAAGAGAGGCCTGGAGAAAGCCAGGTTGGATTCTTCAGTGGGAACCCATGTTAGTCCTACTGACAACAAAGATTGTCCTGAGTTTGACTCGGTGGAATCAAAATCTGAAGGGGAAATCCAAGAGGTAAGGGATGATGACAAAAAGATGGCTATCTTTGTAGGGAATCTAGGGCTTAATTTGAGAGTGGAATTGTGTGCCAACAAAGAGTCGGCTAGCAATACTAGCTCAGAAGAGATGAATCAAGTTAGAGAAAAGGGTGAGAGAAGAAAAGGGAGAGCTTCGTCCGTTTCAGTGAGGGAGGAGCAGTATGTCTCAAATCCACAAACGATGACTTCAAGGAAAGCTAGAAGGAAAGGTACTTCCCATTCTCAATCTTTTAAAATTCATCCTATGACCACTAGAAGGTCGAAGTCTGCAGTTAATGGTTTGATCGGTTTACGGAAGGTGGATAAGAGGATGGTTTGGAATTTGGGAGATGAACTAGCTAGGGTGATCGAGAGAGGTGTAGCTCATCGTCTTCAAGAGAAAGGTAGTCGGTCTAAAAGGAATGTCGAGGCAGGGAATCAGGGCAGCCAGGTTTCGGGGAATGGCTCAGGTTCAGTTTGGAATCTAGAGGTTGAAGTTGCTAAGATTGTGGAGATGGGGGTGGCGTTGGGTTTTAACTTTAATAGTAGTAGGGAGGAGATAAGCTTAAGGCTGTTGGAGTTAGAAAAGGAAGATGAGGCTAGAAGAGCTTCCTGATTTTCCTTTGGTAGGCTGGTGGGGTTTCTTGTTTTTTTAATGTTAGGTTTTTCTTGGAACGTAAGAGGTCTTGGGAGATTGGAGAAAAGAAAGGAAGTGTGCAAGGTGGTGAGTAGATATAAACCTTCTATTCTCTTTTTACAAGAGACAAAATTGAGTGTGTTGGTTAATAGGATTTTCAGCAGCATAGGTGGCTCCTTCCTTTCCAAAGGCGTAGGTGTGGAGTCCTCGGGGCGGGGGGGGGGGGGGTTATAAGGATATTTTTACGGTGTCGGGTTGCATTTCTAACAAGGGGTGTATTATCCTGGTAGGGGTCCTCAACAAATTAAATAAAGAAGTGGTGTTTTGTAATGTGTATGCTCCGAATGGGGAACGAGAGAGAAAGGAGTTATGGGAATTTATTGGTAGTAAACTGCAGCTTTTCTCGGCTCCTTGGTGCTTAAGAGGGGATTTCAATACTGTGGTCAGTGAAAAGGAAAGAAAGGGAGGGTGTTTCATAGAAGTTCGGCGAGAAGTTTTGCGAATTTTATTCTTCATATGTATGTGGTGGATATGCCCCTTAGAGGCATTCATTTTACTTGGTCTAACAATAGGGAAAATGGGTGTTGGGCTAGATTAGACAGGTTTCTTATGTCACTTGTCATCTTGTCCTGGTTTCCTAATTTGACGCAAACTGGTATTCCTTGGACTATTTAAGACCACAGTGCGGTTTGTCTAGGTTTAGGGACGATGTTTTGGGGTCATAGACCTTTCCGCTTCTTCAATTCCTGGTTGGAGTCTAAGTGTTTAATGGAAGATGTGAGGAGCACTTGGGCTGGTACGAAGTTGATAGGGTTTAAGAGCTTTGGTTTAAGGGCTAAGTTAAAGGTGGCTAAGAATGAGATTAAGAGTTAGGCATGTAAAAAGGCCAAAAACTCGGTTTCTACCAAAGTAGTTGAGGAAAAATTAGCTGTTTTAGATAGGGAGGCTATGGTTGTTGGCTGGTCTGATGCATCTAGAGTGGAGAGAATGAAGCTAGTTTCTGAGTTGTGGAAAATTATTAAACATGAGGAACAAGCTTGGAGGCAAAAATCTAGAGTCAAGTGGCTACTAGAAGATGATAGAAATACGAGATTCTTTCACTGTGTTGCGAATGGGAGACGTCGTAATAATTATATTGATGAGATCTTGTTTAACAATGTTGTCATAACTGACCCAGAAGAAGTTAGAGAAGGGGTGGCTAATTTTTTTGAGAGCGGTTACAAGGAAGTTTCTTGGAGGCGGTCTAAGATCGAGGGTTTGGCTCTCAAGAGGCTGTCTGATTCATATAGAGAGTCGCTAGAAGAAACCTTTTCTATCGCTGAAGTGCAGTTGGCTTTGGAAAACTGTGATGATAATAAAGCCCCAGGTCCGGATGGCTTCAATTTAAGGTTTTTAAAGGATAATTGGTACGTTATTCAGAAGGATTTTGTGAGCTTTTTGGAGGAGTTTCATCGGAATGGTAGGCTTGTCAAGGAGTTAAATAAGACGTTTATCACTCTTATTCCTAAGAGAGCCAAAGCGTCTTCTATATCAGATTACAGACCCATAAGTCTTGTTAGTTCGTTTTATAAAATCTTGGCCAAGGTTTTGTCCAATAGGTTGAAAATGGTGATTAGCTCAGTCATAGGGGAAACTCAAATGACATTGGTTAGTGACAGACAGATTCTTGATAGTTTAATTGTTGCCAAAGAGATTATTCACAGCTGGAAAAGGGGATCTACAGGGGGTATTTTGGTTAAAATTGACTTTGAAAAAGCTTATGACAGTTTGAGTCATAGTTTTGTGGATGACATGATGAGGGATATGGGTTTTGGGAAAAAATGGAGACAATGGATGTCTTGTTGTATTTCGTCTCCGGTCATTTCTGTTCTTGTTAATGGCAGCCCTACTCGCGAGTTTGGGGTGGAAAAGGGGCTGAGACAGGGTGATCCCCTTTCCCCATTCCTTTTCAACATTGCTGCGGAGGGGTTGAGTGCTTTGTTTAGGAAAGCGACGGACTTGGATTTTGTGAAGGGGGCATTGTTTGGTTCGGAAAACATCCATGTTTCTAATCTTCAGTTTGCTGACGATACTATTCTTTTTATTCAACCTAAGGTGGAGTACATTCAGAACGCGAGACGGATTTTGAGATGTTTCGAATTGGTTTCGGGATTGAAGATCAATTTTAATAAGAGCAGTGTGGTTAAAGTGGGAAAAGTAAGCAGGGATCTTATAAACTGAGGGGAGTATTTCAGATGTTCGAATGCTTCTCTCCCCATGGTTTACCTTGGTCTTCCCCTCAAAGGTCGGCCGAGTTTGAAAAGCTTTTGGTTGGAGCTTATTCATCGTATTGAGATTAGGCTTGCCCCTTGGAAGAAGAGGTTTTTAAATAAAGGGGGAAGATCGGTCCTTATTAAGGCGGTGATGGCTAGTATCCCTAATTATTTTATGTCGGTCTTCAAGATGCCCGTGTGGTTAGCCCATAGATTAGAAAGGTTACAAAGGAATTTTTTCTAGGGGGATGGTTTTGAAAAGAAGAAAATTCACACGGTTAAATGGGACATTTTGTGTAGAAGCAAGGATAAGGGTTTAGGCATTGGTTCTATTTTAGACAAGAATAAAGGTCTTTTAGCTAAGTGGGTTTGGAGGTTTGGAGTGGAGGAGGATTCTTGTTGGAAGAAGGTCATATGTGCTAAGTATGGCATTTCTCAGAAGGTGCTGAAATGGGATTGGAGCATTAGTTTTAAAGCCTCCACTTTTGTCAAGACTATTGGGGGTTTGCTGCAGCAGAATTCTGTCCATAGCTCTTTACTTGAGGAGGGTCTGATTGTGAATGTGGGGAATGGGGATAGAGCTAGGCTTTGGCTCGTTTTTAAGGTTGAGGGTCGTCCTTTTAGGGAGGCTTTCCCTAGGATTCATGCTCTAGCTTGTGATAAATTGAGTTTTGTTGCAAATTTGGGGAAATGGGTGGATGATGTTTGAGAGTAGGAGGTGAAGCTTAGGAGGCATGTTTTCAATTGGGAGGTGCAGCAGTGGGAGAATTTTTGTCTTTGCTTGAATACTATCCGAATACAAAAGAATGTTCAGGATTCATTGGGTTGGAAATTTGACCACTCAGGTTCTTTTTCTATCAAATTCTTTAGGCAAATGTTACAGATGGATCATTCTGGAGATGTTAGTGGCTTTAAAGAGATTTGGAGGGGTTTTTGTCCTCCAAAAATAGAAATCTTTGTGTGGCAGTTAATTCATGGCAGGGTGTTAGTTAGAAATGTTCTCAGAAATTTTGGTCTTGGCGTAGAGGCTGTCCTGGATTGCCCTCTCTGTAATGAGGCTGTGGAATCCATTAACCATTTGTTTCTTTCGTACAGATGGTCCTGGAATCTTTGGCTCAATTGTATGTCGTGGTGGGATGTGAGTTGTTGCATTTCTTCAATGATTATTGATTGGTGGAAGGGCTGGAATGGTTTGTGGCCTAGGAGAAAGTATGATAGAGCTTCGTGGTCTGTGCTTTATGCAGTTGTGTGGACAATTTGGGATGTTAGGAATCGCAAAATTTTCAACAATGGTGAAGCTAGTTTGAGACAAGCGATGGATGATGTTAAGTTCAAGGTGGCTTGGTGGTTCAAGAATTTTAGGGGAGGATCGATTGACCCTGTTACTAATATAACTCTGAATTTAAAAGAGTGTTGTTCCGAGGTTAGAAGACAGAAGTCCCCTATGTTCTGGAATTTCCAAAATAGTGATTCTTTGTCTTTCGATGTAGATGGGTCTTGGAAGGGTTCCTCTGGTCAGGCTGGTGTCGGGGGGGTTCTTAGAGACCATTCGGGGAGGATTTTCTGTCTCTTTTCTGCTAAGGTAGAGGCCCGTGATGCAATATCGGCAGAGGTTCTGGCCATTGCTAAAGCCATTGAGTTATGCATCTCGAATTTGGTCATTTGTCAGACTAATATCTCAGTCATCAGCGATTCTAAGGAGTGGTTTCATGGATTAATGACAGCCATTTTGACAGGGCAGATTTGGTGCAGACAGTGTCCGAAATTCACAGCAACATTTCGAAAATGACCAATGCTTCGGTGATTTTCGTTTCGAGATCTTCCAACGTGTTGGCTGATTCGCTGGCTAAGAGTGGTTCCTGTAGGGGTGTGGACGTGGTGACCTGGAGCATTCCTTAGTTTGCTCTGCTTTTTGTTTCTTTGGTCCCTTCTTTTCTGGTGCTTTTCTCTGTGGTTGTTGCGTTTTTTTTTTTTTTTCTGTTTGGTGTTCTGGTGTGTGTGGTGAGTGGTGTGGCACCTTAGGGGTTGTGGTTTTTGTTTTGTTTTTGGGTGCTGTGCTGGGGTCTTGCTGGTGTCAAAGTGTTGCAACAGGGGTTGGTTGTGTGCCTTTGTCGCAGTGCTTTGATGTCTTTGTTTCAGGGCTGTTCGGTTTTGTGTGGGTTGTGGTTCTTGGCTTTTAGTCATTGAATAAAGGTTGCTTTTCAAAAAAAAATAAAAAAAGCTGCCCCAAAACAGAGAAAAACTGAAACTAGGAATATAAGAGAAACACTTATTTTCACCATATTTTCTCTTATTCTATATATTCTCCATATTTTCACTTTAACCCCTGATTCTCCAAAATTATGTCAATGCCCCTGAACTCCATAAATACCTGAAACACTTATTTTATCATATTAAATACCCAGTTTTACCCAAGAAGCAAGCATAAGAAGTAGGAATTGGGGACCTAAAAATAGGAACAAAAATAGTACAATCAAAAGGCATTAGAGCTTCTCGGATAAAAGGAAACAACAAGCCCACCCAACTCACTCATAAAACCTCTAATGTCATAGATCATGTCCAAATGCTTCAAACCGAATCCATTCTCATTGTGGATCCAATTAACTGCCGTATTATCATTAATTCTGAAACTACTTAACAATGTTACTGGCATTAAGCACAGCAGTCCGATGTTCTAACACTAGTGGACTCCAATAGAGCCAATACATAAATATCTATCCTCCAAATCTCCAATATACCCAAGATAATCCATCGAAAGCCCTTATAGGATCCATCATATTTGGCTTCTCTGCACTAACAAGTTTAAACAAGTCTTCTGAAGAGAAATAACTTTTACAGAAGGAACTTACACACACAATGTGTAGGCTAGCCGCTTTATGTTACATTTTATTTCTTTTGTTTTAAGAATCTTGTAGGGAGACAAGTTCCTCTTAATTTTCATTCCGTTATTTGTCTCTCATTACATGTAGCATTCTATCTCAAAGACTCACATGGTAATATCACAAACACAAATACAGAACCTTTAAGAAATTTTTGACCTGTTTTATACCTCTTCATAGATCAAGTCATACAACATTAAACAGTTATCTTCGCCTAACACAGTAGTAATTAATTGTCTGAAAATGGAAGAATCACCGTAACTCAACAGAAACCTAATATCATACTTAAACTAGCATATACTATATCAGTTTCACTCAACCATGAACCAGCATGCCCTTCTACTTCTCTTTTATCAATAATCAAACCCAGGTGCTTCATTGGCAAGTAATAGGACATGTTTCTTTTACATACAACAAATATAAAGCATTTTAAAACATTGAATGATACATACAATGTCACATGAATGTTAATGTTTTCTAGCATAAAATACGATATTATCAACATCATCCCACTACTTCTGGATGAATAAATTTTTAAGAACGTAATATTTTCAACATCAATCATATATACCTATAATTAGTAAGAGGTGAAAAGTCAGCAAGTTTCCCATGATCTGGCTCATCCTCGAGACTCTATGTGTCTAGTGCAACCCTCCATACTTCTCCATCATACCATTACCACAGCATCTATGATAGGCCCTTTGTCATCATAGCTCTAAAAAAATTTAATGTCTGCATAATCAAGGCTGCATAAAGGCAATAAGGGAGAAAATACAAATCCAGCAGTAAAGGGAAGCAAAGATAATTCTTTCCCATGAGGAATTCAATAACAATTTTCAATATCGCCGGACTACGTGAGTAGCATGCTTACTACAACTTTAAAGCTAAAGATGAAGTCAACGTGTCCGTAAAGAACTCATATACCATTTTATAACCCACATTCCATTCACCGGAAAGGTTCTTTCACGAAGAATTGACAACTAAAGTAGCCACTAAATCAAAAAATATTCCATCAAATTCAGACTAAAACATCGTTGGTCCAAAATACAAATGTATAACAAAGATTAAATGATTTTGAAGAGACCAACCTGAAGCTCCACGAATACAACCATCAGAATTAGCCTTGACAACCAGTAATGAATAGAGACGTCGACACTGAGTGCAGAGAAATTGATGTCATCGTCGTATGGGCCCAACACGTACACACCCCACCATTAACTTTAAATAATGGGCTTTGCATTTTGTTTTTTATTTTTTGTTTTTGTTTTTTAAATAATGGGAGGGCAATATTGTAATTTCAAATGGATAGTCAGTGTTGGTGGCGCTGGTGGCGACGGAAGTGGAGGATGGGGTGCCACCTGTTTGTGTGTTAACGGGTTGTGGAAATGGTGGCTAGAGTTGGGCTTGTGGTTGGATGTGGTATTGGTGGTGGTGGAAATTACAGGATTTGTCCTTGCATGAAATTGTATTGACTTCTAATTCCCTTTTGATGTTTTATGTTGTTATGAATGTATCACTGCCAAGATGGACGCAACTTAGTTGGATTTTAAAAAATAGTCGAAATGAGATTGGTCTGATGCTATACGACTATACCTTCATACCTACGCCATGAGGTCGTGGGTTCAAATAGCTCCCCGTTCTCAAAAACCATGAATTATTTTAATATTTGAAGAAAAAAAAATATATTCATTCTCAATACTTTGATTGTTTTTTTATTATATTTTCGTTTTTTACAACTGAAAGAGTTTATCATGTAAAATTGAAAACTCGCACAAAATGGAGGAAAAGAAAATAAATCTTGAGATAGAGAGAAAATTATTGAGAAATTTAGAAGAGAGAAAGAGTTATTGAGAAAATTGAGAGATAGAAAAAGTTGGAAATTAGAGAGGGTAAGTTGCAAGTTAGAGAGAAAGTTATTGAAAAAATTAGAAGAGAGAGAAAATCATTGGTGAAAAACGAAATTCAATCGATTTCGATTCCCAACAGTTTTATACGTTGAAATTTATATTTCAACATGTATTTTAGCGTGTAAGCAAGTATTTTAGTGTGCAAGGCTTAGGTAGAGAATTGACTCAAAAGAAAAAATAATATTAGAGGAGTGAGTTTAAAAAGGTAGCACTCCTCTAGTTTGATTTTTTGCTAGGAATTTTTAAATCTAGTGACAACTAAGCATGAAAAATATCACAGGGTTAAGAATTATATTGTTTTGAGGTTTATTAGCGACTAGTCCCACCTGAACATTATGCGAGTTTGCATTTTACCAATTAAACTTTTTTTTAGACATCAAACCCTCAAAACTCTCATTTATTGGCAAACAATTTAATTTATTGCCCTTTAAACACCCGTTTGAGGAGGTATTTACAGTCAGGTTTTGCCAATAAATGAAAGTTCAAGGGATTTAATGCCTACAAAAAAAGTTCAAGGGGTAAAATGAAAACTCGCGTAAAGTTGAAGGAGGACTAGTGCCAATAACCCTTTTTTAAATTCTCTCTTGTACATACAACTGTTTCATTCAAACTCAATTATTCACACACACACAAACACACAGATATATATATATATATATATATGTATATCCAAAAATACATCTAGCATAAAACCAGACAAGGCCGACCTTACTGCCATATTAAATATTAGTTCAAGGATTCATTTTTGTTTTATTCCGGTTCATAAAATGCCAAAATATTTGTTTTGAGTAGTAGTCCAAATGTTTCAAATCAAAAATAGACACATATCAATAAAAGCCTAACAGTTAAAATAAATTTTTTTTAAAAATGGGGCGACAGACATAGGTCCAAAGAGAAATGTTTTTTAAAGCCCAATTTTGATTTTTTTTTTCTTTTTCCAAACATATCAGTATATCACATAAATTGCTAAATGATTTAGAATTTCTTGTTTTTCTCTCCAGCCACCAATGCCTAAATTCGATTTCTTTCAATCTCTCTCAACTCTCTAGGCTCACAACTCTCTAGCCTATTCACACAATTTCTTAGTTTCTTAGCTCTATTTTGGTTCTTTGGTGATTCGATTGATCGATTTATGGTTTTATGCATCATGCATCAGTTCACAAAACCCAACTCCTCATTTGACATATCAATTAAAATATATGCCTAGTAAAAATTTGAGAATTTTTCGGATTCAAGTATCATTTTTTGCTAATATTTCGCTATTTTTTTTAATGTTTTATATTTAATAAAGTCGGAAAAAAGTTGTTTTTGTACCTAAAATTTTTCAATTTTTATTTTTTCAAAACTGCATTGCATTCTTTATATCATTACGAATCAATAGAGAAAACAAAACACTTATTGATTAACAAATTCAAATATTCAATATACAAAATGTATAATAATTGAATAACTTCCCTTGTGATTCAATATAGTATATAATTAAATATAATCCAATGACTTTCTATACTTCCTTTCAGTATACTTTCTTTAAGTAGCCGCAAAACATCTTCATCCTGGAGATCGAAGTAGAGAAGCTAGTAAGAATTCTTTACTGTTTTAAATCTACATTGAATTAGTTTGCAATGTATGTTCTCTTTGTCAATGAAACATGCACTGCAAGGTTTCATCAGTATCATTTTCGGTAACCGTGGCTCGTGATGAGAAGGTGCAAAGCAACAACAATGGTACGAGTTTTCGAATTCACGAGGGCATTAGTGCATTAATTGATCTACGGTATAAGGTTATGGCAGGAGGAATCACAAGGATATGGACAATCAATCTCCTTGGTTACCCTTCTGTTATAGTACCAATCACCAACTGCTTCTGCAATGGTCTGTAAAATCGAAAGATACAGTGAAAAACCGAAAGATATAGTGAAATTTGGATAAATCATACAACACAAGTTCTCAAAATTGTATTTAAGCAACAAAATCCCTCACTTGTACTGCATAGACAAATATATGAATTTGGAGGAATTTGAACCCAAGACTTCTGGACCAACCAAGCTCCGATATTATGTTGGTAACCACTAACCACTAGCTCAACAATAATATTTAAGTACTCTAACCGAAACAATAAGAGTCATTTGTAGTATCTTTTATGAATGGAAAGGTGTGGATAATAGTGTGACATGTGAATTGTACGTGATCAGTCAGCTGGAAATAGATGTTGACTAACAAAATGTTATGAAATCAGTAAAACTGGACTTCAAGTAAAATCCGAACAATTGCATCTATACAGAGCATTATAATAATTCTGATCGGATTGTAATACTAGTCGACAAGATTTTTGTATGATCAAATTGGCTCTAGTCCGAATATTTTTGTCATCTTGGATGAAAAAAATAATATCAATGCATTATCATTGAAGTAACTTTGAAAATGAAAGCAGACTCATCTGCAATAAGTTACCTTATCACGTATTCTTGGAGAACCATCCGCAAACCATGTGTCCTGCGACTCACTTTGGCAATGAGCAAAGCATGAATTTACAAACATCCCGTCAAGTCTTGATTGCAAAGCTGCAAGCATGTCATTCCGGAAACCTGAAAGAACGAAGAAAAAAAAAAAATCATTACAGCTACTGGAGTAGTAGGAGAGCTGAAGTCTGAAGATATGAGAAAATGAGAAATCATTTATAAATTCAAGAGGCACTTGATTAGAACCTTGCAGTACATCTATCTGGTTTGCATTACATGCTGCTGGATTAAAACTGCAGCGATTCCAGTGACCGCGTAAATCAGCAGAAGGTGGTGCCAATCCATGATGAAACTGTAACATTTTTAAATTATTACACATATTATATTACTCTAACAGCAATTACATCTACAAAATGGATGTCATAGGATTTCATCAAAGTTTAGAAAGCAAAAGAAATTTACTTGGAACACATCATATGCTGAGTTCAAAACGAAAAATGGTGTTTCGATATACTTCAATGCATACTGTGGGAAAAAGCACTGCACAAACATAGAATTAAAGTCAAAACCAATTGGCTTGATGAGCCAGCAATGCAGTAGCTAGCAAGGCGAAAAGTCATACCAGTTCCGGATCTTGAAGGGATTTGGTGCAGTTCGGATTTAAATTCTGTTCTACCCCCTGGAACATACATACGTTTTTCTTGTTAATATAACATCTATGGACTATGATTCAACAAACACACCAGAGACTTATGTCGTAATTCATATATATATACAGAGAGAGAAGAAATGTGTACCTGTAGTTGTACAAGATTTTTGAAGAAGGACCTCATAGTGTGGTTCAAAGCAATGTCACTTCTGTAAAATGAACAGCATAAAAGGTGGAGTTAATTTTTTTTTTTTTTTTGGTTAAAAAAAAAAAAATTCTTCTGAATAATGATCAACTAAACTAAAAAAGGGACCTACACATCCAAGAAAAATCCACCATCACTCAAGCATTTGACACTAGCAGTCCTTGGTAAGAAATTAATGAAATTGTCACAATGCAAAAACACTGCTAAACCCCCAGCAGAGCAACCTGAAAGCAAAGCCTGAGAAAAAGAGATCAACTCAATGGTTCAAGCCCTTGTCAAGTGTCAAAGACCGGCACTGATCAGGTACGGCATTCCGCACCTGATAAATTTCAATCTATGTATAATTATATTACATGGATAAGGGGACATGATTGATGATATCATAAAATATGAGTCAAGTTGTTGCAATTCATGCATAGATATGTATGAAAATTTATATATACCTTTTCAGCATTTGCTAGTCCTTTAGGTAGAAGATCAGTAAGGATAGCTTGCCAGATTTTTTGACCTCTGAAATAAAGTAATGACTTCTGTCGTTCATTTACACAAAATTCATTAGTGGTTATTAAAAATTGACAATAACAATAGATGGTCTTTAATTCCCTGTGAAGCACAACATCAAATAAGTAATTGATTAATATCATTTATCATTTTATGTGGAAAAGGAGCCCATAAACTCACTCAATGCATCCGACCATTAAAATCATATCATATCATATGACGTGATGTTAATGGATTGGGCAAGCATGTTGAATTTTTTTTCCAAGTAATTGATAAATTAAATGACATGGGCTGATTTTTTTTTTTTTTTTTTAAATAATACGAACCTAAAATATTGCTAAGTGCTTCTTTTAATGAAATTATAGAGAGAGAATTACCCCATCGTCGAACGTGGCATTTCCAGCAAAAGAGGCTCCATCACAATATCTAATCTTTACACGATTCCAGTTGTAAAAATCTGATTTATAATTGGAAAATCTTTTTAATTAATACCCATGAAAAAGAAAACAAAAGCAAGAAATTAGAACTAAGAAGAAAGTATTATTATTATCATTATTATTATTTTTCCATTCCTGGACCTGGCAGGTAGAAAGTGCCAATACTTTTTTTGGTCGTCGATAATAGTATGGTTATTCACGTGAAAATGAGAAATGGAGTACGTGACAGGAACATGGAGGGACATATATGTCGATATACATATAAAGTGATAGTTTTTAAAAAAAAAAATTCACGTTGATGATGTACCGAAAGTCAAATACAAATTCTGCTACTTGCATGAGTAAATCAAATGCAAACATGAAATTACATTTACATTTACATGTTATGTGGCCAATTAATTTAGATGACATCAAGTTATTAGAAATGAATTTAATTACCTGGATTAAGAGAGGCATTGTTGCTTAAAATACCAGAAAAGACCAGCCACTTTGCCATTAAATTTGTCGATCCACGGCGACTTTTGGCTCTATCCAAACATGATGGTATATCTTTGCACCACCCACCACCCTAGTAACATCACAGTAACAATAGTTATAATAACTTCAAAATTAAGGATCATTAATGTCAAATTTTGGACCCACCAAACTTTAGGCCTTGTTTGATTTTTCCATTTAACACCGAATGGTGTTCCATTCAGTTATTTTATTTAATTTTTTAAGTGTTAAAATCACTTAATGAACCCCTAAAACCACTTGTTTTCAAAAGTGAAAAATTTTAACTTTTCACCTAACACAAATACAGTAGAATTTAAAGTAAAGTTTTACTTCCAAAACTATCCTCACTAGTTTAATCTATTTCCAAAACTAACCACTTGTTCTATAATTTATTTTTTTACATGAAATCTATAAATTATATAATTATCCAAGTTTATTCCAAATCAATTAAAGAATAAATTATACACATCGAGAAGATTGCTAATAACAACATATTGATGAACTTCATTTTGTCTGTAATATACACATAAAGTAGCTCAATAGTTTTATAATATCACTAGCTAAGAGCTTAGAAATAATTAGATTCTATACAATAATATAAATTTGAAAATTATTAGTAACTAAATAAATTTATTTTAGAATTAATTTATATGTTAGAGTTGTCTGTAATATATTGAAATGTAAATATATAACAAATAATAGTTAGAAGAGCATATATATAAAAGTATTTATTTTCATATATTTATAATTAAAAAAAAAAAAACAAACAACTTATCACTTATATTCAGTTTTCGGTGAAAAAAAAAAAACAAATATGTTTTTCAGTTTTTAATTTTCAATCACTATTCAGTTTTCAATAACATTCAGCATTGTTCAGTTTTCAGATAAAAAATCAAATGGGACCTTAATTGTTTTTACCAACCATTCATTTTTCTATCATTGCCCTTAAATTTTCCTCAATTATTACATGTGACTTTAATTCCTTTTTCTATGGGACCAAAATTATTTATTAAAAAAAGAAACTGATACAAAATTCAATAAAAATACATAATAAAATAATCTAATTAATTTCACGTCAAGTAATCATATTAACCTTAAATTACTCATTTAAAATTGTGTGGTGTTTGTCTATAATTTTTATTTTTATAGAATTAATTACGAAACAACATATCTAATAACAAACCAATTACCAATTCATAACCTAAATCTCACTTTGTGTTGATCAACAGAGAAACTAAGAAAGAATATCAAATCCCAATTCATAAGTGACAATTTTCTTTAAAATAATTATTAAAAAAATCTCTAGCTTCATTTTATTGTAAACCCCTACTTGGGTGAGCATAAAAACCGAAACTGAATTAAACCGAACCGAATCGAACCGAACCAAAAAAGAGTATTTGGTTTTAATAATAGAACGATGTCGTATTGATTTTAACAAAACACTCACTTATTCATTCTGTGAAAGACCAATACGTCAGGCAATACTGGACCAATAAAAAAAAAGGACCATAGTCCACAAACTTAGACAAAATAGTCAGTACCGAGAGAACCGATGACGTGGCCAATTATTACTGGACAACAATGCAGTCATTTGTTGTTTTCCTTTTACTTCAATTCCAACTTTTTATTTTTTATTTATTGAATTATTTACTCTTACCAAAATTACTAAAATACCTCAAATTGAAGCAGCCAGTTGCGTGCTCCAGCGCCGAATCCTCTGTGAAGATGATATGCAGGCAAGCTCCCATCTAAGCAAACTGAGCAGAGCACGCACGAAACGTTTCGTTTTTTCATAAAAATAATATATAAAAAAAAAACGATAAGTTTAACTTTTGATCAAAGAAGAAACTTACAGGCACCGAGAGCAGAGGCAGTGGAGTTTGGAACCAGAGTCATGTTCACCAGAAGCCGATTATCATCAGCCGAGTGAATGAGCGACGGCGCGCAAGTTAGCAGAACCAGTACTACTACAATCTCTACTCCACTATTCAACTTCTTCTTCGCAGCCATTGTTTCGATCAAACGCTTGTTTTAAAAAAAATAAAATCAAATCAAATCAAAAATCAAAAAAATCAAAACAAAAAATCAAAAAATCGAAGGAGTGCAAATGTTGATGCGAATATAAGGAGAAGAAGAAGAGATGGCTCAGTAAAGTAGTGCGTTAAAGTTTAGTGTTCTTATGTGTATCTATATCTAACAGATTTGAAATCGAAGAAATCGAAGTCGCTGGAAGAAGAAGAAGTAGTGCATGCGTTATAGTAGGTGAACAGTAATTAAAGTTTGGTGTTCTTACGTGTATCTATCTAACAGATTTGAAATTGAAGAAATCGAAGAAGAAGAAGAAGAAGAAGAAGAGAAAAAGATAGATAGAGGTATTTACGAGGGTTGCAATTGAATGCGTGAATGCGATGCTGCGTCATTCATTTAATGCAGAAATTGGCGTGAAGAGAAACGCAGTACGTGATTTTGCTATTTGCGAAAATGGAAAACGAACTGGCACTGAACGGTGTCGTTTGTTTTGTTTGTTTTGGTGTGGAATATGAATCTAGAAAACAGAGAGAGATGTGAAGAAGAAGACGAAGAAGAAGAAGGTGGTGGTTTTTCTTATTGTGATGAGAAAGTCAGATTGATAGATAGAAAAATGGTATGTGATCATAGAAAGAAAAAGAGGACTAAAATGGATAGTTTTTTACTGGGTTCCGAGGGATCCTTTCTTCTTTTGTGATATTTTTTTATTTTATTTATAGGTTGATTTGAACTCAAGCGTATATATAATATAGGTCATAATTTGTATTGTTGCTGCAAAAATTCTTCAATACAAATAATTGCTGGAAAATATTTAAATAAAACAATTGCAGCAGGAAGATATTTCAATAAACAAAATTTTGTTAGTGCCGGAAAAACCTGGAAAATGGTTGAGTCACGGACAATGTCGCTCTCTGTCCTGATTGTGCAAACAGTTCCAAAGTTGCCACGTCGTACTCAGAATAAAACAATCCAGAATCACCTCTGTCTCGGAACTTCTTTACACAAAGAAGAACCGAAATACTCAGACCCTTTCAAGAACTGCTCGGAATACTTACAAAGAGCACTCAAGAAATTTTTCTAAGTATTTCTTTTAAAAACTTTTTTCTGAGAACTTTGTTTTTCAAGTTGTTGTTGTTGTGCTTTCTGAATGAGGCAAAACCTCTATTTATATGATTAGAAAATCATAACTATAAAATCAATTTAAAAACAATTAAAACCAACCATTTTTTAGCATTTAACTATATTCATACACAGAACCTTTTTATAACAGTTTTTTTTTTAAATAAAAAATAAAAAAATAAAAAATAATAATAAAAAACTGTAGCATTTGAATTCACAATTTTAACATGTATCGTTAGGTTCTCAATCATCTGTTATTTTAGGAATTTGAGTAGAGATGACAATGCACCTCACTTCCACACCTGTTGGTTAAGGGTTTGAATCCCACAATACGTATTTTACAAGTATGTGTGTGGAGTTTTCTCCGGTTAGTGAGAGTAATTAACTGGGCTGCACATGTATTGTTTGATCTTGACACGTCTTGACAGCCCTATTTAGATATTTTATGTGACCTGTAAATTGGCCACATGACTTGAATTAACACTATATTAATAGATTTTGTGTGATCTGGATAGTTAATTGGACAATCTTTAGTTTCGGTCTTAAGTTGTTAGGTTATCAATTTAGGAATTTTTTATTTTAAAAAATATAAATATAATAGTTTAGGAACTTAAAAATTCGGCACGATTTTTATAGGATATCATGATCTAGACAACTAATTGCGTAATTCAAAATTAAGCAAAATGTATAATTGGTTTAAAGGTTTATCTTTTATAGTAGGTTTTTCAGTTGAATTTTTCAGACTCATTGCAATTCCAATCGACAGGATGTGTTTTGTAAGTAAACAAACTTCCATTCCAAATAAACCCAATTCTAATAGATTCCTAACCTTTTTTTTTTTTTCTTACATACCATCCGTGACGAAATCAGGAAATATTTACAGTCCAGATTAAACTATATTATATAAAAAGTGTTTTCTTTTCGGTTTAATATTATAAAATCAATTCCATATATATATATATATACATATAGATTTTACGTATTATGAAAATTCACTATTAATGACTAGTTGAAATCGTTTAATCTAACAATTGAAATAAAATGAAGTGCACATTACCTCTTAGTAAAGATGGTAGCACACCTCCTTTCCACAAGTGATCAGAGGTTAGAGTCCCACAGTATGCATTTAAGTATGTGCGGGGAGTTTTCTCCCGGTTACATGTATTGTCTTTAATACTTGAAAAATAAAATAAAATAAAATGAAGTGAATCTAAATTGTGTAACCAAACAATTAGAATAAAATTAAGGATATATATAAATTTTTAATAAATATATATTAAAATAAGGAAATATGCAAAACAAGCATACAATTATATATTTTTTTTAGAGAAAATAGCACTAAACACCATTAATTGGTGGGTAGAGTCCCAAAAAGATCATTCACTATTTAAATTGTTCCAAAATCACCATTTTGACAAAACATTATTCATTGGCAGCCATTCTGTCAAAATCTAACAGAAAGCAACCGTTATATATGACATGACACCCATAAAGAATTCTATGAGTATTATTTTATGTGTTTTGATTATTTAATTATATATAAAAAAATAATTATTTGATTAATTTATTATTTTTATGGGCAATATTTGGGTGACTTCAAACTTATTATTATTTCCTGATTAATTTAGGGTGACATCAAACTTATTTCTTGATTAATCTATTATTTAATCATTTTTTTTAAGCAATCAAATAAAATTTCATATTTCTAGTAGATGATGTTCCAAAGTGTGCCCACAAGCTTGCTCATGATGCACATACAAGATTATGATGCTCTATAAAACATTTGAATGGAGATATCGTTTACAGTTACTTGACAAGACTCACACAAAGCAGTCATACAAATCATGGATTACAACAAACTATTTTCTTATTAAGTTATCCAGTCTCTGAGAGCTAAAGCAAAGAATAGGAAAAGGAATGAATATAATTGAAAAACTGACTAATTTGAAAATCTAAACACTCCAATGAGCAACCATATGAGCTACTGCGGTAAATGATGCTGGCAAATTTGCCTCAAATAAATGGGGATGCAGCCATTTCCTTCAAAGAAATCTAGAGAGAGCGGAACCATAGTTTCAAAAGCCCATTTTTTTCCCTTACACAACTTAACTTCACCTGTTGGCCTCTTTAACAAAAGCAACTTCACCGGTTGTTGGTGATAATAGGAGATCAGTTTCAAGAATTTCAATTGATTCGTAAGGGGTAGTTGTTGATGGAGATTCGGTTCCCTTTTCTATACAATCATGGTATTCATGCAGCTGTTTAACAGTACTTGATGATTTTACAATATTGTCCGTTCTTGTTTTACTATTTTGACATCTATTCTAACAAGTTATGACATAAGCAAACGGACTTCTAACAGATTATGACATGAGCAAACGGACTTCAAACAATTAATGGCCAAAGTGGTAACAATTGATACTTTATTTATATGAAATGGCTAATTTGAGCCATTTTGAAAAATTAATAGCCATTTAGGGACTGCTTCACCAAATCAGTGGCTTTAAAAATCACTGACCCTATTTTTTAAAACCACGTAATAAGTACAATGTTTCGTCTCTAGTAGCTCTAGATATTTAATAATACTTTTATTAAATGTGATTGATTGTAAATTTTATTATTATTTTTTGATTTTAAGTTAGACTCAATAAATGAAATAAGTTATAGCACCCGAAACCATTTTCAAAATTTTACAAGGTAATTATCTATAATTTAATAATCATAAAAATTAAAATTAAAAAACATATATAATTATTATTTTTTTCTAGAGGGCTGTCCAGGCTATAGCCCAAGGCAACTCTCTAAGACATCCGCCCATGATACCACCCGCTGCAGTGACGGTTTGTAGAATATTTTCAGACCGAATGAGCACCCTTCACCACTAAGTCACATTTTGACGGTGGTGATTTTCACAGATTTTCTACTTAGTAAGGTTTTTTCTTTTTTTCTTTCTTGTGTTTACTATTTTGGAAGTCATATTATTTGCTTTAATTAATTGGGTTTGGAAGCATATGCACCCACCTATTATGATAATTGCCTTGATTATTTTATAACCGGTTGTTTACATATATTTTAATGTGACAAGAACAATCTTATAGGATTGGAGAAGAGATTCTATACATCCTAATATCATACTACATGGTGCATCTCTCATTTAAACACTGTATGTGGCATAAATACCACGTGGTAGAATCCGAAAAATTGCATACCATGTGGTAGAATCTGAAGAATTTGGATCCTCTCCTAAGTCCTAACTTCCTCACTTTTCAATGTTCTCAAAGCTCATAGGTATTACAATGGATGGGTTGTTAGGATGTGATTTGTTTTTCATAGTCACTTTATCAACAACTAATCATATGCTTTAAAAATATGAGAAAATAACTGAGGTTAGGAGAGGATCGAGATACTAATCCGAACAAATGATGCACCACACATCACATTTAATGCATTAATTTTTTTATTTTTTTTTAACGCGAATGGAATATTAGAGGTGTTAAACGGGTGGGTCAGGACCGACACTTGACTCAGACTTACGGATTGGTGTCTCCTTATAGCTTAGCTCATCTTTGAGCCTAGCAATTGGATGAGCTGGGCTTAGTACATTTAGGCCTGTCAACTCGATGGGCTGAACTTAACCGATTTTTAAAAAACCTGGCCACTAATGCAATACAAAGGCTACTGACTCTAGTACTTCAAGACCACTTCTTTAGCTAATTTAAGTTTCTTTTTTCTTTTATAAAAAAATATTAAAATAAATTTAGAATTTAGGAAGGAGACATGGCTTGAATAAAAAACCTCTTTGTGTAGGTACCAAGGTATACCACTAAACCAACCATAAATGGTCATTTATGAGTATTTGTTTGTAACTTTTGTTAAGCGAGTTTCTTCGAATTTCGGTAATTCATTATAAATAGGCTGTAAATTTGTCAAAAGATTCATTTATAAGAGGTACTTGTAACGATTTTAATAAATATGATACTCTTTCTATTTAAAAAAATAAATAAATTATTTACTTCCAAACATTTGGGCACTTCCAATTTAGCAAAGTGGTGCGGTATTTACCCTCTCACAGTTATGATAAGGCTGGAATACCACATTTGTCTGTTAAATTGTAAAGTTTTAAGTACAATTACTCTTGTCAGGTCATGTCAGTCTCAAACCCCTTACACGATTGATGGAAATGGTTGTTCACTTAATTAATAATTATATATGTATATAAAAAACAAAACAAAACAAAGAAAGTCCATAATTGAACAATAATAGTGAAAAACACATCTTATCTTAGCTCAATGATGTAAATTTCTTTTTCCATATTTATGGTGGGAGTTTAGTCTCACCACAAACATTTATTAGTATATGCATAAATATTTCTCTTTAGTGTTTTGTGTAAGTAGATATTCGAACCGCTTGACCTGTTTGATTACGAGTTAGATATCTGGGTCGCGCACGTAGGGATTGATCTATGGAGATCTGTAAGACCCGACTTGACTGACCTTTTTTTTTTCTTTCCTTGAAATAATATATAAATTCGGGGTTTTTTTTTTTTTGGGAGGGGAGTACTGGAACCCACGACCTCATGGTGTAGATGTGAGGGGTTTACCATCAAACCATCCTCATCTAGTCGACATGACTGTTTAGTGTTTGATTTTTTTAAAGAAGAAAAACGATAATAGTGAAAATAGTGGGACAATTTCGTAAATATCCATACTATTGCACTCGTGGGGGCATAAGCGTTTATTGGTTGGCACCAGATAGAGGATTGGATCCAATTCGTCTGTTTCTATTTACTATGATCAATGGATTCCGCAGTCATTTTCTTTTAAGGTTCAATCTCCTCCGATCATTAGGGAAAATGCTCTTGTTAGCTCGTTATTTTCTACCTCTGGGAGTTGGGAATAAGGTGTTGATTTGTGACTCTTTCTCCATTGAGGAAGCGGAGGCTATCTTAAGTTTGCCTCATGGGGTCTCTCATTCGGCTGATTCCCTGCTTTGGCACTATGAAGAGAACGGTTTTTACTATGTTAAAAGTGGATATAAGCTGGGTAGTCAACTTATCTCTCGTGATGTTCCTTCTGGTTCCTCTCCTATTCAGTGGTGGAAGTCTTTGTGGAAAATTTGTGTTCCCTTGAAGGTTAAAGTGGTTTTGTGGAAAGCTTGCCATAATTGGATCCTTACGATGTGCAAGTTGGCTAGCAGGGGTATGCAGGTTGAGGTGTTGTTGTAGGGAAAAATAATGTAGTACACGCAGCGGAAGCGAGACTAAAAAAAATAGATTTAGTAGCTTTTAAAAAATTTTCCTTTTTATGAACCTTAACCCTTTAATTAACTAAACATATATATAATCAACAAAAGAAGAATACCTTTTGTCGCGTGATCCGATTGACTTACGTCGATGGTAATCCGCAAGATCTTCAATCCTAGCACGAACGTGAATCACCTAGGAGCGTGGTCTCCCTTTTTCTTTGAATTGCAAACCTGAGAATGGACAAACAAACTTTTCTGGTTTCTGTTAGTCACAAAAATTCCAATAGGTTGCTAAGAACGTTCCGGTCACTTTTGAATTCACAATCGTAAGATTGAAATTCGCGTGAACCTAATTCGAAAGTGTGTACAAGATCTCTTGATATTAAGATCACTAGTACACTATCGAAACAAGAACAGTTCTTCTCTCACAAACCTCTAGGCTGAATCACTCACTAGTCTTAGAGTTGGATCTTATTTTTCTCTAGCAAAAGAAAAAATTCTCTATTGCAAAAACTAGGGTTCTTGAAAATATATGAAGAATATATATATATGTCTATTGCCACAAAATATATATAAAGAATATATGTATATCTATTGCCGCAAAATATATATATATCTCCACTCATAATTCACGCACTTTTAATATATATATCTGTTACTACACAAAATCCTACCTAATATATATCTTTATATATATATCTTACTGCACGTTTTTAATTAATTGCACACCTAATAAATATATATCTTCTGTTTCAATCAAAACACTGCATGCATATATATACTTCATATATCTCTGCATGCATTCATGCATATCAATTATATATTAATATATATTCATTACGCATGCATATATACTATATATATTTCTTATACATATCAATATGCATTCCGTACACATGCATATATACTATATATATTTCCGCATGCATACATGTATATATATTTCCACATGCATTCATATTTGTATACAAACCCTAATCCAACTCTTTAGTGTGTTTGTGACTATATAAAAGACTTCCTAATTTGACTAAACAAATAAAGTCTTTTATATTTAGTATAATACTAATAGTAGTATACTACTAGGAAACATATTTCCTAATCAGAAAAAGATTTGATTTTTAATTAAATAATTAATTAACATATTAATTAATTTCCATTTAATTAAATAATAAAATAAAACAATATAATGGGCTAAAAATTAGCCATTGCCGCCCATGACTAAAACTTGGGCCTACATATTGTTTTCTTATTTTATTTAATCCATTTGGACTTTAATAAAAAAAACCCACATGTGAACTAGACCCATTCTTACTAAAAAAAACAAACCCACATGCCTTTCATTAATATATTAATATAATTGAGCAGCCCATTAAATAAATAATGTGCAAATTATATTCTTAATATATTAAAGGCAATTCTAAATGGACCCATAAATTGGTCCGGTAGAATATATCAAATGATCCATACAAGTCCGTGTGGATTGGGGATCTTGGCGGGCTATCTAAATTTAAGCTTCAATAGACATAACCTAATCACAATCAACAAATGATTCACTTAGGTCCGATCCATTAATTTTAACTCATTCCACTAAAGAGCTAAAATTGAACTCTTAAATAAAGACAGAAAAGGAAGATGTTCCTCATTCATACCCTAGACAATCATGTTGGAGATAGTGTATCCTCGTGATTAATATCAGTAATCGCCAAGAGTTCATAGACCGCCTATAACTCTCCAAGTTACCATATTTACTCATATGACCACGTTTTGAACTTGGATATTTTGACTTGTCCAGAAGCCATGTTTTCAATACACATTATCGAAAACTCAACGTTGAGATTTAATATCCAATTACCTCAAAACATCCATATGATGATATTATACTCTCATTTAATAAATGGAGCCACGATGTCCATATCTATAAATGAAGTCCTCTATCGATTAACAAATGAATATCACCAAACTATCGAGGATAGACTATGCGATATAATCGTACTCATTGATAACTCAAATGATATCACTTGCAACCATAAGTCCATCATTTATCTCAGGATTAAGATAGACTCTCCGATTGTCCTGATAATGAAAAGACTTTTATCTACTGACGGTTATAGATAAAGTATTTCATTGTGATCCAGTTCAATGCACCCAGTGCACTAGATTCTTTTGCTCGAAGACACTCCGATGATTTTAGACTCATCATATCTCATTTGATCTCACTCAAATGCTAGCAAAAGAATTCTACAACTTTAACAAGATAAAGGTGCCCAACATTTAACTTAAGTTGTGAACAATATTCAAGACTAACTAAAGAATTGTGTCTACCACATACATATCCAGATGTACGAACAATTTCTCTTTTCTCATAGTCTTTAGACCTTATGATTATTTACTTTGACAATTATAATATTAAACTATAAATGCTATAGGATTTGTTTAAACCAGAAATCACTTTATTAATATAAAAAAGATTGTTAATTACAATATTATACTCTTGCTATTGAGCATAATCCTAACAATCTCCCACTTGCGCTATAGTAACTGTGTCATATCTCTCAAGCCCATGTTCTCTAGATGCCCATCGAAACTCTTCTTGACTGCCGTCCAGTGATCAGAACCAAGTTTCGATTGAAAACTGCTAACTATGCCAACAGCAAAACAAATATCTGGTATAGTACAGAGCATTGCATACATGAGACTTCCAACTGCCGAGGCATATGGAACTCTACTCATGAATTGCTCTTCATACTCATTCTTAGGAACTTGTTCCTTAGAAAGCTTGATTCAATGTCTGAAAGGTAACATGCCTTTCTTGGAATCCTGCATGGAAAACCTAGACAAGATCTTGTCTATGTATGAAGCTTGGGATAATGCAATCGTTCTATTCTTTCTATCCCTTATTACTTGGATACCTAGAATAAAACTTGTTTCTCCTAAGTCTTTCATATCAAATTGTTTTGCTAACCATTCTTTTACTGATGTCAATACACCTACATCGTTTCCAATGAGTAGTATAACATCAACATAAAGAATCAGGAAAACCAACTTGTCGCCCTTAATCCTTTTGTATACACAAGGTTCGTCAAGATTCTGAATAAATCCAAAACCTTTGACAGCTTGATCGAACCTTATGTTCCAGGATCTGGATGCTTGCTTTAATCCATATATGGATTTCTGCAACTTGCATACCTTTTCCATTTAGCCCTTTTCAATGAATCCCTCTGGTTGCACATGTAGATGCTTTCGTCAAGACTTCCATTAAGGAAAGCTGTCTTGACGTCCATTTGCCAAATCTCTAGATCTAAAGATGCTGCAATGGACAAGAGTATCCTAATGAATTTAAGCATGGCCACAGGAGAGAAGGTTTCCTCGTAATCGATACCTTCTTTCTGTGTATACCCTTTAACTACCAATCTAGCTTTAAAGGTTTCCACCTTTCAATCCATACCTTTTTTCCTCTTGTATACCCACTTGCACCCAATGGGTTTTATCCCTTTAGGCAAGTCTACAAGGGACCAGACTTTGTTATCGAACATAGATTCAATCTCAGATTGCATTGCCTTTTGCCAATGGCGACTATCAACATCCTCCATAGCTTCCTTGTACGTGTAGGGATCATCGTCGTCCGGGAGATTCTCCACTGATTCTCCCAGACCGATGTATCTTTCGGGTTGTGTTCTAACCCTCCCACTACGACGAGGAATGGTAGGTTGTTGATTTTGTGTTGGATCGAAACTTACAATTGGGTTTGGTTGTGTAACCTCTCGTGGAATTGTATCTCCTGACATCTCATTCAGGACAATTCTACTTCTAGGCACATAATCATTCATATAGTCCTTTTCCAGAAATTTAGCATTTGTCGAAACAAATACTTTAAGATCTGAAGGACTATAAAAATAATATCCTTTAGTTTCTTTTGGATACCATACAAATATACATGTTTCCGAACGGGACTCCATCTTTTCTGTCTTTCCTTTTAACACATGCACAGGACAACCAAAAATCCTTAAGTGTTGTAAACTAGGTTTGCGCTCAGTCCACAAATCATGCGGTGTTTTAGGAACAGACTTAGATGGTACATCGTTTAGAATGTATATAGTAGTTTGTAAAGCATATCCCCAATAGGAAGTGTTGAATAACTCAACATAGACCTAACCATATCCAAAAGAGTTCTATTTCTCCTTTCTGCTACCCCATTTTGTTGAGGTGTACCTGGTGCAGAAAACTGAGAAACTATCCCATTATCAATAAGATATTGCTGAAACTCACCAGATAGATATTCTCCACCACGATCAGATCTCAAGATTTTTATGTGTTTCTCAAGCTGATTTTCCACTTCAGCTTTGAATGCTTTGAACATGTCAAAAGCATCCGACTTATGTCGTATGAGATACACATAGCCAAATCTCGAGTAATCATCTGTGAAAGTGATGAAGTACTCATATCCACCTCTAGCTTGAATGCTAATTGGTCCACATACATCAGTGTGTATCAATCCTAAACATTCAGTGGCTCTGGTACCTTTGGCAGAGAACGTCCTTTTGGTCATTTTACCTTCCAAACAAGATTCACAAGTTGGTAGATCATCAACCTTTAAGTCACTCAAAGGTCCGTCACATACCAATCTTTTAATCCTATTAAGGTTAATATGACCTAGGCGTAAATGCCATAGGTAGGTTTCATCTTTTGATAATTTAACTCTTTTATGATTAGGTTCCGTTATTTCTGTGTCTAACGAGTGAGAGATATTTCTATGCAAAAAGTATAGACCGTTTTCCAATGTACCTTGGCAAATAATTTTGTCATTCTTACTAATAATAAAAACTTTATTAAAAGTAACCGAATATCCAAATTTATTCAAACAAGAAACTGAAATTAAATTCCTCTTGAATTGAGGTACATAATAAACGTCTATCATATCTAAATGCCTTCTAGAATCCAAATAAACTCTAATATCTCCCACTGCACTTGCAAACACTAACGTTCCGTTGCCCAAGCACAAATTGATTTCATTCTTACTCAGCCTTCTCCTTTCTTGGAACCCTTGCAAGGAATAACAAACATGATTAGTGGCTCCAGAGTCCATGATCCAAGAATCTGTAGAATCTGCCAAAAAACATGTTTCAAGATAATTCACATTACCTTCTTCCTTGTTGTTCTGGGACTTTGGGCAATTTCTTTTCCAATGTCCTTTTTCACCACAAAGGAAGCATTTCCCTTTGATCTTGGTTACTTTTTTGGTCTCCTTCTTGGTAGGCCCAAGTTGTTTTTTCTTCTGTTGTTTTTTGACCTTCTGACAGGTCTTAACAGTAGCAACTTTACCAACCACATGAATCTCTTGACCTCTGCTTTTCACAAGGATCTTTTCAGCACTTTGAACATGTTGCATCAGGCTCTGTAAGGTGTATTCCTTTTTGTTCAAAGTGTAGTCCAATTTGAACTGATCAAAAGAATCTGACAATGAATTGACAACCATATCAATTTTTGTCTCACCATCTATCTCAGCGCCATGCAGTTCAGCAATGTTGAGATGTGCTATGACTTTCATCATGTGATCCTTCACAGCCTGTCCAGGTTTCATCCTAAGATTCATAAAAGCAGTCACTGCCTCTCTCTTAGTCGTCATGGACTTCATAGCAAACATCTCCTCTAGAGACATCATTATATCAGCAGCAGACTCCATTCCTTCATGCTGCTGTTGCAACACGTCAGAGATAGTGGCCATAATATAACATTTGGCCATATCATCTGAAGTCTTCCACTGCTCATACTCATCTCTTTGCATTATGCTAGATTCATTATTAGGAGCAGGTGGTTTAGGAGTAGTTAGAACAAACTTATGTTTTTCACTTTGCAGCAACAACCCAATTTTCCTTTTCCATGTTACATAATTATCTCCAGTTAAAGTGTTATTTTTCAGGATGTTCATAAGTGATGGGGTCATGATTTCTGAATAAAAACAAAACGTATATAAGTAAATAATCATTATAAAGCACTTTAAATATTTATCTTGAATTAAATGAATAACTCAATCATAAAAATTCAAAGGTGATCCAACACCCATAAATGTTACGCCTCCTTTGGGAGTTCGCACCATTTACTAGTTAGACTAGGTCCCACCTAATTGTTAACATAACAACCAGCGTTTTCAATTTTAGCCTTGCAATTTTACTGACAAGAACTCTTGGGAGGATATCAATAAAGTTACATTGAGTGTGCTACCAAGATATCGACCCTCAACTTTCTCTCACGAAAATCCCTCCTTGGGGAGTAGATCTCGTTTGAGTCCATTGTCTAGTCTATCCTTGTAAGGAAGTATATTGCTAAATTCTATTCATGGACGCCCCTTGGGGGGATTACCAATAAATAATTAAGCTCAACTAACCTTGGAGGCCATAGGTGTTACAAAAACACCTTCTCCCACTCAATTATTTAAGGCGTGTGATTAAATCCCATAGAATGATTTACCAAGTTATCTAGATGCCAATTTAGATACCTAAATCATTCAATGCATGTTCATACCAAAAGAGATATATGAGTGGCACTCCTATTCTATATGTCATGTTATCATACAATAACAAATATTGTAATATTTAAGCATAAATTAAATAGCAACAATTTTGGCCCATCCTAGAAAAACAAGTAAATTACAATAATTTAGGAATACAAGATCTTCAAGTGGCCCATCAACCATAAGTTCATCCTTCGGCCTTCCCCCATGGGCGTGCACAGCCCACAACCCCACAAAGGGGCTGCCATGCGCAGCCCATAAGGCCACACAAGGCTGCCATGTGCAGCCCACCAAGGCTTGGGCTTGCCATGCGCAGCCCATACCACTCCTAGGGTGCGCACGGTGCTCGTTCTCGGTTCCGGTTGCTTCGTTTTTCTTCGTGTCTTCGAATCTTTAACACCCAAATATATTACAGCAATATAAAATAATAAATACTGCAGTATTAATTTTTTTTTTTTTTTATTCACTGCAGTATTTTTATACATAAAAAACTGCACTAAAATAAATAAATAAATAAATAAACTGCAGTAGTTTTTAAGAAAAAAATACTGCACCTATATATATAAAAAAAAAAAAAAAAAAAAAAAACCTAGCAACTACCAAGAAGGAATTATGGCGATGATAGACCACCCTTCTTGTTACAATTCCATAACAAAAATACATTGAAAATCTAGGACCAAAATCGAGCAATAACAATCCACATAAAACATATATAAATCCATACATCACATGTAATTATATATGTGAATACCTAGAGTGTCATCTCTTTCTAAACATGCATAATCACAATAAAAAGAAATCGATCCACGTATATATACGTTAATTAATTAAAAGGGTTCAACCAGGCTCTGATACCAATTGTAGGGAAAAATAACGTAATACACGTAGCGGAAGCGAGACTAAAACAAATAGATTTAGTAACTTTTAAAAAAATTTCCTTTTTATGAACCTTAACCCTTTAATTAACTAAACATATATATAATCAACAAAAGAAGAATACCTTTTGTCGCGTGATCCGATTGACTTACGTCGATGGTAATCCGCAAGATCTTCAATCCTAGCACGAACGTGAATCACCTAGGAGCGTGGTCTCCCTTTTTCTTTGAATTGCAAACCTGAGAATGGACAAACAAACTTTTCTGGTTTCTGTTAGTCACAAAAATTCCAATAGGTTGCTAAGAACGTTCCGGTCACTTTTGAATTCACAATCGTAAGATTGAAATTCGCGTGAACCTAATTCGAAAGTGTGTACAAGATCTCTTGATATTAAGATCACTAGTACACTATCGAAACAAGAACAGTTCTTCTCTCACAAACCTCTAGGCCGAATCACTCACTAGTCTTAGAGTTGGATCTTATTTTTCTCTAGCAAAAGAAAAAATTATCTATTGCAAAAACTAGGGTTCTTGAAAATATATGAAGAATATATATATATGTCTATTGCCACAAAATATATATAAAGAATATATGTATATCTATTGCCGCAAAATATATATATATCTCCACTCATAATTCACGCACTTTTAATATATATATCTGTTACTACACAAAATCCTACCTAATATATATCTTTATATATATATCTTACTGCACGTTTTTAATTAATTGCACACCTAATAAATATATATCTTCTGTTTCAATCAAAACACTGCATGCATATATATACTTCATATATCTCTGCATGCATTCATGCATATCAATTATATATTAATATATATTCATTACGCATGCATATATACTATATATATTTCTTATACATATCAATATGCATTCCGTACACATGCATATATACTATATATATTTCTGCATGCATACATGTATATATATTTCCACATGCATTCATATTTGTATACAAACCCTAATCCAACTCTTTAGTGTGTTTGTGACTATATAAAAGACTTCCTAATTTGACTAAACAAATAAAGTCTTTTATATTTAGTATAATACTAATAGTAGTATACTACTAGGAAACATATTTCCTAATCAGAAAAAGATTTGATTTTTAATTAAATAATTAATTAACATATTAATTAATTTCCATTTAATTAAATAATAAAATAAAACAATATAATGGGCTAAAAATTAGTCATTGCCGCCCATGACTAGAACTTGGGCCTACATATTGTTTTCTTATTTTATTTAATCCATTTGGACTTTAATAAAAAACTCACATGTGAACTAGACTCATTCTTACTAAAAGAAACAAGCCCACATGCCTTTCATTAATATATTAATATAATTGAGCAGCCCATTAAACAAATAATGTGCAAATTATATTCTTAATATATTAAATGCAATTTTAAATGAACCCATAAATTGGTCCGGTAGAATATATCAAGTGATCCATACAAGTCCGTGTGGATTGGGGATCTTGGCGGGCTATCTAAATTTAAGCTTCAATAGACATAACCTAATCACAATCAACAAATGATTCACTTAGGTCCGATCCATTAATTTTAACTCATTCCACTAAAGAGCTAAAATTGAACTCTTAAATAAAGACAGAAAAGGAAGATGTTCCTTATTCATACCCTAGACAATCATGTTGGAGATAGTGTATCCTCGTGATTAATATCAGTAATCGCCAAGAGTTCATAGACCGCCTATAACTCTCCAAGTTACCATATTTACTCAAATGACCACGTTTTGAACTTAGATATTTTGACTTGTCCAGAAGCCATGTTTTCAATACACACTATCGAAAACTCAACGTTGAGATTTAATATCCAATTACCTCAAAACATCCATATGATGATATTATACTCTCATTTAATAAATGGAGCCACGATGTCCATATCTATAAATGAAGTCCTCTATCGATTAACAAATGAATATCACCAAACTATCGAGGATAGACTATGCGATATAATCGTACTCATTGATAACTCAAATGATATCACTTGCAACCATAAGTCCATCATTTATCTCAGGATTAAGATAGACTCTCCGATTGTCCTGATAATGAAAAGACTTTTATCTACTGACGGTTATAGATAAAGTATTTCATTGTGATCCAGTTCAATTCACCCAGTGCACTAGATTCTTTTGCTCGAAGACACTCCGATGATTTTAGACTCATCATATCTCATTTGATCCCACTCAAATGCTAGCAAAAGAATTCTACAACTTTAACAAGATAAAGGTGCCCAACCTTTAACTTAAGTTGTGAACAATATTCTAGACAAACTAAAGAATTGTGTCTACCACATACATATCCAGATGTATGAACAATTCTTCTTTTCTCATAGTCTTTAGACCTTATGATTATTTACTTTGACAATTATAATATTAAACTGTAAATGCTATAAGATTTGTTTAAACCAGAAATCACTTTATTAATATGAAAAAGATTGTTAATTACAATATTACACTCTTGCTATTGAGCATAATCCTAACATACCCTCCTCCAAAAAGCCTGGTGCTAAAGTGGCCTTAGTTGCCTACTAGAACAGACTTACAGTAAGATCGGGTTGCCTCAGGGTACCTGGTTCCTTACTTCGCCATTTCAAGACCAGGAAATAGCCTCAGGGCGCTCCTACTGCCTTGGTCGGGGAATACCCTCCTCCAAGAAGCCTGATGCTAAAGTGGCCTTAGTTGCCTACCATGACAGACTTACAATAAGATCGGGCTGCCTCAGGGTACCTGGTTCCTTACTTCGCCATTTCAAGACCAGGAAATAGCCTTAGGGCGTTCCTGCTGCCTTGGTTGGGGATGCCCTTCTCCAAGAAGCCTGGTGCTAAAGTGGCCTTAGTTGCCTACCAGGACAGATCTACAGTAAAGATCGGGATGCCCCATCGGGATACCTGGTCCTTTATGTCTTCACTTCCTACCCCGACAGAGGATCAACAATCAAAGGGGGCTTAGAAGTTCATCAAGTCGGATTGTTTTAAGTATCAGGTTACCCCGACAGAGGATCAACAGTCAGAAGGGATTTAGAAGTTTATCTTCTTTAAGTCAAAATTATTGCAAATATCAGGTTCCCCCGACAGGATGCTCTACACTTTATACTGTTACATGTTCATGAGAATCCGATCAAAGGAGGACATGACCAGAGTCAGTACCAGAGTCAGATCTCACTGATTCCCACGATCACAAGATACAAGCATCCTATGTTTGACTTGTCTTAATACAAATTACTTATTCGGGGTCCTGTTACTTATCAGGAGTCTAGTTACTAGCAAGTTCATTTGCTTTTGGAAGTTCTTGCAAGACACAGTATGAAGCGAATAAATAAAGTTGTTGTATTAAATAAAGCGGGATGCCTAGCTCCCGTTTCGGGCTACAAAAAAATAAAAGAAAAAGATATTTACAAAAGCGAACAGGAAGACCCAGATCATCCTTCATTCTCCTCCTCTGGCTGCATCCCTTGGCTGTCAGTCTCCACCATTGTGCTAGCAGCTTCAGAGTTATCCCGGGACCCTTCAACAGCCGGAGCCTGAGATCTAGCTGGACCTTTCTCCTGGACAGCAGCGTCCTCCTCCATGGTAGCCGACTCAGTCTGGGTCCCTCCTACGACAGGGATCCTGGATCTATTTAGCTCCTCATCTTCCTCCACCAGGACTACTTCTGAGGTAGGCGGGGGATCCACCACTTGTTCTTCAAGGGAAGGGGGATTTTGAGCAGCTCCCTCGATGCCATCAAGTTGGATCCTTGCAGCCGCGCTAGCTCCTTGACCCAGATGAATTGCGTCCTGTAAAGGGGCCTCTGTTTCTTGATCCCCTCCTGTTAGTTGGGCAGCCTTCGCCATTATTTGCTCCCAGTCCCAGTTCAAAGCTGCTTCGAGGTCGAAAGAAGGAGGCAAAGCTGTGGCCACCTCGTAGCAGGCTGTGAAGTAGCCATCCTCGAATAAAGGCCCATGTTGAGCCTCCAAGTCTGCTATGGCATCCCGCAGAAGCTGGTTCTGATCTAACAGCAGTTTTTTCTCAATTTTTATGTGTTCCCTCTCCTCTTTGCGGCGCAAGGACTTGATGGTCTCCGTGTCTAAACAACGCTCAAGGCGCCTAATAACCACCAAGCCCTCCTACCTCGCTTCTTCAGATGCCTTAGCCTCCTGAAGTAAAGGGGCCACACTCTGCTGCGTCTGAACCAGCTCCTGCTGAGCATCTTCCAGCTTCACTTGGAGGCCAATGTAAGCCTCTCTCAAAGTCAACAACTGCCTCTCATTGGCTATGGCAAACTTGAAGCCCTGCAAAAGAAAAAAAGGGGGGGTTAGTCTATCACCAAAAGAAATAAAGTAACAGTGAGAAAGAGGTGGGAGCCTACCTCAGCCAGAATCGATGCCCCCTTGGTGACCAAGATGTCAGTAGGAAGCTTGGCCATGTCCATCAAACTTCCACCAGGGCATGAGGCTACAAATCGGGATACCACTTCGTCGAAGGTGGTACCCCCTGACCCCGATCCAGAGGGAACATCGACAGGAGGAGTAGGAAGGAAGGCAGCTTCTCCCTTGTCTGCACTTCTAGCACGGTCTTTTGAGGGTGCTGCAGAAGGAGGAGTAGCAGGTAGCTTCTCGGTAGCAGGAGGAGCAACATCTTGACCTTTTTTCTGAGCTTGCTTCCTAGATTCTTGGGCTTTTGCTGCTCGAGCAAGCATCTCCTTGATTTTTGAACGCGATGGGGGAGCAGTGGAAGGACGAACAAGAGTCTTGGCCCTAGACCCCGCTGGAGCAATTCTTGATGGAGTTGGAGGAGGAAAGGGGTCGGTTCCAGTCCATGTGGACCCCGACACATCTCTAGCCATGATGGAAGGAGGGGGAGAAGGAGAAGGAGCAGGAGAGGCGTCAGTTGGAAGAGCCAAACCCCCTGCCCTAGAGGACGATGGAGACCCTACTGCCATCGGGGTAGCCGACACTATAAGAAGAGAAATAAAAACTTAGTAAGAAGAAGAAGAAGGAAAATAGGTACACATAAAAGAAAAGGGGAACTAGATACAGTCAACTTACCAGGAAGAGCGATGGAGATCCTCAGGTATCGCTCTAGTCGGCCTCCTTCGAAGGGGTCAAGAGTGGGATATTGCATATTAGTATACCCCCTCTTCATGATCCTCGCAAGGATGTCCCTGGATTCAGGAGCTAGCACCCCCTTCGCCCACTTGTCCCTCACTGTGAACTGAGTAGGGACGGGGTATTCATATCCCCCAATAAAGGCGGTGCGCCCCCACTAGCCCTCCACCACGAACCATTCTTCCTTCCAGGGGGCGGCATACTTCACGTTTGCCCCTGGGATAATAAACTTCATGTCGTTGTTTGCCTTCAGGTAAAATTGACCCCGGGGCACCATACTAGTGATGTTGAAGAGGTAGCGGAGTTCATCCAATCCCGGTTCCCTCTCAATGCGATCCCTCTCACACTGCTCCTTCTAGAGCACCAGGAACCCCGTCAGGTGCTTCCAAAACCCCGGGGAGATCTGGAGAGGGGCTAACTCCAGTGCGACGAGGGTCCGGCGAAGTGTGGGGTGCAGTGGCAGTAGGACTCCGCATTCGAAAGCCGCCTTGTGGATCAGCAGACGATCTTGAGGCGGGGTGTATACATCATAACCCCGATAAGGGAGAGAGAGGGCGATGTCATCTGGAATCTTGTACTCTTCCCTCAGCTTGGCCAGAGTATCCAGGGTGCATACGGAGTCGGGGACTATCCTCTCGACATGGAAGAGGGCAAAAAAGCCGGCCTAGACCCCGACTAAAGTAACCCCTCCATCACCGCCTCCTTCGTCGCCACCAACCTGTGCATCGTTCCCTTCCTCGTTGATCAGAACTGGGTTTTTCGACTGGTTATGGAAACCCGACCCGATTCGAGGATTTCGCGTGGAGTGACGACGCTGGGTCCGTGGGGTATCCTCAACTGCTTCATCTCCACCCCGATTTCTTTTCCTCCCCATCGAAGTCAGAGAGTCCTCCACCACATCAGCCTTCTCCGTATTGAAGAGGGCATCGATGCTGTCAGACTGATGCGAGGAGAAGGGGTCGGGATGAGTGGAGGTTACCACAGGAGGGTTTTGCTCAATGGCGTTTTCTTGAGAAGTAAGAAGTTTAGAAAGGGAAGTCATTGAAGAAGAGGAGAGTAGGAAAGATTTCTGGAAGGTTGTAAAGTAAGGGAGAAAGAAAGCAAACCAGAAGGGGCTTGTTCTCTTTTAATTTCAAAATTTTGAAAGTAAGAAGGAAAGCTCCAGTGAAGCCGGTCTATTTATAGAGGAGGAGTGACGGTTACACACCAGGAAATCGGAATCGGTGACTTGAAGAATGGGTAGAGGCATTTTCCATATTAATCGCGCCAAAACGGCTCTTTTTGAAAACGAGGAACCCAATCGTTGATCGACATGCAACCAATAGTAACGTACCAAGTAAAGATTTCCTCCTCCTAGGTGGAGAACTAGTCAGATAAGGAAATAAGCAGATAAGGCAGAAAATCCTTCAAGTAATGACAAGATCCTGACTCCGACCCCAACAAAGTATCAGTGTCCAAGTCATGGGGGACTTCTGTTATCCGCCAAAATTGGCGAAGGACCAAGGAAGAATTTTCCACCTCAACACAAGGAGAATATAGGAGTACAGATACCATCCGGCTACCCCAAAAAAGGCGGACTCTGACTAGTCCGAATGCACACCCCCTCCAGCGGGGTCCAGTCTGGTTTCTCCCCAGTTTCTCAAGGACCCCGCCAACATCTTAGCTCAAAAATATGGCCATGAGCCAGATTACTCACTAGAACTCACAGCGGGATCCAACCCAGTTATGAACGGGCTTCCTATGAACCCCACAGCACCCCGATGCGGAGTTCTATTGAGCATCCCGCTATAAGAACCCCCCAGCATCCCGACGCAGAGTTCCACTGAGCATCCCGCAATAAGAACCACGCAGCACCCCGACGCAGAGTTCCATTGAGTATTCCACTATTAGAACCCCACAGCACCCCGACGCGGAGTTCCACTGAGCATCCCGCTATAAAGCCAGCTAGACATCCCCCTACATCATCAGCGGGATGCTTACTAGCTTGCACTTTCTGACATAGTCAGTCCGCCAAGCAAAAGGACACCAGGAAGTAAGATTCACGCGCCAGAAACTAAAAACTCCATAAGAGATTCATCAAAACGCTGCCATACAGAGAAGAAATACTCTTTCCCGCTCGAGAGTCCTATTTTGAGCAAGTCAACACAGTAAGAATCCTACTGGGAAGGTAACGATCTGGTCACGAGATTGACTCCTCCTATGAAGGAAAGACTAGATTCTAGACACACAACTCCGAGATTATCTCCAAAAAAGAAGAGGATCCTGCATTTGGCCAAACCCTAGACCGAAATTATAGGAGTGCATGGCAAGCAACAGGACCTATATATACAACTACCTATTTATCGGAAAGAGGACAGAAAATCTGAACCAAAAAACCTACAGTCAAATTCTACTTATCGACAGGCACAGATTCACCATCATCACCATCTCCATTACTTACCAAATCACTATACATAGTTGTAACCCCCTAAATACATAGTCATATATCTGTAATGCAAAGGGACAATCAATGAAAGCTTGTTTTTTGTTTGATTTCTAATATTCCATATCGTACTTGCATTGATAGGGACATAGTCAGTATCAAACTACGTGATACCCCTCCGACCAGGATCAATCTCGATCTTGGTCCTTTTAAAGTTGTTATTTGGAATTTCATCCCATTAACGATTTTCGGATAACAATAGGTATATATGATTGATGTTGACAATATTACGTTCTTAAAAATTTATTCATCCAGAAGTAGTGGGATGATGTTGATAATATCGTATTTTATGCTGGAAAACATTAACATTCATGTGACATTGTATGTATCATTCAATGTTTTAAAATGCTTTATATTTGTTGTATGTAAAAGAAACCTGTCCTATTACTTGCCAATGAAGCACCTGGGTTTGATTATTGATAAAAGAGAAGTAGAAGGGCATGCTGGTTCATGGTTGAGTGAAACTAATATAGTATATGCTAGTTGAAGTATGATATTAGGTTTCTGTTGAGTTGCGGTGATTCTTCCATTTTCAGACAATCAATTACTATTGTGCTAGGCGAAGATAACTGTTTAATGTTGTATGACTTGATCTATGAAGAGGTATAAAACAGATCGAAAATTTCTTAAAGGTTCTGTATTTGTGTTTGTGATATTACCATGTGAGTCTTTGAGATAGAATGCTACATGTAATGAGAGACAAATAAAGGAATGAAAATTAAGAGGAACTTGTCTCCCTACAAGATTCTTAAAACAAAAGAAATAAAATGAAACATAAAGCGGCTGGCCTACACATTGCGTATGTAAGTTCCTTATGTAAAAGTTATTTCTCTTCAGAAGACTTGTTTAAACTTGTTAGTGCAGAGAAGCCAAATATGATGGATCCTATAAGGGCTTTCGGTGGATTATCTTGGGTATATTGGAGATTTGGAGGATAGATATTTATGTATTGGCTCTATTGGAGTCCACTAGTGTTAGAACATCGGACTGCCGTGCTTAATGCCAGTAACATTGTCAAGCAGTTTCAGAATTAATGATAATACGACAGTTAATTGGATCAACAATGAGAATCGATTCAGTTTTTGTAATAATAATTTTATATTATTTGACAATGTATTTTTCATTCCTGGATTTACACGGAATTTAATTTCCGTTTCTAAATTGTTAGAACAATTATATTATGTTTCTTTTGATAATAAATCAATTATTATTGCAAAGAATGGTCTGAATATTTGTTCAGGAATTAATGAAAATAATTTATATGTGTTAAAACCGTTAATACATACAACACTGCTCAACACCGAAATGTTTAAGGTTGAAAAACCAAAAACTAAACGACAAAAGATTTCTCCAGAAAACGAAACGTATCTATGGCATCTAAGACTTGGCCATATCAACCTTGATAGGATAGATAGACTAGTGAAAAGCGGACCTTTAAGTGAGTTAAAGGTTGGCATCTTACCTGTCTGCGAATCCCGTTTAGAAGGTAAAATGACCAAGAGACCTTTTACTGGAAAAGGGCTGAGAGCTAAAAAACCACTAGAGCTTATACATTCAGATGTCTGTGGACCGATGAATGTTAAAGCAAGGGGTGGTTATGAGTATTATGTCACCTTTATAGATGACTACTCAAGATACGGATATGTCTACCTAATGCAACGGAAGTCAGAAATTTTTGAAAAGTTCAAAGAATTCCGAGCCGAAGTTGAAAATCAGTTAGGAAAGACTATCAAGACTTTACGATCAGATCGTGGAGGTGAGTACCTTGACCAAGAGTTTGAAGACTTCATGGTCGAGTATGCCCAACTCACAGCTCCTGGTACACCTCAGCAGAATGGTGTCGCGGAGAGGAGAAATAGAACCCTAATGGAAATGGTGAGATCTATGATTAGTTTCTCATCGTTACCAAATTCTTTTTGGGGATATGCGTTACAAACAACAGCATACATTTTGTATGTAGTGCCATCCAAATCTGTTCCTAAGACTCCTCTAGAGTTGTGGAATGATCGTAAAGTTAGTTTGCAACATTTTCGCATATGGGGTTGTCCAGAACACGTGCTGAAGAACATATGTGGAAAGTTAGAACCCAAGTCTGTAGTCTGCTTGTTTATAGGATACTCCAAGGAGACTAAAGGTGGATATTTCTATAGTCCTGAAGATAACAAAGTATTTGTATCGACAAATGCAACATTTCTTAAGGATAACTATATTAATGACCATAAACCTCGTTCTAAAACTGTATTGAATGAGTTGGAGCTTGGTGAGACCAGTTCTTAGTCAATAAGAGTTGTTGATCCATTAACATCTGAGAATCAGATGTTTCCTAGTCAGGATACACTACCACCTAGACGTAGTGAGAGGGTTGTGAGACAGCCTGAACGCTATTTGGGTGTAAGTGAGGGACAAGATATTGTCTCTGCTGATAGTGTGGATGATCTATTGACATTTAAGAATGCAATGGAAGATCCTGATAAAGAGGAATGGCTTAAAGCCATGAATCTCGAGATGGAGTCCATGTACTCTAACTCAATCTGGGAACTTGTAGACTTACCGGATGGGGTGAAACCCATAGGGTATGTTAACCTCCAAAACTGGCGAAGGACCAAGGAAGAATTTTTCACCTCAACACAAGGATAATATAGGAGTACATACACCATCCGGCTACCCCGACAAAAGGCGGACTCCGACTGATCCGAGTGCACACCTCCTCCAACGGGGTCCGACCCAGCCTTCCCCCCAGCTACTTAAGGACCCCACCAGCATCTCAATTCATAAGTAACATCCCCAATCGAAGTACTCGTTAGAGCCTACAGCGGGGTCCAACCCCGTCATACCCTGGTCTCCAATAAACCCCGCAGCACCCAGACACGGAGTTCGACTGAGCATCCCGCCACAGTATGAACCCCGCAGCACCCCGACTCGGAGTTCTGCTAAGCATCGCGCTATAATATCAGCTAGACATCCCCCACTTTATCAGCAGGATGCCTACTGGCTTACACTTTCTAATATAGCCACCCTGTTAAGCAAGAAGATACCAAGCAGTAAGATTCTCATACTAGAAATTAGAAGCTCCATAAAGACTTATTAAACACCGTCATCCAGTCAAAACAGAGGAGGTGTACTCCTTCCCGCCAGAGAGTCCTATTTCAAGCAGGTCAACTCAATCAGAGTCCTTCTAGGAAGGAAAGATTTAATCACGAGATTGACTCCTCCTAGGAAGAAAAGACCGGATTCTGCACGTAAAGCTCTGAGATTATCTCCTACAAGGGAGGAAGTCCCGCAATTGCCAAACCCTAGACCGAAATTATAGGAGTGCATGGCAAGCAAACAGGACCTATATATACAGTAGCTAATTCACCGGAAAAAAAAGGAAGAGAAAGAGGAGACCAAAAGATCACCGCCAGAAACCCTACGATCAAGTTCTACTTATCAACATGCACGAGTTCACCATCTCCATTATCCACTTAATCTCCATACCCTACTGTTAATCCTGAATACATAGTTCATATATTTGTAATACAATGTGACGATCAATAAAAGACTTATTCTAATCTATTTTTTGGTGTTCCACGTCTTACTTGCATTGCCTATGACAGTCGGTATCGAACCACTTGATACCCCTCCGACCAGGGTCAACTTTAATCTTGGTCTTTGTAAAGTCGTTATTCGGATTTTCACCCCCAGTGACGATTTTTCGATAACAAGGTGTAAGTGGATCTACAAGAGAAAGAGATGAGTAGATGGGAAGGTAGAGACCTTCAAGGCAAGGCTAGTGGCCAAGGGTTATACCCAAAATGAGGGGGTCGATTATGAAGAGACCTTCTCGCCAGTAGCCATGTTTAAGTCTATTCGGATTCTCTTATCCATTGCTGCCTATTTTGATTACGAAATTTGGCAAATGGATGTCAAGACTGCATTCTTGAATGGCAATCTTGATGAGAGCATCTACATGATGCAACCAGAGGGATTCATGTCTCCAGATCAAGAGCAAAAAGTTTGCAAGTTGCAAAGATCCATTTATGGATTTAAGCAAGCATCTAGATCTTGGAACATAAGGTTTGATGAAGTGATCAAAACCTATGGCTTTGAGCAAAACGTTGATGAGCCTTGTGTCTACAAAGGCATCATTGACAAGAAAGTAGTTTTCTTGGTCCTATACGTAGATAACATTCTACTCATTGGGAATGATGTGGGAGTATTGTCTGATGTAAAGGGCTGGCTGGCCAGCCAATTCCAAATGAAATATTTGGGAGAGGCAAGTTATGTTCTAGGGATCCAACTTATAAGGGATCGCAAGAACAAATTTATAGCACTGTCTCAGGCATCGTATATCGATAAAATTCTTGTGCGATTTTCGATGCAGAACTCCAAGAAAGGTAATTTACCTTCCAGGCATGGAGTTCACTTGTCTAAGGAACAATATCCAAAGACACCTCAAGAAGTTGAGGATATGAGACGTGTTCCCTATATGTCAGCAGTAGGTAGTCTCATGTATGATATGCTATGCACGAGACCAGACATCTGCTTTGTAGTGGGAGTAGCCAGCATATACCAGTCCAACCCAGGATTGGATCATTGAGTTGCTGTCACTCAAGTATCTTCGGAGAACGAGAAACCATATGCTAGTGTATTCTGGATAGGATTTGATCCCGTTAGGATATATGGATTCTGATTTTCAGTCAGACAGGGATTCTAGGAAATCCACGTCTGGATCAGTATTCACCCTTGGTGGTGGAGCCATTGTGTGGAGGAGTGTTAAGCAATCTTGTATTGCTGATTCCACCATGGAAGCCGAATATGTAGCCGCTTGTGAAGCTGCTAAAGAGGCTATTTGGCTCCTCAAGTTCTTGAGTGATCTGGAAGTTGTTTCGGATATGGATAAGCCCATCACACTTTATTGTGATAGTAATGGTGCTGTGGCTAATTCCAAAGAACCAAGAAGCCACAAGAGAGGTAAGCATATAGAGAGGAAATATCATCTCATCAGAGAGATAGTGCAGAGAAGAGATGTGACCGTGACCAAGGTAGCATCACAGGACAATCATGCTGATCCATTTACGAAGACCTTACCGGCTAAAGTGTTTACAGGTCACCTAGAGAGTCTAGGTTTACAAGACATGTCTCACATGCTTTAGTGCAAGTGGGAGATTGTTAGGGTTTTTGCCCTAAAGCTTGTAGTTTGTAAATGTGAATTGAACAAGAAATAAAAGAAGTAGTTTATTCATTCAAATTGTCTCATACATTTATATATAACATGTGTACTTAACATCCAAGATTGCCAGATGTATTTTCAAAAACTGAGTATATGAATGTCATATACAGATGGATTCAATTTGAAACGAGTAATTTAAAGAGTTCATAGATAGCAAATAAAGCTAGGTACTTTATTTGTGGTTAATCTATAGCTGCGGTCCATTCCATAATGTATGGTGATCTTATCCTAGATCATTCATATGGAGATATGAGAATGGAGGCACCTTGTATGATGTGATTGTTAGGATTATGCTCAATAGCAAGAGTGTAATATTGTAATTAACAATTTTTTTCATATTAATAAAGTGATTTATGGTTTAAACAAATCTTATAGCATTTATAGTTTAATAATTGTCAAAGTAAATAATCATAAGGTCTAAAGACTATGAGAAAAGAAGAATTGTTCGTACATCTGGATATGTATGTGGTAGACACAATTCTTTAGTTAGTCTTGAATATTGTTCACAACTTAAGTTAAAGGTTGGGCACCTTTATCTTGTTAAAGTTGTAGAATTCTTTTGCTAGCATTTGAGTGGGATCAAATGAGATATGATGAGTCTAAAATCATCGGAGTGTCTTCGAGCAAAAGAATCTAGTGCACTGGGTGCATTGAACTGGATCACAATGAAATACTTTATCTATAACCGTCAGTAGATAAAAGTCTTTTCATTATCAGGACAATCAGAGAGTCTATCTTAATCCTGAGATAAATGATGGACTTATGGTTGCAAGTGATATCATTTGAGTTATCAATGAGTACGATTATATGGCATAGTCTATCCTCGATAGTTTGGTGATATTCATTTGTTAATCGATAGAGGACTTCATTTATAGATATGGACATCGTGGCTCCATTTATTAAATGAGAGTATAATATCATCATATTGATGTTTTGAGGTAATTGGATATTAAATCTCAACGTTGAGTTTTCGATAGTGTCTATTGAAAACATGGCTTCTGGACAAGTCAAAATATCTAAGTTCAAAACGTGGTCATATGAGTAAATATGGTAACTTGGAGAGTTATAGGCGGTCTATGAACTCTTGGCGATTACTGATATTAATCACGAGGATACACTATCTCCAACATGATTGTCTAGGGTATGAATGAGGAACATCTTCCTTTTCCATCTTTATTTAAGAGTGCAATTTTAGTTCTTTAGTGGAATGAACTAAAATTAATAGATTGAACCTAAGTGAATCATTTGTTGATTGTGATTGGGTTATGTCTATTGGAGCTTAAATTTAGATAGGCCCGCTAAGATCCCCAATCTGCACGGACTTGCATGAATCACTTCATATATTCTACCGGACTATTTATGGGTCCATTTAGAATTGTATTTAATATATTAAGAATATAATTTGCACATTATTTATTTAATGGGCTGTTTAATTATATTAATATATTAATGAAAGGCATGTGGGCTTGTTTCTTTTAGTAAGAATGTGTCTAGTTCACATGTGGGCTTTTTTATTAAAGTCCAAATGGATTAAATAAAATAAGAAAACAATATGTAGGCCCAAGTTCTAGTCATGGGCGGCAATGGCTAATTTTTTAGCCCATTATATTGTTTTATTTTATTATTTAATTAAATGGAAATTAATTAATGTGTTAATTAATTATTTAATTAAAAATCAAATCTTTTTCTGATTAGGAAATATGTTTCCTAGTAGTATACTACTATTAGTAATATACTAAATATAAAAGACTTTATTTGTTTAGTCAAATTAGGAAGTCTTTTATATAGTCACAAATACACTAAAGAGTTGGTTTAGGGTTAGAATTCGGAACCATAGTTTTTGGGAAAGAATTCGGTACCATAGTTTTTGTAACTATGGATCCAGCCACCATAGTTTTTGTAACTTTGGAATCGGCAACCCTAAGGTCTTGGAATTGAGAGATTTTTCTTTTGCTAGAGAAAAATAAAATCCAACTCTTAGACTAGTGTGAAATTTGGCCAAGAGAGATTGTGAGAATAATTGTTCTTATTTCGATAGTACACTAGTGATCTTTACATCAAGAGGTCTTGTGCACAATTTCGAATAAGGTTCACGCGAGTTTCAATCTAACGATTGTGAATTCAAAAGTGACCGGGACATTCTTAGCAATCTATTGGAATTTTTGTGATTAACATAAATCAGAAAAGTTTTGTTGTCCATTCTCAGGTATACAATTCAAAGAAAAGGGAGACCACGCTCCTAGGTGATTCACGTTCGTGATTGGATTGGAAGATCTTGCGGATTACCATCAACGCATAGTCAATCGGATCACGCGACAAAAGGTATTCTTCTTTTGTTGATTATATATATGTTTAATTAATTAAAGGGTTAAGGTTCATAAAAAGGAAAAATTTTTAAAAGCTACTAAACCTATTTTTTTAGTCTCGCTTCCGCTGCTGTACTTTATGGTATATTTTTCCCTACAGTGATCATATTGGACTGGGCCATGATCTATATGAATCTCTCACCAAGATCCATTACATGATGAGATTCATATATATCAACAAATGATGGCTATATGTGGGTGATCTCAATCCTGAGTGTCTTATCGACTCCTTCAGGTTAGATCGTCTACAGTTGGTTTGTGTAAAAACGTCTACAGTTAAGAGAATGCAACTTCGAGTTTTTAGTGGAATAACACCGAAGTTAATAATCATGAATATTAATTAAAGAGTTTAATTAATTATTCTAAGGATTATTGGAGCTCAAAATACTGTGGGTCCATTGGTCCCCTTGCTAGTCCGATCGATTTAGGTAACAAGGATCACGGTTAATTAATTGGATTGTCCAATTAATCGTGTTACAAAAGTGACACATGTCTATTCGGGAATTAATTGAATAATGTGATTATTCAATTAATGAATATTAATGATTATGTTAATTAAATAATTAGATTATTTAATTGTGTAATTAATCATTAGATGGAGGGTATTGATTGATATTTAATTTTGAATGAAGAAAAGATAATTTGATTATTTTATTTTCATTTTATTAAATATTTAAATTTGAATTTAAAAGAGTTTTGAATTCAAATTAAATCAAATAAATTAATTAATATCTTTAAAAGATATTCGATATCTAAAAAGATTTTATTAATTTGTTGACGGTGATTTTTGGATTGACTCGGTCAACAATACTATGTTAATAAAAAAACGAATAAGCAAAGAAAATCAACCAACACATGCAAGATGGATTTTACGTGGAAAACCCTTGAATGGGAAAAAACCACGGTGCCCCTTGAGGGCGAGAGAAATCACTATGAATTGTTTATAGTTTACACACTCAAATCTAAATCTCTCATACAATAGCTTGATTATTCTCTCTGATCTCGAACCCCTTTTCATGAGGTTTAGGGTTCTATTTATATTGGTTTTCCTAGGGTTTCCCGTACCCATGCCGTGTTGGTAGGGGAATCCCTATTTTGTGTTGTATAAGGAGTCTAGGGTCTGCAGATAACTTCTTTGGGATTTGTTTCCTGTTTGGACTCTTCCTTGTTTTGAAGAAGATTATATTTTGTTCGGAATAGGATTTAATCCTTGAGTCTTGATTAAATCCTTGCTTTGACGTGGAGATATACTTGGAATTGGATTACCCTTCCGGCTGTATATCTTTGGCGAACACCCTAGATCGGCGAGCGTATTTCGCCTCTCTGCTGGTCAAACAGTTGTTGCGAACACTCTTCTTCTTTGAATCGGCGAGTGTGCCTGCTGGCGTATCTTTGACTTGATTTCCTCCTGTTGACGGGTCAATGGATGGCGTGTCTATTTATTTGCCCTGTCTTTATTCCCTTTTTGCTGACGTGTCTTGTTGCCAAATTTACACATACAACATAATTAATATAAGTTTAAAATATATATATATATGATATATGTTATTTTAAATTTGATTTTGAAGTTAGTTGTATCTGATACAAACAAAACGAATCAACATAAAAAAGATCATCGGTTAGTTTTATAACAGATATATTTGATATATATGGTATAACAAAACTGATGTATTGATTGACAAAAAACACAACAATCAGGTGAAGAGATAAATAGGTGCGGCTAGAGAAAGAAAAAAAAAAAAAAAAAAAAAATTTTGACTTATTTGTTGCTGCACTTCACCAACAAAAGAACAAGAGTTGTCTTTTGTGTGCTCTTCTCATCTACCTCCATTTTTGTTCCTGAGTACCGTGACATGCCCACACACCGTTACCAGTTCCGGGAGATAGCGAGGAAGATCAAGTGGTTCAAATCAGGAGCAAATCGTATTAAAGTGAAGGAGCCTCCTACGTTGGTATGAATCGTTTACTTTCTTATTGCATTTGATTATTACTGTATAAATGGGTTAGTTTATGATTGCATGAAAAAAATTTAAAAACCTTTCCGCTGCGCAATCTGTAACCCTAGGTTCCTACAGCCTTTGACATCTATAAGAACACCATTGCCCAATTTCACTTGTGAATTGATGGAAGTGTTAATGTTAAAGTGCTCTCATTTCCTATCATATGGTTTGTACAGCCACTATAAGCAACCACACGTTATCTTGTTGTTCAAGTGCACTTTGACATGCATTAAACAAGCTTGCTTTACTTTCTTTTCCTCCAGAACTACTTACTTGCCGAGTTACTTTGTTTCTGCCATCTTTTTGCAAGTGACTAGATTTCTTTCAATTTTAACACTGATGTTTTCCCTTGAACCAACAATCATCTTAAACATGGCTGCTTCTTTTGCAAATATTAAACCTCTGAGAATGTTTTTCTTCAACAGAGTTTCCGTCAAAATATCCTCTACCTTTACCTCTATCTCAACCATTCCAACTTCTACCACTTCCTCTATCACTTTTCCCACCCCTAAATGACTCTCCTTTGTTTTGACTAGTATTTAAGAGCTGTTTGGAATTTTTAATGTTAAGTTGAGATTTAAAAGCACTATCAATGTACTTCTTAAAGTGACTTAACAATCTCTACTCATAGGATTTTAGTGAACTAATCACTTCCTGAATACTCAAGGTAACAATAAGGTCAAATTTAGCAGGCATGCTAAGTAATATCTACTGGGTAATTTTTTCTTCTTCAAAACTTTCACCATAAGCTTTCATTTGATTCACCAACTCCAAAAATCTATCTAGAAACTCCTTCAAAGTTTCATTCTCTTTCTTTCTCATATTTTCAAACTCTCTTATAAGGTGTTGGAGTTTAATTGATCGTACTTTTGTGCTTCTTTGGAACTCTTGTAGAAGGATGTCCCAATCTTCCTTTGCTTTTATAGCTGCCATGATTCTTGGAAAGATTGTATGTGAAACTGCATGTTGAATTTTACCCAAAGTCATAGCATCTTTTTGTGTTTTTTCTCCTTCAATAATCTTTTTTTTTTTTTTTTTTTGGATTTAAATGTGAACTTTCATTAAACTTGAGTCATGGAGGTCCTAGTACATAAGTCCTATAAACAAAATACATCAACAATTCATCACTTTCTTGAACAATTCTAGTGTGAATGATGTTGGTTAATAAAGACCAAAAAAAAAAAATATCATTGAAATATCCTATCCATTTGGTGGAACTCGCCCTCTTGGTGGTACTTGGTCTCTTGGTGGAACTGGGCATGGATAATAGCTAAGGCTCTCAGCGTAATTCAACATCTTCTAAACTTTTTTTTTCCCTTCTCCTTTCATCAATATGTTTTTCCAACATTTGTTAATAAATGCCCAAGTGAAATAACATGCAGCATAAGAATCCAGCATCCTTTTGCGGCATTTGGCTAAATCAATATTGATGTTCCGGTCATCTTGATCTTGATAACGCTCATTAGCATGAATCCGATCACGAATTTGAGGGTACACAAACAAAAACTGCTCAAGATCAGAGAGCTTAAGAAACTCAGAGCAAAGAAAACCATTTGCCTGTCTTGTTGAACGGAATTTGTCCACAAATGTGAAGTATTTTGTGGTCAACTTCCCATCATCCTCATGATCTTTTAACTGTTTTCTAATACATGCATACTTCTCTTCCTTATTCCAGATCCTTCTATCAACATTAAAACCAAAAACATAATATTCCACATCATTTGTAGATGCAAATTCATTTAAAACATGTCTCATTTCAGATACTATCATCGTCTTTAGATTCAAGACTTGTGGAGAAAATGTACAGTGGGGAATAAACCAGCGTTCTTCATAATTTCCACGACTATAGTAAATCTGATTAAGTATTTGTTCCAGTGGAGACAGAACATACACATCCTAATTTCGCACGACCATAGTAGATCTAATTATGTATCTGTTCCAGTGGAGACAAAACATACTCATCCCAATTTCTCGCTGTAATAGGGTAAACATCTCTCATAGATATGTCACCAAGACATAAGTCGGTTGACCATTCTCCAAAGTCAAATTCCATGAAATTTTTCTTTAATCGCTCCACCATTTCAAAAAAGTCCATTGGGTGTAATAACTTTAGAATTATCTTCTTAAAATGGAGTTTTTCTCTAGTTCAACTGTAAATCCTACCGCTTAAAATAGAGATTATTTCTCAGGTTCAACTGCAAACCCTGTCACTGTTCTGAATAAACCCTAATTTTTTACTATGTATTTATAATAGATTTCGGGCAAAAAAACTCATTGGGCTTCCGATTATGTTTCTAGGGCCAAAGCCCCGATTTCACTTTTCTCCTTCAATAATCTTGATTTATGATCTAACAATGTTGTTGTTGACTCGAGCTCTACAAATCCATTTGCCACAAGATCCCATAAATTAAGAGAGAGAAAGATGGTTTTCATCTTCAAGGTCAGAGAGCTTAGGAAACTCGGAGCAAATAAAACTATCAGCCCGTCTTGTCGAACAGAATTCATCCACAAATGTGAAGAACTTTGTGGTCAACTTCCCATCATCCTCAAGATCTTTTAACTGTTTTCTAATATATGCATACTTCTCTTCCTTATTCCAGATCCTTTTATCAACATTAAAACCAAAAACATAATATTTCACATCATTTGTAGATGTCAATTCATTTAAAACATGTCTCATTCAGATACTGCCATCATCATTGGATTCAGAACTTGTGGAGAAAATAAATTGTGGGGAATAAACCAGCGTTCTTCATAATTTCTACGACCATAACAGATCTAATTAAGTATCTGTTCCAGTGGAAATAGAATATACCCATCCCAATTTCCCACAACCATAGTAAATCTGATTAAGTATCTGTTCCAGTGGAGACAAAACATACTGATGCGGATAGGATTGCGGACTCTTACTTGGGACGTTTGGCACACCCGAAACAAGCCCAACTGGTGGTCTCCTAGTTGGCGTGGTCTACTGGTGATGAAGTCTTTATTTGTGTAGGAGTTGTTTTCTTTTCTTATTTAGGAGTTCAATTCAGTTTAGTCTTGCTTTTAGAGGTCGACTCCACTTAGGATTCGACTTATTATTTTCCTATTTAAATTGTTTGCTTTCTTCATTGAAGGATTGATTTTTGGATGAATAAATTTCTTGAGTTTTACTCAATTGAGTTTTCCTTTTTCCTGGTATTCTTTAGAATCAACAGGTTTTAGAAGCTACAGGTTGTTTAGTTTCGTGAGGTTGTCTTACTCTTAGCTTTCGTCTGCATCACATACCCATCTCAATTTCCCGCTATAATAGGGTAAACATCTCTCGTAGAAATGTTACCAAGACATAGATCAGTAGACCATTCTCTAAAGTCAAATCCCATAAAATTTTTCTTTAATCGCTACACCATTTCAAAAAAGTCCATTGGGTGCAAAAATTTTAGAATTGTTATCTTAAAATGAAGTTTTTCTCAGGTTCAACTTTAAACCCTACCGCTTAAAATGAAGAGTTTTTCACAGGTTCAACTGTAAACCATGCCACTGTTCTGGATAAACCCTAATTGTTTACTATCTATTTATAATAGATTTTGGGCAATAAAAAAAACTCATTGGGCTCCCTATTATGTTTCTAAGGCCAAAGCCCGATTTCACTCTTCTCTTTCAATAATCTTGATTCATCATCTGACAACATTGTTGTTGACTCGGGCTCTACAAATCCATTTGCCACCAAATCCCATAAATCTTGAGTGAGAAAGATGGTTTTCATCTTCAGGGTCAGAGAGCTCAAGAAACTCTGAGCAAAGAAAACTATCGGCCCGTCTTGTCGAACGAAATTCATCCACAAATGTGAAGTACTTTATGATCAACTTCCCATCATCCTCAAAATCTTTTAACTATTTTCTAATACATGTGTACTTCTCTTCCTTATTCTAGATTCTTCTATCAACATTAAAACCAAAAACATAATATTCCACATCATTTGTAGATGTCAATACATTTAAAACATGTCTCATTTCATATACTATCATCGTCGTTGGATTCAGGACTTGTGGGGAATAAACCATCGTTCTTCATAATTTCCACGACCATAGTAGATCTGATTAAGTAAATGTTCCAGTGGAGACAGAACATACCCATCCCAATTTCCCACAAACTAGATTTGATTAAGTATCTGTTCCAATGGAGATAGAACATACCCATCCCAATTTTCCGTCGTAATAGGGTAAGCATCTCTCGTAGAAATGTCACCAAGACATAGGCCGGTTGACCATTCTCCAAAGTCAAATCCCATGAAAATTTTCTTTAATCGTTCCACCATTTCAAAAAAGTCCACTGGGTGCAAAAACTTTAGAATTGTCATCTTAAAATAGAGTTTTTCTCAGGTTTAACTGTAAACTCTACCGCTTAAAATAGAGAATTTTTCTCAGGTTCAACTATAAACCCTGCCACTGTTCTAGATAAATCTTAATTGTTTACTATCTATTTATAATAGATTTCAGGCACAAAAAAAAAAAACTCGTTAGGCTCCTCGTTATGTTTCTAGGGCCAAAGCCCAATTTCACTCTTCTCCTTCAATAATCTTGATTCATCATTTGACAGCGTTGTTGTTGACTCGGGCTCTACAAATCCATTTGCCACCAAATCCCATAAATCCAGAGAGAGAGAAAGATGGTTTTCATCTTCATAGACAAGAAATCCTAATTTTCTTCATAAAAACTGGTACATTTGGAATATTTGCTGAGCTTGTACTGGACATAGATAATATCTGAAGACTTGTAGCTTTTCTCACTCTCTTCTCACTGATCTAAAGCTCTGATACTAGAATATGTTGGCTGTTTGTTCCAACTCAAAATCAAAAGAAACAAAATATATCTTTCAACATAAAAATGCATAAAAAAACAAGTGAAAAAAACAGGGGATAGTAGAATAGTTTTCTACTCAAAAGTTAATTTTTTGTTTTCTGCTTTCATTCAAACGATTCTAGAATATTCAACCAGATTATGTACTAGTTTTGTATAAGGCATTACAACTATACACATGTCTATATTTCATCTGTACAAACTAACCCAATTTAAACTTAATGTGACTCTAGTTAATTAACCTAATACAATAATTTATATATTTTTGTTAACTAAGTAACCGCACAATATATTCTGGTTTAGATGAACGGTGGAAGTCTTGAGGAAGTTTGCAAATATTTCAAGTGTCAATAGAAGACTAAACAATAGAGGGCTTGGTTTTTCCTCCATATATTTTAGTGATAAAAGTATATTGTGGAATTTTGAATCTCAAGTTGAGAGAGATAGGTTCTTAAGGAGCTTATTTATTTGGGAGGACTGCTTTATTTCTATGTCCAAGTGGTCTGATTCTTTAGTACCTATTGTTAAGTTGGCAAAGATCAAAGTGTTGTAAGCACCTTTGAGCTATTGGGACCAAAATTTCTTCATGAAAATAGGGGGGTCTGACTAGAGAGCCTCTCTTGGTTGAGGAAGACACGGTTTTAGACGAAGATTGGACAAAAAAAAAGGTGCTGGTGTTGATTCTGAAGGATGGTCTAAGCTCTTAGAAAGTTAATGTTAAGATGGGTAATGACTCTTTTGTTGTAAAGATGAATGAAGATTAAATGTGTGTAGATGTCTTGTGGATGGAAAGATTCTTGGGTTTGCAAAAGGATTTTAAAATGTGGTAAGGAAAGTTCATTTGCCAAGAAGAAAAATTAGATGGGTTCATTTGCTAAGAAGAATTAGCTGGCGGCGGTACAGACAAAGGAAGGGCAGTTGATTCTATAAGTTTAGTTTGTCAAGAAGTTAAATCTGGGTTTATAGTGTAGACAAAGGAAGGGGAATAGACTCTATGGATTTAGTTTGCCAAGAAAAAATTATTGGGATCATTTGCCAAGAAGAAAAAGCTTATGGTGGATCAGACTTGGGAAAGGGTGTTAGCTGTACGGGTGTCATTTGTGAAGGAAAAAAATCTAGTTTAGCTTGCAAAGAAGGAAAAGTTATTGTTGTTAATAAATGTTGGGGTAAGGGTGTTGTTACCAATGTTGGCTATGAGTTGGAAACTAAAAAGAGGAAGGAGAGGGAGAAGTGTGGTTCGGTTAGGAAGTGTGATTTGGGATCTTATGTTTCGAATGATGGGGTGGTTCAGTCTTGTGTTTTGAAAGGTGATAATTTCAGGAGAAGTGTTAATAAAGATATAGGGTGGCTTCTTTAGGTAGTTTTGAGAGTGATTTGGCTAATAGACGGGGTGTTAGGGTCGGGTTCGGAAGATGGGTCATGTGAGGGTGTAGGCGTTTCTGGTAACCAAGTGGTTTATATTAATTTTGAAGAAGGCAAAGATTTGATAAGGGTAATTTTGGTGATTCGGCTATTGATCTTTTTATTGACCATAGGGGTTTGGAAACTTTTGTTCGGAAAGGAAAGGTGAGAGATTCTATGGATTCTTCATTCTTGTCTATTGCAAGGCAGAGTAATAAGATCAATTTTTTTTCCTTCAAGATCTTACTGAATGAAGACTGGAAGTGGGGCTCGTAGTTTCGATTTCAGTACTGTAAAAGATGTGTTGATGGACCAAATTGCTAGAGGGAATGAAGTTGTCAAAGGCTAGTTTCAAGTTTGCTTTGATTGTTGGGGTTTATTGGCTATGGTCTAAGGTGGTTCGGTTTTCTTTTTTGCGTAGGTTGGCTGTTAGGTTGTTCTTTCAACTTCTTTTTTTTTGAAAAGGAATTTATTAGGCAAAGCCAAAGAAGAAACAAAAACAGGGCGAGCAGCCCAGAACAACCAAAAACAAAACAGCCCCCAAAACAAAGAAACGAAAACCCACACAAGCTAACCGAAATCCCCCCAAACAATAAAATCCCCATCCGAATTAGATCCCATTTTAGCCAAACTGTCAGCAAAGGAGTTGAAGATTCTCGAGTCGAACACCACTTTAATATGCCCATTAGCAGCCAGGATTTCACGAATGTCAAATATGTCCTTCCAACGAGACACATTCCCAACATCTCCATTGTTCACCCACCCCACAGCCACTTTGGAATCACTAACCACCAATATCTCATAGCCGAAAAAATTAGAGTCAGCACCAATAAGTTCCGTAGCTTTCTTAATGGCTAGTAACTCAGCAATGTTCGAATCCAGATTCCCCATATGAAGGGAGAAGAGGCATAGAATTTTACCATTCGAATTCCTCAACACACCACCAATACCAGCAGGGCCTGGTTTTCCTTTCGCCGACCCATCCACATTGAACTTGAGGCAGCCGAAATCAGGAGGAATCCAATCCACAATTTTGGACACCTTGGACTTCCTTTGATCCACACACAAATCCTTTAAATTTAAAAGCAAGAGCTCCACAGCCTCTTTCGACCCTTTTCCCAAATGTTTGAACCACCACACAATCCTAAATTTAACTAAATCCACAGCCTGCATAACCTCCACCTTCTTATCTTCAAAAACAAGCTGATTTCTACACTCCCAAATCGTCCAGGATATGGCAAAAAACAGCAAGCACCACACTCTTTCATGATTATAACCCGGGCATAAGCCACTCCAGCCATCCAACCATTCATTGACTGTAGCATTCAGACAAAACTGAACATCCCACCACTCCATACACCGAAGCCACAACTCACCAGCCCACCCACAATGAAGAAAAAGGTGGTCGATAGTCTCTCTTTCCCTGGTACACAACGGGCAGTTCATGTCCACAAAATTATCCATGCCAAATCTCTGCAGCACGTCTTTCACCAAGACTTTCTTTCTCCATAATTGCCACACAAACATCTCTATTTTGGGAGGACAAACCCCTCTCCAAATGCAATTCGGAACCTGCTCAGAACCATCAGCAGACGTGCCAAGCTTCCTTCTGAACGAACTGACCGTAAACATCCCGTTAGAGTTGAAAGCCCACGCTAACGAGTCCTCCACGTGACGTCTGATTTTAATACAGTCCAAAAACCTCATAAAGCAGCTCCACTGATCCTTTTCCCAATCGAAACATGGTCTCCGAGTCTCCACATTCCAAACCCATCTATCCCCCATCCAGCTGCCAAAAATCTGCACCACACCCTTTTTACGAACGGCCAACGCGAAACATCTCGGAAATGCTTCCTTTAACGGATGACCTTCCACCAGGATATCCGTCCAAAAATGAATCCGATTACCACAGCCTAAAATTTTTAAAAACCCCTCTTTAATCAAACTAGCAGCCTTCGCACCAACCTTCATCAAGTCTTGGACTGCCTTAACAAAATTCGATGAAAATTTCTTCCCAACCCAATCCCACATGAGAGCATTATTATCAACCTTATAATTGGCACAAATTACTCTTCTCCACAAAGACTTTTGCTCCTTACTAAACCTCCACATCCATTTAGCCAACATTGCATTATTCTTATCAGAAATACTGCCGATACCAAGCCCCCCTCTCACTTTCAGCTTGCAAACAACACCCCAATTTACAGCGTGCACCTTACGTTTCAGCAGCCCATCACCCCACAGAAACCCCCTTTGGATCTTCTCAATTCTCTTCGCAATACCAATCGGCATCTTAAAAACGGAAAGAAAATACGTGGGAATGCTTGAGATCACAGATTTAATCAGAACAAGCCTCCCACTCTTCGAAAGGAATCTCCTTTTCCAAGGAACCAACCGATTCTCTATTCTAGAAATAAGAGGATTCCAAAAACTCTTCAACCCTGGTCTTCCTCCCAACGAAAACCCAAGGTACGAGATTGGTAACGAAGCCTGTCTACATTTAAAGGCTGCAGCCCATCCAGCCGACACCAAGTTTCTCCCCATACCCACTTGCACCGCACAAGATTTGTGAAAATTGATTTTTAAACCCGAAGCAAGTTCGAAACAACGAAGAATTCTCTTAGCATTGAGAGCGTACTCCATCCTAGGTTTGAGAAATAAAATAGTGTCGTCGGCGAATTGAAGATGCGAGACATGGACATTCGAGTTGTCAAAATTTTCTCCCTGAATCAAACCCAAACCGTGAGCCTTCTGAAGCAAGACATTCAAACCCTCAACCGCAATATTAAAGAGAAGAGGGGAGATGGGATCTCCTTGTCTCAACCCTTTCTCCATAGCAAATTGAGGGGTAGGAGTCCCGTTAATTAGGACAGATAAAATCGGGGAAGAAATGCACTCTCTCATCCACCCTCTCCATCTCACACCGAAACCCATACCCTCCAAAATATGGTCAAGATAACCATGATCAAGGCTGTCATAAGCCTTCTCGAAATCCAACTTCACCACAAGCCCACCTTCCTTGTCCCCTTTCCATTTACTAATAATTTCTTCCGCAATCACAAAAGAATCCGCAATTTGACGTTTAGGAACGAAAGCCATCTGAGATTCCCCAATCACTGAATCCATGGTCTTCTTTAACCTATTAGCCAACACTTTCGCCAAAATCTTATATAACGAACCTACTAGACAAATAGGCCTATAATCTTTAATCGAAACCGGATTGCCAACCTTCGGAATTAAAGTGATGAAAGCTCTATTTATCTCATTCACCTACGATCTGTTAGAATGAAACTCCCTCAAGAAATTCATGAAATCGCCACCAATCTCCTTCCAATGGGCTTTTAAAAAATTCACATTAAGCCCATCCGGACCCGGAGCCTTGTTACCATCACAATCCGAAAGGGCCACCATCACTTCCTCCACACTAAACACCTCTTCTAAGGCAGCCCTTTCAACATCCGAAATCCTTTTGAGACCTTCCCATGACAACTTCGGTCTATTCCAATTAACCCTTAGGAAATGCTCCTTGAAATATCTACTCACCCCACTCTTAATTTCTGCCGGATTCACTACCATAACCCCATCAATCTGCAGCTCTGTAATTAAATTCCTTCTCTTTCTACCATTCGCAATGTTATGAAAATATGAAGTATTTCTATCACCATCCAAGAGCCAAGAAACCCTCGATTTTTGCCTCCAAGCTTGTTCTTCTCTCCTCAGTCTTTTCCACAATTCGCCAATCAGCACTTGACGATCCTTTCTAGCACTCTCCGACCACCCCTCAACCTCCGCTCTAGCATCCAGCACGATCAATTTATCTTCCACTTCTTTCGGATTAATAGAGGCCATCTTGGCCGAATTGACCCACTTTTTTAGAGCCAACTTCGATGCCTTAGCCTTAGAAAACAGCACATAACCCTTCGACCCCCTTGTATTGCAATCCTTCCATCTCTTCATCGAATCCAACATCATCTCCTTCTCATCCAGCCACCAATTAAAGAACCTAAAAGGTTTCGGCCCCCATTTCACCACCTCATCACTGAGCAAGATCGGATTATGGTCCGAAAGGCCTCTAGGGAGACTCTTTTGGAAGATATTAGGAAACCACAGGAGAATACTAGGCGATAAAAGAAAGCGATCTAACCTCGCCCAAGCTTGAGACACTCTATTATTAGACCAAGTAAACGAAGAACCATGCAGCGGAATATCAACGATATTAGCATGCAGCGTAAATTCTCTAAAGTTGCGAATATCTCTCAAGTTGCAGCTCAACCCCACTCTCTCAGCCGGATCCAGAACCGAATTAAAATCACCGCCTACAATCCACGGATCGGTCAACGTCGTCATAGCATTTAAGATAAAATTCCAGAGCTCCCTTTTCTCCGACTCCACAGAAGCCGCATAAACATTACAAAGCACCATCCTTTTTTTCAATTTCTGCAGCAGCCCCGAAACTATAATACACCTACTACTTGTGATACAATCTTCCACCACAAAACAGTCCTCGTTCCATAATATCAACAGCCCACCGGAAGCACCTTCGGCATCTACCCTAACCCCCTTCGATAGCCAAGAACCCCCCAAAGAGTTAAACAATCTCGAATCAAAATTTTTCAGCTTGGATTCTTGAACAAAAACCACCTCTGGTTTATGAACACCCACCAAACTCCTAACCATCCTACGTTTCACACCAGTACCCAGGCCTCTAACGTTCCAAGATAAAATTAACATTGGAAAAGAGACAAAACCAACAAGAGAGAAAAGAAGAAGGAACTTATCTGACATTGGTCTCAGCCAACCTGTCATCTTCTTCCTCTTCCCTTCGAGTGATTTCGATCCCGATCGACTCTTCGTTGTTGTTGAAATCCACACCCAGGGCTGTACCAACCTCAAAAACTTTCGCTATCTCCACTCCCAAGCTCCAACTCTGACTTTGACCCCTTGTGACTTCTCGGTTTTTAACACCCTCTGCCTCACGATGACAACTATCAAATACGTAACCAAGAGAAGCACCCTTCTCAATCACCTTGGTAATTTCTTCCTTCAAACTCCATCTAGTTTTAGATTTCAGTTGCTTCCTCTCGACACCCAGTTCAACTGTTAGAGGTACTTCTCTAAAATCCTCAGCTCTCACCTGACTCCCATCTGCATCCTGAAAAGGGAAAGAAACCGGGCTGTTCAAAGACAAATTAATTTCCCTCCCTTCTTGATCAGATATGGCCACCAACTTTTGTTCTTTTTGCCAAACTAAGATTCTTTTGGCAGCCCCCACTCCTGAGACCATCTCCTGTCTCACGACCTTCTGGCCCCTTGGGCTAAAAACTGTACAGGCAGTGTTATTCATTATTTCTTTCGATTGGGCCTCATCCTCCTTCTGAAACCCATTACTGCTCTTCTCACCATCCAGCCCAATTTGTCTACTGGTCCAACTGCCTTTTGCCGCTTTCATCCATCTGTAACACTCACCTTTTGACTTTCCATCCATAAAAAACTGCTCCCTTTCAGAGTCTGACTCAGATGGAGTAGTTGAACTGACCACCTCACCCCTTCTGACATTTCCAGCTTGCTTTTTCTCTATGTCCAGTTTGCCTTCCTTGAAACAACCATAACTAGGCCTCCTTTTTGGAATCCTAACAAATGATTGTTTTCCTTTGTCCTTCGTGCTCCTCTCCTTATAACCAACTAGGGACCTAGAAAGGTGAAATGTGTCTTCTAGTTGAGAGCCCTGCCTGACATAGTTACCATTGTTGACTCTTACCCCTTCCTCCACGTCCTCTTTGCCCCTCCCATCACGTTGCTTTGCATGCCCACTCACTTCCTTGTCAGAGGATGCCCATGCCTCAACTTGGTTAGATTCAAATTTCAAATCCAAAAAGCCCAAAATCCAGTCAAGGGTCACCGGCTTCCGATCCTCCTCCATGGAAATAATAAAGGACTTATTCCCATCGATAACCTTCAGCTTGTTGGCCCAAAGGTGTTCTTCGTGCAGAGCTATCAGCAATCTTCCTCTGTCCATTCTTCTTCTGACAATGGTATCCTTTTCAATCAGCAGGACCTCTCCCAGGAGCTTTCCCACTTTCCGCAAGAACTGCTCATTAAAGAATTTCAACTGGATCCCCGAAAATGAAACCCAAACTGGAGTAGACTGAATATTGTTATGTTCAGACCATACTTCCATGGAACTGAAGGTATCCTCCCAGAAGAAACTATTCTTAATGAACCCCACACAATCGACATCTGATTCGAATTTCCACAAGATAGCTTTTCCTCCCAAATAAACAGAAGTAAATGCAAAACCTCTGTCTGTTAATCTTTTATTAACCTTACTCACGCTGGAAAATTCCTTTAGCACCCCAAAAGCGCAATTCTGTAGCCACTTCTTATCAGAATCTTTCCAATCTGTTCTTATCACCATCATCTTCATATCCTCACTCTGTTTTGGCTGGTTTCCGTTCACTATTTCAGCAAACGATTGATTAGTCCTCAATTTCCCTTCCTCTGGAAATACTTTGTTGCGAAAATCTCCCCTTCTATCACCCCCTGAATTCCAATCCTCTGAACTTCTTCTTCTAGGCGCTCCCCTCACCTCTCCCCTTCCACCTTCTGCTCTCTTATGATTCCATCCGAACTGAGCAATTTTCACCTCTATCGGCCAGCCGTAAACATGCATTCCTGTTGTCTTCTCAGCCACCCTTCTTGCTTCCTCTAGAGTAGCAAATCTCACGAAAGCAAATCCCCTCCTCCTATTTCTGTTCACCCCTAATAGATGAATATCTCTCACATTACCAAAAGTCTTGAATAAACCCCACAAGCATAACAGATCCACTTTCTCATTCAAATTATCCACGAAAATTGAATGGAGTTTGTCTCTGAAGTCATTTTTCCCTCCACGTCTGACAGTGTCAGAGCTTCTCTCTCTACGGCTCTCTCTCATCTTAGCGCGTCTGTTTACCTTGGTTGTCAAGTATTGTGGTTGTTCTTTCAACTTGTTTGCGATCTTGGGATGGGTTTTCTTTTTGTTGCTTGTTTTGTTTGTGTGTTTGTCCCTTAGGCCTCTTGTATTCTCGTTGCGGTTTCTATTGCTAGATTTATAAACTTGCCGTTCAAAAAAAAAAAAAAAAAAAAAAAAAAAAAAAAAAAACCTTCCAAATATCCAACTACCAACCGACCAACACCCATTTAGAGCCGATCCACCACCCACAATCCTCGAGAAGACCATTTTTGTTTGCTGCCAGTGCAAAAACTCTTGGGAAAATTGCTTTCAACGGTCTTGAATCCAACCATTAGTCATTCCACAAAGTTTCCATGTTACCTTTCATATGATTACCGTGAGCCCTTCCTTCAAAATGTTGGCTGAGAGGGAACCTTTTTTGCGGAGACTACCCACAACTTTGACGAAAAAGGATGCCGAGGAAGAAGTGTTCCAATCCTATCTTAGGCCGTGAATGAAAGTCCCATATTTTGTACAGATAACCCTCTTCCACAAAGAGGACTCTTCCTTGCCAAACTTCAAACTCATTTAGCTAACAAACCACTATTTTTTTATCATTGATCCTATTTATCCCAAGACCTCCATTCCTCTTACTCTTACATAAAGAGGTCCAATCTATGGCATGTAACTTCCTCTTTCTGCCCCCATCTCCCTAAAAAAAGCTCATCTGAAGCTTTTCAATGTTCTGGGCCACCCCCAAAGGAATCTTAAAGACCGACATGAAATTAGTTGGTATGCTAGAGATCATTGCCTTGATTAAAACTAACCTCCCTCCTTTGTTCAAACATTTCTTCTTCCATTAAGCCAATCGCTTCTCTATGCGAAGGATCATCGGCTTCCAAAAACTTTTCACACTAGGTCTTGCTTCAAGAGGGAAGCCAACATAGGTGATTGGAAAGAAGGTATTCTTGCATTTAAAAAGATCAGCCCATTCTCCCTCTTCTTCCCCTACTTTGCCAACTTTCACCAAGCATGATTTGTGGAAATTAATCCTCAAACCCAAAGCCAACTCAAAGCAACGTAAGACCCTCCTTGTGTTAAAAAGATTACTCGACTTTGGCGAGAGAAATCTGATGGTATCATCCACGAATTGAAGATGCGAAATATGCACACCACTATCACCGTAGGTCACTCCTCTCGTCATGTCCAAATCACAAGCCTTCCTAAATATGGATAGATTGCACGTTGATGAGGCGGCTAATTAGCAACTCTAATTATTTGTATGTCAACTCCATCAATTCCCTAGTTCTTCTCATCATATTCACACACACTTGAGGTTGTTGGTTGCGGTTTACATTTTACAAGTAGTTATCGATTTTAATTGTTTGCTGAATTTTATTTTTAATTCAAAAATCCAAAACAAACTCGATTTTATATTTTCTGCACCTAGTTTAGTTTAGATCTAGTTAATTAGTTTTAACCAATATTCTCTCGATCCCTGCGGAACGAACTCGCTTCTGCGCTCTACGAATCTTCGATTCATACACTTGTGAGGACAAATTACAAACTTCAAAAAAATTCACATTAGTACTACATGCACTCGTAGATCAGTCGCATGCAGGGGCGGCTCAACAATTGTGAAGGCCTTAGGCGAAAATATTGAATGAGGCCTTATATAATGAAATGAAAGCAAGCAATCAAATAACTAAAATAATGAACAAAAACACTAACAATAAAAAAATTTAAAATAGAATAGCTAATTCAGAAACATTAAAAAAAAAAAAAAAAAATCTAATCTAGAAATTTTTTCAACAATATAATGTGAAATATATATATTCTTAATAACTTTCCCTTCAAAGAATTCAACTTTCAATGAAATGAGTGGGTGAATTTGAAACTAAGTCAAGTGAAAACGTATAGTGTAAAAAAATAGGAATAAGTTGTCAAATTGTAACTTTAATTAACACATTTTGAGGAAGTGTTCTAGAAATAAAAAAGTACTTACATTTTTTTTTCGAACTAGAATACTATTAATTTGCAGATTTTTTTTGGTTAAAAATATGTTAGAAGCTGTTGATTTATAAAAAGAATTACATTTATTAAAAAGTAATTTGTTTCCATATCTTTAGGAGGCCTTATATCTTTTATGGCTAGATTTTAGGAGGCCTCAAGATTTGTCTATAAGGAATAAAAAAATTTAAAAAAAATTTGAGGCCGTAGGCGGTTGCCTAAGTTGCTTAGTGGTTTAGCCGGCCTTGGTCACATGGCAACGGCGTGTGTCGGTGTTCGACCTCTATTTGTGTCACATTTCATAATCTAAGTTCACAACTCTCTCTCATATTTTTAGATGTCTCTTATATATCCCAACACTACTCTTCCCAGTATGGTTGTAACTTTGCCCTGGATCTGGTTTACCGGTTTCCAGGTGCCCTTTCAAAAAAAAAAAAAAAAAAAAAAAACAATGAATAAACTCTTCCATCACTTTTAAGCCTTGTCCTAAGCGAAATTAATTTACTAGAATCTGAACTTTGACTGATGCTTCTTTTACTTGCAGTCTTTTTTTTTCATTGTCAAACTTGAATTACATTTTTAAATACAGCCGTTATATATTTGGGACCTACATGACAGAAATCCACATTTATTTAATTATATTTAAATTATTATAAATCGAAAAGTAGACGATGACAATTATACGATTGAAACTGCAAAATATCATTGTCGTAGGTGTGAGATGATTATTGGATAGAAATATGAGATTTTCTGTTATATATTTTCAATGCAAATTTATAATACATGGAAGCAGATCATCGAAGGAAAGTTTTGAATTCTCTTGTTCTTTTAAATCGATGAGTCTCAAGCATATATATATATATATATATATAATGTATCATTTTAAATTTATTTTCTACATATTAGCCTGCTTTATATACTTAATAAAAAAATTAACACTTTATTTATATAAAAAACAAGTTTAAAAAGAGAAAGAACGTATTGGGTCATGACCCATAGCCCTTATCCAAGTAATTCAAAGCCTGCATTATATACAATCGGGATTCTTCACTAAACAAAATCTAACAAACTCTTGAAAATCAGGAAAATAATTAGTCCTCTGCCCTCGATCGTCAACTTTTCTAACTATCTACCTAGATTAACCTAATCGATCAATACTGCAGTTAAGTCTAGAGAAATCACTAAAATGAGCTTGATCAACTCCAATATCAAGCATACACAAAGCAAGTCCAGAATGGTACACTGGACCCTTGCACACAGGATTAAGTCTGCTGACTGCATTGCTTGAGCTGAGTGAGGTTCATTAACACTTTGTTTTCTGATTTTTGTCCTCCTATAGCTTGCAGCTGCTGCATATATCATTTTCTTTTAAATTTCGGTTAGGTCTTTGTCATGTGTTTTGGGTTATTGGGTGTATAATATTTACAAGGTATTTATTTATTTATTTATTTATTTTCTTTTTAATTTACCAAGTATTTCATTTGTTCTTGATCAACTTTTGAGATTGATGGCTGGTGATCGATCGATATGATCATATATATTAACCTACAAAAGCTAAATGATTCATGTATAAAATGGACTTTTCATTATTGTTTTATGTTACAAAAGCTAAATGAAACCACAAAGGGTTGCAGCACATCTGAGATTTCCTTCAAATTTGTATCATCTAGATTTGTATTTTTCTTACCTTTTGCACTTGTTTTCTCCACAAAACAAAAAATGAAAAATATACACATAGGTATAGGAGTTCTTTAACTTTCAAGAGACCACACCTCTCGAAGGAGCTCGTACCTTGCATTTGTACCTGTGTAGGCTGTATTTCCATTGTTTTTCCCGTTTCCGATTCTGTTTCCATTTTCACTAGCTATGATAGTTGGTGATGTAGGCAGCTTTTCTATGATGGATGTAAGAGGAGAATCCAGCTCCTCCAATTCCTCATCGCTGGTATATCCTTTCCTCTGTATTGCAGACACATTCTTTACAAGCTGACATCTCCTTCCTGCCTCTACAACTTTTTCTGCCACATCAGAATTGGAAGGAGGGTTGTACACAACTGGGGCAGCCGAATAAGGGAAGCTTCTAGCCTGATCTCCCGATATTCTCCGCTCGACAAAGCTCTAACCAAATGAAACAACCAAACATAAAATCTCATCAAGCACATGACTACTGTTTGATAGGAGTTTGAGTGTCCCCAAGTAAAATCATTAAGCGTATCAAATTCGCTCATCAAATAAGAGAAAAAAACAACAATATTGCAGCAAATAGCATACAGGGAAGCCAATGATCAAAGTACTGTTTGAAATGCTCTTACCTCAGCATTCAGTGCCTCCAATATATCTCCCGGCACAGCATCTGGACAGAACTCATCTGGAGTAAAGTTGCAGAGTATCCGTTTAACCAATGGAAGACCAATTGATGGGCAGACCTAGATATACGACAACAGAAATTTCAATTAAGCTAGTGATTCAACACAACTGTAAACACAGAAATTATGAATTCTAAATAACTGTAGCCACAAAACCAACCTCCTTTCTGACTGATCGATCAAGTAGCATGTCTTTTGGAAGCATCAGAAGATCACTGAATTCATTGAGGAGAAGAAAGGATCTAGGTCCACCATCACCATCTTGCTTGTCATCATCCTCACTGCTGTGCTTATCTTCCTTCGGAGAATCATCGGAATCCATGCAAAACGTATCAGTAAGCCATCTACACCAGTTGCCAACCTGCCAAAAATTGTCCATATTTATTATGAAATGCTCAGATAAACCATGCCAAACATGAAATAAGTAGGTGAATACATACAGAATTTTTAAGTTGAGCACCAGATCCAAAGCTCAAATCCCCAGCTGGAATAGGCAGAACCTTGGAATCTATTATAGGATCTGACACAGGATCAGTCGGGATCTCATGGGCTGACTCGCGGAGAATAGCATTGAACATAGCCACGTCTAGTCGAGCAACACACTGTTCCATAACCTAATCAAGGAAATTAGATACAATTAACAACTAATGGAAAGCAAAGAAAATGAACTGAGGTACATCAGAAGAAATACAATGTATGATACAATTCTAGGCAACAAAATAGAAATTGAAGCACAAAGGAATTATAAGAAGAATCATACCATTCTTGCCAAAATAGGTAAGCACCCACATTTATGCCCTCCTGCTCGAACAGGACAAATTCGTTGAAAAGCATCTTGGAAAGCATTTTTCCACAGGTCAATGGAAAAGTTGCCCTGCTGCTGATCACCCAAGGCTGGTCCCAACAACTTTCCAGTGGATTTACTGATTGACTCACCCGCAGATTGCATATGTGGAGTCAAAGCCTGAGAATGTTAAAAAGGCACATCAAAGCCATTCCTAAATCCTAACTGTATTTGTAAATAAATCATAACATGTGTAAACTTTGGTTTATTGGACCGGTAGGTGGTAGCATATAGCTTAATCATCCACAACATATTCAATCAAACATCAAGCTAAGTCCATCAAACCAAGCAAAAGAATATGAAAGGTTGTTTAACTGCTTTAGTTAGATTATCCCTATGCAGACTATACTAACTTCAACAATCTGTGAAAGTCTTTACCTGCCACCAAACTGACTCAACTATCCGAGAGAATATCCAAGATTCAACTTTTTCTAGCGCAGCTGTGAAGGTTCCCGTCTCCTGCCAGTCTTCAAAAAACTGCAAATGACCATTTACCTGTTTACTACCAGAACCACTCTTCCATTTACGTGTCATTGACTTCACTTCACTTCTTTTGCTAGCCCCGTTTGACTCAGCAAACCTTGTATGTGGGGACGAGTTACGTGAATTGCCAAATGCCTGGGAAATGATCTCCCTCAGCACTATGGTGTTTGACAACCAAAAGGTTAACCTTAACATACAAAAGAAAGAAAATTGTTATTAGTCTACCAAAATCGACAACATATCAAAAGTTTAATATTAAACAAGACAATTCAAATACCTTGAAACATTATTAGCACAGGACTTAGCAACCAAAACCAGCCCCGAAACAGTATTTTTAGCAATTGTAGCTCTCTTGTCTTGTGTCCAATGCTTGCAGGCATGGATGTAGAGTCTAGAAAGGCGCCGAGCGGGTGTGTGGACCTTGTGCGCTGAGCACCCATGCTCTGGCACAACAGAATATAATGCAATTTCGAGAGCAGCAACTTCTCTCAGTTCCTCTTCAAGCTTTTCGATTCTCATCTCCATATCTTCAATCTTTTGATTTAAAGCCGCCTCGTCTACATTTTCACTGTATTCTTCAGTATCAACAGTTTCATTGTCGCTTGCAACACTCTGAGCACCATTTGAGGCTGCATCTAAAATATCAATTTCTTTAAACTCTTCAACAGGTTTATCATCAACTCCTTCAGAAGATTCTGATGAAGGCCTAGTAGGGACTTTCATTGTACTAGAATTATTACCAGAAGAACTTTTGGTAGTAACTTTTGAAGGACCACTGTTGCAATTTGTGGATTTCTTTGGAGTATTACCTAATGCCTTGGTTTGCAACTTATTTATTTCTCGATCAGACCTCACACTGGATACTTGTGAACTATTTTCTGATGTGTTTTTATTGGCAATACTCTTGGGAACTCTGGAAGCTTTTTCTACTTTCTCATCCTCGACTGACAATGAATCCTCCTGTGAAGATACTGAATCTTTAATTGTCTCGGAATCTGATTCATCTTCCTTTCCCTGCTTATGTTGTTTCTCCATATCACTAGAATGATCATCTAACACTTCATCCCTAGTCAATTTGGCATCATCAACAAAATGTACAACCTTGTTTTCATAAGCTTCAGTGGACTCTGTACCCGTATTAGAATCACTTACTAAATTACGAGAGTCTCGTCTGGCAATCAAAGCTTTGGATTCAGTTTCTTTTCCATTTAACTTTTTGCTGCCATTCTCTTGATGCTGTTTTTGATCTGTCCTTTCAGCTCTTCCAGAGCGCCTCGATTGCTTATTATTTGGAGTTCTTTTCTTGTCAATCTCTTTCATACTTGTGTTGTTTCACCTTTCCCAACTACAATCAAATAGAGGCTCCAATGAGGAAGAAAACAAATGAAACCAATAACCTTACAGAACCTCTTTAAGAGATTTCCCCTGGGCTGGATTCAAAGATGCAAGTAACGACACCTACAAGGATTCCTCAATTATATATATCTTGAGTAAATCTGCAAATAAGACAGCAGTTGAGTCATCAGATGTTAGACTTGATCAGCACCAGCTTATAGTAAATTAGTAATAGTTGCCAGACAATGATCATCATTATTGGTAGTAGAAGTCAATTAAGAACAGACTGCTCAACAACCAGTCAACCACAAAAGGGCATGGAACATAAACAATTAGTATCAAGCATAAGTCCTTAATATCGTCTACTCTGTTAATTGTTACAGTAGAGAAAAGGCAGAACAAAACAGCGTATACTCATCAAGTCAAATCCGAAAACATCAAAACTGGTTCACAAATGAAGGGTTTTCCGAGAAAAGCTTACTGAATTTTAAAGATTGATATTCTGTGAAAATTGGTTGAATCTTGATGAATAATTTTGGAAATCTAAGCCTCAGAATCTTGACGCAAGATTCTTTTTACATCTACTGGTTCACAACATGATGTATATTAATCCAAAAATTGATACAAGTAATGCTAATAATCAAAGAAAATTACTTTAAAGAAGACCTTCAAGTAGAATTCAAACAGACAAACAATATCCCAAATTTGCAGATGTAAACAGGGAATGTTAAACGTAATCGTTTCAGATCCAGTTTACCACTAAATCAACAAAAGAACTCTTAATTACATTACTAATTCTAGCATTTGAATATCAAAGCATCTCCAAGCAAAAAAAAAAACTTGATAAAATCCGATCTGCTCATAAATTAAACTCTAATTAGAGTAAAAATTCATACTCAAAACTACTAATAAGCTCAAAGTCAAACATTTGAGTGAGTGAGAAAACACAATACAGAGAACGCCAAACAGAGAGCGAAGTCAAACAATAACACACCTGAGAGTCAGAAACTTGAACAGCATTATACTAGTAAAAAAACTTGCGACAAAATCAAAAGCCAAGTGAAAATCCATTCGAACAACGACAAGATCTAAGCATCAAATGCCTCCCTATATCAATGACAACAACTTTAAAAACAACAAAAACAGAGAACGAGTGGCGTTTAGTTTCGTTTCGTGTAGTCAAATCAAAACCCAGCAAAACGACAACAGTTAAAAAACGAAACGCAATCAATAAAGTTAAAAAAAAAAATGTAAAGACTAATAATTAATTAAAAAGAGCAGTAATGTCCTTACTCCTTACCAGAAATAATAACAAGAAAGCTTTCAAAAATTGCTCTTCTTCGGGATCATCATCAATTTTGCCCACAAATGTCTCTGTCTCTTTATATCTGTAATAAAAGTGTGTATTGAATTATGTGCGAAGAGTCGCAGACAGTGGAGTCAGTAGTGGTGTTATGAGTGCGGGAAGATCGGCATTTTAAAAGGCTTAGTGATTAGTTGGATGTACGGACGTGGTTAACGGAGGCTGTGACCGGGAAAGGGATGTCGGACCTGTCGGTGGGAGGAGAGTGACCGGCTTTTGCCGGTTTACTTCACGCGTTGCTTGTAAGTTTTTTGACCGGTATACCTAAAGTGCCATCATTTTTGGATGTTGAAATTACCAAACTGTCCTATAACGATCGGGAATGTGATAGTGATCTGTCATCTGTGGATCCATGTTAGATTTGATTGGACAACTATCAGCATCTCATGTCACAACATGGATGTAATGTAATGTACCACCTTATCTCTCAAATATCATTATCATTTTAAATCATACAAAAATATTAATTTTTTTTTGACATATTCAAAATAATATTATAAAATATCATTTTAACATTTATTTTAATTATTTTTTATATATTTAATTTAATCAATTCTATTTAAATTAAATAATTTTGGGGTATTAAGTATTTAACATGTTTTTTTAAAGTCAGATGCTAGATTTATTGTAAGATGAATCAATTGGGTCACTTTTTAAAGTAAGTTATTTTTAAAATTGTTATAATATTATTTTTTATATATTTTTTAAACAAAAAGTTATAAATTTTGAAATTTATAGAACATTGATTTTGTATCCTATTAGGATTATGACAGTATATTTAAAAATTAATAAGAATATCATATGTACATCTTTTATTCTTTTAAGATTTAAAACACAATTAATGATGTCTTAAATCAATAACAATTGGTCGATTATTACATAAACTACGCATCTGTTACACAGTGGAATAACAGTAGTAAAATGAGGGTTGTTTGTGTAATAATCGACCAAGAATTAATGTTGTACAGAGTGGGGCCCATGTAAGATAATTTTCTACTATCGAATATCGATACAGAGGCCAGGCCAGCTGGATAGCCTGGATGGCAACCATTAAACCTCAACTCTGCTACCAAAATCTTGTACAAGATAGCTCGTTAACTCGTTGCAGGCCCTACCAGCTTTTCAATTCAACGTTTCTTCACCAATTTCAGCAAAATGATTTTGGGTACTATTTCTTTATCACATTTATTTCATTATAGTTATGGTTGACTGATGCATGCATTATTGCATTTCCACGAAACCATGAGATATATATTATATATATAACATGAGATATTCTGCTGTCATGTCGTGATTTTATTTTGTTAATTGAGATTTTGAGACGTTTAATTAGTAGAATAATAAAGGGCAAATTACACTACACCCCTTGAGGTTTAGGCAAGGTACACTTAGTTGGAAAAATTTTGTTATTATACACTAACACCCTCAATAATTAAATTTGACTTGAAAAATACCTAAAATACCCCTAATTATATTATTTTATACTTTTTTTTTTTTACCTTTTAACCAAAAACTTTATAAACTTTAATAAAATAAAAAAATTAAATAAAAGATATGATTCATTAAATAAATAAATAGTTTTAAAAAATTAAATAAGTAAATAGTTTTAAAAAAAATTAAATAAATAAATAGTTTAAAAATAAATAAATAAATTAAAAACATTATTTATTTTTTTTAAATGATATCCATTACTAAGGACAAGAAAAACTCTAAATATATAAACTATTTATTTATTTATTTTTATATTATTTATTTATTTAATTTTTTAAAAACTATTCATTTTTTTAAGACTATTTATTTGTTTAATTTTTTAAGACTATTTATTTATTTTTTAAAAAAAAATTATTTATTTATTAAATAAATCATATCTTTTATTTAATTTTTTTATTTCATTAAAGTTTATAAAGTTTTTGGTTAAAAAGTAAAAAAAAAGTATAAAATAATATAACTAGGGGTATTTTAGGTATTTTTAAAGTCGAATTTAATTCTTGGGGGTGTTAGTGTATAATACCAAAACTTTTCCAAGTAAGTGTACTTTGCCCAAACCTCAAAGGGTGTAGTGTAATTTGCCCAATGATAAATTATTATTTTTTTGCTCAGCAAATTTGTGCTTGTACAAAAGCTGTTGACAGTGCAAATGTTTTCAGATTTTTATCATAATATTTCGTTAGAATCGTCGAACAAAACCGAATAAAATAAGATAATTCGATAAATATAAAAAAATATAATAATATCGACTTTCTATTATTAGTTCTTCTTGACAAATAAATATATTAAGACGAAAAATATGAACCACAGATTATGGAGAAGTTTTGACAAGTTCATACAATTTGAGTCAAAGTATATATATCTAGTGGTTCATATTATTCGTCTTGATATATTTATTATTGGGACAAACTGATAATAGAAATATATATATATATGGGGAGGGATTGGGGATACAATTTTTGATACAACAATTGACACGATTTTATAACCATTAGATTATTGAAATGTGGATGGATGGCTAGGATCCATTGAATTTTTTATTTTATTTTCTCCCCATATTAATAATTTTTTATCTCCTCTTTTCTCTCTTCGAGATTCTCTTTTCTAAATTTACTATTTTCTCTTCCTTACATTTTTTTTTTCCCTCTTTTTTGGTAGATATGTTTTTTTAATTAATAATTCATTACATAAAAATCAAACAAAAACGAAATTTAGAAATTAGTCGTGGTTCAACACAAAACATGAACCAAAAAAAAATTGAAACCTCAAAAAAAAAAAAAAAAAAAACTACTGCAAGTGTAGAAATTAAACAAAAAAAAATAGCAGTACAATACCAAAAAAAAAATACATAATAATTCAAAAAAATACAAAACAAAACAAAAAAAACTATAAGCAATTAAATAATTATGACACTGAGAATATTTCAATTTTTTATTGTTGATAAAATTTGACTGATCTAAGAGGGAAAAACATCACAAATGATCGTATGCTAAAAAACCTAGGCAGTATCTACGAATATATATATTAAAAAAAAAAAAGGAAAAAAAGAAACAAAAGAATCCACAAAACATTTGAAAACAGAGGACACAGACCTAAAAAACCCATATATATATATATATATAACATTGAAAAATCCTTGTATCCCTGAATCATGATTTAGATGCTTATACTTTTTAAACTTTTATTTTTAATTATTAATATTATATTTTTCGTTTTGTATTATGTACTGCAATTGTTTAGGTTTAATTTCATTTCTTTCAATTAATTTTTATTTATTTTTCCATATTTTTGACAATTTTTTTTTTATAAAAAAAAAATACCATAAGAGAGAAAGACATAAAAGATAGGAAGAAAAAAAAAATGTAAGGAAGAGAAAATAGTAAATTTAGGAAAAAAAATCTCGAAGAGAGAAAAGAGGAGATAAAAAATATTAATATGGGGAGTTGAAAAATAAATAAATTCAATGGATCCTGGCCGTCAACATCTCAATAATCTAATGGTTATAAAATCGTGTTAATTGTTGTATCAAAAATTGTGTCTTCCCAATCCTTCCCATATATATATATATATATATATTTATATAGCCTTTCTACTATCAATTCGTCCTAATATAAAATACATAAGGATGCAGAATGTGGACCATAGATTATGAAGAAATTTTGACAAATGTGTACACTTTGAGTCAAAGTATATAAATCTAATGGTCCACATTCTTCGTTTTGATATATTTTATATCAGAACGAATTGAAAATAGAAAAATTATATATATATATATATATATATAATCAACTATTGCTCATCTAAACAGATAATATTTAATTTGAGTGAATTAAGATAGCGCACAATCGCACATGGAGAATCTGATTCTTGGTCCAATCTCCTTCTATAAGTTCTTATTCTAGCATATATTCAAACTGCTGGGTTCCATTAAAAAATTTTCCATAACATTACGGATTTAACTACTATATAAAATCTGTATAAACATACGGAATAGTTACGAAAGAGATATATTATTTTCATTTCGATGTAATTTCTATACAAAATATGTATAATAGCTTGACCCTAACATTCCTGGTCTAGTAAACATATCCAAATCAAAACTTAACAAAAAAGGCCCACGAGACATGCACTCTATGCTCCACAAAAGCAATCCGGCCCAATACAGGATTTACTAAATACGATACCAAATCCTAATTGAATACATAATAAATTCTGTCTTTATACTTATTTATCGATATTTATTACATTTTATGGAAGCAATGGAGGAACATATCGATTTAATGAAGGTATGTAGACATCCTTGAGTTCTCAAATGACTATGCATGAATTGTATTGTAGCCGATTTATGGACGATCAGTGCGAAGTAGAATTTGATAAGATAAGATTGGTTTGATAATAAACCTCTCACACCTGCACTACGATGACGTGGGTTCAAGTCTCCCCCTTAAAAAAAACCCTGAATTTATGTAATATTTCGAGAAAAAAGAAAATACATAGCATTCGAATTCGATTATACAACAAGGCTTGAGAGTTGATGATTAGTGGTGATGAAATCACACGTTTGAAGGACACAAACACTAACTAGTAAACTTTTTGCAGAAAACAAACTTCAATTGGTTCTGGATTTAGAAACGACACCTCTTTCATTCAAAATTGGTCCAAGATTTTACACCCAAAGAGACATGGAGAATCAAACTGATTCTTTCCATTACGTATCAAAAGAAGGGTTGGCAATGGGTTGGGTTTTGCTGAAGCCACAAAATATTTTCTAATTTGAATCCAACCTAAACTCGAATAATTTCATGATATCAGGCTAGAGTTTCCAACCGCGAGTTTTGACGAACCCCGAACCCACTTGCGAATCTAAAATGACGTCGTTTTGAGTTTAGAATTCTAATTTAATCAAAACAACTGATGTAGAACAAGTGGCCGATGCGTACATGATGAAGAGGGAACATCCTAAATTCAAGGGCAATCGAATTCCAGTAGTCCGAGCGTCGAAGTCGGAATGACGCGAAACTCGCATAGTTCATGCGTTTCGGCGAGACCGTCAATAGTCAAGAGCTTTGCTATTGAGGCATACCCTTTTTTAGCTGAATTCCGTTGTTTAGGCCCCGAAATTTCCGTTTTTTATATTTTAGGAAAGTTTCATTTTAGCATAACTTTTGTTTTCCAAGTCCGAATCGACTTCCGTCAATTCTAGCTTGCTTAAGATTCCTAACAGTTTTTATTTCCGAAATTATCTCAATTTTGCTATTTTTGTTAATTTTTAGTAATTAGTCTCGTTTCTTGTCCAACAAGGATTATGGTTAGTTAATTTTTTTTTTTTTTTTTTTTTTTTGCTTGTAAGCCGGAAGGCTGAGTTATCTTTCAATTAATAAAATTTTAGAGTTTATTTTAAAGAATTTTCTCTTTGTTTTCTGGTGGATTCCAAAGTTTATTACAGAGTATTGACATTGACGTTGGTCGTATTCTTTATGTTTTCCGCTGCGTCAATTGGTATCAGAGCACGGATTTGTCGATCTCGATGACAGCTAACGGAGCAAGAGACGAAAACCCTATTGGCGATGACCTTAGGGTAGAGGCCTTGTGGGCGGCGGTGGAGGAGACATGGCAATAGGTGGCACAGATCCGTGACATGCTTGCTGGGGCTAACCTCAACGTTAACAACAGGCCACTAGTTAACAGGACATGCGTCGAAGGATTTGCCTAAGGCCAACCTGCTGATAGGAGACGTAATCAAACACCTCGTAATCAACCTAATAGCGAGGATGATTCAGATGAAGATGACGTGGGATACGGTGTAGCCCAGCCGGCAAGACGAACGAGAGAGCAAGATGATTATCGGCTGAAAGCAGAACTTCCAAGTTTCAATGGAAATCTGCGAATATAAGACTTTCTTGATTGGGTTATAGAAGTGGAGCAGTTCTTTGAGATGATGGAGATACCAGAAGAAAAGATGGTGAGATTCGTGGTGTTCAGCTGCGGTATGGTAGGATCAATTGCAGAAGAACTGACGGCGATAAGGAAAGACACTTGTGAGAACATGGTGTAGAATGAAACAGCTTATGATGGGTAGATTTCTGCCACCGGATTATGAAAAATATTTATTCCAGTCGCTTTAGGAATATTCGCAGGGTTCCAAATCAGTGTTTGATTACACAGCAGAATTCTCTAGGCTTTTAGAGTGAAATAATCTGAATGAAACGGAGGGACAATGCTTAGCCAGATATATGAATGGGTTAAAACCGTTGCTGAGAGATAAGATCGGGTTATAAATAGTTTGGATAGTGGAGGAAGGTCATAACCTAGCATTAAAGGCCGAGTTGTTGGAACGAAGGGGTGGAACTTCGGGATTTTGGAGAAGCAATCTAGATTCGTTGTTTGCTAACATGGATAAGGGTGTTCAATCATCAGGTCCGTCAAACCAGTCTAAGGAAGGAAGCAGCAGCAGCAGCAGCAACCAAACAACAATTCCAGCCAATAGGAGTGTACCCAGAAATCTGAATCCAAATCCGTATCCGAATCCTAATCCTTATGCTAGACCTGCACCTGGGGTTTGTTATAGATGTAGGAAACCTGGTCACGTTTCTAATGCATGTCCTGATCGCCTTAAGCCAATTAATTGGGTTGAAGGGGAAGAAGAAGAACCAGATGCTCCTGAAAATGTTGAAGAAGAGGGTGAGTTGTATAATGGGGCAGAATTCTCAGAAGAAGATGGAGAACGAGTCAATTGTGTAGTGCAACGTGTACTGTATGCTCCCAAGCAAGAAAATTCTGGTCAGCGTAATAACATATTCCGGTCTTACTGTACAATTAGTTATAAAGTGTGTGATTTGATCGTGGACAATAGGAGTTGTGAAAACTTCGTTGCAAGGAGACTGGTAGAACACCTGAAATTACCAACCGAGAAGCACCCAAATCCGTATACTATCAGCTGGATCAAGAAAGGACCTACTGTAAAGGTAACTGAGATTTGTCGTGTTCCTATTTCCATTGGTAAGATATATAAGGATGAGATAGTTTGTGATGTGATTGATATGGATGATAGCCACTTGTTGTTGGGTCAGCCGTAGCAATATGATGTTGATATTACATATAAGGGTCGTGATAACACTTACCTGTTTATCTAGGGATCACACAAGGTTGTTATGGTTCCTTCCAAGGGAAAAACAGTGCCTAACAAACCTTCTGAAGTGGAGAAGCAGTCCTTTTTGACCTTAACCGGATCTGACACTGAGTTTGTGGCAGAAATCAAAGGTGCACCAGAGGTTTATGCGTTAGTGGTTAAGGCTCTCGTGGTAGAAGAAGAAGAGGCACCGGTAGCAGTTCCTGAAAAAATAAATCCATTAATAGAACAATTCAGGGACATCACTTCAAAGGATTTACTGAATAACTTACCCCCCTGAGAAACGTTCATCACCATATAAACCTTATACTAGGGGCGAGTTTACCGAACCTGCCGCATTACAGGATGAGTCCGAAGGAGAACAAAATTCTATAGGAGAAAATTGAAGAGCTGTTGCAGAAGGGTTTCATTCTTGAGAGCATGAGTCCGTGTGCGGTTCCTGCATTGTTGACGCTAAAGAAAGATGGGAGTTGGCGTATGTGTGTGGGCAGTCGAGCCATCAACAAAATAACCGTCAAGTATCGATTCCCAATTCCCCGCCATCAACAAATTAACTACTGCATTCTTGAATCTGCTCCTGGCGGTTGACGAGTAGAGGTGAGCTGAATTTGCTCCTAGCCTTTGGAGACCTAATGTCCTTAGTCCCAACTAATCGAACCAAAATTGTTATGATTTTGGCCCTCAATTCCGTATCCTTTAACTTGTTTTTGAGTGTATTTTGGTGTCTAATGGCTCGTTTCTAGTCAACTACAGGCATTTAGTGCAATTCAGGAAAGACATGGGATTTGGTGGCTAAAGGGGCTGAAATTGTAAAAAGTGTGTGCAGATTATCCAACTTCAAAGAGGCATATCTCTCTCTTTAGGTCGAATCACATTTCGGTTTATATATATTCGGAAAGCTCCGGAAGTCTTCTTTCCAGTTCTTTTTACGGATTGTAATTCCGAGTCTTCTATAGAAAGTTATGCCTATTGTAGTATCTGTTGCGCATTCCCTGTCACCATGGCGACTCTAGGGTGAACTCCACTTTCTAGAAGCAACGAAATGGACGTTTTTCAAGCCATTTTTTAGGGGTATTCTTGTCCTTTCATGCCCATTTCATACCCTAGCTTTTCTAACATATAAATACACCATCTTATGCTGAAAATGGGAACTCTTAACAACTCTTGTAAATCGAGAAACCTCCTTTCTCCACCATTCCTAATCCCACCATTCTCCTCTCCAATAAACACTTAGATTACTCCACCTAAATCATTCCTCTCTTCCCATCTTCTCCACACCTTTCCTTCATCACTTTCCATATGACTCCACCTATCTAGACACATCCTCAACACCCAATCTTTACACAAGATTCATGCAAGGAAGCTCAAAGAAGGATTAAGCTTACAAGAGAGACCCAAGAGTGATTTCTCTACATTTTACTTCCTTTTCTTGTTTGTTATTATGTGTAATTAAACCCCCATTTTAGAGGGATGATTTGAGAGATTATTTGGACATTGAGTATTTATTAAAGCTTTGGATATTATGTTTACATAATTATAGTTCTATTTACTTTTTAATTAGATCTTGCACTTATGTGATTAAATGAGTATTGACACACTTGTTGATTACAATATGTTGTAAGATTTATTTGTGATAAAATTGGTTAAGTTATTGACACACTTGATTGATTAGAGCATATAATGAATAGGTTAGGTTGTTGGTGGGGATATCACCCCAATTGCCTAGGTCATTCGATCGTCACTAACCGATCCCACCTTGACCCCCTTTCCTTAATCGGTTAGGCATTTTGGTGGGAAGTTGGTTAGGGTTCGTAGTGACGACCTAAATAACACTTTCGAATGAGATCGGTCATTGATTGTGTAGATAGTACGTTAAAGAAGCCATATATGAATTGCTCAATAGTCCATTAGCTACTCTATCATTTCCCTAAACCTCCCTTAATTGTTTAAACCTATTTTCTTATCTAAGTTATTTGTATTGGATTCCTATCTCCATTCATATTTTCTTTATATTCTTGTTATTTACTTTACATGCATTATTTGGTGGTTTCTCAAACCACACACTATCCCACTAATCATGATTTACTTTATTGCACACTAGTTAGACTAACTTAGATTAGATAGCAAATTAATTAATCTAACCTAATCCCTGTGGAACAAATCTTAAGCTTACCTCTTTACTACATTTCAAAACTTAAAGCACATTGCGTAAGAATTCATTTATAAACATTTTTTTGATAATTCGCAATTTGGTAACGACACAAAAAACGAGTCATGGCGCCGCTGCCGGGGATTGGTGTTTGGATTAGTTAATTTGTGTTATTTCTTTTTGTAGTTAGATTTTTTTTTTAGGTATTTTGTCATTTTTGTTATTTTTAGATTTTCTAGTTTTGTTTTCTTTTGTATCTTGTATCTTTTGTCGTTTTTCTTTTTTGTTTTCTTTTCAGGAACAATGGATCATTTTGACATGCAATTGGCCATATTCAACCGAGATATGGAGTTTTTTTCCTCAAGGCACTCGAGGGAAGAAAGAGCTCATGACTCTAATTCTTCCAATACGGGGCCAAGGGATGGGATTCCCGAAGAAGAAAAGCTTGAGGCCATCCAAGCATCACAAATGTCGTACGAGCATATTTTGAATGGATGTTTAGAGGTAAGTGCACTTAGGTTTTCAGGATTAGAAGCCTCGTTGAGAAGAATGGAAGTGCACCTTGGAGCTATCATGGAAGCCATGCAAGGGAATGAGAGCCAAAAGTTCCCAAGTCTACCTATGCTAGAAGAAGCTACCACCATCCCCTGGGATGGTAAGAATGTAGAGCAAATTTTTTTTCATAATTTTGCTAATTAGTCTTCTAGTTTTATAGGTGAAGAAGTAGGAGAAGAGGAGACGAACGATGAAATGAAAGAATCAAAGCCTTATGTCCCTCCTACTATTTCTCAAAGCCGCCTACTCAAAAGCATTTGGTATAGGTTGTTTCCTAAGCTTATTAAACCACTTTTTCAAGTGAACATTTACTTGCCTTTGCTTTATGTGATTAGGAACATGTCGGCGGGCGACAAATACTTCCAAGACCTAATCGCATATTTGAAACCTTGGAATTCGGTTGATCAATCCAAGTAGCATGTCTAGTAGGGACGTAAAACCATGCGTTTGGTGGGAGGCACCCTACCTAGGTACAATTTCTTTTCTTGCTTTTTAATTTGTTTTATTTCTTACTTTTTAGTTTCTTGTTAGAATAAGGGTGTGAGTTGATTGTGATAGTGGATTTAGGCTTTAATGATCACATTATTTTGTCCACTTGGACTGTGATAAGAACAATTGATGATCTTACATTGATATTCCTTTTGCCATGATGACGAGTGGTTTAGGGGTGTGGATTCATTATTTGAGTCATTTTTCGTTTTAATTTTTCAAGTTTTTCTTTGACCTTTACGAAAGTACTCTGTTTTCAAATTTATGAGGCCAAATGTTTCATTTAAACTGTACTTCTTGGTGAGGAAATAAATTATTTTGCCCGCGTTACATTCTTTGATTTTTTGATACGGTTCCAAAGGTATAAAGAACATTAATTTCTGGGTGGGGTTCAAAAGTTATGAACGTTTCTTCGACCAAAGGTCAAGGGCTATGCCCTGTTTTGAAAATCTACACGTGAATCATTTTCGATGTCTGTTTACACATTTTTTCAATTTGAATTTTGAAATTTTTTCTAAATGAAAAGTGTGCATTTGCATGTCTATTTTCCTGTGCCAAAATTTGAGAAAGTTTTATTGATTATTTATGAAAATATGTAATGAAGAGCGGACATAGGTCGATTACAAAAGTCACCAGTTTTTGGAATTTTATCCTCTATGTTGAGATGGTCTTTCGCATTATGTTTTTTGTGTTTTGTGTCTTGTTAGGTGCACGCCGTTAGGCTGAACTCTCTTGTTTTCAACATTGAGGGCAATGTTGAGTTTTGGTTTGGGGGTGTAGCCGCCTTTGTGAGTCGTTTTTGTTTTTTTAGTCTTGAGTATTTTTATTGTCAAATTTTTCAAAATTGTCGCATGACCAAATTTTCGAGCTTTAAATAGCTTGGTGTGATGCCTTGAGTGTGTGCTTGTGGTGAGTTTTCTTATGCTTGATGAGCTTGTGATGTAGCTTGTTGTCACTTTAGGTCTCACTTGCACTTTCGTGGGCTAGTGCCATCCTCTTTGTGCTTAAGTTGAGGGGACTTGGTGCTTTTGCGCCTTGTTCTAATAGTGGAGATTACCTAGTGAGTTCATAAACACAAGCCTTAAAGAACGTACTTGAGTGTTATCGTTTTTTCTAATCTTAAACACTTTTCTCGTCATATGCATCATGTGCCATGGGACGTTACATTATATTTTGTGGATTGCTTGATGGACACTTACATTCCCTTGATAGATGGATTGGTTGAGATGATTTTAGGCAATGTGTGTGCATTAACTACCATATTTAGCCTAAACACTTATCCATGTCCTTAATGTGTGCTCCATAGCCAACTTTGAGGCCAAAGAATTACCTTTCATTTGGAACCACAACATAACCATATAACCACAAACCTAAACACATGCCTTACCCTTGTTATCAATCATGTTAGGATTGTTGGTTCCGGGAACCGAAACCGGAACCGAAACCGAAACCGAAACCGAAACAGGTATTCGCGCAGGGGAAGAGCTGTGGGCCCGGTTTTTAAAATTTTTCTGTAAAAAACAAAAACGTTTTAGCCGGATCGTTGTGATTATATTGATTCTAATATTTAACTATAAATAATAAGGAAATAAATAGTTACCCAGGTAGACTTTCCGTGATTCGCTCGAACCAAATTCCTCTACTGTGGAATCTTTGTGATTCCCTCAAACCAAGTTCTTCCACACCGAATCTCCAACACCAAAGAACTGACGAGTGGGCATCTTGGTATTTAATAGAAAAATTCGACTCTCGAATTTCTGTACTTGTTGTGTACTCAACACTTGAGACAACTGGAAAAATATTGAGAGACAGTTTCACAATATTCTTTTGAGGTTTAGATCTCAAAAATAAAATTTTTCTCTTATAAATGAAAACCAAAGAACATTTCTTTGTTCCTCTCTCTCTCTCTCTCTCTCTCTCTCTCTCTCTCTCTCTCTCTCTCTCTCTGTAAGAACTTATATTTCTTAAAAACAAGAACTCTTCCTGTCTTTCTTTTTAACAAGCTAAAATTGTATATCTCAACTCCAATAAAGAAAGACACTCTTTTTTATGCTTCCCAAAAAACACACGAGATAGAGAGAGCTTGGGTGGTGATAAATATGTAAACAATAATTGTACTAGGGTGGGTGGTAAAAACAAGCATAGAATAGGAGCTTGATTTTCAACCTTGTTATTAATGCAATGTGGAAAAACCAAACAAAAGCTTTGCATATAGTCTAAGCAAGAAGACTTCTTAGTGTTGAAGAGATATGCATCTTAGACTAGAGACACATACATGAGGAACATGTGAATCAATAGGGTGGTAACCCATCCAAGTCTTCTTGACTTGCTATTTGAATAAATAGTCAAACAAAACAATATTTAAAAGAAAGCCTTTGGGTGGTGCAACTCTTGATTTAAAAGAAAACAAGATTTAAATAGTCACTTGCACCACCGGCTGCCCTGTATATATATATATTTATTAAACAATACTAAAACCCACCACCTTATTTTTTACTATAAAATCCACCGTTTTACAACTCTCAAAAATAATATAATATACATATATATATTAAAATAATCAATATTATATTTAATATATATAATTAAATAATCAAACATTATTTAATTAATAAAACAATACATAAACTTCTTTATGTATAGATGATTAATTCCAAATTAATCACTAAGCCTCATTATACCTTAATGTTCAATACAATGTTATAGAGATGGTATGGGGACACATGGACCTATAATTTCAAGCTCTAATAAATCTTTAATATTTAATTAAACTCTTTAATTAAATATTAGATTTATTAATTCTATATTTATTCCACTAAAAAACTGGAACTGCGCTCTTGTCATTATAGAAGTAATTACTCAAATAGGAATTGAACAATCCATTGATATAATCATTACATATATATCAATCCTCCATAAACAGTTCGTAATATAAGCTAGGTTCAAATCCGTTGACCTCTCAATTACATCTTTATCCTTGAGTGCCCGTGATTCTCTAATGAACAATTATTTATGATCTTATCATAAATTGAGCGCTCTATTGTTCAAGTCCCAAATCATTTACTCAAGAGAACTGTTTGTCTACTTCAATTAAGAAGGAATGGATTCCATCTTGTATATTATCATTCTCAGCTAAGTATATCATCATGTCTCCAAGATACAAGGATTTTAGGTTTGGTAATTAGAGCAAACCATACCGAGTAAGTCAAAAGACACAACTCTATAAATAGGAGTCTGTTAAATACTCAGGATTAAGATCGTTCCATATATGACCATCTGATTGATAAAAAAGAATACTTTATTTCAAGACGGAGATTATTAAAGATTCCAATTTATCGTGTCCACGTCTTGTATAATCTTATTATACAAAGTACCTTCATTCTAATGTCACCACATCAACAGTTCAGATAAAAATGTTTCATTCTTAATGAGAATGAACCGTACTAGTAATTTTAATTAATTAAAGATCCCAACTTTAATTATCAATTACAGACAATTAAGATTATTATATTAAACATAATCCTCATGCATACAACAACTTATATACTATGTTTAATATTACATTTAATAATCATGGAATTTTATGTTATTAATACAATATTAATAACATTAAATGCACACAAATAGAATGTCAATCTAATTATTAATTTAGCAAGAAGATTAACAACATATGTTCTTAGGGCATTATCCCCAACAAGGATGCGTAGTGTGGTCTTGAAATGGAAAGCTCTAATATGTCAAAATAGCGTGTACTTAGACAAAAGAGTGCAATGTGCTAGCAAAGGCTCAAAAAATGTAAAAGTGCTAAAAATGAGCACTTATGAGCTTTAAAATGTGAAAAGAAAAAAAAAATGAAAAATGAAAAAAATGAAAAAAAATGAAAACAAAGAAAGAAAGGAAAGCAAAAAGAGTCTTGAAGAATTAACTGTAAATTTACTCAAAGAAATTGGAGTGCAAATGTGAAAGCACAAGTGCAATGTAAAGTCATGCCTAGACGCTAGTGTTTAAAGATGGCAAGCAAGTAGAGCTATATTATGGGTGTGTAATGTATTAAGTCTTAGCATGGTTGGTGACTTTTGAATTCAAAATTTTTCTTATTTCATTGTATCACCACATCTCACCCTATGGCCCCAATTACAACCAAAGGGAAAGACCTATTTGATCTTCAAAGAAATCTAGATTGGGAATGTTTGTTGAAGCATGATCTTTCCACGTCCGTGACACTTGATTCCTTCCTAGGCTAGTTCACAAAGATATTAGAGGTCTTTCAATATTATATTGTATGCAATGCATTAGATTTTTATGCATAAATTCTATCTTTGCATACCTTGCATGAGTGTGAACTTAGGACTCCGAGCGGAAAAAAAAGAGAGTTTACACGTGAGGCTTAGAGTCGAAGCGAATTACGCTCGAGGTGTGAGAGTGAGTAGTTCCTAATATGAGGGCACTTTTAGGTGTGGGATTCGTGATTATGCGAGTTTCCTTTTAGTGCCTTCGAGTTGCTTTAGAACATTCTACATATGTCTACTTCTCTCTATCACACATCTTTGTATCTCACCATCGGTTAGACATGCAGCCACTTGAATTGTTTGTTGGTGTCTAGGAAATTTTTAGATTGAGTCATTTTTTTGTGTCTTATGTTTTTGTTTGTTTTGTCTTGAGTTTGCTCGAGGACGAGCAAATGGTTGGTTTGGGGGTATTTGATCGAACCAAAATTGTTATGATTTTGGCCCTCAATTCCGTATCCTTTAGTTTGTTTTCGAGTGTATTTTGGTGTCTAATGGCTCGTTTCTAGTCAATTATAGGCATTTAGTGCATTTCGGGCAAGACATGGTATTTGGTGGCAAAAGGGGTTGAAATTGTAAAAAGTGTGTGCAGATTATCCAACTTCAAAAAGACATATCTCTCTCTTCAAATCGAATCACATTTCGGTTTACATATATTCGGAAAGCACCGGAAGTCTTTTTTCCAACGCTTTTTACAGATTGAGATTCCGAGTCTTATACAGAAAGTTATGCCCATTTTAGTATATGCTGCGCATTCCCTGTCGCTATTGCGACCCCAGGGTGAACTCCACTTTCTAGAAGCAGCGAAATGGATGTTTTTCAAGCCATTTTTTAGGGGTATTCTTGTCATTTCACGCCCATTTCATACCCTAGCTTTTCTAACATATAAATACACCATTTTATGCTGAAAATGGGAACTCTTGACAACTCTTGTAAATCGAGAAACCTCTTTTCTCCACTATTCCTAATCCCACCATTCTCCTCTCCAATAAACACTTATATTACTCCACCTAAATCATTCCTCTCTTCCCATCTTCTCCACACCTTTCCTTCGTCACTTTCCATATGACTCCACCTATCTAGACACATCTTCAACACCCAATCTTTGCACAAGATTCAAGCAAGGAAGCTCAAGGAAGGATTAAGCTTACAAGAGAAACCCAAGGGTGATTTCTCTACATTTTACTTCCTTTTCTTGCTTGTTATTATATGTAATTAAACCCCCATTTTAGGGGGATGATTTGAGAGATTATTATGACATTGAGTATTTATTAAAGCTTTGGATATTATGTTTGCATAATTATAGTTCTATTTACTTTTTAATTAGATCTTGCACTTATGTGATTAAATGAGTATTGACACACTTGTTGATTACAATATGTTGTAGGATTTATTTGTGATAAAATTGGTTAAGTTATTGACACACTTGATTGATTAGAGCACATAGTGAATAGGTTAGGTTGTTGGTAGGGATATCACCCAAATTGCCTAGGCCATTCAATCGTCACTAACCGATCCCACCTTGACCCCCTTTCCTTAATCGGTTAGGCATTTTGGTGGGAAGTTGGTTAGGGTTCGTAGTGACGACCTAAACAACACTTTTGAATGAGATCGATCCTTGATTGTGTAGATAGTACGTTAAAGAAGCCATATATGAATTGTTCAATAGTCCATTAGCTACTCTATCATTTCCCTAAACCTCCCTTAATTGTTTAAACCCATTTTCTTATCTAAGTTATTTGTATTGGATTCTTATCTCCATTCATATTTTCTTTATATTCTTGTTATTTACGTTACATGCATTGTTTGGTGGTTTCTCAAACCACACACTATCCCACTAATCATAATTTACTTTATTGCACACTAGTTAGACTAACTTAGATTAGATAGCAAATTGATTAATCTAACCTAATCCCTATGAAACGAATCTTAAGTCTACCGCTTTACTAGTTTTCAAAACTTAAAGCACATTGCATAAGAATTCATTTATAAACATTCTTTTGATAATTCGCAATTTGGTAACGACACAAAAAGCGAGTCATCACCAACTCCCAACGTCCCTAGCATCTAGGGTGCGTTTGGTATGCGGAACGGGATGGGACAACATGGGACAACTTCCTCTTGTCCCACGTTTAGCGTGTTTTAAATATGAAACATGTTGGGACAACATGGGACAAAAAACATAAAATCTTGTCCCACCCAAGACCTTCGGCCAAACTTGTTCCATGCATGGGACAAGTCTCAAAAGACTTTTATACCCTTGATATTTCTAAAAATTACAAACATGTCAACTATAAAATAAAACTCAAATCACTTTCCCTTTCTCAGTTTCTCTTGCTTGTCTCTCTCTTTCTCTTCATTTGATCTCTTTCTATTTCAAGTGTTGGGTTTTCGATTTAGGGTTCTCGATTGGGTTTTTGGATTGAAAGAGATTTGGGTGGTGGCTGTTGAGTTTCGATTTTGTGGAATTATTTTTTATTTTATGGAATTCCACCAATCGAAAACCCAAATCTTCAAAATGGTGAGAACACCATATTTCTTTCTCTTTTTCTCTTCAGCTTTTTGGGTTTTGATTTTGTGGAATTATTTGTGCTTTTTTTTTTTTTTTTGTATAGATATGTTTGGGTGATGACCGATGAAGATCGGTGATGTATGGATGATGAAGATGAAGATGAAGTTGGGTGATGCTCAGATGATGAAAGATGATTTTGAAATCTGAAAATGGTGTTTGGGGGGTGAGTAAATGAAAGAGAATGAAAAGGAAAAATAATTTGGAAAGAAAACAAATAAAAAAAAATCGGTCGATGCCAAACGGTGATGGTCTGGTGGTCTGGTGTTTGGGAGGTGAGGCCTGATCCATTTTTTTTTAAAAGAACTTTTTTTTTAATTATTCTTTTTTAATGGTTGAGATTGTCTGATCCATTTTTTTAAAAAGAATTTTTTTTTTTGAAATATTTTCAGAGCAAATAATTAAGTATTAAAATTGATATTAAAATAATAATAATAAATGATAAAATAAGTCTTTCAAAAAAAAAAATTGGTATGGGAACACTTGGGTCATTTGAACTTTTTGTCCCGTCTTGTTTCAATCATACCAAATGCATAGTAATATAATTAACAATCATGTCCCAGACATTTCCAATACAATACGGAACAACTGTGTTGTCCCGTCATATTCCATTCCGTCCCCGTACCAAACGCACCCCTAAGGAGAAGCCTTATACCATCATCAAAGGGGCTTCGTGATCCCTCTGATATTTGTTGGTGCGATGTCGAATTTCTTGCCGTCAACTAAATGAGATATATTTTGTTTTGACAAAATTTCATAATCTCGTTGATTTTAGTATTTAATAAATCTGATATTAAAACCAATTAAAGAACAATTTACTCTAAATATTTGATGAGAGATTTGAAATGGTTTTTAAATGTAAATAATTAACAGAAAATTTTAATATTTAAACAAGTCTGCCTCTTTGAAGTTTCAACCCCGATCGTTGGGGAACTATTGATACTGACAATGGCAGGGTAAATTCTAGGTCAAGCACATCCACTCATGCAAATAACAATCTAAAGTACAGAAAAAGACAAAGACCTGAACCTTTTAGGTCGAGTCTTGAAAGATTGTCGAGTAGTGTTATATTAAAGCATAGGTGCACCAATCTCGTATTCAGTGGGTCTCAACTATGAAAAAAACATCGAAGGATCGAAATGCTTTTTAACTTATTTCAAAAATGAAAAAAGAAATGTTTTTTAACTGCATTATTGAATGTTAAATATACAAGCCTCTGGACTGGAAGACGATTAATCATCTTATCTCCTGTGGAGCTAGTTAATTACAACATCGTGTGTATGACCTGGACTAAATTTATCGCAGAAAGGGCACGAGGATGTCGGTGACTTGAGTTTTAGAATTGGTTTTCCCTGAAGACTGAAGAGTGGTGTTCTGACAAAAAATTCTAGCAGATGAAACTTCAAGGAACAAAATCTTGGTTTGGTAATTTCTAAGCTGCAATCGATTCTCAATTTGACATGTAGCTATGTTGGTGCTATGAAATATTAAATGTACATAACTTAGCTAACTCGTCTTCTTAAAATGATTGGATTTCAGTCCAATAGAGATTTAATGATTCAGTAGTAGCATATTGACCAGATGGCCTAGAATTGATCGAGTTCATTCATGATTTAAAATGGTCTTTACATGTAAATACCTTTTTTTTTTTTTACAAGAATTTTTATTATTTAAACAATTATGAATCTCTGATTTACGTATTTAATTACAAATATTATTATATATTTTGATGAAGAGCTGCACCTGCAATCCATTTTTCTATTTCATTAGGTTAAGTTTATGTAATCTTAAGAATTATTTTGATGTTGCAAGCCCTGATATATGTCTGAAGAGAGCAACTAGTCTGCCTCTTTGAAGTTTCAACCCTGATGGTTGGGGAACTCTTGATACTGATAAGTGATAATGGCAGGGAAAATTCTAAGTCAAGCAGAATAACAATGTAAAGTATACAACAAGACAAAGCCCATTATATGCGCACCAATGATGCATGGTTGATTCTGATATGTGATAATGACAGGGAAAATTCTAACCCTGATGGTTGGGGAACTCTTGATACTTTTTAAGTCGAGTCTTGAAAGATTGTTGAGTTGTGTTATATTACAGCATTATATGCGCATGCACCAATCTAGGATACATTCACGAAAACAACATCCTGGAGTTAAAGATGGGGTAGACTTTTCAAACCTTTAGAAATATTGTAAATTTCAAGATCCAGACCCTATATATTCAGGTCAAAATTATCTTCTGCACTACTCAAAAAACTTTCAAAATGGGATTACTAAGCTTGAGCACAGTGTTCTCACTTGTTTCCTTGGCCTGTTTGTTAATGTTGCTTCTGATTTGACTTGAGAAGCGCATGCTCTTCTCAAATGGAAAGCCTCCCTTCAAAATCACAACACTTCTCTCTTGCCTTCCTGGACCCTTTATCCTTTTAATTCCACCAATAATTCTGCCCACCACAAAACTAAAACAAGCATGTGTTTGTGGTCCGGAATTTCTTGCAACCATGCCAAAAGCATCATTGGTGTTAACCTGACCAGCTTAAGTTTAAACAGCACGCTTGGTAATTCTCTTTCTCATTGTTTCCTCAGCTTTCTTGTCTTGATCTTAGAACAAATGAACTCTTTAGTACCATTCCTCCTCAAATCAGTAACCTCACCAAACTCAAGCACCTTGATTTGTCAATGAACAAGTTGTTTGGGAACATACCACCAGGCTACGTACTTAAACATTTTGTACCTTGACCACAACAATCTTTCTAGCTCCATTCCCAAGGAAATAGAAAAGTTGGTATCTCTTACTGATCTAGAGTTGAGTGACAACTGGTTCACTGGTTCCATTCCTCCTTCAATTTGTAGTGTGAGAAACTTAAAAGTTTTGTACCTCTTCTCTAACAATCTTTCCAGCTCAATTCCCACCAAAATAGGAAAGTTGATGTCTCTTACCGATCTAGTGTTGAATAACAATCAATTTACTGGTTCCATTCCTCCTTCAATTGGTAGTTTGAGCAACTTAAAAGTTTTGTACCTCTACCGTAACAATCTTTTTGGCTCAATTCCCACGGAAATAGGAAAGTTGATGTCTCTTATTGATCTAGAGTTGAGTCACAATCAGTTTACTAGTTCCATTCCTTCTTCAATTGGTAGTTTGCGCAACTTAAGAATTTTGTACCTCTACCGTAACCATCTTTCCGACTCCATTCCCGCGGAAATAGGAAAGTTGATGTCTCTTACCGATCTAGATTTGAGTGAAAACTCGTTTACCGGTTCCATTCCTCCTTCGGTTGGAAAATTGAGATCTCCTTCTTATCTAAGTTTGCAATATAACCAACTCAAAGGTTCTGTGCCTTCTTCACTTGGTAGATTGAGTAAATTGCAGGTTTTGGCCGTTAGTTCAAACAACCTTTCTCACTCCTTTCCTCCAATATTTGAAAATTTCACGAAGTTGACTGAACTCTAACTAAATGATAACAATTTCATTGGCTATGTACCCCATGATATTTGTCGAAGCGGATCACTTCGATACTTGATGATATGTGACAACCATTTTTCTGGCCTAATCCCTACAAGCTTGAAAAATTGTACAAGCTTGTTTAGGGTTCGTTTGAGTGGAAACCAATTCACTGGTAACATTTTTGAAGATTTTGGTAGCTATCCAAAGCTGAATTTCATAGATCTCAGCCATAACAAATTTTATGGCCAAATCACATCAAATTGGGGAAAGTTCCCACAATTACGCAATCTAAGAATTGTTGGGAATGATATTAGTGGAAGCATACCTCCTGAAATCAGAAACTCAACTAATCTGGGAGGCATTGACCTTTCTTTCAACCATTTAGTTGGGGAGATTTCGAAATCGGAAGGTTGACTTTAGATTTGAATGGGAATAAACTTTTCAGTTCAATACCCAGAGAGATTGGCTTTCTCACTGAACTTGATTACCTAGACTTATCTACAAATAGATTGAGTAGCTCAATTCCTGAAAATCTAGAGAACTTGTCGAAATTGTACTACTTGAATTTGAGTTGCAATCAATTGAGTCAAGAAATTCCAATTTAGTTGGAGAAGTAAAATCAACAATCTGAGCTAGATTTGAGTCATAACTTGCTCATAAGGGAGATACCATATGAAATATGCAATTTGAAGAGCTTGGAGATGTTGAATCTGTCACACAATAACCTTTCTGGTAATTTAATTCCAAGAAATTTTGAAGATATGCATAGCTTGTCAATTGTAGACATCTCTTATAATGAGTTGCATGGTCCAATTCCTAACAACAAAGCGTTTCAAGATGTTTCAATAGAAGAATTGCAAGGGAATGAATGATTGTGTGGTAATGTTAGCGGAATGCAACATTGCAATGTTCCGGTGTCACACAAGCATGGCTTTACAAAGGCAAGGAAAATCATGTTCCTTCTTTTTGGCACGCTTGCTCTTTCAATTGGGCTAATTGGAATATTCATTGCTTTTCGAAGGAGGAAGAGAGATTCGCATGAAGAACCAAACAATGCAAACAATCATGAAAAAAATTTGATATTGACATTTGATGGAAGAATCATGCATGAAGATATCATACGGGCAACAATGAATTTTGATACCGATTATTGCATTGGAAAGGGTGGATCTAGAAGTGTTTACAAAGTAGAGTTGCCATCTGGAGATGTTGTAGCTATTAAAAAGTTGCACCAGGTATATAATTCATTCATTATTGTAGCCTTACAAGTTACTCCTATATAATTAGTTGACTATCACATGATCGCATATTTTTGCAGAGTTTGCTTACACAATAAAGGTAACCGAAAAATGCGACATGTACAGCTTTGAAGTGTTAGCATTGGAAGTGATCAAAGGAAATCATCCAAAAGATTTACTTTTCTCGCTTTCAACTTCGTCTGCAGGCAATATGAATATTGCACTTAATGATGTGTTGGATGGGCGAATTCCACCACCTTCACTTGAAGTTGAGACAAACTGAAAACCATCATGTAGGTGGCCGGCCTTTTCATGCTTAGATGTGAATCCACAATCTAGACCAACCATGCAAATTGTGTCTCAACTTTTATACAACTAGATCCTGTCTTACACGGTTATTACACTATTAATTACTCTTGTTGTCTCAATTTCCTTTTGTTGTAAACATTTTATATGTACCGTTTAAATTAACATTTTTGAGTATTTATTTATTTAATAATAAATGATAATGATATAAATCATGAAGCACAAAACAGATATTTGACTTGGAGAAACGACACCTGTGTCAGGTAACGGGTATATAGATATTCGACACCTCAAATATGGTAAGGACTAAGGAGAGGTGAAATTGGACTGTCACTTGACATCTCAGATACTCTTACTTTTACTTACACTCTTTGGGGCATGCATGATTTATTTTACTCTCACATAATTATTTTTATTATTTCATTAAGCTTATTCTTCAACCTTTCAGTCTTCCCTTTTGCAAACCGATTCAGCACCTGGAGATAATACCCTATCGGATTCCAATAACTAATTAACTAGGAGCCTCATTTTTAGCTAGTGATTATCTCAAAAAATCTTCCATAAGGTTTCCTAACAGAGTCATCTTGATTCTCACACACATTGAGGAAGAAGTCGAGACCAGAAAATAGCCCGGTCAAAGTCTCTAAGAGAGTCAAACAAATTTACCGATATGGCAATATAGAATCTCATCCCGGTGAAGTTCTCCTGGAAGTCCCAACCTGGTGAAAATAACCCAGGAAGTCACTTGGTGGGTTTTCTGAAACCTCTAGAGTCGGCTCGTTGAGATCCTCTACCTGGTGACTGGTGAGGTTCACTTAGGAAATTACCTATTAACAATAAGCTTTTCCGAGGAGGGTGTACTATTAAATATAGAATAAATGTTGGATGAAATAATAACAATCTTCTTTTTTTTTTGAAAAGGCTAGAAATAAAAAGCTGACCAGTAGCAGCAACAACAAAAACGCAGCAAGGCTGCACACAACAAAACGCAACACACAGCAAACAGAAACCACCCAGAACAGTTCACAGGGCAGCAAAGCAAAGCAACAGGAAAAAAACAAAAAGAAAGCAGCCGCCCAAAAACAAAGGCAAGAACAAAACTACAGAACATAACAGAAAAAAAAAAAAAATAGAACAGAAACAGAACAGCAGCAGAAACCAGCAGGCAGCTGAACAACACCCCACCCCCCCAACACACAGCCAAGACCCTCACCAACCTCACACCTCACCCCATTCCACGAAATCACCACACAAGCTAGAACCCATTTTGGCCAAGCTATCCGCAAAAGAATTAAAGGCTCTGGAATCGTACACAACTTTTTTTTTTTTTTTTTTTTTACACCATCCGATTTCCGGGTGGGGCGGATCCACCATAAGGTGTAATCAGCCCAGACCACACCCTGACTAATCCGGACTCGCACCGGGTCGGCCCACTAAGGGGTAAAGTGCTCCCAATATGTGTAGCTCTGTTCACAATGAGGGTTGAACCCACGACCTTGCTTAAGGGATGAGAGCGCCGAACCACTCACACCAACACATGATTGGTAATCGTACACAACTTCCATATGACCAAAGGCATTCAGATTTTTACGAATCTCATAAATCGAGTGAACATGAGAAATATTCCCAAAGTTGCTGTCATTCACCCACGAAACGGCAGCCTTGGAATCGCTGACCACCGTAATAAACTTGCCTCTAAGATTAGGATTAGATAAACACAACTCTACCGCTTTCTTCACAGCCCAAATCTCAGCAGAGTTTGAGTCTGAAATCCCCACTGAAAAGGAGAACAAGCACAAAATTTTACCAAAAGAATCTCTCAAAACCCCTCCAATTCCTGAAGGACCAGGTTTCCCTCTCGAAGAACCATCAACATTAAACTTAAGGTTGTCTACAAGCAGAGGAATCCAGTCCTCAACTCTAGAATGTTTCTGTTTTTTGAACTCGACACACACATCTTTGAAGTTGAGCAAAAGGGACTGAATCGAATCACTCAAGCCTTTACCAAGATATTTAAACCACCACACAATCCTAAGCTTAACCATGTCGGCAGCCTGCTCAACCTTCGTATTTTTTCCTTCAAACACCTCTTGGTTCCTCGACTCCCAAATAGACCAAACAACAGCGAAAAAGAGAGAACTCCAAATCCTTTCCACCTTAGGCGCCGGACATAGACCACTCCACCCTTTCATCCAATCAGACAAAGAAAAATTAAAATAGCCATTTACTTCCCACCAAGATATACACATCAACCATAACGATTTAGACCAACCGCAATTGATAAAAAGATGATCAATAGTCTCATTATCAACACCGCAAAGGGGGCAAAGCAAATTGGGAAGGTTGTCCATACCACATCTACTCATCACCTCCTTAACCATCACCCGACCTCTCCACAATTGCCAAGAGAACACTTCTATCTTAGGGGGACAAAAACCTTTCCAAAAAAATGGGGGCATTGACACTGTGAAGTCATGTTTATTTTCTAAAGCTTTCCGAAAGGATCCCACTGAAAATAGCCCTTTAGAGTTAAAGTTCCACGCTAAGGCATCCGAATACATAAAATTCATAGGAAGACAATTCAAAAAAGTTAGAAAAAGGTTCCATTGGTCTCTTTCTAATTGAATAAAATCGCTTGCTTACCTAATAATTTTGCTGCTATATATGTTTGCATCTTATAATGAATTTTGAGAGAAATTGTTGCATGTGTGATTCGCCGAGATGTATACCGTTTATGTAAACTTTACAGTTAATGATTGATTGAGCGAGGTTATAAACTTATAAATTATCGTACAAGTCTGGCATTCTTTTATGAATAACGATCAGTTCGGCCATGCCAAATCACATTGTTTGTGCCCTGTTGGAATTTTTCATGAATGTTGTTAATTATTTTGGACGTAATCGGTCGAATTTCCATATAAATTACTAGATTATCAAATTATTATAGTGGGTGTAGTTATATATTTGATCTAAAAATTAGATTTATCAGTGGCAATATCACCATCCGGCCGAAGCAGTCACTAATGTTATATGATATCAACAACAGCATAATTTACATAAATGGTGAATATATATATATATATTTTTTAATGTAATAAAAATTATAAAATTGACAAGATGAGATTAGCTCAATGATAAAACCCTCACAGGATCACAGTCACACAACGAGATTGTGAGTTCAAGTCTCTCCTCCCTTCCCATATAACCCCGAATTATTGTAATATTTCAAAAAAAAAAAAAAAAAAAAAAAAAACTATACAATCCAAAAAGTCAACCCAAAATTTAACCCAAATAATGTAATAAATGAGTTGTTATTACCACACAAATCACAGGGTGACGTAGTGAATGATATGGTAATAACAAATCACTTGCCAAATCATTTGAGTTGGTTTTTGAACTAATTTTTTTGGATTGTCTATCATTAGTATTTTCGTATTAACCTATCATAAACCCCCTCTATTTATTATTATTATTATTATTATTTTCCTATGACTGTTTTTTATATATTGCTTATATTTTCTCCCTCTCTTATTGCATATTCCTTCTATCTCCACTGCCACTATAATATCCCAAAAAATGGGTTAAACCGTTCTCAAGTAGTCGGTCTCAATTATTATGAATTTGGGCTCAATTTAGTTTCTAAGAGATTGAGGCCCAAAATGATAATGTTGGTGAGATTATAATTGTAATCTTTATTTTAAAGAGTGGTGATATATGCACCCCTGAAAAATTGTATGTGCACCCATTTTTGTATGCACACCCCATTAAAAAAAATTTTAATATGAAATTTGTTTTAATCAGTTAAAAATTTAAAAAAGTAAATAGTTCCAAGAAATTATTATATTTTTGAATTAAAATATTAATAATTTAATTTAAGGGTAATGTTGGAATTTTAAAAAATATATAAATTTGGGGTGTACATACAGTTTTAGAGGGGTGCAAATATCGTCACTCTATTTTAAATGTTAAGACCCAATCCCAATTAAATGGTTAGTTGATCTAAGCCCAAAACTAAATTTAGTGTGATTCAAAGGGTGAGATTATGATTTTCTAAACATTTGATGAATTGAAGGGGGATAAGAATTAATATAGGGTTGGAAATGTAATTTTCTGATGAGATTTGATGAGTGGAAAATGTGTGGCCGGTGAAGAGAATGGTCACATGGATAAAGTACTGTGAAGATAAAAGAATAATAAAAATAAATTACGCAACATATAGTAATTAAATAATTACGCAATATCATTTAATACGCAAATTTAAATGATATGGCAATAGTGTAGATCATTCACAAGTATTAAATTACACAAATTTAATACAATTTAAATGAATGGTCTACATTATTGCCATATCATTTGGACACCAAATTTGGACAATATAGCATTACTCAAATGTATATGTATATATATATATAGTAAACTTATTTGTGTTTTCAAATGTTTATATGGTAATTGAGTAAATTCATTTAAGGCATATTTATATTTCAAAATATCAAATTACTAATTTTATCATCCCCACTATTTTATACTCTATCGTATTTTGTTAAGAATTTCACTAATTTTAAGTAAGATTGCTTTTGTAAGTATTTTATATTAAGTGTCTTTGACCTAAATTCCTTACTTACATATTTTGAATACAATTTAACTATTGTTATTTATAATGAAATGGTTATACTGAGATTTCTATTGTTATCTATACTGACATGCTATACAAAAATAATACTAATTTATTATACATGAATTTATAAAATCGTTTTGGCTAATTGTTCCGTAGTTACTGTTATTGCCGTGTCACATGGGTACTTGTGACATACTGTTGCAGCGTCACATGGGTAATTGTGACACTCTGGAACATGAGCTAACTGATATATTGATTATACCGTTTATACCCTGAAACTATATGCTTACCGTTTTATAAAAAGACTATCATTTAACTGTAAAGTTATATGTTTACCATTTTATAAAAAGACTACCGTTTAGAATGTAAAACTATATGCTTACCGTTTTATAAAAAGACTACTATTTATACTGTAAATCTATATGTTTTCTGTTTTATATAAAGAATACTGTTTATACTTTAAAGCTATATGTTTACTGTTTTATAAATGATTGATAGGTATCATTTATTTTTGTACGATTACATTGATTTAAATTAGGATTATTAAATGATCGTTTGATTTATATTGTTATATTGTTTTACTAAATGTTTTATGATTTAAGAATATGAACGGATATGATTTTAAGTATTGCTTCAACAGTTTTATTGATTTTTAAGTACATAAATAGTATTAAATGCAAAATCTGGTTTTATTAAATAATACATTGTCAGGATATTTTTCGAAAAAGTTTATGAGCAAGGTTTTGAACGTACGGTTTTACGAAGGCTACCGAGCTAACGGCTCACCCCTCGTCACCACCATTTTGCAGATTGAGTTTGTGGATTTAGAATGGATGGGGTTTGCATTAGCATATGGCTAGATATGTACCGTCGGAGGATTTAATTTCATATGTATACGTACCGTAAGGAATCAATTTATTTAATGATGTAATTACGGTTAGAATCTGGAAATTAGTGAAATGGATGGTATCAGGTTTGGGTATTATATTTTGCTGAATGTATTGTTGATGATTCTAATTGTGAATAATTGTGAATTAAGGTTTTTGTAAGGTCCGATTTACGTAACATCACGGTCCGTTGGGTCTTGGATTTGGGGGTGTTATAGCCACCCATTGCAGTGGAGCCATTTGTTCTAAGCACAACTCATTGAACCAAAAGTTCATGTAAAGATTCATTTTAAATAATGATAAGAAATATGGTAGATATATAGTAAAATAGTTGAAAATAGCTGAAATTAGGCATGATTTTTGTACTGATGTACATTTGTTGTAACACCACAAATCCGGGACCCAATGGAATGGGATGTTACATGATTCGGACCTTACAAATACCTTAATTTATAATTATTCTCAAATATAATCTACAAAATCTATCCACAAAATACAATACCCAAACAAGATACCACACATTTTGTTACAATCTCCAAAGTCTAAAGTAATTACAACATTAAATAAATTGATTCCTTACAACTTGTACACATAAGAAATTAAATCCTCTGACGATACATATCTCCTATATGCTAATGTAAACCTCAATCATTCTAAATCCAATAACTCAATCTGTAAAATGGTGGTGACGAGAGGTGAGCCGTCAACTCGGTAAGTAAATTCATGCATATCATGTAAAATAAAATAGCCCTTGTAAAACCATTACGTTCAAAAACCTTGCTCATAAACTTTTCCAAAAATCTCAATAATGTATTATTTAATAAAACCAGAATTAGAATTTAATACAGTTTACGTACTTAAATATCAATAAAACAGCTGAAGCAATACTTAAAATCATATTCATTCATATTCTTAAACCATAAAACATTTCATAAAACAGAATAACAATATTAAATCAGAAGATCATTTAATAATCATAATTTAAATCACTAAAAATTTATGAAGGTAAACAATATAATTCAATCACCAAGTGTATCGTTTAAACGTACCGATTAAGTGTATCATTTAATAATCATATTCGTTCCTTTTGTTGCAAACATTTTATATGTACCGTTTAAATTAACACTTTTGAGTATTTATTTAATAATAAATGCTAATGATAAAAATCATAAAGCAAAAAACAGACATTCGACCTGGAGAAATGACACCGAGCCTTGTTTGATTTTTCCACTTAACACTTAATGGTACTTAATATATTTCATTCAGTTATTTTGTTTGATTTTTTAAGTGTTAAAATCACTTAATAAATCCCTAAAACCACTTGTTTTGAAAAGTGAAAATTTTTCACTTTTCATTTAATACAAATCCAGTAAAATTTAATACAAAGTTTTTACTTTCAAAACTATCCTCACTAATTTAATTTATTTCCAAAAATAACCACTTGTTCTATAATATATATTTTTTTTTTTACATGAAATATATAACTTATATAATTATTCAAGTTTATTCCAAATCAATTAAAGAATAAATTATACACATGAAGTAGATTGCTAATAAAAACATATTGATGAACTTCATTTTGTCTGTAATATACACATGAAGTAGCCCATTAGTTTTTTTTTTTTTTTTTTTGAACAGCAATATATTAAGGCAACAGCCACAGCAGAAAACAAGCACACAGGCAGCACAAAAGAACGCCACCAGCACAAACAAAAACAGCAAGTAGCCCATTAGTTTTATAATGTCACTAGCTAAGGGCTTAGTAATTATTAGATTCTATACAATAATATAAATTTGAAATATTATTAATAACTAAATAAATTTATTTTAGAATTAATTTATATGTTAGAGTTGTCCGTAATATATTAAAATGTAAATATATAACAAATAATAGTTAGAAGGGCATAGATGTAAAAGTATTTATTTTCATATATTTATAACTTAAAAAAATTTATAAAAAAAAAATAAAAAATAAAAAATAAAAACCAACAACAACAACAACAACTTATCACTTCAGTTTTCAGTGAAAAAAAAACAAACATGTTTTTCAGTTTTCAGTTTTCAGTTTTCAGTCACTATTCAGTCTTCAGTAACATTCAACACTGTTCAATCTTCAGACAAAAAATCAAACGGGGCCCAAGTGTCAGGTAATGGTATATATTTGACACCTCAATATGGTAAGGATTAAGGAGAGGTGAAATTGGACTATCACTTGTCAACTCAAACTATTTTTGCTGAACTATACCGTCTTTTTTAGGATCCATTGACACATGTCTTTCAAAAAAACATGTGGTTAGGATTTACTCTTATTATTTGTCTCTCTAAGTATAAGAGCATCTTCCACCCATACTCTAAAATTATGTCTCCAAGAAATTTTAAAATATAGGTTGCTCCTACCATACTCCAAAATGTTGTCTCCAAGAATTTTTTTTTTAGAGTTTTTATACTTTGATACTCTAAATTTTGAGAACTATATCTCATACCTTAAATTCACTTTTCAACATTTTTTTATTCCATTTTTATCCTTTTAACTTTTTCATTAAATTCAATTAATGTATAGTAAATTTTAATTTATAAATTTTATTAACATAAAAATTATAACAATAGAAATGTCTCATCTAGATCTTTAAAATGAGTCTAATATTGAATATTAATTAATAATTTTTTATTTACCATACTTTATCATTTGTTCTTCATTTTATTATTTTGTTATAATTTTCTCTAAAATATATATATTTTTTATTTTATAAAAAAAAATCTCTTATTACATATTGATAATTATAAGTTAGTAATAAAATAAAAACTGAAACATAGTATTAAAATAATGAATATTAATATTAAAAATTACAATAACATAAAAATATTAAAATAAGGATAGAAAAAAAAAAAACAAAAAACTTAAATAATAACAACATAACATATGATAATGTCTATATACATTAATATTTTGGAAAGCCATTCAAATGACTTTCATATCCATCCGAAAATGATCCACTTTGTATTTGGGAATTGTGAGTGTTTTTTCTAAAATTTCCATCTTTTTCCTTCGAAAAAATTCACGTTCGTTGGGATTTTTAATGGAATCTAAATCTATCATTACAATAAATTGATGAGTGGTGTATTTAATTAGTTGAGAAAGTTTGATACAACAACAAATTAGTAAGATATTTATTATATCACTTATGTATTTATACAGCAACAATATTTGATACAGCAATATGTAGGTTGAATTAAAAAAAAAATTGATTGAAAAAGTTAGAAAATAAATAAGTAGGTTGGGAAAATTAATTGATAAATGTTAGAAAAGAAATAAGTAGGTTGAGAAAATTAGTTGAAAAATGTTTTAGAAACTAAAAATTAGTTATTATAAATTCATGCACTAATAAAACATTATATTTAAAAAAAAGAAAAAAAAATACAAATGTTATTATAAATAATATTTATTAAAATTTAGTTGAACAATAATTTATTAAAGAAACTAAAAAAATAATAATGAAAATAAAAGTTATTTGAAGATATAAATAGAAATAGTTATAGAGATTAGGGATGGCAAAAATCCCCGACCCGCCCCAAACCCTCGGGGCCTCGGTCCGTTTGGGGCGGGTTTGGGGCAATAAAAATGTGTAACGGGGTGGGTTTGGGGCACATTTCCTGACCCAGCCGGGTTACCGAGTCGGGTATGGCGCGGTCCCTTTTGACCCGACCCACCCCGTTTGACCCGGAATATATATATATATATATATTAAATATAAAATAAAAAGAAAGAAGGAAACCCTATGTTGGCCAAAAAGAAAACAATTTGAAAGAAATAGAGTGATATATATATTTCGAGTTTAAACCCAAGAAGACAATATATATATATATTTAGATATAAACTCGAGATATATATATTTTAAATATATGCTTGTTTTCAAGAAGACAAAGTGATGGTGAAGATGTTGGATGGATTTTGTTATTGGAATTTTTTATGTTTAAACTATTTTGGTAAAGATGTTGAATGGATTTTATTGATACCGAAAATGTTGTATGTCTTTTGTATTTTTGTTCAAGTAATTTTGGGATTTGTATTTTGTACTTTACGGATGAATTTAATGTTTATTAAACTAAGTTATCGTGTTATATTAAATTTAAATTTACGTAAATGAATCGGGTTATTTGGGTCAAGTTTGAGGCACCCTTGACCTAAATGGATCGGGCTTGAGACGGAAATTGAAAACCCGTTCGGGTCATGGGTCGAGTTTGGGGCAACCGTTGAAAATCAGGTTTCAGGTTTGGGACGGCCTTGACCCTCCCCGACCCACCCCATTGCCATCCCTAATAGAGATAGAGATAAAGATAGAGAGTGTGGTGGGAGTGGAAAATTTTTAGAGATAGAATATGAGAGGAATATTCCCTTTTGGAACTCTATTTTAGAGATAGAAATAGAGTATGGGTGGGAGATGCTCTAAATAATGCTACACCGTTTTATAAGTTCAAACCCTAAGAATACATATGTAAATTCTCAAAACTTGAATTTGTCGGTTCTTCCATTTATTTAACAATTGTCTTCATCTTCTTCTCATTCCAACAATGAACGAAATAAACCTCTATTTCTTCTCCTCTCGAATAATCCAAACAAACTCTCTTCTACTTAAAAATATTTGGGTTATGATTTCATGAAGAAAAAAAATTAAAAATATTTGGGTTATGATTTCATGAAGAAAAAAAAAATTCTAAAGCAGAATGTGCTTTCGTTCCAAATAATCATGTTGTGTGTGACTTTTTTTTTCCTTCTGTAAAAGATTTGTTCACCTAAACCTCTCTCTTATAATCACAATAAATCTCTTCTTCTTTTTTTTTTCTTTTTTTACCTTGAAGAGAATTCTTTTGGGTTCTGATTTCAATTGACTATATATAAAAATGGGAATGGGAGCATGAATAGTGTTGAGAACTTCTTATTTGTTTAAAAAGTAAAATTATCTTTATGATCTCACAAAATGCAATAAAAGCATTAAAAGTTATTTAAAATAAGGGCAAGTGTGTCATTATCTTTATAACCTCACAAAATGCAAAAGAGATGCTATTGACAATACAATCTTTTTACACTTCATTTTAACTTTTTAAATTAAATGACAATTTTATCCTACTTAAGATTACTAAAAAGTTAAAGAATTTCTAAATACACTACAAAAACAATTTTACTAAACTTGTATATTTTTACATTATAAAATCCCTAAAATATTTTGTTTTCAATTTCATTAAAATTTTATATGATTGACCCAATAGCAGATTTACTTGAAGTGTCTTCATGCATTGAAAGCAATGCCACCAAGTTTATGATAAGGCATTGCCTTGGAGCAATTAGAAGCCATTGCCAATATCAAGGCCATAAACACATTATGGCTACATCCAAGCATTAATCAATTTAACCCAAAGCCTTCTATTGACTTTGATACTATAGCCAACAAAAAACAAGTATGAAGTGAATGTTGTTGTCTCAAATTCATTCAGGTTCAATCAATACAACTATGTCCTGACGTTTTTTACGTTCAAGCCTTAATCATTTAAATCATTCACCATGTATGTATAGGTTTCTTAAATCAAAATGATTTTTTAATATAAAAATTAGGCTTTCATGAAGTAAAAATTATAATTTTAGTATAAAATGAAGTATCTTTATAATTTTTTTAAATTTTACTTTCTAAAATAAAGTGTATTTAGAAAAGGAGGAGTCAATCCACTCCCTCAACACACTCTCTGTTTCTGTGTTGATATGTGAACAATAATAAATTTTTCACATTAAACTCCTAACCTTTATAAATAGCCTACTTTTACATTTTATTTACAATACAAACCAACAACTAATTTCCCAAATTGCCCTTCATCATTTAATATCAATTTTTTTATAATAAAAAAATATCAGGTTAGTTAATTTGTGTTGTTAGTCAACTCAACGACTCACAACTTTTTTATTTTCTACGGTTCCATCAGGTCTGAATTAACTCCAACTCTCAACATTTACAAACATAAATTGCTTTCTCACCATTGTTACAGCTCTATCTATGTAATTTTTTTATTAAATAATTTTATTGTATTGGATTAAATTTTTACATGTAACTTCTTTTATTTGAATTTCTTTTTCAAAACTTGTTTGTGCAATTCACACCATTTTCAAACATTAGTTGTCATCTCACCATTATTACAACTGTATCTAGGTAATTTTTTAATTGATTTTCATATTAAATAATTTTATTATATTGGGTTAAATTTTTATATTGAATTTTTTACTTAATTTCTTTTTCATAACTTGTATGTGCAGTAAACTCCGATTCTCACCAATATTGTTACAGCTCTATCAAGTTAATTTTATTTTTAATAAAATAATTTAATTGGATTAAATTAAATTTTTATATTGAACTTCTTTTATTTGAATTTCTTTTTTTTTTTGGTTTACACCATCCGGTTTCCGGGTGGGACGGATCCACCATACGGTGCAATTAGCCCAGACCACACCCCGACTAATCCGGACTCTCACCGGGTCGGCCCACTAAGGGGTAAAGTGCTCCCAATATGTGTAGCTCCGTTCACAAGGGGAGTTGAACCCACGACCTTGTTTAAGGGATGAGAGCGCCGAACCACTCACACCAACACATGATTGGTTTTGAATTTCTTTTTCAAAACTTGGTTGTGCAGTTCTCACCATTTTCAAAGATAAGTTGTCTTCTTACCACTGTTACAACTGTATCTAGGTAATTTTTTAATTGATTTTCATATTAAATAATTTTATTGCATTGGGTTAAATTTTTTTGAATTTTTACTAAGATGCAGTCTTAATTGAAAAAAGAGAATTTCTTTTTATATTTATAGTGTTTTCGAATAAATATTCAGCAATTGTCCTTCGGTTTATTATTTTCTTTTGGTTCAGGAACAATTTACCTTTTATTTACTTTCTTTCCATTTATATGACATTTTAAAACTATTTAATTCTAATTTGTTTTACTATTTATTTATTCAATACAACAACCATCAAGTTAGCCATTAATGTTTGGTAATGAAAATCTAGTAAAAAGAAATATAGGAAATTAGTCAACCATCAACTTGTTATTTTTCTTTTCTTTCATTTAAAAAAAAAATGATATTAAATGACAATCTACTGAAGTTATAGAAGAATGGCAATCTAGGAAATTAATTGTTGGTTTGTATTATAAATAAAATGAAAAAGTAGGCTATTTATAAATGTTAGAAGTTTAATGTAAAAAAATTATTAATGTCCACATGTCAACACAGGAATAGAAAGTGTGTTGAGAGAGTGGATCTAGCACTCCTCTTAAAAAAGAAGTGTGAAAAGATAAATTTGGATTGTAAGGATAAATTATCAATGAAAAAAACATTAAAAGTTACTTAAAATAAGGGCAAGTGTGTCATTTGATATATTTTATTTTTAATTTACACCCTCAAGATTTTGTTTTACATATTTTGTAACTTTTGTTGTATCCAAATTACTTCTTTATCCTTCAAGCATTTTCAAATTACTTCACCTAATGAACCGGAAAGAACGAAGGAGAAAGATAATTGAAGGGTAAAGACGTCATTTGGAAAAAAACCATCTCCTCATTGGAGTTGTTGAAGGAGAAAGATATTTGAAGGGTAAGCACAACTCATTGAACCAAAAGTTCATGTAGTGATTCTTTTTAAATAATTATAAGAAATATGGTTGATAGATAGTAAAATAGTTGAAAACAGATAAAATTAGGTATGATTTTTTACTGATATATGTACATTTACAAATTAATTTTGCTTTATAAATTTTTCTTATAAAAGTGGTAGATAAACAATATTATTGGTGGTAAACTATCATTAAATGCTGTTTGAATAAAGGAACAGCTGAAGTGACCAAATATTTGAGAGAATTTCTCACATCTCCTTGGAAAATTATTCAGAGCACAAACCTGTTCAAACAATTGATCAAAAGGCCCACCGAAATACATTTTTTCCAAATAATCTGTTGACTTCTTATTAGGTGTTTTAATTTTAATGGACCCAAGTGCCGCTGTTCTAAAGAAAAAGATAAGAGACCTTGAGTCCTTGACTCCAACCTAAGAGTGGAGAAAACTCTCAAAGTCTTCACAAATAAAACAGTGGCGGACGACTTGACCCAGGTCTTCGTTCTTGCATAAATTTCTATAATGCCACCAGGATGCTGGTTATATATGTGCATAAAAAGTTTTGTGAATTATCATTGCAATATACAAAACCGAAAACAATGGCAAAAAAAATAAACTTGAAAAACCTACTCTCCCCTGTTTTCTTTGTCCTGTTTTTTAAGATATTTGCTTTGCTACCGATTGTTGCTTCTGCTTCAACTGATGAGGCAAACGCTCTTCTCAAATGGAAAGCCAGCTTTGCAAACCAAACACAGTCTCGGCTACATTCGTGGACTCTGCTTTCTGACAATGCCACCAACTCCAAACCAAGCACAAGCCCATGCTCTTGGTCTGGAATTTCATGCAACTCTGCTGGAAGCATCATCAAAATAAACATGACCGGTTTCGGTTTGAATGGTACGCTTCATGAGTTTTCATTCTCATCTTTTCCTAATCTTGTGTATCTTGATCTTGCTATGAATTCACTCTCCGGTAACATCCCATCTCAAATTGCATACCTTTCCAAGCTCACGTATCTCGATCTATCCACTAATCAGTTCTTTGGAGAAATCCCACCAGAAATTTGTCTCCTTACAAATCTTCAGGTCCTGCACCTTGTTAACAATCAGTTAAATGGGTCGATTCCTCATGACATAGGTCGTTTGAGATCTCTAGAAGACCTTGCCTTGTATAACAACAGTTTACAAGGTCCAATTCCTGCTTCTCTTGGTAATCTCAGTAACCTGACTTATTTGTATCTCTACAACAATTTGCTTTCAGGTTTCATTCCTCTAGAATTAGGAAATCTAAACAATTTGCTTGAACTATACATTGATACCAACACTTTCACTGGCCCTATTCCTTCCACTTTTGGAAACTTGAAAAAACTCACTGTGTTATACGCATTCCACAATAACCTTTCTGGTCCAATTCCTAATGAAATAGGAAATATGAATTCTCTTGTCAGTCTAAGCATTTCTGAAAACAATCTCTCTGGTCCGATTCCAGCGTCGCTAGATGGTTTGAGAAGCCTCACTCTTCTATATCTCTATCAAAATCAACTTTCAGGCCCCATTCCTGATGAGTTAGGGAATTTGATATCTCTTACTGATCTAGAGCTGAGTGATAATCAACTGAGTGGTCCAGTCCCCACTTCCCTTGGTAATTTGGTTCATTTAGAATTTCTCTATCTACGAGGGAACAAACTTTCGGGTTCCATTCCTTCAGAATTCGGAAATCTTATGAAATTGACAGAGATGGAACTAGACACCAACCAGTTTACTGGTTACCTGCCCCAAAGCATTTGCCGAGGTGGATCACTTCGAAGGTTCACGGTAAATAACAACCATCTCAAAGGTCCAATACCAAGAAGCTTGAAAAACTGCAGAAGTTTGGTCAGAGCTCGTCTGGATGGAAACCAACTCACTGGGAATTTAGCCGAAGACTTTGGTGGTGTCTTTCCAAACCTGAAATTTATAGATCTAAGCTATAACAAGTTCCACGGTGAAATTTCATCTACCTGGGGAAGGTGTCCAAAATTAGGTGACCTACGGATTGCCGGGAATAATATCTCGGGACGCATACCACCTGGGATTGGAAGTGGAACTCAGCTACAATCACTGGATCTTTCTTCCAACAATTTAGTTGGAGAGATTCCCAAGGAACTCGGAAAATTGACATCTATTAGTAAGTTGCTGTTGGGTGACAACCAACTTTTTGGTGGTATACCTCCAGAAATTGGGGCACTGACTAATCTAGAGGTTTTGAACCTGTCTAGAAACAATTTGAGCGAATCAATTCCGGAATCTCTGGGGAACCTCAACAAGCTGCACTATTTGAATTTGAGCAACAACAAATTCAGCCAAGAAATTCCAGCTCAGTTGGGGAATTTGGATCACCTGTCCCAGTTGGATTTAAGTCATAACCTTCTTAGAGGGGAGATACCATCACAAATCAGCAATATGGAAAGCTTGATGCTGCTGAATGTCTCCCACAATTGTCTTTCCGGTGTCATTCCAAAGAGCTTTAATGGAATGAACAGCTTGTCGGATGTCGATATATCCTACAACAATTTGCAGGGTCCTATCCCAGACAACAAAGCATTTCAAGATGCTCCAATAGAAGCATTAGAAGGGAACAAGGATTTGTGCGGCAATGTTCGAGGACTTAGACCATGCAATCCCCCTTTTACCAGGTATGAATCGAGGAAAGGTCACAATAAACTGGTGTTTTCGATCACATTCCCTCTTTTGGGAGCTCTTCTACTCTTGTTAGCGTCCCTTGGAATTTACTTAATTTTACAGAAAAGAAAGAGAGATGCTTCAACAGAACACAGTGAAGAATTGCTCTCCATATCGGATTTGGATGGAAACATTTTGTATTCAGACATCATAAAAGCAACAGACAATTTTGATGATAATTATTGCATTGGAAAGGGAGGATATGGAAGTGTCTACAAGACAAAGCTACCATCAGCAAGCATTGTAGCTGTGAAGAAACTCCATTCTCTTCCAAATAGTGAAAGGACTTTCAGGAAAGAGTTTCTAAATGAGATAAAGGCATTGACAAAAATCCGACATCGAAGCATTGTGAAATTTTATGGTTTCTGTTCAAATGCACAACATTCATTTTTGGTGTATGAGTATCTTGAAAAGGGTAGCTTGGCCGCAATCTTGAACGAAGAGGAAAAAGCTACCGAATTGGATTGGAGTAAGAGACTGAATATCATTAAGAGCGTGGCTCATGCTTTATCTTACATGCACCATGATTGCTCGCCACCAATCGTTCATCGAGATATATCAAGCAAAAATATTTTGCTGGATCAAGACAATCATGCTCATGTTTCAGATTTTGGCACTGCCAAGCTGATGAAGCTAGACTCTTCCAATTGGACTGAAGTTGCTGGTACTTATGGGTACATTGCACCAGGTACTCTAAGATCATTATTCTTTTAGTTTGAGATGTCTTTTTTCTTTTCTTTTGTCTTAACAATTTTTAGACTAAATATCACATTATGCCTAAAGATCACCATTTTCTTTTTCTTCCAGAGCTTGCATACACGATGAAGGTAACGGAAAAATGTGATGTGTATAGCTTTGGAGTATTGGCATTGGAAGTGATAAAAGGAAAGCATCTGGGTGATCTCATCCCGTCTCTGTCATCTCCATTAACTAGGGAGAACATGAATTTGAAAGATGTTTTGGACCAACGCCTTCCAATTCCTCCACCTGAACTTCAAGATGAAGTGATACAAATGCTAAACATTGCGATTACTTGCTTGCATGCCAATCCACAGTGTAGGCCGAGCATGAACATGATTGCTCCGCTGTTATCAGTCTGATCAATAGCAAATCCACACGATGAAAAATAGTTGTGTAAAAGGCCATCATGTCTTGGAAGGAAATGTTAGAAGTATTAATTATTACTCTTCAAAGTATTTTCATTTACATGTACGTTGTTTTTAGTTTTCAAGTGTTTATGAAATAAAAGCATTTCTTTGCATAATTGAACTTATCACATCACAAACATATTTAATAAAATTACATGCTTCAATACTGAAAATCTTATAATATTATATATATATATATATATATAAAGCCATAAGGGGTGACGTTATATTTCCAAATTACTATCGTCCAACTATTAATTTATGGGTGTTGATATTGTCACCCATAAATATGATTTACAAACCTATTTTATAAATACATAATAACTAAATTTTTTAAATTAAATTATTACTATAAACCATCCATTATACAACCAATATTACCTGAATATAATTATTAGATGCATTTCTTTCGTGTTAATGTGATTCAATCATGACAGTCACAAATTTAATTATTAGTGAGACTGAGCTATACCTATGTTTTTTTTTAATTAAAAATAAATAAATAATTACATATTAAAGTGACAAATTTAAGTTGAATAATCTTATAATATATAAAGCCATAAATGGTGACATTATATTTCTAAATTCTTATCATCCAACTATTAATGTAAGGGTGCCGATATTATCACCCATAAATATGATTGATATAAATACACTATATCTGAAATTTTAAATTAAATCATTAATATAAATGTCTTTAACAATCCAAAAAACTTTCTAATTAATTTAAAAAATTCAAAAAGTTATTAAAAAATTATATAATTACTTAAATTTACTTTTAATTAAACCAAAAGATTCTGAAGTGAAAATATTATGTAATAAACACGGCACTCTTTGAAGTTTCAACCCCAACCGTTGGGGCATGGACTCCTTGTGTTCAAACTCTGTTGAAGTTGATGTCTGAAACAACAGTCAACAGTAAACGGCGGTTACGGGACGGCATGCATACTTTGTTTTCTGCTTCCTAGATTCTATCCGAAAATCCAACTAATTATTTAGACTTTTAGAGCACATACTTTGACTTCATTCAATCATATTCCAAAATAATTGATCACAGGGTCCACATAAATACATTTTTTCCAAATATTCTTTTGACTTTCGTGTGTCAGTTGTAATGGACTAAAGTGGCTCTACCGAAGAGTTGGCAAATTTGATATCTCTTACTGATTTAGAGCTAAGTGATAATCAATTGAGTGGTACAGTCCCAGCTTCCTTTGATAATTTGGTTGATTTAGAATATCTATATCTCCGCCACAACAAGCTTTCCGGTTCCATTCCTCCAAGATTAAGAAATCTTGTGAAATTGATATAGATGGAACTAGACGAGAACCAGTTTACTAGTTACCTGCCCCAAAACATTTGCCGAGGTGGGTCACTTCAATACTTCATGGTAAATAAAAACAATTTCAGTGGTCCAGTACAACGAAGCTTGAAAAAATGTACAAGCTTGGTCAGAGTCCGTTTGGAGGAAATGGAGGAAAACTGTTAAGGCTTGTATGTGGGCTTGTATGTGGGCTTGTATGTGGAAGCAATATATTGCAACTAAAGTAAAGACTTGAGAAAAATAGAGAAAAAAACTGAACACACAATTTTACATGGTAAAACCCCCAATTCTAATATGAAGGAAGCATCCACGGGCAAAGATCGAAGGACTTTATTAGACCAAAAAGATTACAACCTCTCTCTAATATTTTAGGAGAGAACTACAACCTTTCTCTCATACTAGAGGAAAGAACAATTAGGGAGAAGAGAAAGCTCAAATGCTTGGGATGAAGAGTGGAGAAACATGGGTTGCTATTTTTAGGCAAAGAACCCACTCATGCAATTCATGTGTGTAGTTGAGGAGATCAACTTCCACCTACCAACTAATTTGTTGCCACCAAAAATCTCCAATTTTCAAACCCTGAATTAATTACCATGTGAAAGTGACTTTTGTTAGGATTATGCTCAATAGCAAGAGTGTAATAATGTAATTAACAATCTTTTTCATATTAATAAAGTGATTTCTGTTTTTAAACAAATCTTATAGCATTTATAGTTTAATAATTGTCAAAGTAAATAATCATAAGGTCTAAAGACTATGAGAAAAGAAGAATTGTTCGTACATCTGGATATGTATGTGGTAGACACAATTCTTTAGTTAGTCTTGAATATTGTTCACAACTTAAGTTAAAGGTTGGGCACCTTTATCTTGTTAAAGTTGTAGAATTCTTTTGCTAGCATTTGAGTGGGATCAAATGAGATATGATGAGTCTAAAATCATCGGAGTGTCTTCGAGCAAAAGAATCTAGTGCACTGGGTGCATTGAACTGGATCACAATGAAATACTTTATCTATAACCGTCAATAGATAAAAGTAATTTCATTATCAGGACAATCGAAGAGTCTATCTTAATCCTGAGATAAATGATGGACTTATGGTTGCAAGTGATATCATTTGAGTTATCAATGAGTACGATTATATAGCATAGTCTATCCTCGATAATTTGGTGATATTCATTTGTTAATCGATAGAGGACTTCATTTATAGATATGGACATCGTGGCTCCATTTATCAAATGAGAGTATAATATCATCATATGGATGTTTTGAGGTAATTGGATATTAAATCTCAACGTTGAGTTTTCGATAGTGTCTATTGAAAACATGGCTTCTGGACAAGTCAAAATATCCAAGTTCAAAACATGGTCATATGAGTAAATATGGTAACTTGGAGAGTTATAGGCGGTCTATGAACTCTTGGTGATTACTGATATTAATCACGAGGATACACTATCTCCAATATGATTGTTTAGGGTATAAATGAGGAAACATCTTCCTTTTCTGTCTTTATTTAAGAGTTTAATTTTAGCTCTTTAGTGGAATGAGTTAAAATTAATGGATCGGACCTAAGTGAATCATTTGTTGATTGTGATTAGGTTATGTCTATTGAAGCTTAAATTTAGATAGCCCGCCAAGATCCCCAATCCACACGGACTTGCATGGATCACTTAATATATTCTACCGGACCAATTTAGGGTCCATCTAGAATTGCATTTAATATATTAAGAATATAATTTGCACATTATTTATGTAATGGGCTGCTAAATTATATTTATATATTAATGGATGACATGTGGGCATGTTTCTTTTAGTAAGAATGGGTCTAGTTCACATGTGGGCTTTTTATTTAAAGTCCTATGGATTAAATGAAATAAGAAAATAATATTAGGCCCAATATCTTATATGGGGCGGCAAGGTGACTTAATAACCTTAAATATTATTTTGTTTTCATTGTTTAATTAAGAAACAAATCTTTTCTGATTAGGAAATATGATTCCTATTGGTATACTATTGGTAGTAGTATACTTAAATTAAAAGACTTGTTTGACAAGGAAATAAATAATTAATTTTATTTATTTAATCAAATAAGAAATCTTTTTATTTTAGTCAAATAAGGAATAAAAGATTTATGAGTTTGATTAGGGTTTGGAAGTCTTAAACTAAATAGGAATTAGGGTGCAATACAAACTCTTGTGTGTTTAGGATTGCGGCAACCCTAATCTTTTTTGGTAGAGAATTCGGCCACCCTTAAAAGAAAAAGAAGAGAATTTCGGCCAGCAAGGGTTTTGTGTGCAGAATTTTTATTTTTCTTCTTCTTCTCAACTCATAGATAGAGAGCTATTATTCTACTAAAAACAAAAGAGCAAACATAGATTATTCTTTGATGGTGTTCTATTTGCTTACTCTTCAATAAGCTTGTGAATACTACATCGATCAAGGTTCACGCGAGTTTCGATCACAAGATTGAGAACTCAAAAGTGACCGGAATAATCTTAGGTTTCTCTTGATTGTTTTTGTGACTAACGAATCAGAGAAAAATTTGTTTTATCCAATCACAGGCTTGCAATTCAAAGAAGAGGGAGACCACGCTCCTAGGTGATCCACGTTCGTGCTAGGATTGAAGATCTTGCGGATTACCATCGACGTAAGTCAATCGGATCACGCGACAAGAGGTATTCATCTTTTGTTATTTATTATATGTCTTTAATTAATCAAAAGGGTTTAAGGTTCATAAAAAGGAAAAATTTTAAAAGCTACTAAAACTATTTTTTTAGTCTCGCTTCCGCTGCGGGTATATTTTTCCCTACAACTTTAACCTTTCATTCTCCCACTTGAAGTCATCTTTTCATGGTTTGTTTATCCTTCTAATCTTTGCTCAAATTCATGCTGCTTACGTTTCTACTAGACCATAGGAGGATCTATACCATATGAACTTGTCAGTATTGATAGGATTGGTCATTACATCTGCTAGATTCTCCTTGGTGTGTATCTTATGCATATCCACTCTACCGTCTTCCACTACTTCCCAAACAAAGTGATATTGAACTCCTATGTGCTTGGTTCTGGAATGAAAAGCTGGATTCCTTGCGATGTGCAATGCACTCTGACTGTCACAAAACATAACGATCTTCTCTTGTTTGTGCCCGAGTTCCTCCATTAGCCTTTTAATCCAAATTGCTTCCTTACAAGCTTGTGTAGCTGTCATGTACTCTACCTCAGTTATAGATAGAGCCACAACTGTTTGTAACTTGGAAATCCAGCTCACAGATCCTCCTGCAATTGTAAACACATATCCAATAGTAGATTTTCTTTTGTCGAGATCTCCAGTAAAATCCAAAACCACATAACCCTTAACAGTAAATTCTGATCCTCCATAACATAATGCAACATCTGAGGTTCCTCTGATGTATCTCAGAATCCTCTTCACAGCATTCCAATGCTTTATACCAGGATTCGCCATGTGTCGAATTGTGCAATGTCTGGTCTTGTACATATCATAGCGAACGTCAAACTTCCCACTGCTGATGCATATGGAACTCGAGACATTTCCATCCTCTCCACTTCATTGCTATAACTCATACTTGAGGATAATTTGAAATTCATAGGAAATGGGGTAGAAATTCGCTTACAATCTTGCATATTGAAGCATCATAAAAGTTTCCTCAAGTAGTTCTTTTGAGAAAGCCAAAACTTCATGTCTTTTCTGTTTCGGTGAATTTGCATCCCTAGAATCTTGTTTGCGAGGCCCAAATCTGTCATATAAAACTCCCTAGCTAACTATGCCTTTAATTCCTAGACTCGATCTTTGTTGGGGGCATGCTACCAACATGTCATCCACATACAACAATAGGATAATGAAATCACCATCACCAAACCTCTTGTAATAAGTACAATGGTCTGAATTGAGTCTGTTGTACCCAAGGCTTATAATGAAGGAATCAACTCTCTTGTACCAACACCTCGGCACCTGTTTGAGAGAGATTTGGTTAACCTACAAACCAAGTTCTCCTTGCCTTTTTCAGCAAAACCTTCTTATTGAAGCATATAAATTTCTTTTTCAAGGTGACCATGAAGAAATGTAGTTTTCACATCTAACTGCTCTAAATGTAGATCAAACACAGCACTCATAGCCAGGACTACTCTGACTGTTGTAAGTCGAACCACAGGGGAAAATATCTCATTGAAGTCTATGCCTTCTTATTGAGCGTATCCTTTCACCACTAGTCCTGCACGATACCACTCCACTTAGTCTTTGCCATCTTGTTTGATCTTATAGGCCCATCTGTTTCCGATGGCTTTTCTTCCATGTAGTATTGGAACAAGCTCCTATGTCTTGTTCTTATTTAAAGCTTCAATTTCTTCCTGCATTGCTGTCATCCACAAAAATGCATCTGAACTATTTCTAGCTTTATGGAAAGTCAATGGCTCTCCATCATCTGTTAGAAGACAGTATGCTACGTTGCTCTCTGTAACATACTCCGAGTACCACACAGGTGGTCTCCTCTCTCGAGTTGACCTTCGAACTTCTGGAGCCTCAAACTCATCTAGTACTTGTGTTTCGTGCTCTAGTTCTGCTTCAAAAGAAACTGAATCTTCTTGTTCTGGATTATTTTCCACATGAACATCAGTAGTCTCTGTATTTTCTTTTGAAGTGATGTTGTCTTCTTCTTTCTAGAGTTAATCTTCTACAAATATAACATCTCTGCTAATGACAACCTTGTGGGTAGTGGGATCTCACACGCGATACCTCTTTACTTCATTATCATACCCTAAGAATATACATCTTTTGGATCTCGAATCCAGCTTTGTCCTTTCTTGGACATTGTATATCACGTACACAGGACATCCAAATGAATGTAGATTTGAATAATCAACTAGCTTACCAGTCCACATCTCCATTGGTGTTTTCAACTCAATTATTGTCGATGGAGATCAATTTATCACATAACAGGCGGTTTAGACTACTTCTGCCCAAAATGAATTAGATAGGCCTGTAGTCCTCAACATTGCTTTTATTCTTTCACTAAGAGTTCTATTCATCCGCTCTGCCACTCCATTTTGCTGAGGAGTGTATGTGATAGCGAATTGTCTTTCAATACCTTCTTGCTTACAAAATGCAAGAAACTCGCCATCTATATATTCTCTTCCATTATCTATCCTCAAACACTCGATCTTCTTTCCAAAATCAAGTTCCACATGCGCTTTAAAGGCTTTAAATACTTCAAACACATCTAACTTTCTCTTGATCGGGTATACCCAAACCCAACATCTCCTTGAGTAATCATCAATGAAAGTCACCATGTACATTGCTCCTCCTAGGGATATATCCGACGATTCCCAGACATCAGAATGAATCAATTTAGAATGCATTTGCTCCTAGCATTAGAACTGCTAAACTTCAATCTATGTTGCTTACTTGTAACGCAATGCTCACATAATGGTAGATTCACTGATTTAAGCCCATTAAGCAAATTCTGATCAGAGAGAATCTTCAAACCTCGTTCTGAGATATGGCCTAGTTTGCGATGCCACATTATCGTTAACTCTTCTCCATGGTTGGTTGATGTAACACATAAATCTGCTTCCTGAAGTGTTTCTCCTTTAAGCATGTATAGATTTGAAGTGATCTTTTCTGCCTTCATAACCACAAGCGCGACTCCGACAATTTTCAAGATCTCATTTTCTATTTGGGTCTTGCATCTAAGATCATCTAATTGTCCCAAAGACAATAGGTTCTTCTTCAAGCCCTTCACATGTTGCACCTTCTGAATGGTACGAATTGTCCCATCATTCATATTTATCTTGATGGTGCCAATACCAGTGATTTCCAAGGCATGATCATTACCCATTAATACAGATCCTCTAGAGACAGGTTCATATTTGTGGAACCATTCTCTTCGAGAGGTCATATGTGAAATGGCTGCTGAATCTAGAAGCCAGACATCAGCAAACCGTTTTCTGCCTTCAGCAGCAGTATTACCCTCGTTGTATAAGACTTCACCATCGTTTGAAGTGTTAGGATTATGCTCAATAGCAAGAGTGTAATAATGTAATTAACAATCTTTTTCATATTAATAAAGTGATTTCTATTTTAAACAAATCTTATAGCATTTATAGTTTAATAATTGTCAAAGTAAATAATCATAAGGTCTAAAGACTATGAGAAAATAAGAATTGTTCATACATCTGGATATGTATGTGGTAGACACAATTCTTTAGTTAGTCTTGAATATTGTTCACAACTTAAGTTAAAGGTTGGGCACCTTTATCTTGTTAAAGTTGTAGAATTCTTTTGCTAGCATTTGAGTGGGATCAAATGAGATATGATGAGTCTAAAATCATCGGAATGTCTTCGAGCAAAAGAATCTAGTGCACTGGGTGCATTGAACAGGATCACAATGAAATACTTTATCTATAACCGTCAGTAGATAAAAGTAATTTCATTATCAGGACAATCGGAGAGTCTATCTTAATCCTGAGATAAATGATGGACTTATGGTTGCAGGTGATATCATTTGAGCTATCAATGAGTACGATTATATCGCATAGTCTATCCTCAATAGTTTGGTGATATTCATTTGTTAATCGATAAAGGACTTCATTTATAGATATGGACATCGTGGCTCCATTTATTAAATGAGAGTATAATATCATCATATGGATGTTTTGAGGTAATTGGATATTAAATCTCAACGTTGAGTTTTCAATAGTGTCTATTGAAAACATGGCTTCTGGACAAGTCAAAATATCCAAGTTCAAAACGTGGTCATATGAGTAAATATGGTAACTTGGAGAGTTATAGGCGGTCTATGAACTCTTAGCGATTACTGATATTAATCACAAGGATACACTATCTCCAATATGATTGTCTAGGGTATGAATGAGGAAACATTTTCCTTTTCTGTCTTTATTTAAGAGTTCAATTTTAGCTCTTTAGTGGAATGAGTTAAAATTAATGGATCGGACCTAAGTGAATCATTTGTTGATTGTGATTAGGTTATGTCTATTGTAGCTTAAATTTAGATAGCCCGCCAAGATCCCCAATCCACACGGACTTGCATGGATCACTTGATATATTCTACCGGACCGATTTAGGGTCCATCTAGAATTGCATTTAATATATTAAGAATATAATTTGCACATTATTTATGTAATGGGCTGCTAAATTATATTTATATATTAATGGATGACATGTGGGCTTGTTTCTTTTAGTAAGAATAGGTCTAGTTCACATGTGGGCTTTTTATTTAAAGTCTTATGGATTTAATGAAATAAGAAAATAATATTTGGGCCCAATATTAGTATATGGGGCGGCAAGGTGGTTAAAATAACCTTAATATTATTTTGTTTTCATTATTTAATTAAATAAGAATTAATTTATTTATTAATTAATTGTTTAATTAAGAAACAAATCTTTTCTAAATAGGAAATATGATTCCTATTAGTATACTATTGGTAGTAGTGTACTTAAATTAAAAGACTTGTTTGACAAGGAAATAAATAATTAATTTTATTTATTTAATCAAATAAGAAGTCTTTTTAATTTAGTCAAATAAGGAATAAAAGATTATTGAGTTGGATTAGGGTTTGGAAATCTTAAACAAAATAGGAATTAGGGTGCAATTCAAACTCTTCTTTTTGTTTGATTTTTGCGGCAACCCTAATTGATTTTGGCTAAGGATTTCGGCCACCCTAAGTTAAAAAGAGAAAAGAAATTTTGCCACATATGAAGGCCATTCATAATTTTCGGCCAGCCTAGGGTTTTATGTGCAGAATTTTTCTTCTTCTTCTTCTGCTCAACTCATAGTTAGAGATTTTTTATTCTACTAAAAACAAAAGGAACATAGATTATTCTTTGATGGTATATTGTTTGCTTATTCATTAATAAGCTTGTATATACTATATCGATTAAGGTTCACGCGAGTTTCGATCATAAGATTGAGAACTCAAAAGTGACCGGAATAATCTTAGGTTCCTTTAGATTGTTTTTGGGACTAACGAATCAAGAAAAGTTTGTTATATCCGATCTCAGGTTTGCAATTCAAAGAAAGGGAGACCACGCTCCTAGGTGATCCACTTTCGTGCTAGGATTGAAGATCTTGCGGATTACCATCGACGCAAGTCAATCGGATCATGCGACAAGAGGTATTAATCTTTTGTTTTTTTATTATATATCTTTAATTAATCAAAAGGGTTTAAGGTTCATAAAATTGGAAAAATTTTAAAAGCTACTCAAACTATTTTTTTAGTCTCGCTTCCGCTGCGGGTACATTTTTCCCTACATGAAGTGCTTGCTACACACCATTGAGAGCTTGATGATTTTGGTGTAAGAACCTAGGGTTATAGATTGCACAGCGGAAGGGTTTTAAAAATTTTATGCAATCATCAAGTAAACCTAATTATACAGTAATAATTGAAAATAACAACGAAGGTGAAATGATTTCATACTAACATTTGTAGACTCCTTCTTCTTTAATATGATCTGCTCCTGATTTGAACCACTTGATCTTCCTCACTATCTCGCGAGACTGGTAACAACATGTGGGCGCTTCACGGTACTCAGGAACTTGAATGGAGGTAGAAGAAACAACACGAGAAAAACAACTATTGTTTTTCAATTGGAAGAATTCGGCCACACCAAAAAAATAAGAACTAAACAAAACAATTTTTTTTCTTTTTGTGTGCCGCACCCCTGTTCCTTTTTTCACTTTTTGTTATGTGTACACTGTATGTTATTTGTTGATTAAAAAATATATCATATATATATATTTTTTTTTAAATATTAATTAATATTAATTTATTTGATTTGATTTGAATTCAAACTCTTTTAAATTCAAATTTAAATATTTAATTTAATGAAAATAAAATAATCAAATTATCTTATATTCATTCAAAATTAAATATCAATCAACACCCTTCATCTAATGATTAATTACACAATTAAATAATTTAATTATTTAATTAACATAATCATTAATGTTCATTAATTAAATAATCTCATTATTCAATTAATTCCCGAATAAACACATGCCGATTTATGGACGATGAGTACAATGTAGAATTTGATAAGATGAGATTGGTCCGATGGTAAACCTCTCACACCTGCACTACGATGATGTAGGTTCAAGTCTCCCCCTTAAAAAAAAAACCCTGAATTTATATAATATTTCGAGAAAAAAGAAAATACATAGCATTCGAATTCGATTATACAACAAGGCTTGAGAGTTGATGATTAATGGTGATGAAATCACACATTTGAAGGACACAAACACTAACTAGTAAACTTTTTGTAGAAAGCAAACTTCAATCGGTTCAAAATTTAGAAAAGACGCTTCTTTCATTCAAAGTTGGTCCAAGATTTGACACCCAAAGAGACATGGAGAATCAAACTTATTCTTTCCGTTACGTATCAAAAGAAGGGTTGGCAATGGGTCGGGTTTTGTTGAACCCACAAAATATTTTCTAATTTGAATCCGACTTGAACTCGAATAATTTTGCGATATCAAGCTCAAGTTTCCACCCGTGAGTTTCAACGAACCCGGAACCCACTTGCGAATCTAAAATGACATCGTTTTGAGTTTAGAATTCTAAGTTGATCAAAACAACGTCGTTTTGAATTTGGGGTTTTTAAAACATTCGAGTTTGTGGGTTCAACCCTTTTTTCAAACCAAACTTGCTATGGGTTTACATTTTACACCCAACCCAACCTTGTGACCCGAATAACAAAACAGATACCTGACCCACGCGGTTTGGGTGAAATTGTTATCTCTAATAAAAAAATAGCTTGTTTATGCTAATAGAACCCGAAACAAATAATTGGTTTCAGATTAATAATAGTGTAAACCCGTTTAATATTTTTTTTTTTTTTTTTTTTTTTTTGAAACATTACCCGTTTAACCTTAGGGCGCATTTACTAATCGGGAATGAGCGGAATCGGAATCAAATTCCACTAGAAAGGGAATGGAAGGGAATCGGAATTAATTTACTAAATTCGATTACTATGTTTACTAACTTTTTAAGAATTAAAACTGGAATTAAATTTATACAAAATTGATTACAAAAATACCCTTATATACAAAAATAATTGTATATATATGGAAGATGTATGAGTATAGCTAATTTATAGCTAATAAATAAAAAATAAAATCAAAATCAAAATCAAAATCAAATCAAAAGCAGCATGACTTCGTGCAGTTCACAAAAAAAATTTGGCCGTTGTATAGTGCATAGTTTTTTTTTTAGTTTTTTTTTTTTTTTAAGTATTCTTTTATCAAACACTTTTTTAAATATATATATATATATAATTGACGATTCTTATACATATATATATATATATATATAAAGTGGGAATATTTTAGTAAAAAGATATGAATTTCTCTTTTCAATCGGGAAAGGGAACTTGGGTGGTGTTTGGTTGGTTGGAATGGAAAGGAATGGAATTCATTCCATATGTTTGGTTGGCTAAAATTCAATGGAATGGGCATTCCATTGGAATGGTGATTCCACCATTTTGGTGGAATGGGCATTCCATCCAAAAACCAATGGAATGCCCATTCCATTCCAATGTAAAAAAATTATTCCACAAAAGCCCTCATATGCACAACCTACATTCCAAAAGTACCCTCTTTTCCAAAAATAATATATTATCATTATATATTATATATATAAATATATTTATATATTACATTATTATATATTATAAATATATATAATATAATATAATATAATATTAATATATATATAATATAATATTATATATTATTTAATATAATAATATATATATAATAATATATAATAATATTAATATTACTAATAAATAATATATATTATATATATTATATTAATATATATAATAATATTTATATTATATGTATATTATTTTATTATAATATATATATTTTATATATAATATATATATTTTATATATAATATATATAATATTATATATAAATATAATATTATATATACTTTTATGTTTTATTATTATTATTATCCATAATATATCATGTTATTATGAATGTTTTATAATTAGGGGTATTTTGGTCAAAATACAGTTAATTCCATTCCATTCCATTCAGTTGTTAACCAAACAAAATAATACTGATTCAGATACTAATTCTAAAGTCTCAACCAAACAAAGAAATCAGTTTTCCATTCCATTCCATTCCCATTCTCATTCCCATTACCATTCCGATTACCATTCCGTCATTTAACCAAACGCCACCTTGATTCCTAGGGTGGGTGGGGGAAATCAAATTCCCTTTCATTCAGGAACTTAATTTCTAATATGTGTGTAGAGTGGGTCCACGGAACTTAATTCCCGGTTCCCCATAAACTTAGTAAACACATTAATTCCAAAATCAGGAACTTAATTCCCTGAAGAATTCATGATTAGTAAACACGTCATTAATGAGTTGCATATTAACACCAATATAGGGGTAAAATTGAATTTTAAATTAATCAAGGGTATTATTGAAATTTGACTCATTAGCAACCTAAACCTAACTCATACCACACAACCGATATTTCACCCTTCAGACATTCACTCACAGCCATCTCCTCTCTGCCTCTCAACTCTCCGGTCGCCGTCGCCATTTCCCATCTCCGTCACCGTCGTCGTCTTACCCAGTGATTTTTCTCTCTCATCGTTGTCATCTCCCATATAGGTTGTTAATCAGTTTTTTTCTCTAATTCCTTCATGATGCAAATCTTATGTATGATAAAAACTGCTGTTAATACATACATAAAGCAGATTCAAAATTCATCAGCCTAGTGCTTATCTGATTCGTGTTCTTTGAATGATCTGATTCTTCTTAAATTTTGATGGCTTCTTAACTTCGATTTTCAGTAGCCATGAAGGTACGCTCATCAGTGAAGAAGATGTGTGAGTTTTGCAAGACAATTAAACGTCGTGGGCGTGTATATGTAATTTGCTCTGCAAACCCTAAGCACAAGCAACGACAAGGCATGTCCACATTTGCGTATGGAGAACCAATTCCTTCCACGTACGTATTCTTATGGATTCTTTCTCTCACTGATATTTGGGTTTCTGCTATAGTTTTTACTGATGATTTTGTAGCTAAAAATTTAGCTTTTGGAATATCTTGTTTTGAGTATTGTAATGTAGAAATTCGAAATTTTTACTCTCGAGTGTTTGTTTTGCAACGTAATTTAGTAGAATTCTTTGCTTCCTGAAACAATCACTTTAATCTAAATTATTGTTGTGTTTATAACTTTGTTGGCAAGGCCTGTTCAATTTTTAAAATATATAAATTGAACGTTTCAGTGACGCTAAGAATGTAAAGGAATGACAGTGTAATCTCATTATATTAGTCATGGCCTAATAGATTTAAGTATTTTTATTCGGCTTATACAGTTATACCTCCTACAATGTTCTGTGAAAAGGGTGCTTTGATATTCAAGAGAGTGAAAATAACTAAATTGACATGCTTGGTTCTTCACCTTTACAGTTCCATACAGAGGAGAGACAACTCCTAATACTGTATTGTTTTGGTGCTATATACTTATTGAATTGGCGCCCAGCATCATAAAATGAGGGGAACACCTTAGGGATGTGATGCCGTTGCATTTTGACTATAAATAGGCTTTCTCTTTAATGGTATTGTATTTGCTTCTGCCTTTCCTCTATGCAGAACGGCCCAAAATCTCATTAGTGGAAGGGTGCATGTGATAACCTTTGAAAGGGTGCATGTGTATTAGTGTATAGTGTATTGCTGTGCTGCTGACCTATTGAATGAAGGTTTTTCTTGTTTAGAGTCATCGAGTAGTTGTGATTATTATTAACTTCACATCACTAATCCATCCGTCATGGAGATTGGAGGGCAATGTCTGTTGTCTACACGAGCATAATGCTACAAGTCGTTCAAGCTTTTGAAAGACTGTGAATATCGTTTATTAGTTGTCCAATTGTTTCAATAGAATTATGACAAATTTATCTGCTGGCTGCTGTACATAGTTTCCGTCCTGTTTAGCATACCATTCTGAAATATTCTTGGCATAGTCGCATAGAGTATTTACAATTTAGTTCCATAGTTAGAGAGGTTAATATGACGAGGAACCACATTTGCCTGCTTAATGCATATTATTGATATAAACTCTTAATGGAAGGAAACAGCCAGAGCTTTGTCTCCTGCTCAATATGCAAGTAATTTTTACTTGGTGTCTTTCTCAGGTCCGTGGAGACGAATGGCAAACAGGAGATTGTGGTCAATCACAACTACTGGCAGACAGGGCTGGCTGCTCTCATACCCAAAAAGCATGAGCCGACAACGATCTTTGGATGGAGGCCCAGCCTTGCATCTGTGCTGTTTAAACAAGGAAAGTAGGTCAGATCATGTAATGCAATAATTTTGAAATCCATAATCAACTAATAGTTGTGGTTTTAAGCCTTCCTTGGATATTGTTTTTACTCTGTTCAGAGCATTTTACACTCAAGAAACAATGAGTATATATAAGAAATGTGGAATTTCAGATGTGGGTTGTCTTTTAGAAAACTTGTAACATTGTTAGTTTATTAAAAGTTAAAATTTCATTAAAACTCTCAACATCCTCTTGAGTGGAGAGTGTAGCTGTGTGCAGGCATAAGATGGCAATGATTACAGCAACTTACATGAATACAATGATTATTTGGTTAGTCATAGAAATGAAAAGTCTGGAATTTTTTCTTCTCGCTTAAAGGTTTCTTGTTTGCAACTTTGATCATAAACGCACTGGTAGGATATGAGTTTTGTTGGGTCTCTTTAACTCATTGTAGCTGCTATTGAGGTGAGCAAGTCCATTGCCATTCACAAGATTAGGTAGCTGCTATATTCAGCATGGTCTTGTAAAAAGCCTTTAAAATGTACTTATAAGTGTTGTTTTTTCTATATATATTTTTTTCAATAAAATGCTTTTATGCAAACACTTGTATTCCAAAACATTTAAGAATTATACCTAGAATGGAGAAGAGAAAAAGGGAACTAACAGGTTGAAATTATCAAAAGGAAGGTTAAAAAGCTGGACTTGAATGAGGTTGACTCCATGTTTTTCTTCTTGTAGTACTTGAAAATCTAGCAATGTAAACGTTGCACTTGGTTTGTAGCTTGATGATATGCAAATCTCAACTAGATTATGCAATGGGATTTAAAGATTTGGAGAATCATGCTTATTTTTAGTAATATATCCCAAAAATAAAAAATAAAAAAGAATAATTTTTGAACCAAAATTGAGTTTCTTTTTTTTTATATATATAAAAAAATTATTTAGTTTTTCTTTTTTAAAAGTATATATATTTGAAATTAATATTAAAGAAAATAACATTTTAAATTAATATTTAATAATTTAAAAATAGTTTTGAAATATTATAGTAAGATATATTAAATAAATATAAAATTTTATAATTAAATTAAAAAAATAAAAGAAGAAGAATTTTTTTTGAAGAAAATACGGGACTAAACAGCCCCACCCCACTTGGATAAAATTGTTGAATAGAATTAGATAGGTTAAAATAATTATTAAAATTAAATTTTAAAAAAATTAAAATATTTAAAAATATTTTAAATATTTTAAACCAATTTTAGACAAAATAATATTTATTTTTATTTGTTAAGATTGAAAATTATTATTTTTAAAATGTTTAAAATAAAATAAAATATTTTATTAATTATTAAAATATATAAAATAAATTGAAAAGATAAAGAAAAAAAAAAGTATAAATTGGTGGGACTAATTAGTCCCATATTGGTGTGAGGTAAGTTGCTTGTATGGGATTAAATAATGTTATCCCATGCAAACAATAAACATGGGAGATGAGACTAAAATCAGTCATATCACATTCATCACATTCACCAAGCATGCCCGAACAGTTTAGAGGGGGATCATTAGCTTTCCGTAAGGCCAATGATAATAAAGATAATCATATATTTATAATAATTATGAAAACCCATTCATGATCATAAAATGAACATTAAACCTTTTATTTCATTCATTAAGGATTTATGGTTCATTAAGGATTTATGGTTCAAAAGAGGATCGTTAGCTTCTCAATTTTCATAAGGCCACAAATAATAATAATACCATCCTATGGGCTTGTTTGTGGAGTTCAAAATTTGAATGATCCAAGAATGATGTAGGACTAGGACTATAAGAGGTCCAATTTCTTTATTAATTTATTTGAATAATATATTGGGATGGTGCAGATAATAGGGTATTAAAGCCATCTCAAATGGCACACTAAGTTTTTTTTTTTTTTTTTTTTTTGAAGAAAATAAACTTTATTAAAGCCACGCAAACCTTACACACCCACATGACAATCAGCAAGTAAAAACCTGGCAATACATGGAGGGTAATCCTCCAACCAGACCTGATTCTGACTAATGGACAAGGCCATTTTAGCTAAACAATGAGCAACACAATTAAATTTTCTAGACACAAAATTAACATTGCAGAAGGAGAAGCTCTGTCTTATTTGATGAATATCACCAAGAATCAACCCCACTTCAGAATCAAAGATCTTCCCTGCATTTATCCAATCCACAACCACAGCCGCATCAGACTCACACTCCACTTGGAAGAAGCCAGTTTGTTGTGCCAGTAATAGTCCCTGGTAGATGGCAACAGCTTCAGCAGTTTGTGGAGAGTAAGTCGCCATTATGCGCTTGCAGCTAGCAGCAGCAACAAGTCCCTGACCATCCCGAATCACAACACCAACACCAACACAACAACCAGCTTTGTCAATAGCCGCGTCAGTGTTAATTTTGTATCTTCCAATACATGGAAGCTTCCAGCCATTATCACCTCTACCAACCTGGGCAACTACTTGATTTGGAAGCATATTAGCATCCAAAAAATCTGAAATATAACTCCTTGCCCAGCTTACTACCTCACCCAGCTTCATACCTGGTAAACCATAAATAAATTGATTCCTGTTAAACCACACCCTCCAAAGGACTACACAAAACAGCCCCATCGTATCACCACCCCACCTCTCTAAATACACCAGCAGAAAATCACATAATTGCAAATCGTTGCCACTCCAATTCTCCTTAATCAGCTGCCAAGAATCACGGACAAGATGCAACTTTCGGCAACCCCACACCGCATGAAAAGTAGTTTCACGGGCACACTCACACAAAGGACAAACAGCAGCAACCTGAATACCTTTACGGTTCAAATTCACTCTAGTAGGGATCCAATTTTTACAAGCTCTCCAAACAAATAATTTAACCTTAAGCGGAATCTTAACTTTCCAAAGAAAATTCCACCACTGCTCCATCCCATTGGGACCCGATGTACTGGCTGTATCTTTGAGAGCGCACCCCAACCGGTAGCCAGACTTCACAGAGTAAACCCCATTCTGTTCATAATGTCACATCAAACTATCAACCGCCCGACGCGCTCCAAGAGGAATACTTAGGATAGCTTCCACATCCTCAGCCTGAAAATTCTCCTTAATAAGATCCACATCCCAACCACCTGACTGTTTTATTATATTTTTAACCGTAGCAAACTCCCCTAAAACCGGTTGAGAATGAACCAAAAAAGTTGTTGTTCTAGGGAGCCAGCGGTCCTTGTAGATCAACACCGAAGAACCCTCTCCCACCCTCCAACGCACACCTGAGATAAGCAACTCCTTACCCCACATCAAGCTTTTCCACAAGAAAGAATTCGAAGCCTTGAACTTAGCACTTAGGAAATCAGTTATTGGGAAATAACAGCCCTTTAGCACCTTGGCAGCAAGAGAAGTTGGGTCCTTCAGAATTCGCCAACATTGCTTAGCAAGCAATGCTCTGTTAAAAGTTGGGCACACTAAGTTAGTGTAAGTCAAAAAAAAAACTATGTTAGTGTAAAATGTTGCTTCAATGCAACACTAAATTGTTTATTACAATTCCTATTTTAACCCTCCCACACTTATTTATAATAATATTTATTTCAAAAATTATACCATTGGAAAGATCCCGTATAGATCTTTAAAATGTCACCAATATTAATATATATATTTAAATTATTATTTTTACTTATTAATTATGCATTTAATTAATCGTAAACTTTTATATTAACTTAATTTAGTGCAATTAAAGAAATGACAAAATACTTATTAAAACAAAAAAGACATGATAAAATTCTTAAAAAAAAAAGTACATGACAAAATAATTTTAAAAAAAATACATGAAAAAAAAAGGCTAAAATAAAGCAAATAACAACATAACTTTACAATAAATAAATAAATAAATAAATAAAAACCTCGATAACAATAACTTTAATGAACCATTTAGAAATCTAAAGGATTATCTCCACTTCTCCCATAACCACATAAATACTAACCAAAGCCATCGGATGATCCACTTCCTCTTTAAAATAGTTGTCATGACCTTTGACGGCGTCCACAATATGGATAAATAAACTTCGACTCATTTGAAATTGTCTACGGAACATTGATTCATTATACTGTGGGTTCTCCATAAAATAGTCAACCCATAAATTACATTCAACATCTTCCCGGTTCCGATAGATGAATCTACGACCAGGAACTGAGCCTTTATGACTTGGTTTGTTGTTCTCTTCTTCATTGAGATGGTAAGCCATGACAAGGTTGTTGTTATTACATGCATTAAGTAACGCTGCTTGTTGCGTATTAATCGCCTCAATTTGAGCCTCTATAGCTAGAGTGAGATCAGGTTCATCCTCAAGATTTGAGTATGAAGATGAAGATGAAGATGAAGATGAAGATGATATATGAGATGGACCAGCATTGAAATAATTCATCGTTGAAGATTAATGCAAATGGATTTAATAAACTTTGGTGGAGGGTTGTATAATGAAATAGATGGAGGTGCTTTGCCTTTTATAGTAGAGAATGAAGAAATAATTAGATGAGAAATTTAGATGGAAAAAAAAAATTTAGATTTGAACAAATTAATGTGAAAAAAAAAAATAGTTGAAATAATTAAGTGAAAATTAGTTGGATAAATAAGTTGAATAATATTATGGTGAAAATTTTGGGGTAAAATTATGATGGTAATTATTAATTATTCTTTATATTATACAATTAATTATTTAAGTATATATAATATTTTTTATGTCAAAAAAAATTAATCAATTTTGTTTAAGTTAATAGAAATTAATTAATATTGTATAAAGTTTTATTGAGAATATTCTTATAAAAATACTCTTTTACACTAAAATGGTGTTGGATGCATTGAAGTGGAAAAAAAATTAGTGTAAGAATATTCCCACAAGATTCTATTTTTACATTACACCAATTTGGGATGTCTTGTATATTTACTGATTCCAATCATTAATAACTGTACCTATAAAAAGAAAACGTTATAGGAAAATAGGCAAATGAAATGTCGATGGACTCATTTCAGCTCAGTGATCAATAATCTTTATTTTCTCTTAAAACTTATATTTCAATCTATTGGTCTTAGTGGACTCTACAGTTATAAAATTGATAACGACAATCATGTTTTCAGAGCTTACAATTTCGGCAATTGTACTTAGATTTGTTCTTTTGAGTAGATCGACTTTAAAGTAAATTTGAAAATTTATTGAAATAATCAAACAATCTTCATTGCTTGAACAAAGTTTTTGTGTGGGGTTTAATTTTGCTCAGGATACCTTTGAGAATTGTATATTTGACTAATTTAAAAACCGGCAATTTATTTCGATGGTTGAAATCTTCAAAATGTAGTTCCACAATCTCAAGGTTTAAACCCTGTCATTGTATATATTGTCTTACATTTACTCATAAAACCCCAAAGTGTGGAAAGATAGACTGACCCCACCTCTATAATGAGAGTAGATATTTATGCTGCACATTTTGCCCCTAAAAATCCAATGCGTAGGGAAACCCTCCCCTATAGTGGAAGTAAATATCTGGCCGTACACCGATCTCACTAGGTCCAGTGGACAGTGATATATTTGGTGTGAGATTAAAAAAAAAAATGAAAAATAGGTAGGAGTTTCTTTAGGCTGTTTGGGGGTGTCAATAGTAACCATCCGAAATCCGTGTCCAAGCCCCGGCCCGGACCGCGTTAGAGAAAACAAAACGGTGGTGGGAGGGTTTTGAGTGGAAAAGATCGGTCGTTCGTAGTAGCTCCTTCTTCCTCCAGCAGCCTTGTCATCGAAGTGATTCTTTTTCAGGTCAGTATATTACCATTTTATTCTTCTGTATAGAAAATAGAGTTAAAATCACTACTTTTCTTTTGAAAATCTCTTAATAGTTTCAATCTCGTCTAAAACCCTTAAACCCTAATTTCATTTCATTGTTTCGTATTTTAGGTTGATAACTTTCATATTCAGAGGTATTGAAAATGGCTCTCTTTAGAAATGCAAAACGACCACTTAAGATCTTTCTCTACAATAGTTTTAGTACTCGTACAAACCATACAAATGGGTACTCTACTTGGGTGAGCAGAGGTTCTCCAATTTCTCAATCTAGTGATATCAAGGGCTTGTTTACAATCAAATACGGGAACCCAAAACCTGTTTTTGGATTGATTTCAAGACAGTTCAGTGATCAAGCTCCGGCTGGAACAGAGCAGATGAATCTCATTAAGCAGTTAAGGGAACGGACCAGTGCTCCCATTAAGGATGTCAAATTAGCTCTTGTTGATTGCAATTGGGATATTGGTAATAAAGTATATTCTTTTTTAACGAGACAATTTTCATTCTTCTTTGGTTTTTATTTTTTTGTAGGGTATTTGTTGTAGTTATAATTTTGATGATTTTGTACAGAGGCGGCACAGAAAGAGTTGAGGAAAAGAGGGAAGGTGCTGGCATCAAAAAAGTCATCCCGGACTGCGGCTGAAGGTTTGCTTGCTTTGGCACAGAGTGAAGGCAAGGCTGCTGTTATTGAACTTAACTGTGAGACTGATTTTGTTGCCAGGAACGAGATATTTCAGTACTTGGTTTGTGTGTCTCAACCATATTTCTGCTTTTTCTTTGTGCAAGTTTCAGTAGAATTCCATGACTTGGATTCAATGTACTTGATTTAACCATTATAATATCTTTACCTGTTGAATTTTAATGCTTATGCTTCATCCATGCTATTTATCTTGTAGGCCTTATCGTTGGCTAAGCAAACTTTGCTGGTTGAAAATAGTTCACAACAAGCTTCTGGGCTCTGTCCTGTTGGAGCTGACTATTTGCAGGTGAGAGGTTTGTTGACTTTCTGATTGTTAGAGAACTGTCCAAAAACCATTGTTGACCTCAGGTTCAAGAGGTGCATGCTGAGTCAACCTCACAATCTTGATAACATTTCTATATCTTTTTCTGTTTTTTAGATTTATGTTTATCCATGTGTTGCAAATTTTCTTTCACAATGGAATGGAATTTGGTAGAGCAAAGAAAGCGTAATTATCTTGCGAACTTATTCTAAGTGAATTGTTACTGTTTGACAACAGGACTTGCAGTTGAATCTTGAACATCCAAAAATAAGTGGAGAAATGACTGTTCATAATGCAATTACAGAGGTAGCTGCAATGATGGGGGAGAATGTAAAACTCAGAAGGGGTTTTGTGATGTCTGCATCTTTACCTGGGGTTGTTTCAACCTACCTCCATACAAGCCCTCAACCAGGTACATTGCTTTGATTTTGCTTCATTTTCGTTTCGTGGTATATAATGTACTTGTGTCCACAGTCATCCAAAGGTTTGGGCCATAAATGCATCTCCCTCACATTTTCAGATAAAATATATATGCTAAGTTGCTGCACTTTGTAGCAACAGGATTTGAGTTGACAAAGAATTTGCTTTGGACTTCAGTATTAACTTTTTGGTTCTGGTTGTAGGTTTGGGTCGTATTGCTGGAATTTTAACGCTTGAAGTAGAAGACAAAATTTCTCAATTGGATGCCCTCCAGCGAGTTGGATCAGAATTGGCTATGCATGTAGTTGCTGCAAAGCCATTGTTCCTAACAAAGGAACTCGTCTCTTCTGATGCATTGGCTAATGAGCGTGAAATTCTGAAATCTCAGGTATTTGAAAATCCATTGTCAGTTCCTGCCTATTTTAGTCATGTCTTGTTGAATTTTGGAGCTTTCTTTGGCGATATTTACACCCCATTGGTTCATAGATATCCATCCCGTTTGGTTTGATCAGATTTCTGAGCCTTCATAACCACAATTACTGCATTGGCTTGGATGTTATGTGACTTATGATATGAAAGTAAAGAATAATAAATTAATTGCTAGGCATACATGGAGATGCACCCGTAATTTAGATGCAACAATTAATTGAGGCTGGCTAAAGTGAAGATATTGATATGGTCTATGACAAGTAGCTACTTGCTGTAAAATTTATTACCGATTCCATCAACTGTTCAGTGAAGTCATGGAAACTTCATATGTCGAATATTTATTTATCTTATTTTGTTATATATAAATATTTGATTATTTACTTGATTTTGTTTCAGGCAGAAAGTACAGGAAAGTCTCAGATGGCCGTAGAAAAAATGGTGGAAGGCCGTTTGCGCAAATATTATGAAGAAGTTGTTCTTATGGAGCAAAAGTTTATCATGAATGACAGTTTAACTGTAAAGGTATGTGATCACTTTTATTGATCCTTTATTTTTCATTTTTACCGGTTGAGTAAGAAGCTTGTAATACCTATTAAATGAATATACTCTATTTATTAAAAACAAAATTATTAAAGCTTCTAGAGATTAAAAAAGTTATGTAATATATTGAACCAGTTGTTTTTCATTTTCATTTTTTTTTTTGTACGCGTTTGTGAATTGTGATTATGCAATTGTTGATTAATATATATATATACACTCTTTACTTTACAGACACTCGTGGATAACCTATCCAAGGAAGTGGGTTCAGCTGTAAAAATTGGGAGTTTTTTTAGAATGGAAGTTGGAGAAGGCATTCAAAGGTAGAGTGAACTTGTTCCCAACATTTCCGGTTTTTCCACCTTTTCCAGGAAAAATGTTGTTCTATATTACTAAGAATCACATGTAAAATTGCAGGCTAGAATCGTCAAATGAAGATGAACCTGTGGCTCAGGCTGCATAACTTGAGACGATACAGGTCCTTCATATAGGTTAGTCTTAAAGCTCTGGAGAGGGCCTTATTCTTTTTACCATTTCAGATGATGATCTCTGTATGCTTCTCATACACTACATGGTGTTAGTTATTTTGATGCCTAAAGGAGGTCGTTTTGTAATCGTTGGTGGATTCAATGTAGTGATATATAATCATGAGATGCTTTTCGTTTTGCTCGACATAATTTTGCTGCCTTTTAATAGATTCTTTAGATGAATTGTATTTAAGAATAATAAACGGTAAGATCTCTTGTTACATACTTATAACAGAAGGTCTTGGGATCGAGTTCCACTCACGCTAGTGTGAGGAGGTAAGATATTGAAAATTTGTTCAACATCCGGAGCCTAGATATACCGTTTAATTGCTTTTTTGTTTCTCATTACATTTAAGACTTATTCTTATACTCCTTTTCTAGTGGATTATGTACAATTATTGATGTTTTTCGGATTTAAGATGAAGCGATTCCAGTAGGTTTGTTTGTGGAGAAGATGAATGACAAAAAAAAAAAACAAAAAAAAAAACAAAAAAACAAAAAAAAAAATTCTGAATCCTACCATTAAGTTCAATTCTAAAGTAAATATTTCAACAGCTACCGAAAAAAGTTCAAGTTCAAGTAAATAAATCAACAGCTATCAAATAAAGAATGACTTGGAGACTTTATTTATCAATTAACAGATCTGAATGTACAATTTTATTTTATATTTTTCAAGAGAAACGTACAAGAAAGGCAGTAGGTTATCGAAAAGATAGAACAGAAAAGAATGATAAATCAAAATAAAGTCTTAAAATATAAAGGAAAGGAATTATTTTGAGTGAATCAGGAATCAAAGTTTGTAATGGTATGTGGATAAAAGATTTGTCTATGTTATACTATTCAATTCCCAAAAGAGATGCAACTGTCCTGAAGAAACAATTATCACGCTTGCAAACACATCCGAGCGGGATTCAAAATATAACAGGGATACTTGATATTGTAATCATCGTTGATCATCAAGAAGAATATATGGCTCTTCGAGAATGTACAGCTTTGGGAATTCCAACAATTTTTTTAATCGATACAAATTGTGACCCTGATCTCATAGATATTTCGATTCCAGCAAATGATAACGTTATAGCTTCAATCCAATTAATTCTTAATAAATTTGTATTTTCAATTTGTAAGGGTCGTTCTAGCTATTGCTATCAACTTATTGGTCCTTTTTGTATATCTCAGTTCGGAGAGTGATACCAATGATCTGTATTTGTTTATAAACTCTCCCAGCGGATGGGTAATACCTAGAATAGCCATTTATGATACTATGCAATTTGTGCGACCAAATATACAGACAATATGCATGGGATTAGCCACCACAATGGGGTCTTTTATCCTGGTCGGAGGAGCAATTACCAAACGTCTAACATTACCTCACGCTTGGCGCCAATGGGTTTTTTATTTAAGAGAAAAAAGAAGACTATGCCTTCGCCATATGAATTATTAATATTAAGTAATATTAGCATGGCACTTCAAATTCGATATGCAAAATTTTTAATGTTTTTCAAAATATTAGATTATGTATCAAAATAATATGAGATAAGGAAGGGTATTTTCGATTTTATCTTACCTATCGTCGGTCGATTTCAGCGTCACAAACTTCTTTCACACCGGTAAGTTATTAACAACATTTATGTTATGAAAGAGTACCAAAAAAAAAAAAAAACTTTGGGATTACTGAATCACAGAAGAAATAAATATATTAATAATACGCCAATTTGTCCACTATTAGTAGATAAAATGATTTCTTTCACTTCTAATTCTCAAACAATTCAATTAGGGGTCAGTACACAAAGATTTAAGGTCATTTCTTCAAATTGTTCTCCATTTCTAAGTTTGTAGCCTTCGCAGTAACTTCATCGATGTTACCTACTAAATAAAAGGCATGTTCAGGAAGACCATCTAATTCTTCGGACAAAATCAATTTAAACTGTCTACTTGAACTATTAGAGGTGTTCCAGAAATTGTTGTGATCGAGTAAATAGTTCTACAAACTAATAGATCAGATCGAATTGAAAAATGGAAAGATTTGTACAAGTTATACCTTTCGTCACCACTTTGTGGAAAATCGTTAGGTATGAATATGTTAGATACATGTGACTCGATTGGTGAAATAGTATCTCTTTAGCCACTTCTATTTTTTTGTCCCTTTTCCTTTCTTCTTATTTGCGTCAGATCGGAAAATAGAAACATCGGGTGAATCAAAACCCAAAGGAGGTTCATGGCCAAGGGTAAAGACGTTCGAGTAAGGGTTATTTTGAAATGTACTAGTTGTGTTTGAAACGGTGTTAATAAAGAATCAACGGGTATTTACAGATATATTACTCTAAAGAATCGACACAACATACCTAGTCGATTGGAATTGAGAAAATTATGTTCGTATTGTTTCAAACATACAATTCATGGGGAGATAAAAAATAGATATAGATCGAACTGCCGAGTGCATATTGTTTCAAACATACAATTCTTGGGGAGATAAAGAAATAGATATAGATCGAACCGCCGAGTGCTTAGGTGTTACCCTTTCAAGGAACATGAAAAAATAATAATAATAATAATAATTGGTAGTGATGAATCACAGACGAAATAAATATATTAAAGTAACGGGGCTATCATAGTACTTTTGAACTCCTCCAAAAAACACATAAGGGTGGTAATTGGATCATTTAACGATCTAGGTATAACAGACCCCACATTTTCTCTTTCTTCGATGAAAGCTAACAAGTATAGAACAAAAGAATATATTACTATTAGAGCATCACCAATGCTGTGCCAAATATCCGTGTCAGTACTAAAATTTAGCATATGGTGTAAAAATTGTCCTCCAATGCAGTGTCAATTGATGTGCCAAATTTGGCACAGCAATAAATGCTCCTTTTTTGCTCCTTTTTTAATTACAAAAATACCATTATATATATTTTTTAAATGAAAGAATGAATGCATTAATTGAACTTTGCATCGAAAAAGAAAAAGAAATAATGAATGCATTAATGATAGATGTTTACTTTTATAAATTTAATTAATAAAATAATAAAAACAATATTTTATATAGGATTGTGCATTGGAGCATAATGGTAAATTGATGTGTCAAATATAATATTTTACTCTTTTTTGTGCTAAATTTGGCATTGACATTGGTATATGCATTGGAGATGATCTTAGATCCAAGCAAAAAAACTTCTATTTGATTTATTCATGATACAGTATTCAAATAGGACTGAAGGCAAATAGATGTGGTAACACAGAAAAGTTTAATTTGGATTGTTGTTGCTATCTATAAAGATTTTGTACTGACGAGCTACATCAATTGCACCTATCAAAGCAACTAAAAGAATTATCGAAATGAGTTCAAATGGAATAAATTTTTGGAACTATATATACAGTATATCATACTGATTTATTAAGTATTTCAAATATAATATTCCAAGTATATTTTGCTTTCTTATTTGGTTTCAAAATTCATTTATTATATTTTGAAATTATATAAAAAAAATTATTTTTTAAAAAAAACATATATTTGAAAATTATATAATTTTATAATTTTTATTAAAATTATATTATTTTTATTTTTTTATATAATTTCACAATTATATTGAAAATATTTATTTTATTTATAAAAATACTACTTATTTAAATTTTTGTATCAATGAAAATAAATATTTATTAATTTTTTTATATAAAAATATTTTTTTGATTTATTCATAGTAATCATATTTAAAATGAATTATTAACTTCTTCTTTTTTCATATTATATTATTATAATATAATAGATTACAATAAAATCATACTGAAATAATTTAATAAAATATAATAAATAATAATACAGCACAATCCAATCCAATACAGTGTACCAAATAAACCCTAAAAGTTTCGTTTTTATTTTAGGAACAACCCCTTAAAATTGTTAACTAACGACTAACCACAATTATGAACCAACCTTCAATCTAGAACACTCACAATTTCCCTTAGCCTTCAACTAGACTAGTCACAATTGCTCTTATCATACCCTTACACTACCTAATTAAATACTTAATTAAATATTTATGAGTAATGCTAGACTGAAAGAAATTTTACCCAAATTCATGCCAAAAAGGTGTGAATATTTATAACATTAAAATATTTATTGAAACAAAAACAAAAACCTTCAACAATGGAGGTTCTATACCCTCTTCTTCTTTTTGTGAAATAATATTTATTTTTGCTTTATTTTAAAACGACGAACAAAATAATTGGATCAACAATTGCTATATTCTAAAGGGATTTTGGCCTCCTCTGGAAGAAGATTTCAATGCTTGTTCACTTATCGGATACTCTTTCACTGCAAAGAATTCTATTTATTGAAACACTTGCAAAGTAATCAAATCCAAACAAACAGAGAAAACACCCAAGTAATAACTAACATTTCGAATACTGAGATCAGATTCATGACAGCATACTATAGACCAGTGTCTATAGACAATTAGTAATGCGAGGGACACAAGAGTAGCTCATTTAAGTAAGACCTGGTATTCCTTTTACCAAAACAAACATTAAAATCCCATCACAAAGCCACTTACTGACCTAAGAAAACCATCATCAGAAGAACAAAATACATGACCTAGTTCAGAAGATTATTTTCTGATAAACAAATCATAGCTACCAGGTTGAAATCCAAAATAATATATCCTATTGAGCAACTTATTGCTACCATCTGAGGCGGATACGAAACAGATTTATGAAAAGACAGCCAACAAAAACATTGCATTTGCATTTCCTTTTAGGCGATTGCTAAAAAAAAAACAACTACTAATTCCACTGATTCATTCACTAGATATTAAGCATTTTTTATGGAAAAATATCAAGGAAGGAATTCAAATAAAAGCAATACTCTTGCTGTAGAAGATCCAAGATCAAATTGGGGTGCAATAAACTTGAAACTATAAGCTGCTTTAGAATGCAAAAGCTACATTAAAGAAACAGACTCATAAACTTATTATGGTTAGAACCACAAGCAAAAGAAATGTAGAATTGGGTGGAATACAGAGAGTCTCTTGGTAAATGAATAATAAAGGAGGTTTTAAATATCTGAATCACACTGTGGTTTAAATTATCCAGAGACCAATAACACTGTATCACTAAAGTGGTAGAATTTATCAAAAAACTTCACAATTATCCTAAACATCTTTCATATACAACTCTAAAAGCCATATATATATACATCAAACATTAAACATAAAGTGCTAACAATTTCAGAGACATTTGCATCAATCAACTAAGTCATTGCTACAAACTCATACCCAATTCAAGAACAAGAAGAGACAATGATTTCTGAGGAAAAGGATAATACTCCTATCCCTAGAAAAAAAAAATCTGTAACATTAAGATATAGCCTTGTCCAAGAAACATAATGTTGGCTAGATAATTAAGAAGTTCAAAAGAAATTTCGTAAGAAGTGGCAATAATAATTTGATGGGGCTATGTCAAATCCTAACCTATCTCTATAACAGACAAACATAGGCATCAAAGGTCTTGAACAACAGTATTGGAAGTCAGATATATGCCAACCTCCAATGTTTAGAAACAAGCACATTGCATTATGTGTTTTAAGAACACATAAACATAGACTATATGCATGTGTGTGCATGGACAAACCGGGACGTATACATGCTGACAAACTTTTGCGTTGTTGTGAAGAATTAATTTAGAGTCAATTCTACAAAATTCACAAGACAGAAGGAAACATATTAACATAATAAATATGTTCTTGGCACACTAAACACACATCATCAAAAGTACTGTGTGAAATCAGAAATCTTCGGTTTTTTTACGTGTTCTGCCGTACACTTAGAGAGAATAAAATTATAGAACGATTACTCATAAACAAGCATCTGAACCGATGCATGACTCAAGCGATGCACCATAGACACGTTAGTAACTTAGTATAAGTCTAACAGCTTTTTTATCAATGCGTAGATGGGTTTATCACATTTTTAGCAAAGGTAACTAATTCATAAAATTATTAACAATCATGACAGCAAACAACCCAACACATCAATCCAATTTTACAGTAAATTGCATTTTCTACTCACATAATAATATTTCTATGTGTTGATAGTAAGAGATTAAAAAACTCAAGCAAAGGCAAGATATATATCATCCAATTCCACATTGAAAACACCAAAACAATGAATCTAAAGTCTGGAAAATGAGTAAACTCAAAATGCCAAGAAACATGGAAAATTAACATAACAACTAAAATGAGCAGTAATTTAAGGTTCATAAGAAAAGCCCTCTTATTCGACTAGGTATATCACCATTTATCAACAACACATAAAAGCCAAAAAAAGAAAAAAAAGTACCCAATTGAGATCACTCAGATTTCTCCATCTCCAGACGTTCAAGGGCCTTCTGGTGGGCCCATGTCTCGATGGTGAGATCGGGCTTGGCATTGAGTCCGACACCCAGAATCACGACCGTCAAGAAGCTTGTGATGTAGCATGGCAGCTCCCAGTCTTCCCAGTTACGAGACTGCCCCGGCGGTGGTGGGGTCCGGTTGAACAGGTACCCGTTCGGCTTCTCCTGGTGCCCTGGGCTCTTCCATCGGCTTGGACCGGCGTGGGTTGACCCGAACCGACTGAAGAGGCGGTGGCGGAGCGTGCTGGAGAACGACATCGTGTTTAGTTGAGAGAGAGAAAGAGAATGGAGTGAAAAACAGTGAAGGTTTTTTACTTTGATACAAGAAGGAAGCGGCGTCGTTTTTGTACCCGTCTATGTTTTAGCAACACTAATGAAAAAAAAAACTTAATTATAATCTTAAAAACTACATTGAAATTTGATAAAACTGTTTTAAAATTATTTTTCTTAAAATGAAAATTAAATAATATTTTATAATTAATCACATCCACATCCTTCAAATTTTATAGATTTTATATTAAATGAATTTTTTCAACTTAAATAAAAAAAAATAAAATAAAAATAAATAAAAAAAAAACAGAAATTGAGGTGAAATAGTGATAAACTTTTGGACTCACATTAATAAAAATTTACAAATTTGTAATAATCAAAAATATCTAAACTTTCATCGTTCAATATAGCTTGGTGGTAAGAACGCTCAACTCAGTAAGAAGAAATATCTACACTTTCAACTTATAATCATCCATTATCTCTAATTCAAAGATTAAGATAATTTTGTGTAATCTTTAAAATTCAATTAAAAATATTTAAAGTAAATGGTGGTATCATGTTGACTGTGTTGAATCATCATATTTGAGCTCGAAAGAGGGTTTCATGCATATACAAGTCATCTCAAGTTCATCATAGAAACCCCCCATGTTTCTTCACACCCAAGGCTGAGGAATATAGCTGTCTTTTCGTTCACGTTTAATTCTTCCTAAAGTTTTACACATTTCTAGAGTCCTGTATTGAGACATGGTTCGAGCATAGATCTCGATATTGCATCCTCAAGGAGATCAAAAGAATATTTCCCTTCAAGAATTTTCTGAAGTCACCAGTAGTCTTCACATGAACAGATACCGTCAACAATATGATGGAAACGGTTTTTATCCCTCAGAGAGACTTTCCTTCCATAAACCTTTGACACAAACTTGGCAAAATTGTGGCAATCAACACAAATCCTAAGGTTTTTCATTAAACGAATTGGGGTTCCCTCTGGAGAGGCAATCAACCCGAAAGTCATAGCTAGTTTTTCACTGTGGCCTAGAAGTATCTTCTCCTTCTGTTCCTCATCCACGTCATGTAAAACACAACTCAACTCAGGGACATAGCCAGCTTCCTTGAACTTGACTGAAAATTCTCTCACCTTCATAAACACCTCTTCCCTCCTTGGGTGGGAACGATCACCTGCATGAAATGTGTGAAGGGTTTGGTCAAGCTCAATCCAGCTTCTACCAGGCTCCTTTGTCACAGCCTTACGATTCATAAGTTCCCGAAGGGTTCTTACATCTTCCCATCTCCCGGCAGAAGCATATATATTAGAAAGAATGACATAGTTCCCAGCATTTTCAGGCTCAATTTCTAACAACCATTGACCTACAAATTCACCGATATCAACATTAGAGTGAACCCTACAAGCACCTAAAAGCGAACCCCAAATAGCAGCAGTTGGTTCTAAAGGCATCTTTTTAATGAACTTAAATGCCTCTTCTACTCGGCCAGCTCGCCCAAGCAAATCTACAATGCACCCATAATGCTCAATCTCCAGCTCAACCCTATCTTTACAATTCAACATCTCATCAAAAATTTCCAACCCTCTATCTTCCATACCTCCATGGCTGCAACCTGATAAAACAGCCAAATACGTGACAGAATCGGGTTTAATTTTGTTTTCTTCTTTCATCAATTTGAAAAGCTCCACCACCTTGCTCCCCATTCCATGTTTACCATATCCCACAAGCATTGCATTCCATGAGATAGCAGTTCTCTCAGGCATGTTATCAAAGACTCTCCTTGCATAAGTTAGACTTCCACATTTTGAGTACATATCTATCAGGGAGTTTTGAAGCACAACATACGAGGGAACTTCGCACCGAAGAACATGGTTGTGAACTTGCTTACCATGATCCAATGCAGCAAGACCAGATAATGCAGTCAAAACACTTGCATAAGTAACATAATTTGAACTCATTCCTTCCACCTGCAACTTCCGAAATATCTCTAGTGCCTCCTCATCAAGACCTAGTTGGGCGTAGCCAGAAATTATAGCAGTACAAGAAACAACATCCCTTTCTGGCAAGCATTCAAAAACTCCTCGAGCATCATGGATTTTACCAGCTTTGGCATACATGTCAAGAAGGGAGCTCCCAACATATATGTGGGATTCAAAATTGCTCTTAATTATGAGAGAATGGATTTGCCTTCCCAGCTCAAAGCCAGAAGCACCGGTGCAAGAGGTAAGTACAGATGCAAAAGTGAACTCATTAGGTTCCGTACCTGCAAATTTGCATTTTTGATCAGTGGCATGACAAAAATATGGATAAACTACTCTCCAGTTCACTCTGAAGATAGCAGTTCATAGTATTGCACTCATGCTTATTATAGAAATAAATTTTTAGCCTTGACCCATCTGAATGCCACATATAGGTCATTGGGTTGGATTATATAAGTTTTAACCTTTCAAGTGGTGATTCAAAAGCCACAAGAACATGACAACAGTACTAAATTTTCTTCTCATAACAATGAAGGGGTCTCCTTCTCTGATTGGATACATTTCCCCATATGTAAATCATCGAACTTGTCTTGATATATGAAATGTCAAAAATATCATCATGCTGGTAATCATATCATGAAAATTAAATTTTAAACAACCAAAACAAAATATAATTCATTCAGTACCAGCAACTTCTAAACACCTCCATGGTTCAATGTTAATAGTTGACAGCATATACAGTGATACACAGACATAATGTTATGCATCTACAGACTACAAACATGCGCTTGCATACAAAGCAAATAAGTTGAGTTCCACTTATAGCTTCTTGATTTGCCATATATTTTGTAACCGTGCAGCCAGGTCAGTTGAAAAATTGCATTCATGAATCCCAAAGACTCCTATGAGAGAAAATCTTAGGTCTCTTATATGTGGGGTATAGTACCTATAATGGCTAATCATGTACAAATTTTTCTAAGTTCCCAGAATGACAGACAGGTGTGCTAATATGATGTCCAAATATTCATATCATGTAAACCGAATAATACCTGATCTCAGCATCTGCACAAAAAGACTCAAAGCTTCATAGTAATACTCTCTTTGAGAATAAGCTGAAATCATGGCTGTCCAAGAAACCACATTTCGTTCACACATTTCATCGAACACTTGTCTTCCATTCTTCAAACACTCACATTTGTTATAGAAGACGATCAACCGAGTTCTAAGGTACACTGGTGGTTGATAACCAGTTGTGATCATGTGAGCATGGACCCTTTGCCCTTCTCTAAATGCTTTTCGGGTCACGCACGCGTTTAACAGCACGTCGTAGCCTTCAAATTTCATCCCAAAGCCTAGACTAGCCATTATCAACAATGCTTCTGTCAGTTGACCGTTGGAGCACAGAGCTTTTAAAGATTGTGGATTTGGCGGGAAGGAGAGGACGTTCAATTGGCGGTTACATGTAAATGGGTTCTCAAAATTTTTGGGAAGTAGCTTTTTGGGACGATGAAAAAAACAGTTGAATTTTTGCAGCCATTTCATGTCCAGAACCAGTTGTTTCCAGTTCAGTGTTTAAAATTTGAGCTCTGGCTTTATAGTTTGTCAATGTATATTCAAGCTTCAAAGCTTTTAAAGGCGCAACCGTGCAAGGGGCTGATTTTTTTTCGTCTTCAAACCCCAGTGGGCTTCATTAGTTGTATAAATTTCAGAATCTGTTGGGTCGGGCTGACTAAAATTTGATATTATTTTTGACGAAAGAACACTCATTCAGCCCAACAATGTCACAGTTTCGAGGCTCCACCATTGCAAGTGGGAGAAAAAAAAAAAAAAAAAAAACGTACATCTCTTGAAATAATAATCTTCAATTCCTATTCTGGAAAAATCAAGTATTCAATTCCACTGTTTCATCAAAGAATACATTATGGATAAGCTCTCTCTCACTGTGTTTTCGTCACTGTTTGAACGAACCTGAGTGGAAATTAAGCAAAGAAATGTTATTTACAGTGGAAGGTCTGAAATCCAGAGGATTATTCCATGACCCCTGTCGATCATCAGACCATCTCATGTTCACATTCTCAACCTCCAAACCCTCAATGTGTTCCATGATGATCCCAGCCGCACCGTGATTCACCAGTCCCTGGCATCCTGGTCTGTAGTCCACCAACCCACCTTTGTAATTCGTCCACCTTTTGTAAGTTAGATTTACATTAATGAATCTCAAATTACTTAGCAGACCATGTTTAGAACCTGATAAGAAGACACCATTTTCAGAGTTAGCAGTGATGTTGATGAAAAGCAAATTAGAGATCGAACCCTCCTTCGAATTCCGATGCCTTGGACATGTTGTCACGTATATAGGCTCCGCTCTCCCCCACCAAGACTGATCATAGTATCTTGTACTGATATTTATGTTGGAGAAGGTGATGCCACTTACATTTCCTGTACAAAGGAAAATCATTATTAGTACCAGAAACTAACAAAAAAATGGCTGTCATTAAGAGAAAATGCATACCTCCATCGCGGATTTGCAATCCCAACCCTCTGTGAGATTCGACAATGGTGATGTTGTCGAACACCAAGCCTTTGAAATCAAACCAACTAGCACTACCAAGCTTTATAGCTGAGGACTTGGTTCTGATCCAACAATCTGTAACAGTCAAGTTATAAAGAGGGCCTGTGTATGTTTTCGGACAGATAGCATCGTCTCCTGTGTCAATGGTGACTCTAGTAATGAGCGTGTTATTCGAATCCTCGATATCTATGCCATCATTGTTTGGTGAATTGAAATCTCCATAAATCGAAACATCGTGAATTGATGTGTTCTGGCATTGTACTATATGCAAGCTGCAACAAAATGTATACAATCTGTCCGTCAAAACAGAATTGATCGATAGCATACAAGAGTAAAGAGTAAACTTAATTCGATCGAACTCTGGATTGATATATTTTCAAAAGCATGATGATCCAAGTACTAATCAAAATAGTTTTTCAGTAAAGAAAGTATTAATTGTTTAGTTATCATCACAATTTTGTTAATAATAATAATAATAAATATGTGAAAATAATATTAATGATAAAGAATGTGATAATACGCACCACCAGTAAGCCGGCTCCGTTAAGCTAACGTTGGAAACGTCGACGTTTTTGCAGCGGAGGAACCCAACGAGCCTGGGACGACACTCATCGCCCAAACAAGCTCCAGTCTGGTTCCAGCTAACCATCACATTCTTCTTCTTGTTTTTCCTCACCACGAACTCCAAACCCTGACCGTCCACAACCCCACCTCCAGTGATCCCGACGTCGCTCGCGTTCTCCGCCATCACCACATACCACTTCGATGACTCCTTCGGGTAGTCCTCGATCCGCGTGCCACCCAGCAGCGTCGCCTTCTCTTCGATGTTCAGCGTCACGTGGGATTTGAGGCGGATGGTGGCGGTCAAGTAGATGCCGCCGGAAGGGAAGGTGACGCGGCATGGAGAGGTTGAGGGACAGGCGTCGATGGCCGATTGGATGGCGGATGTGTCGTAGTGGACGCCGTCTCCTACCGCGCCGAAGTCGTAGACGCTGTGGCTGAGTGGTTGTCGGTAGTAAGAGGAGACTGGGAGTTGGATCGTGGGTGGTGACGTGGAGCAACGTGATTGGGTGGGAGGAAGTAAGATTTGGAGTGTAATATTTGTAATTAGTTGGAGAAGAAAACCCACCATTTCTTTTTCCGTTTTTTGTTGTATTGAATATTGATTGAAATTTGGTACTTTTCCTTTGTTTTGTGGATTGATTCTGGAACTACGAATTCTGACTCACCACTTATCAATTTAAAGAAAAAGTGAAAATGAAATCAATTTATTTATTTATTTATTTATTTCAAATACGACACCGAATTGGGTAAGGGGTCTACCGTACTATGCCGAGATGCAGATAAAATGACAAAGAGTGAATAAAAGAAGCCGACATCCATAATAATTACCATGATAGACTGTTCTATGATTTTACAATATGAATCAATCAATCATCTTAACAAGTTAAGAATTTGATCGAATGATGATTCTGATAGTTAGTATATACCAAGTAAGATATATATATAAATATAGATCTATTTATGAAAATATATTATAAGAATACCACCCGCACACTTGTCATCTTCAGCCTAGAGAAATCTGGGTTTCCAAATGACTCTGGTAAATAGGAGACATGGAAACCCTAGATTAATGTTGAGGCCTCCCCTCTACTTCCTGCTAACTGGCTAAAATATAATGACTGATATATATACAATAGTAGCTACCGCTTCAACTTCAATCTTGCCTTCTTCATAGCTCCATTTTCAGGTGATTTGAGTGCAAAGATGCTGCACCACAATCACAATATAAACAGGTTCACAATTTGGAAACAAACTATAATTTCATCCAATCACCCTATGATCATTTACTAATAAATTTTATAGTAATCAAGTCCAATGATTTGATTAAATGAGGGTAATCTGTCACTAATAGATGATTATACGTCATCTACCTGAATTTGCTGACGAGTCGTAACTCAAAAGCGAGTTCTCTGGAGTAACAAAGTTTTGGTTTTCTTCTCTTCCCCAAGCTGGCTGGTTATGTGCATCAAGGTGCCATTGCTGTTCATACTGTTGTCTGTTCCCACTGACTTGGAGCTCAGGCCACATTACAGGCATGACCATGCTGGAGTAGTTACTGTCCATGAGCGATCCACTCTACAGGTTTTGAAAACAATCATTAACATTAGTGATACCCAATGAGGGCGGGATCACACCAAACATCATATTAACTACAAAAGTCTACAACACAAACACATTTAGCTTCCATGGGAACCATTTTGATCAAATGCATTCTAACAAAGGCTACATCATGAAGCAGCTCTCTAAAGGAACGTACTAGTACAAGGCTTCTAGATCAAACCAAGGCTAAAGCCTACACCCTGCAGAAGCTGCTTGTTGATTGGTTGAAAAGGAAAAAAGGTAATAGATAAGACACTTCATACTTACTTCTGCGGCCAATATACTGTCAAGATTGACATCAATTCTTGGATTGACTGCTGCAAGTCTCATTGATAAGAACTGAAACAAAAGAAAGATGGGAATAAATAAAGATGACAGCAATCAAAGCAACAGAAGATAATGAATGTATTATCAAAACATAATTTGAAATTTTTGAAGGTAATAATTGTCAAGCAAAGAGAGGATTAAGATACAAACTAATGCAGCCCAGCCCAGTAAAAACTAATTGGCAAAAGCGACGATGATATCCACAGGCCATCTGACTTTCTATGTTTTCGGAAAGCAGTTTCAATACAGAGAATGGCTACTAAAATTTTGAATAATTCAGATAGCCAAAATTATTTGAAAATGAACAAATTTGGGGAATCAGTAAACTAGAAAAGTCCTGCATCCTCCCCGTATGCTCCACTACTCTGCTAAAGGTGCCGAAGATCACATCTCCCCATACAAACCCATTCACAAAAGAATAAAGCTAGACTACTCAAATGATGTGACATGTGAGCTGTAAGTAACACATCATCCACCACATCATTTTATGATTTACATGGTGGTTACAACTCACATGCCACGTCACTTGAGCATAAATTTAGGCATTATAGCACTACTCTTCACAAAAATGTTTCCTACCAGATTTATACTAATTTTAAACCTTCTCATTGCATTTTCAAATTAGGAAAGCAAAAAGAAAAAGACAATGACAATGATAACAACTGATGACTGAGATGTTCAAGTCTGACCTCAACTTGACGCTGTAGGGACTGCACATGGTTGATGATCTCATCTAAAACTAATGCTGTACCAGATATCTGCAAAGCATAATTTTCTCAGGTCAGACACTACCAATTTTAGTAGTTTCAGCTATTTCAGAGCAATTTTCACACAAATTTTCAGTTAACTCAAATTCCAAACTACTGAACGTAGATAACCGAAACAGCTTTCTAACCCCTTCATTCAGTGAGATTAAATATTAAAAAAAGAGATTACAAGAAACTACATATCTGATACAAATATACAATACACTGGCTCCCCATATAAAAAAACAAGCAAACCTCTGCGAGCGTAACAGTTTAACAATAACATAACAGATAGCAGCTAAATGTTTTCGTATGGCCTTTGCGGGACCCTATTGAAGAACTCAGATGGGACACAAATTCGAATCTTCTTCCTTAATCTATTTGAAACTAAGCAGTACGTATCATTTAAACAAAATAGGCAGACCAAACGTCTAAAGTTCAAATTAATTAGGTTGAAGTTAAAGTTCAACGTAAATGGATGATTACAATGATCTAGTCTTTGCTAAGTAGTTGTAACCGATAAAACTTCTTTGTCAGTTCCGACGTCAGGTAGAGATATGAAACTAGTTTCTGTTCAAATCCAACCAAAACAATTAGCTTTAAGGACTATCACGTCATGTCTTCTTGTAGTTAGGTATGCAAGTTTGGCATATGAGTTTGTACAGGGAATCATTCCTTGTCAATTCATTTCTCATCGTCCTGTTATCTAAACGATACCAAACTTGTAAGTGAAGTTACTACTATGCATCTTCCCAATAGGCATCAAATTCTTATTGTCAATAGAAATGGGACCCAGAAACGAATTTGATCCAACACAACACCACTGTATGTGTCTCCCAAGCGTTTCAATCCAGCTAGCACTACCCAAAAAGCTAGACTTTCTTGTCAAGGACCCACATAAGGGCATTACAGACATTCACATATAACACATACTTTCTTCTATTGCAAAAAAATTTCAAAGTCCAAACCATCGTTTTCTCCTTAATAAAATGGACAATAAATTGAGAATTGACAAAACTGACCTCAAAAGGGACTCCAAAGTCCTAACAAACTATACCCAACCCAAATATCGAGGTACAATAATGGAATTACAATATCACCCACCATTGACAAGACCATCTAAACAAAAAGCATCCACTTAATGTTTAAAAATAAAAAATAAAGCGTGGCGCCGTGACAACGGCAAAACCGTTATTAAAAGCACATAAAGCTTAAAAAGATATCTAATTTCCACTTTTGTAAACAGAATAAAATAGTCTTTAATTAAATCCAAAAAGATCTTAATCAAAAAGTTTAATAAAAACACACAACACACACAATCACCGACCTTACTGCATCCGGGGACCAGCTCTTGTAGAAGCTTCATTCGAGCATTAATCTTCTCTCTCCTGGCCTGTAATCAATAATTAATGATTAAACATGTGGTTGTTAATTATTAATTAATCAATTGTTCAAATAATGATAGAGATTAATGATTATTACTCTCTCAGCTAAGCTATGGCTATCAGTGGCTTGACCGCGACGAGCACGGACGTGAACATAAGGAAGCTTCTCTGCGTCTTCGTTGCTATCATTTGCCCCGCTTTTGCTCTTCTTTGTCGCCGCTTTTGCCTGCTAATTTACCCAAATTCACAAATTAATTTACAATCAACCCACTGAGAGAGAGAGACAGAGAGAGCAAGCTTTGAAACCCTAAATTTTTTTTCTTCATTTTTGTTTTTTAATTTTTTTCTACCTTCTTCTCTCGCTCTTTTCTCTTCATCGACATCTGATTCTGACTCGGCTGCGGTGAATTTGGATTGTCGTGGTTCGATTCCGACTCCGCCGGCTCGCTCTTCACTTTACCGAGATTCTCGCTCGAATTCGACGGCACCGACCCCGTAGTTTCCGGCGAGTTGTTGTTTTTGTTGTTGTCGGCGGCGGCGGCAAACACGGAGAATCTGGCGGCGCGCTCAATCAAGGCGATGTTAGAGGGAAAAGTCAGGTTTGCCTCTCCACTGAAATTAAAGGGTGGTGCGGCGGAGGCGTTGGATTCGGGGGAGTGGTGGAGGAGCTCCATGGCTTGCGGCGCCGGAAGCTCGAGCAGGGCGGTGAAGGAGTTGGCATTTTCCGGCGGTACGGTCATCAAGTGTTGAATCTCCTCGTTGAATTGCAGAGAATCAAGGGCGTTTTGGTCCAGTGATGGTTGAATTGTAATGGATCTGGGTCCGGTTCCCGCATCTGGTTCCATTTTAAATCAAACCCACTTCAATTCCAAAGACAATTAAATAAAATTAAAAAAAAACAGACCCAGTCGGAGAATTGAAATGAAATTCGTAAGAAAACGATACTTTAGAAGTTGATTTGAAGAGAGAAATTGGAGTGAGAGTGAGTTGAGGTTGAGAATTGTAATGGTAAGTTGTCTGTTTATGTTGAGCTTTTTTCTCTTTGTGTGTGTAAGAGATTACTTCTCAGCCATTTGAAGTGGAGAGAAAGCAACGTCGCTGCGGCTGGGTCCTGTGTTTTTAATGTACGGGAATTTTATTTTATTTTTTAATTTATTTGGAAGCTTTTAGGGAAGAGGAACTACTACTAAAACCATGATTTGTACGGTTACAACTGTACAGTTCGTTGAGATTAGGCCATCAGGGGGAAGTTGGAAACGGAAAGTGGAAACGAGAAACTGGAGAGATCGGGAATGGGACCCACCCGGAATTTTTTTTACAAATTATTATCAAAGTTCCTGTATAATTATAATAATGTTATTTTGTTTAAATTTGGTGTCCAAATCTAGTGCCCAAATGATGTGGCACCACACTAATCTATTCATTTAATTTATATGGTTTAAATATATGGATTTAAGTATTGCCACATTATTTCGACACTAAATTTGAGGAAAGTAGCATTACTCAATTACATATAATTATATATATAATAAGATAATAAAATCTAACCGTCTGATTTATTGACCAAATAAAAAGCTTGATTTGGTTGTTATGGTACGATGATTATGTTCACTTTTATTTTTTATTTTTTATTTTATATCTAACATTAAGTAGGATGTTGGGATATATCGAAATCAAACATACTTAGTTCATATATCTATTTTAGAGAGATAAATACTTATATTCCAACTTTAGATGTTATTTTTATTAAATCATTACCTATATGTATTCATTTAGAAATTGTCACATCTATATTTGAGATGTAAATAGGATGCAAAAGATGAGATAATTGGTGTAGGGGGTCGCTCTATGGTTATAGTTGACTGGGCTCTTGTGACTTGTTGTTAGAACTTTGTCGAACCGAGATTGTCGACTGCTCTGTTAACCTACATTTATGTAGCTTGGGTTGAGCGTTGATCGAGGATGAAAGGCTTTAGAATTGGATTAAGCTAGCGGGTAAACAAATAATTGGTTTTAATATCGATTTTCTAGTGATCGGAGAGTAAATTGGCAGAGTTTCAACACGCCAAAAAGCTTTTTTGGATTGAGAGAATTCAAAATCCCTCTCCAGTTAGAGGTTTATTTATAAGCATTTTTAAAGAGTTGGTTCGTGATATCGTTGACTCGTTAAGGATCCAATCCCTGAAATCCTGGTTAGATTTCGTGGGATAAAGGATCCACAACCCATTCAAACTTTACTTTGGTTATCAAATAGCTAGGGGTGTGCAAAAAACCGTCTAACCGAACCAAACTAACCAACCCAATCCATAAAGTTTGGGTTGGTTCAATTACAAATATAAAAAATAGGTGGTTCAGGTTGTCTTTTGAACAAATCGATTAAAGATGGTTCGGTTTGGGTTGAGTGAAATAATACACCAACCCAAACCAAACCACATATTTTAGAAAGTAAAACTAAAATATAAAATCCACCTATGTTTTTTATTCAGTCCAGGTTTTATAACTTTTACTGATTACTTTAAGCTTTTATAGTTTATTTATTTGTTTTGATACAATTCTTCTGATTGATTGATGTATTAGGGTTTCAAAAGCATAGATGCTATCAAACGTGTCTTTAATCAGAGTATACATACATGCATATATATATATAATTAATATTTTATGTTAAAAAAATTTATTTAAATATTTTTTATAATATAATACCAAAAAAAAAAATGAGTTCAAATCTAAACCGACAAACCTATCCAAACCAACCCGACCTTTTTTGGTTTGGTTTGGATCCGTTTGAAAAATCACATTGGTTTGGTTTTTGTTGAAATATAGTTAAACCGATTCATATTGGTTTGGTTTGACATTGAGTTTCAGCCCAAAACAAACCGAAAATGCACACCCTTACGAATAGCAGTTATAGAGTGACTGAGTCAAACTAAAACTCAGCTAAGTACAACGGCTTTCTAGGTCGACTCGTATCGGGTGGATCTAAACTGGGTCCAATACAAAATCGATTGTGGGCTTAAACGTTGAACCTAAGAGCCATTTTTGTCTACCACAATCAGTATTATTCTAAATTTATATGTTTTTTTAAAAAAAAATAAAATAAAATAAATAGATTTATAAGGTTTTTGGTTACTAAACAGTACTGCATGATTGCACAAGAGAGTTTGCCAAATTTTTAAAAAATTTATTCTTTAAAATTTTGTCTCTTTTAAATTTATTGAATTTCAATCTAATATTCCGAAATTATCCGATTACTATGATGCATGTCTTACAATTTTGTCATAATATGCCATTAAAGATGCATCAATAGTTCAATGAACCCACTCAAATAATAATATCTAGCATGAATGATGTCACATAGTGACATAGCATAAGTTTCATTTACCCAAAAAAAAAAAAAAAAAAAAAAGACATAGCATAAGTTTTTATTTACAAAAATAATATTACAATAATTCAGAGTTTAGGGATGGGGAGTGACTCGAACCCACACCGCAACTTCTTGGTGTGGCTCTCAAGATCATAACATTGGACCAACCTCATTTTGTAGAAATATTATATTACAGTATTACATAAATTCAGGGTTTTTTTTTAAAGTTGGGTACATTTAAACACACCGAAAGTTTTCTCGTACACAAATTTGTAATAATTGATAACACTACAAAAAATGAAATCCTAGTAACATATACAAGAATCCTTTGAATTTGTAAAATCAATAAGAGCATCTCCAATGGTATAAGCAAATTTGGATCCTCAAAAGTTGTCATCTCAGCATTTGAGGACTGTTTTCAGGAATTGCTAAATTTGATGGTTGTATAGTCCACAATGGTATACTTGTAATGGTACATTACTATTTTTGCTAAAAAAATAAAAAAATAAAAATTATAAAAGACAAGGAAATATATATACTATGGGTATTGATTCATTCGTAATTAAGAGACAAATTTTACTTGATTGAAATTTTTGGGGTCAAAACAATGATAAGATACATAAGTGATCAGTGAAAAAAAAAATCCACATAAGAGAGGGAAATAATAAAATTACAACAGTTATTTTGGGTTAAGTTTGTATTTGATGATTGTAGGCAATTTGATTGATTATTAATAACTGCTATTGTTAAATTTTAATGACTCTATTGGACAGTGTTTTTTGGATAAATAATCAAATTTTGATTACTCTTCTATTTTTTAAAGATACCATTGGAGGTGCTCTAAGATAAGAAAATCAAAGGTTTTTTTTTTAGATTATTAAAAATTTTGGAATTGCTAGAAATGAATATAAAACAAACCCATAAACTTATTAGGGTTATTGGCAAATATTCCCCTAAAATATATGCGAATTTGCATGTTGCCCCATAAATGTTTTTTTTTAGACATTAAACCCCTCAAATTATCGTTTATTGGCAAAACTCGACGGACTGGTAACGGAACCCAGTTTCCGTCTGATAAGCCTGACACGTGTGCCTCACGTGTGATTCCACTAAGTAAAAAATGGTAACTTTGCATTTAATTAAATTAAAAATGAAAAAAAATAAATAAATAAAAATCATTTTCTTTCTCCCACCACATAATCTCTCTCTCTCACCACCATATATATATATATATATATTAATTATGATCTCTCCATCTCTCCCATCCTCATATCAAAGATCTCTCATCTCCATCTCTCGATCTTCAAATCAAAAAATCATATCTCCATCTCTTCATTTTCAGATCAAACTCATCGTCTCTCTCTCTCTCTCTCTCTCTCTCTCTCTCTCTCTCACATGTTTTAGGTTTTGGATTTGTGTTTGTGTGATGTGTGTGGGTGACCGGTGGTGGCGTGATGGAGATGGAGGTGGTGGCCTATGGGCTAGAGCTGCTTGTGGAGCAACTGGGCCGTGGTGAAAATGAGAAGGATTTCATTCTTTTTTGTTTTAAATTTTTTTGATTTTTGTGAATCTATTGTGATTGTGGTGTAGTGGTGATGGTGATTTAGTGCGGAGGTGATAATGATGATGATAGTGGTTTCTGGATTAAGTTGATGTTGGTATTTTTTGTTTTTCTAATCCTAGGTTTGAGTTTTTTTTCTTTTCTTTTTTCTAGGTTTTAGTTTGGGTGACGATGATTTTCTTTATTTTCATATTCTGGATTATAATGAATGTAAAAAAATAAATAAATAAATAAATAAAAAATCTACATTGTTTTGTTTACAGTTTTGGTTTTATTATTCTTTATAATAGGTGGAGATCCAATCTGGATCTCTACTCTCTTTTTTTAAGAAAAAAAGAAAAAGAATTTAGGGTGTTGTTCCAATTTTTCCCTTACTTACAAACACACGTGCAAGGCACGTGATGAGAAAGATAGACCGAAATTGGTTTCCGTTACCAGTTCGTTGGGTTTTGCCAATAAACAATAGTTTAAGTATTTTAATGCCTAAGAAAACATTTAGGGGCAATATACGAATTCACATATATTTCGGGGAACATTTGTGCCAATAACCCAACTTATTAATAGGAATATAAATGATTTATCATTAGGTCATCTCAAATTCTATCTTAAAATACTTAAATGCACATTTAAAAGTTCATTTGATGTCAAAAATACTATTAGGTATATATATATTATTTTAATTTATTTTTTTTGATTAATAACAATAATAATAGAAGATAATTGAAATTTAAAAAAAATTAAAAAAATAGATTAGTGTAGCTTAAGGGGGTTGGAGGAGAAAAAACCGGACGGTGTTTGGGAGAAACCAAAACCGTGGGGCGGAAGTTAGTGTGTCCGGTCCCATGCGGCGGGAACCGGACACGAACCAAGGTCCGACACTGTTTTAAATCAAAGGAGATGAGCTGTCCTTTTCTTGCATTTATTTTTAACCAATAATATTACTAAAAATTATTTACCACTACAGTTTCTGTTTTGCCCTACACAGCTAGGTGTCATTGTGTCAACGTAGCGTAGACGATCAATTATTCAATTATAATCCATTAACAAACACTTTGACCCCCCTCCTCTTTTTTAACCAGATTTGGATTTTTACTGTGCCATCCTAATTTTTAATTTGAAATTTAAAAATTGGGATACGGCACGAACCTACCACGTTTGTGGTGTAGGTGTAAAAGACATATCATTACGAGATCTTGTCGTATTAGATCTAAAACTTCAATCGTAAATTCTCAAATGTGAATTTTCCTATTTTTGAGGTTTTATCATTTAGAATTTTTATTATGTGCAAAAAAAAAAAAAAAAAAAAAAAAAAAAAAAATTCACACTAAAAATTTAGGATAGTGTTTTAAATGAATTATTTTGATTTATAAATATTTTAATATCTTTTTATTGAGAAATTTTTAAATACATTCATAGTCTTCTAAATTTTATTATTATAAGTTAGATTATATTAACTTTAATTTTTTTTAATATAATTTGTAACTTTAATATATGAGGGCTGCTACGTACCACCGAGGTTGCGGCACATTTGCGGCCCTGTAATAGAAAAACAAGTGAAAACACTTGGGACCCACGTAATTAATACGTGGGCCCACGTGTTTTTTCTCTTGTTTTCCACTACGGGGCCGTAAAGGTGCCACGACCCCGGTGGTACAAAGTGTTTCTCTTAATATATATATATATATATATATATAAAAGAATGAAAATAAATTGATGAATTTTTTTTTATTTTTTTTACATCAATTTATTTTCATTCCATCAAAGTCATAATTCCGGGACGTTGAATTGAGAGAAAATGAATAACTAATTATTAAAAAAAAAAATAGTTAATATGTATAGTCCAACTATAATTTTAATTGTTTTAAATTATCAAATTACTTACTGTTGTTATTAAAGCACGTGTCTCATTCTAATTCTTATAACACTGATTTGTTAGGTTACAGACAGTTACACTAAATTGAATGCAGTTCAGGCCGGTATTCAATTAAATAAGTCATTTTTACAACAAATTAATTTAATATTTTAATTTCTTAAGAATATTAAGTATTTTTTTTCAAATTTTATTCACAAAAAATCATCATAATCCAACAAAATAAAACTTAAGTGATTACAGTAGGGGCATGGGTTGGTTTAGGTTTGGTTTGATATATCGAAACCAAACCTTTATAAAATCGGTTTATTTTCTTACAACCCAAACCAATCAATTATAAGATAAAACCAAACCAATAAAAATTGGTTTGGTTCGGTTTGGTTTAACGGTTTAAGAAAATTATTACATTATTTTTTATTTGAATAAATTTAATAATATCAAATTATCAATATAAGTAGTTAAACCAATTATCAATAACATAAATAACAATACTAATTTATAATACTAAATTTAACTTAAGTGCAGAATGATAATTGTTAAAAATAAATAAATTCAAGTGTACAACGCCTAAAATTTATAAAATAAAACTAAATTGTTTAAGTTTCTAAATTAATAAAATCTATCACCGTCGAAACAACCACTTTGAAGTTTTGAAGTTCACTTCTTGTTGCATTGGGTTAACTTTAGTTTTTATTTATTTTCTCTGATAATTTAATTAATAATATATATATAAGTATGTAATGGTTTGGGTTGGGTTATACGGTTTGATAAAACGCAACCCATAAACCAACCCAAACCAATTGGGTTGCTCAAAAACAACTCAATTGGTTTATTTTATTTAACAAAACCAAACCAACCCGCTTAAATTAGTTTGGTTTGGTGGGTTGATCGGTTTGGCGGTTTGGGTGCCCACCCCTAGTAGAGATCTCATTATTTTTTATTTTTATAATTTGTATGATATGAACACAAAAATTCTAGGAATTTTTGATGAATTAAAAAGAAAGATAGTTAATTCGAGAGAACCACTCTCCCGTCGGCTGTTTCGAGAGAACCATTCTCCAATGATTTTCCAAAAGAAAATCAATTACTCAATTTGAGCAAACAAATATTCCGATTCCCTTCATTAAATATTCAATCAACAATAAAGAAGAAAAGATACAGATAACTTCCAACTACAATTTAGGCACCAACTATTCACTAACTAAAAACTAGAGATCTACCACCCACATCTAGTAACTGCTAATGGTGGTTAATACACATCTAAATTAACATAAATAAATTAAAATCTAATTAAAATTTAAATATGTAAAATAATAAAAATACAACCGTAACATTGTATTTCTTAAACTTTTTTTAGAACGAAATTAAATTAATATTAATTCTCCAATAAAGTTTCTGTACCTATTTATTTTCTATATGGAAATTCAATTCTCCCTTTTTTTTTTCTTTTTCTTTTTTTCAATGACAAATTGTCAACAATCATCGATGCAATGGACATTTGGACATTTGGACAATTGGACATCAATTATTTCCGGTTAGGTTCAAACAAATCTGGTCCAGCCTCAATTACCAAAGCAAAGGTTAAATAAGTCAGTCAAGTGCTATGCTAATAAAGTTGGAACACCCTGTCCTTTGTCACCAGTACATATAGGATACCCACTTAGTTTACTTCATCTCAATTGCTTTAATGAAATTGTCCTTTTTTTGACCCAAAAATGTAATTAGATAATTGAAAATTACAAATTTTGAGAAAATTCCAATATCGTCCTCGATTTTTCATTTTTGACCAAATTCGAAAAACAATCCTACGGTTTCAAAATTACGTTAGCTAAAGATAAGTTTTTTGGCCAATGAAAGATAGTTTTTTATTTTTTATATTTTTTTTAATTTTAAGAAAAAGAGAATTTTTTACCTAATTACAAAATTACAAGATTGTTTTATCAAAATTGTTACCGAGTTCAAGTCCCACATGTGTATTTACGGGAATTTTCTCCTCAATGATACGAGGGTAGATATTTTTTGATTGTGAAATAAGAATACATACCACTCATATAGTATTTGATCTTAGCAAATCCTGGCAAACTCCTAATCTATTCAGTGAGTTGTCGACGACACTATGTAAATCATATCATATGGACATTAACTTGGATAAATCTTTTGGCAATCTATCATTACTCTTTTCAAAATTGTTCAAATCTCATAAAGTTTTTTGAAACAATAATGCTAAACATCCCACCTAAAATCCCACATTTTTCATCCCACTACATGTGGCATGTAAGGTGTCAAATTGTGGGTGGATACACATTAATGATGATTTATCTCACCTACCTCATGCATCCACGCACCATTTGACATCTCGCATGCCACATGTAATGGGATGAAAAATGTGGGATTTTAGGTGGGATGTGTAGCATTACTGTTTTTGAAATTGATCAAACATGAAGGGTTTTTAAAATCCCAAAAAAATATTCATTTAAGGGGAAGTTCCTGACATGTAAGTTCACATTAAACCTAGACCTTCCTAGAGGATTCAGCCGAAGAGGGTGTACTAGTAAAAGGAAATTGCTTTGGTACTTATTGGTCAGTACCCAAGGTGCTGACCCCACCAATAGAGTGTTACCATATAGCCTTTTTCTTTTAATTTTTTTTATTTATCTCTTTGTATTCTTCATAAATGGGCTACGTGGTAAAGATCCATTGGTTGGTCAGTACCTTGGATACTGATTAGTCAATAACTAAACACTGTGCCTAATAAAATTTGGCATATAGTACTGACCAGTCAGTACCCAAACACTGTGCCTAATAAAATTTGGTATATGATTGATGACAGGAAAATAATGACAAGAAAGCGTAAGGAGAGAGCAGAGATAAAAGCCTTATTGCTATTTGCTACATATAGCTACTTTATTATTGCACTGCTTACAGTCTTTTATTGCCCGACTTTTTAGATGTTTTACTTTTAATAATAATGTAGTTTGGTCTTATTTATTTGTATTAAAGAAGCCTATGCAAGTTGCAACGAGGCTGAATATTTAATATTTATTTATTTATTTTAAATATAATGATTTAAAGAAGCTACTACAAATATAAAATAGTGAGTTTTCTAAAAAAAAAAAAAAAGAGTATAATACTATAAGATCTAACGTATAGAATCAAAGGTCCATTGACTTGGTAGCCGGAGACTTGTACTCTTTTATTAACTCATCAAGGTTCAAATATTGACACATTGCATATATTGTTTCACTATTACTTATAAAATCATAATAAGCGTGGAGAGATCTCTTCTAGTGTTAGGAGCCAACTTCTTTATATTATGGAAGTAAATGTTCGGATCGTTCTTGATCTCGATAGATTCTGGTAGACAATTGTTAATATATATATATATATATATATTTATATGTTTCAATTATTAATAAATAAATAAATTTAAAAAAAAATTAAAAAAAAAGGCTTCATTATCATCAACATATGTACATGCATATATAAACATTTATTTAGTTTTAATTCACTTGCTTAAAGTATTTCAATTTTTTTTCATGGATGTTTATTAATGAAATTAGAATTCTATAGTTAAACTTTTTTTCTTTTTACCTTTTCATACCAAAAATCATTTGTAGTCAATAAGTTTGACGTCTCCAAAAGTTTGAACTAAATATCCAAAAAAATTCAAGCTTTATACGAATTTAGTTCTACTTTATGTTTTTTTTTTTACTAATAATTTCTATTTCCACATGTCCACAATTTATACTTGAATATTGTGGGCTCCAAAGTTTCAATACTAATCACGAAAAACTGAATATATATATATAATATATATATATAATATATTAAACTATTGAAAATATATAAAGAAAAACTACTAAACATATATCACAAAAAACGGAGCATACCGAACATTTATATATAAAAATAAAATAAAAATATAAAAAAATTAGGGTTCGAAGTATTACATAAATTTAGGGTTTTTTTTTTTTAATTTTGGGAGAGAAGAAGGACTCAAACTCACAACCTCCACCAAACAAATCTCATCTCGTTCAGAATAATTTTTTTTTTTTTTTTTAAAGCAATTCCCACTATGTTTTTTTTAATACTTCCATGCAGTTTTAAGTCAAAAATACCCGCACTTCCCCTTTCCACCACAACCATTATTTTAGGTTATTTTAGCAGGAGGAAATGCATTATATATATTATATTATTTAATTTCTTAATTTTATATTTTGGGTTAGAATCAGTCCAAACCAAAAGGGCCTCAGGCCGTGCAATTAAGAAAGAGAAGCTGCGGCAAGTAGAAGAGAAGTGGTCCATGCCAAACTGTCAGGCCACAACTTGTTATCAAAAAAATTATTGGTAGGGGTTCCACCAATTATAGCTCGTTTAATTTGCTTGATTATGACCTAATTAGTACAAACTAGGTCCAATTCATCATTATTTTTGAGGTGGGCAATCAAATTGGTCAAATATAAAAATTGGTGGCTACGCCTACCCAGCCCATTACATTAAGAACAAGTAAATGCAGCATTAAAAAGTTATAAAAAAAATTATAAAAAAAAAAAAAAAAAGTAGTCAACACTTAAAAAAAAAAAAAAAAAAAAAAAAAATCTTATTGTTTGTGTATCCCTTGCTCTCTCTAATCATTTTAAGCCCAACATATGTGCCAAATAAACTAGACGAACAAATTTAAAAATGACTTAAACTAACACAATAGACTTTACACTTAATACAGAACAATTATTTTGTTGCCGAAGTAGTTGAATTGGGCAATCGGATTACTCCTTACATCAATTGAAGCCAGCCTTAATAAACCATTAGAAAGCGGCCTGACAATCTTCTCCATGAGGCATGAGGTTGGTCACAGTAAGATACAGATGTGAGGATGGTGTCCATGATTGCCTCGGATTGGGGGCATATGCAAAAAAATCTGTAAAAATATATATATATATATTTAAGGGTTTGTAAAATGCAAAAAGATTGAAAAAAATAAACTAGTAAAATTGCTATGTAGTATAATTAGAATTGGTTTGTACTTGTTAGTAATTTTAATTAGAATAAAATTGTCATATACAGTAATTAAAAAAAAAAATTAAATGAAGTATAGAAAGATATTTAATGGATTGTCAGCAGCATTACTCATTATTAAAAAATTTAATTACAAAAATATCTCAATAGAAATTTACTAATAAGGAAAAATTACTTTAATTAAAATAAACCAAATACATGTATACTCATTAATTATACTCATATCTTGTATTTTTTTATTATTAAAAAAAATCTTACGATAAACATTAACTTATAATAAACCCTAATTAAACCTTAATTTTATTTCAAGTATTAAACTTTCTCATTATCACATGATTATCGTATAAAAAAGTAATGGAAAAATAATTTTCAAAGGACTCTAATCATACATAGATTTTTTTTAAAAAAAGATACTGTAGATATCAACGAGGGTTTTTTTTTTTAGCTATATATATATATATATACATATATATAAGAGAATTCCAGATTGAAAATCTCTTGACCTCACGTACAATCAAGTTCTACATCTTCCCTTCCATAAGGCTCTTATATTTGAGACATTTCCAGTAGTAAATTAGACCATCCTTATAAGAGGATTTGATTCCAAAAATAATATAATTTTTTTTATATATATAAATTGGGTGTGTTAATAATTTAAGAGAGTTTATAAATAAAATGCATTAAAATAAATATATTCATTTCAATAAGGGTACTATTTACATTATGATGGATGCTTATAGTAATATTTATTTTTTAAATTTTAGATATGAATTCACTTATAAAAATTGGTATACTTATTAACTTTATGGGTGGTAATATCTGCACCCTTAATAAATTGATAGATATTGAAGTTGTAAATATGGTAATAGTGCGTGAAGAGGACTTTAATGGACCATGATGTAGACATGAAGAAAACTTAGAAAAGACAGTGGATTTGTTTAAAGGATTTTGCAGTCCCTAGAGAGAGAATTGAATTTCTGCATCTGTGTTACTGTAAGAAAAAAACAAAACAAATCTAAAACAAATCTTTGATAACTAGTTGAAAGAATTGTGTTAGATTTATGAATCCCGAAGCTAGCCTGGAAGAAAATTGTCAGGTTTGTCTTTTTCCAAGCTTGTAAAAAAAAAAAAATCCAGGTTCCAAAACTATTTTTACTGTCCTCAAGAGTCAAGACTATATTTAGTCTAATGTTTTTTAAAATTTGATTTACAGAGAAATGATCTCCAATAGTTCAATTATTCAATAGTGAATAAATTTATAAAAAAATTTAATATGAATATTCAATTGTCATTCTCAATATGCGTGCGACCATACACCGGATCCCATCAGAATTCCGAAGTTAAACAATCTTGGACAAGAGCAGTACTATTGTACTATGATTGGTGACCTCCTGAGAAATCCTCATGTTGCACCTTTTTTATTTTTTATACTGAAGATAGATGGTGCTAAGCCAATTTTTTATTATATCTTCATATTCCTAGAGAAGATTATTCTAATAAACAGAGAATCAATTTTTCACGATTTAAGGGATTCTAAAGAAACCTAACTTTATCAAAGGATAATTTATTTCGATCATCCCACCTTCAACTTCAGTGTTTTGAAATCATCACACTTGTGTAAGCTCAATATTGCCATCCAAAAGTTGTATGCTTGTAAACCTACGACCTTTCATTTTTACTCTATATATCTCTCAAATTTTTGTGTTGTGTGTTCACTTCGGTGCGTATTTATGTAAATATATTAGTATCAATATATATATGTCGTTAAATTTAACTAATTTATATAAAAATTAATTTATCTATATATATATATATATATTTTTTAATAATAATAATAAAAAAAACGAGTAATTGTAATGGTAAGAATGGAGAGTCTTGCTTTCTTGAAACTATTTTAGTATGCTTCCTCACGTACATATGGTTGCTCAGGGACTTTGGGTCCATCTATGAAATACAAAATCAATACGAACAAACAATAATTCAAAATAATAATAATAAAACAATAATATAATATATTTATTGCAAATAAATACATACCAGGAGCAGCAAGTTTGGTGTCCCAAGACTCCTTAGAATTGTCCTGCTTTTTCTCCATTTAATCAGAGCGCAGAGACTCTCTCCCAAACACCAAAATCAACAACAAAAATTTCATATTGAGAATTGCAAGACAAACACATAAACAAACATTGAAATTGATTGAGAACACAATATAGAAAAAGGTCATCATATAATAAAAAAGTGGGAACAGAGAGGATGAAAAATCACTCATCAAATCCATATAATAGTTTTCAATATCAGTTTCATTTTTCAATCCCTCTAATAGTTTTTCCAATTAACGTTAATTAAAAACAAAACAAAACCCATGTTCAAAGTAATATCATTCAAATTCAATACCGTGAAATGAAGAAACCCTATCAAAATAATTCGATACAAAAACAAAAGCAAACTAATCATTAAAAAAAAAAAATAAAAAAAAATACAGAGATTAAAAACAACAATACCTTGGAAGGAGAAGAAGACGATTCTTTGAAGCCAAACAATTCATTAGTTATCGAAGAAGCCGAACCCGCTTGCTCTATTGGTTTGGAAGTAGTGTTCAACTTATCTTTAAATATGGCTATAATTATACCACTAATCTTGGTTACTATTATGCATTAATTTTTAGATAAGAGCATCCCCAAAAGACTCTTCTATTTATACTCTTCAAATGTCTATTTGCTTACCTATGTGGCAATTTAAGGAGTGAAAAAATAAAAGCTCTTCCAAAAGACTCTTCAATTAGAAATAAGTTTATATTATTTTAATGAAAATGCTCAAATTCCCCCCTCACCACCAAAAAATCTAATTGCCCTCTATTTTTTTCAAGTTAGAAATAATAACTTTTCATGTTATTTATATGTTATTATTAAATATTCAATATTAGTCTCGTTTTAAAGATCTACATGAAACCTTTCTAGTGGTATAATTTTTATGATGATATAATTTATAAATTAAAACTTATTATATATTAATTGAATTTAATTAAAAAAAGATAAAAGATATAGATGTTAAATATTAATGATGATGTGATATAAAAAATAATATAATAATAATTGAAGAGGGAGAAGTTGCTCTTCAATATTGAAGAGTGAGAAGCAAGATCTTATTTGAAGAATCTCATTTGAAGAGTCTGTTGGAGGCATATATGCTGACGTGGCTCGTTTAATTTTTAGATATATCTTATTTGAAGAGTCTTTTGGGGATGCTCTAATATTTAGGTGTCCAGTGCAAGAGTCTTATGAAAAGTCATGTGGGTTCCTTTCAAAAAAGAATAATTTTTAGATAATATTTAGGTGTCCAATGTAAGAGTCTTATGAAAAGTCATATGGGTGGGTTCCTTTCAAAAAAGAAAAAAGAAAAAAAAAGAAAAAAAAAAAAAAAGTCATATGGGTATGGTTAAATTCAGAGTCCTTTTTTGCTCACCTCCTACAAGGGGTAAGTATTACCCTCCTCCTAAAAAGATGACATGTGTTTAGGGAGAGGTAAATTTGTTCAAAAGATAGAGAACATTTTTACTCACCCCCTTTTCAAGGAAAGTAACCATTACCCTCCTCCTAAATGGATGTCATATGTCTAAGAAGGTAATCATATTTGGACAAATTTACCCTTCTATAGACACATGTCATCCATTTGGGAGGGGGGTAAGCAAAAATGGACTCCAAAAGATAAATGTGTTTAGAAAAATTTACCCCCTCCATCGACACATGTCATCTATTTAGGAGGGGAGATAATGGTTACCTTCCTTGAAGGGGGTGGGGCAAAAATGTTCTCTTAAATTCATCTTCATCCTTTGCCAATATAGAAAAAAAAGATACATAATTATTAATAATATGAATAATAATTAAAAGAATTTAATGCAATTTGGGTTCCTATAGATACGAAATATTGATTATGTTAATTTGTAGGGGTAAATACAATGACTTTCCCTTAAGTTTGGCATAAATACAGCTAGAGAGCAAGTATGCATTTATTTATTTTTAAATTTGTAAAGGTTAGTTATTAAAAATGAAAATAAGTTAATAGCTATTAAAATACTTTTTTTTTTTCTGTTTTTAAATTTTCTATTTTAAAACCATCAAACAAAAATTTTGTTTTAAAAATGAAGATATATTTTTTAAAATAATTTTTTTTTTCTATTTTCTGTAAAAATAGTAAAAAATTAAATTTAAAAATAAAGAAAACTTTGAAAATATATTTTTTCATTTAAATTTTTTTATTTAAAGAATTATCTTCAATTAATTTAATTTAATTGTTTATTATTAAATGACTATCTTCATTTTCAAATTTTAACAACTATGGGCAATTTGGTCTTTTTAGTACAATTTTAAGGATAGGGGAGGTCTGAGTAGATAAATGTATAATGCTAAACTTCAGGGGAGTTGAGTGTATTTACCCCCAATTTGTATTCTAAGAGTACACATTAAATATTGATAAGTGAACAAAAATTCATATTTATTCTTTGAAAATATTGAAATAGTACATCATTGTCTTTGAATAAATTGATTTAACTACTACACAGGCCTGTATAGTTGTGCGGGTAGTAATAAGAGAGTTATCTTCTTTTAGTTTTAATTTTTATTGAAATCTATTGAAATCTAATTACTAACAACTAACCTTATACAATATTTGTAACTTTGTATAGTAATTGAACTCTAAATGAATATATATCATGTTATCAACCATTTAGATTTAATGTGCACCCTTCAAACTGGCAAGTGGCAACTTGGGTCACGAAGCAAATAATTGGGTTCGGTTCATAATCGGGTCAACCTGTTTAACCCGTTGTAAGTTGACACGGTTATTAGTAATAAGTTTTAATCCGTAAATTTTAAATTATGTAAGGGTATAGTTATAATTTATGCATTAGTTACCTAGTATCTTGATAGATGAAATCGGAGAGAGAGAGAGAGAGAGCAACTTTGCTCACCCCCTTAACTAGAGGTAACCATTACCTCCTGTCTTAAGTGTTGACACGTGTCTCAAACTTTAAGCTAACTTTGGGTTAATTTTGGACTTTGTGTTAACTTTAAGATACGTGTCAACACTTGAGATGAAGGATAATGGTTACCTCTAGTTAAGAGGGTGAGCAAAGTTGCACTATTGAAGAGAAGAGAGAAGCGGAGGTTAGAGAAAGACATGTCATTTTTGCACGGCTTATCATAATCATTCTTGTACATGTTGTCATGTTGATGTTGTCGTCCAGTTGGCAGTTGCAAAGAAAAAAACGCAAATCGTCACATCTCAACATTTCGCTTTGTCCTCCCCATACAAAACCACTATTTATGATGTTACTTCTTAACATTACACGACATCTTTTACCTTCTATGCTTGTTCATATGATGGCTACTTTCCACCTATCACTAATTCACTACTCTATCTCTCTCTCTTTATTTTTTTATTTTTAAATTAATTCTAATTGTTTCATTTTTTCGACTGTCAAAAATTAGTTGGGTTATTATTAAAAACCATCCTCTAATTTGGGTAAGAATTTATAAGATGATGTTGGTATAGTGATATGCATTTCACACCTACACAGTTACACCATAAAATTGTGGGTTCGAGTCTTATCATTTCCTCTAAACCCCAAATTACTGTAATATTTTAAAAAATAAAAATAAAAAATTGGTTGGGTGTGTTTCTTATGGTGATTGTGGAGGCACTAAACGACCCAATTTGCCAAGGCCACAACGAACCTTCCATGTAGATCCTCGTTGGATCTCGAGATCCATCAATGGATCTAGTCCACATTCCATTTCAAGATGGACGGTGGAAATTCATCTTTGTATTTTTAATTAAAATTTTTTTAAAGTATTACAATAAATACAATCATACTACCGAGATATGTCATGATCAGATAATACATATGCGTTCCAGATTAAAACTCTTAACATTTAACATTAAGGTGGTTTTTGGCCAATAATGTAAACCAGAGGGTCGTTTTTAATAATGACCCAAAAATCAAAAGTTTGAGTATCTAATCATGATTTGCATGATAGGGACCTCTAATGACTCATAATTGATGGGATTATGACACATTGAAGTATGACTATTCCTCAAAGAAGATTTTTTTATTTTATTTTATTTTATTTTAAATTTAAAAATAAAATAAAATCCTTAAGTATGTTTAGCATACAGATTAGAGTGTACTTTAAACAAAAATAACTGAATTTATCAAGTGTGTTTCTCTTAAATTTTAAAGAATACCTGAAATAGTTTTTGTTTTCCATTTTTTAAAGACGGACTGCAATATGAGTCAAGGTTTTGTAGCAGCTACTTAGAATAAGCACTACCAATAACTATTTTTACACAAAATAGGAGAAATATATCTACACACTTCGTTCGTTTGTGAGTAAAATATAACTCAAATCATCGATTACAAAATAGAATATGCAAAACCAACTCAACTATGCGATTTTATTTTTACATTTTTGATAGATACAAAACCACTTTAGCTAATTTATAACATTTTAATCATTATTCCAAATGACTTTTAAATATCTAATAAAAAAAAATTAAAAAAATTTAAAAAAAAAAAAAAAAAAAAACGTTGGCAAAGAAAGGGACACAATTTAATATAAATTTAAATTATTGAATTGAAAATGATTTATTAGATAGAAACATTAAAATCTTAGAGATCTCAATGGACCACAAATAGATATTCTTCAAATTCCACGCATTAAATCCTTCCGATCATGAATTGAAGACTAAAGAGAATGTCTGCTTCAGTGGACCTGCCTTCACGTGCTTTCCACGTGAACGGCTTTTCTGGATTGGATTTCCAATCTTGTTTAAAATTTTAATTTTTCCAAATTATACTACTCGTTTTACTTATGAGATCGTAAACCTATTTGTAATAACTATACTGATTATGAAATAATATGGTGTTAATCAGATTTTCTATTGTCAGTTTGTCTTGATAATAAATATATTAGAACGAAGAATATGAACCACTAGATTCATATACTTTGATTCAAAGTGTATGCACTTGTCAAAACTTCGTCATAATCTATGGTCCACATTCTTCGTCCTGATATATTTATTGTCAGGGACCATTCTTCGTCTTGATATATTTATTGTTATGACGAACTGATAATAGAAAGAGTGTAGTGATGATATAGTTGTTATAAATCAATTTATCGAACCACTAAAATTTTATCTACTATTTAGTAAGTACAAGGTGTCCATTTCAAAAATGGGCCCCATTACATCAGAATTGGGGCCCATTTGAGAAGTCATTTTGCACCCAACTTCTAAATGCTTTAACACAATCCAAATTTATTAGCTTGGATGGAAGTGAAGTGGAAGTGATTGTGTAATTGTTCATATCACATCATAGCATATGCTCCTCTGGTTTTTTAGGGACCATCTAATAGTTTTATGCTTTGCACCTAGATCTTCTCTCAAGTCAACCACATATTTTCTTTTTCTTATTCTAATTTTGACAATCCAAAATCCCAAAATCAACCTACAAATGCTATTTAACTGCTCAATAATTGATTGACATTAACTTGTGTGTTTGAAAAAAAAACGCTTTTGCAAGAAATGCTATTATTTGATGATGTTTTCTATAAATCTCACCTAACAATGTTGTGTAAATGAAAGGTTTTTTTCTTTCTTTCTTTCTTTCTTTTTTGAAATTTGACGTCAAATGGTATATGGGTCCGTCGAGATCTGTCGAAATCAAGTGTTACTTAAGTGGTCTGTATATCTACTCTCACAACTGAGAGATATATACTCACACAATACTTGAAAAAAATATTAAATTATTGTTGTCAACTAAATGCTTCAAATATTTCATTAATCAAATAACAACCCAAAATTTGGCAATAATATGTCAACCCTCTAGTAATTATCTCTTTGACAACAACAACTTGGAAAAAGAATAGGCCTATCCTCTGGGAATGATATCTTTCACAACTTGGAGAAAGATTTTACTTAATTTTTGTTTTGCTTATGACGTGAAGTGAGTTGTGTACTAAAATTAAAAGCATTAATAAGTTATTTGAACAATCAATGCAAAATTGAAATTATGAAATGTTAAAACTTACAATATATATATTGTTTTCCAAATCATACAGGTAGGTGTGTTAGGATCTCACATTGACTAAGTATGAGATTAGTCAATGGTATATAACTTTTTGGGCACTCTCTACTTACAAGCTAGTTTTTAAGGATGAGTTCTACCCGAGTGGTTCATATCAAGTGGTATCATAGTGTAGTTTCGATCATGAATACCGAGTTCCGTAACAAAGTTTACGAAATTTTGGCTCTTCATGAGTCCAATTTCGATGTGACAAACATAAATTTCGGCCAAATTAACGCAACCCTTCAAAAAAATCATGACTGAACTCTCGACATAGTACCTCTCATACAACCGTTGGTCTGCTTGGTCCCCCACCCAACTAAAAATCGACACTGTTTACAGGCCAGGAGGCTCGTGAAAGGAGTGAAAAAGGAATGTGCTTTTATTGCGACCCAACCATCATTGTCAAAGGCACCAATTGTTTATGATTGAAGATACTCCAAAACCATATTTTTCTGCCACACTAGAAGAATTGTCCAGCGAACTAGTTTTCACATAACCGATTCTGAAAATTTCCTTCCATGCTATGGTCAGAACCAACCATCTTTAGACCATTCAAGTTGTTGGCAAATTGAAGAACAAGGGAAGATATATTTCACAAGGGAAGGTATCGTCCGAAAACGAAAATATTGGTGAAATGGGCCTGTGCGCCACGTGAAGACGCAACGTGGGAAAATCCGCAGCATTTCGTTAAGCTGTATCCTGATTTCTTCCTTGTGGACAAGGAAAATTTAAGGGTAGGGGAATGATATGGGCATTATTTTCATCTAGTCATGCAAGTTGTGCCTGTAGACCGTTATTTAGCTAGGTGGACCAGGTCTAGGTCAAATAAGTTAGTTGGTGGATTCATAGTTACAGTTGTTTTTGTTTTTGTTTTTGTTTTTGTTTTTTTGACAATATCTATTAATCTGGGACCGGATATTTTTTTAAAAGCTTTCGCCATTGGTAGGATTCGAACCGTTGACTTGGGAGTTATTTGCCCAAATCTCAAGCTCATTCATCTACCAGCTGAGCTATGCTCATGTTGGCTCATAGTTACAGTTGTTGCTCCTTGTTTTTAGTTAGTGGATGATTAGTTTCCTTGTTTTCAGAATGCTTTGTTGTTGATTGTAAGCCTATAAATGACCAACTTTGAATTCAGTAAAGTATCGATTATAATTACAACTCAATATCTCATCTCATGCTATTTTCTTCTTCTGCTTCTTCTCAAACTCAAACCGATTAATTCTACTTCTCTTTCCAAATTCAATCATAATAGTGGTATTAGAGTCGACACCATGCCGAGCAGTGGGTTCGTCACGGACAGGACAACTGGGGGAGGGCTGCTACCCAAGAGAGCGGGATCCAGGAAGTCACCCAACTTGGAAAGATGGGTCGCCGTGGACGACGACTGTGGAAGCGTGGTTGAATGTTAGGATCTCATACTGACTAAGTATGAGATTAGTCAATGGTATATAACTCATTGGACACCCTCTTCTTAAAAGCCGGTTTTTAAGGATGATTTCTACTCAATGGGTTCGTATCAAGGTGGTAGTACAACTCTCTTTCTACGTAGTGGTGGGGATATGAGTCCCACCATACAGATTTTACAGTATGTGTAGGAAGGAAGCAGAGCCGGCCCTAGGCTGGTGCAAGAGGTGCAACCGCCCAAGGCCTAAAACGAAAATACCCATAATTGGTTTGATGAGATGTATAAATAGGCCATGAGTTTAAATTAGTTTGATAGATGCATAAATAGGCCAAATTATAATAGAAAAAAAAAAAAAAAAATCTCCCTGGGCCCCTGAGATGTCAGGGCCAGCCCTGGGAGGAAGCATCGATTGTTGAACCAAATATGATCCCTAACATATATCATTATGATAATCAGGGGTGAATCTAGAATTTTAGCTTTAGGAGGATCAATATAAAAACTAATATTTAAGTCGGTTATGCAAAACAGATGTAACGTGCCCACCTTTTATATGTCAAAAATCATTTATAATTAAATTTATCTAATTTTTACTTCAATTTCCATTTCAATTACATAATCTAAGTGCCCGTAAGAAAATCGTTTTTTTATCCTTTGCAAAACCAATGTCTAATTTATTATCATTATTATTTTATACATATCCATGTAAAGCTAAGTTTTTTCTAGTAAGGTATCCTACAATTTTAGTGTATTTCTGAGAATGGAAAATTCTGATTTAAATTTAAAAAGTAAAAATCACTGCACATATCATCAGCACACACTGCCCAAAGTTATCTCTCCTCTTTATCAATTAATTTCTCTTTTACTTGCAAGTCTTTAACCTCTCGACTCTACCCAGTTATGCTAATATTGTCCTCATTTTCTTGCAATTTGATTTTGTTCGTCTCTCAAAGAGACCAAGTCATCAAGATCTCTTCTTTTTGCAAGGTTTTTCATACTTGAAACGTAGTGATACAGTAATAATCTTTCCTATTTTATATTTATTGCTTATTTTCTTAACTGAAAAATCGAAAACTTGAAATTTCTTTGGGGGGGGGGGCCTAAATCCATCCCTGATGATAATAGTCAACATTTCATAAAATTTTCTTCTTCATTTTTAATTTCCTTGTAAAAAAAAAAAAGAAAAAAAAAAAAGACACAAATAGGAAAGAAATTAATTGTCTACTAATGATGTCCGGCGGTGATAGCAACTACCACATGTGTATAATCTGCTATACTGAATGAAGAATAGAAAATCATATTGACCATTTAAAAAAACAGTCATGCTACAGAGTTCAAAAAATCAATCTAATTAATGTGTCTTGAGAAAAAAAGAAAAAAAGAAAAATCTTTATATTAGATTTTTTATCAAAAAAAATTCTTTATATTAGATATATCTCCACTTAGCTCGAGTGGTATATACCGTAACTGAACCACACTGAGATCCGGTTAAACCATAACTAAGTTAAATTGAGGCCCGGAGGGGTCATATCCCCTCCCGGCCCAAATTTTCGTTAAAAAAAGCTATATATAATGAAATTTATTTAACTTTGGTCTCATAATTTTCATTATGTACATTTTCGTTTTAACCCCAACCTCAAAATTTAATGAAGCTCCTCTAGTTGTACAATTGTGGTGGAAGGCACAGTACACATTTTACAAGTATTTCCTCTCAATGTTGTAGAACTGGATATCCGGATCGGACGCATGTAGTGTTTCATACAAATTTGATTCGTCTTTCATATATTTGAGTATAAAACAAAGGCAATAAATACAGAAAACAGTCAGTCAGAGTAGCAAAACCACCTTTATATATATATATATATACACAATGTGCGAACACACAATTTCAAGTTCCAAGTGATGTTTGAAAACCACAAAACAGCGAGCAGAAGCCCATACCGTAACATGGGATCCGGATTGTTTTGTGTGCAAACTTTCATGGGTTAGATTTTTTCTCTTAACAACAAGTTTCCCCAACAGCAAAAGACAGCAGAAAATAAGTGAGCCCCACAAAAATTATTTCGAAAAAAAGAAAAATGAAAAAAGAGGCCGGTACATCGAACGGTCAGATGTTATCTATCTGAGTAGGTCAACTGGATAGTGACCCGTCCAATAGAAGACCCACATTGCTGTGGCCCAAATCAGGCCCTTTGATGATGGCGGGGCCCACGTAGAGGAAGAACAGAAACACAACTTACAGTCAAGTCCAGGACCCGAAAATGACCCAACATGGATCACGGACCAACTAAGGTAGGGTCGACCCATCAAGTGGTTAGAAATATCCTATCAGAGTGAGGACCCCACCATCTCTTCCCTATCAGATGATGTGGGGTCCATAGGTCCATTTGGCCTTGATGATGGTTTTTCCAAAAATGGGGCCCTCGAAACCTATCAATTATTCAGTATCTTTTGATTCTGCAACGAAAGACAAGCTGTTGTCAAGCTGCCTACAGTATGTCGGGTCTGGATACTTGTCGGGTATACGACACTTCCAGAAGAAGATAAAGTGGACCCATGTCCATTTTTTAGGCCTTAGTCATTTCAGCCCGTTGTTTTAGAGCATCTCCGGGGGCTCCCTAAACCCCCCTCCTTAGTTAAAATAGACGGTGGGAATGATTTTAGAGCATTTCAAGGGGCTCCCTAAATGGCTCCCTATTTTAGAGAATCATCAAGAGACTCTTCAAATGTAGGGAGCCATTTCAGACTCTTCTCTATCGTATTTTTTAATATTTTCAAGTTGATTGATCTTCTCTCTTTTATTTTTACAATTTAAAACAAAATAAATTTATTTATATTTTAAATTTAAAAAAATATTAAAATATTTACGATTAGCTATAATAGAGAGGATAGTTGAAGTAAGTTGCTAGTTAAAATAGTTTTTTTTTTTTTTTTTTTTTTTTAAAGCTAAAATAGCTAAAATTTAGCTAAAATATAGAGAGCATGGTTGGAGATGCTCTTAGTCATTTTTACTCTTTCACCCAAAGGTAGTTGCCTTGGTGGTCCAACACTTAGGATGAAGCCCAAGTCATTGGTTCTACTCTTGGCAATACCTTGAGGCCAATCTTCAGCGTGCCTTAGACCTACTGGTGGAAGGACGGATATGGGGCTAACGTCAACAGTTCGAATTCTACCCAGGCGGGGGCGAGTCATGATTTACCTGCTTGTATCGTTGTGGGGCCAATGGTGTGAGTCGAGGTTTTTTATATGTCCTAATCCGCAAATCCAACATACACACCAAAGCGAGTCATGCAGTTGAAGGCCACGCTTCCAACGAACAGGCCAGAAGAGAGTCACACAATTAAGGGAGGACAAACGAATATGTGCCTAGACAATGTCCGAGATCCTTGATACAAAAAAAAAAAATAAAAAAAAAAAATAATTGTTTTTACTCTTTCAAGTAAACTTGGTAATTTATTCAAATTTGTTTTGAAAATCACGCTATATAAATAATAATAAAGGTTAGGAGAAAATCTTCGATGCACCAACAGAGTGGTGATTGGTATTATAAGTGGCCCGGTGCACCAATCAGCAGTGGTGATTGGTGCACCAGGTCCGTTAAAGTTTATTTTTTTTTTTTCCTAAAGGTTATACTAAACCAACTTAAATATATGCTTTAATTTTTTTTATTTCAACGTGCCAATCATCAGTGTACTTTTAATCTAAGAGTTGTAAATGCATTCAAATATCAACCATTGGATTAAAAACACATAAACGGTTGAGATGTTAAGAAACTAAGTCACAAATTTAAATTAATTTGTTTAACAAAATAATAAAATATCGCAGTAAAAGACGTGCTAGTTATAACTTATAAATTATTTTATAGTATAATAATTCACAGATGAAACGACAAGATAGTAGCCCATTATGCAATCTAGGATGGGCCAAACTCTGGACACGTAAAACGAGGCATCAGGCCCAAAACATTCTATCTTAGTTTCTGTGGTGAGAGTGATGAGCCAAACTTTCTGGGAAAAGAAGAGCGTCTTTGAAACGGTTGTCAATATTGTTAGACAGATAATTTGGAGGTCAGAAAAACACTTATAATGTATTCTAAGTGAAAAACACTTGATCAGTAATCATCAGTGTTATCTTAAGAGAATTTAAATGTTTTTTTTTTTTTTTTTTGGGTGTGAAAAAGAGCTTCTAATCAGAAACAATCAACACCATATCATGATAAAATTTCACTAGTGTAGGCTGAGAAGTTCACCAAAATCTAGAGAAGTACAGATGGTTTTCCAGTTCAGTTGGTTCCATTCTTTCCTCACAACGCAAAAAAGAATCATAAAAATACAGACTCATGACTTTTGCTATCTACACTTGGTCGATAAAATGACAAGATTTAAAAAAGTCCTCTTGTAACATTTATTGATTTATAGAGCTGAAGCATAGCTACGGATTGATCTAACTTGAATTCAAATTCTCACATCATCTCTCCTACAGTCCTACCCTTTAAAATAAAGGGAATTTCGCAAAAATATCCAAACAAGATTAGAATTTGCAAAAGTACCAGATCCACACTAACTTTTGCATCTCTACCCAAATAAATTTTTTGTTTTTTGAAGACAACCATGTCCTTCAATTTACCCATAACATAACTTGTTTCAACCTCAGAACAGAACTTCGGGTAAAGTGGAGGGCATTGTAGCCTTCAGAATTTGGTTTGGGTAGGAAAGGAACGCAAAAGTTAGTGTGGACAAGATACTTTTGTAATTTCTAATTTTTTTTGGGCATATTGGCTAAATTATCTAAAATAAAAAATAAAATATCCCTCACTCTCTTTCACTCATTCAGAAGCACTGCCCACTATCCGCTTTAGTGCCTATTTTTGAGAACACTAGCAAGCACAGTCTTCAAAAGAATAAAAAAAAAAAAAAAAAAGGTAGAAAGAAAAGAAAACAATAAAGAAGAGGAAAACTCAATCTAGCAATATGCAGAAGTAAAAGAAAGCCATATATTAAAATGAGAAAACTTGAAAAAATAACAAATAAAATCCACTATTAGTCCATACATAGCATGTGGAAACATCGCATTCCAATAGATTACTTTCTGAGACAAATAAATATACTCACATTCCTATAATAGAATCTCAATCTACAAACACGTTTCAAATCTATGCATCAGTGGGAACACTCTTGATATCAAGGCAAACAAAGGGTATATCCAACCTGCAAATAGATTAGTAAAACTCATTTTAATTTCCAAGTACTAACACATCTATTAATATAAGACAAGGTTCATCTTTTACGGGGATCAGAACTATAGAAAACTTACTTATAAAGCTTGACTGACATGCTGCTCAAGCGGAGAGATTAGAATACATGCGTGTCCTCATCATCACCAGCTAAAGCTTCAAAGCTTGATAATGTAAGCCTGCAAATTATAAGATATCAGCATGAGTGAGAGAAGGAGATAGAGATAGCATCGAGCCCTTGAGAGAGGTAAAGAGATTAATTAAGCAAACATCAGTATTGTCTTCAGATACTGACAAGAAGAAAAAAAAAGATGCTAAAAGATCATTAAAAGTCAAACACCTTGTATGGGTTTTAAGACAAATATTGGTATATTTAAGAACCCAAAAGTAATGTAAAATCTGGATCAAATGATATCTCACAGAAAAAAAAAGAAACATAAGAATGGAGATGGAAGCAAAACACTGTACAAAAATTTGATAAAAGACTGGCTTCCTAAACTACATTTGATACATTTGTAAGGGAAATGTTAACCTACAGTCCTACACCCTTAGGGAGGATTTGTACCAAAATAAATCTACATAAAAAAAAAAAAAAAAATTATTACCTTAAGACACTGCAATATGTGCAATTTTGTTTTTATCTAGATTTGCAGAGGCACCTATTTGTAAAATCTAACTTTCATACTATACCTCATATCTTAAAACTCTAACATCCTTAGATATCTTGTAACGCACTAGGAATTTTATCAAAATCGGTAAGATCCCTTCATCTCATTAAATCTTGGAACCACCTGTTGGACTAAAACAATGATTTACTGATGTCTGAACTTGTGTGATTACTACAAAATCACTATGTAAAAGTTTCACATCCTCAAGTTTGAACTTTTGTAGTTCATTCCAGATCGTAACTTTGTTTTTATGCATGGTATAAACGTACATCGATGTCATCATTTAATAAGGGATAACACATACATAAGGGTTCGGACCATTCTTTTCTAGGTTTTTAAAGCCATAGCTGCTACAATCATAACTCCAGAGGAATTTCAATTTCAAAGACCAAGTGCTTGATACATAGAAATTCAAAAGTTTTAGTAATAGTATACTCTTAATTAAAAAAAAAATCATATATTTTTGTCATAGCAACACCCAATTTAAAGTGATTTGAAAAGTAAGGCAACAATACCATATAATTAAGAATGAAAATAGCTCAGAAAGAAATTCATGAATGTTAAAAACAAAAATGTATACAGTAAATGCTTTGTATGATCATACAGTAAATGCTTTGTATGATCAAATGCTAATTCAAAGTAGCAGTCAGTTGCATACATGGAATGAATTGTAACACAAATCCCTAGTATTCTAGAAAAGAGGAGCGAATGTCTAAATCTCCAAACTCCAAATGGTAGACCAAAATTGTGCCAACAGCAAAAATTCTACACCCAAATCACAGGGAAAACCTTAATTAGTTTAGATAAGGCAAGTAAAATACATTACATTGATAGAAAAAAAATGTACAACCAATATAAAACCTGAGTGTTGTTTATGTACCAAGTGCAGAACATACCTGAACACAACCATGACAAAGAAAAGCACGTAGAAACCTAGCTTCACAAACCGAATCCTCTTCTCAACCTTAATAGCTCTAAAAACTTCAGTTACATCAATAAGATGCTGCTGCTTCATATACCTGAAACATTTAATCACTATTAGTTATGAGTTATGACAAAAAAATATTAATAATAATGTCTCAAGTTTAAGCCAGAAGCATATATATAGCAAATGCATACAACCCTGACTAGAAACTCTCATAGTTTGGTATGACATAGGTAAAAGATAAGAGTATGATTAAACGTCCTAGTTTGCTTCAATCTGCAGACTTCAAGCATGTCATCAACTTAGTTTAACGAAAAAACAAAAATAGACAAACAGTTATTTCACGAAACCCCTGGACTTGTCCGTAGTGATGACTATTGGAGGAACTAAGGACTTTGTATTTACCCTTTATTTATTTTGTTGTTGTGAGAACATTGCTTAGACCAAAAGTTAAAAGCCAGGCTGAAAGGAGAGATGGGGTGAAAGAGAACAGATTTCATTCATGCGTCCGACATTTCATCTTCTGAAAGTCAACTAAAAATATGAATATGCTCCATGGGAACATATTGAGGAGACATAAACAAGCCAGTTAAAATACCATGAATCCTTGATTTCCAGCACATATGCTCATCTGACTTAATTTATGAAAATTCTCAGTAAAACAGAAGCTTATCACAGATGGTAAGTCTTTGTCCAGCAATGAGAACATATTTGATGAAAACTGGGGCAATGCAACAAAAGAGAAAAGTTAACCTGGAAAGGAATAGATGCTTTTAAGGAGTTGTACCCTCATTAATTCAGGATATCAAAGGGTCATAATCTCCCCATTAAGTCTTTTAAATTTGTGGGTCTGGTTAAAGCCTTAAAGGAGGATGGGATTTCATGTTCACCAGAAATTTCAATGACAGAGAAGCAGTAGAGTGTGCTATTCTTCTTCTTAATCTAGAGGGAGTTGACCTTCAGGAGAACAAGAAGATGAGAGAATTTAGATGCCGGAAAAGAATGGGTTATTCTCTGTCAAATCTTGCTTCTCCCTAACCAACGATACTGGTATTATTTGTTTTAGCCCCTACAGGGAAATCAGAAGTCCTTCCCAAAGTTAGAAGCCTAGTTTGGTCAATAGCTTGGAATACATTGAATACTAATGATCTTTTACAAATCAAGAGACAACAAAGGCTTTAGCGCCTCAACGGTGTATTATGTGCAAGAACAGTCTTGAAAGTTTAGACAACCTCTTCATTCACTACCCACTAGCTTAGAAGCTAATTTAAGATGGGAAGCTCCCTCTTCTTGCAGTTTGGTTGTGTCAGATAGACTGTTTGGTTTAAGTCGCAGTAGAATAGAAAAAGTACATTGGGATTGCACAAGATTGGGTATCTTTTGGATCCTTTCGAATGAAAGAAACAAAATATTTTTTGAAGATTACAAGGGTGAAGAACCTGAGACCTCATAGTATAAAATCAGATTTTGGGCTTCCCTATAGGTTTCAGTGTCAACAGAATTTAAGAAGTTCCATTTTTCTTTATTCTTGAAAATTGGGCACCAGCTGTGATGTAAATTAGTATAGCTTTGACTTTTCTTTATGGTTCTCTGCTTCTTCAAGGATTGGTTTTGTTTGTCCTGGTCCTGTTTTTGTTCTCTATTCACTCTTAGGTTTTAATTATTGTTTTTCACTACTTTTTCCCTTGCTTTTCTTAGGACAGCTTGTCCTCCTGTTGTAAACCTTTTTGCTATATATATTATGATGGTTTTGATCAAAATTCTCAAGTCTTAACCATTGAATTCACAGGGCATATAAATACTTACACCATTCAAGTTAAATAAAAGGCATAGTCCTTATTTCTACAATTAGGTGTTCATAAGCTAGCTCCTTCACTGGAGCCTGGCTACTTAAGCAGTATAGGGTCAAAGCAGTTTTTTCTCCCAGATGTTTTCAAATATAAAAACATACGCTTATTTATACTAAACTAAATCAAGTCAAGTCACACTTATCAAAGCAAAAAATTTTGTTCAACCCACATTCTTTACACAGTATTGAGAACTATAAACATGTTGAAAAAAAGGAATGAAATGCTATATAGTAATCCCTTCATAAATGAGGAGAAATAATACTTACAAGAACACATTATAGCAAGTAAGCGGCAGTGTAGCAAGAAACGTGAACCAGTGTCCAGTCACAAGAAGAAGTAAGCATAATAATCCTTGCAGAAGAAACTCAGGGACAACCCAGAAATTGATGCGAGATGATGCTTCAAAAGGATTCAAATGGTCATCCTCCAAGTCCACTAAGCATAAAAGCTACAAAAATCATGCACAACTTTTAGACACATGACCTGAGAACTAAAGTGTAAAAATTTAGGAACAATCACTAATTGTGAAGCATGGCCTCCCTGCATTACTCATATCTCTTTTCCGTAGGGATGTATTTATGTATATTTTCATCTGTTTATAGGTGTGTTGCTAACATATAACGGTAGTAAGAATAAAGAATTAGTCTTACTAGAGTAGAAAGTAGAAACTACAAAATATGATAATATCGTATGCCATTTAAACCAATAAAGGCATGAAAGACTACTTAATAGGGTTAATGACAATTATAAATGTTATATTAGAAGCACATCGAGGATAATGATATGGAAACATTCAAAGATTATTTATGTCCTTCATAAATGTTTTGCTGATTTCCCATAAAAGCAACGGCGCATGTTTCAAATTATAAAACTATACATCAGGTTATTTCAGCAATAGAAGCAACTCATCCCTTGATCATAGTAACATAAAGCTTATTTTGAGGCAGAAAATAACTTTCATGGTTTCAGACAATGACTGCTAAACTGGACATGGATTTTAATGCGTGGGATGAAGCTAATTACAGCAATAATAGTTAAATCAATTAATCATAGTGGCACTACAAAGATTCACAGAAGAAAGACGCAAAAGATGTCCGATATGGTCAGTAGATGTAGCCAAATCTGATCAAGACATACTGAAAAGCACCTATACTTGATGTTAGATTTCGTTTCTCCAAGATTGTGTCCCAGTGTGACTTGAATCCCTTGGCACTCTAACATCTAGGATTAAATGATATAATTTTGTAACGCACATGTTTCATGGAGGTGCGCTCCTAAGTATAGATGCCCTAAATAGGCTTGATTTATGTCCTCTATTTGAAGTAGATCTTTCTATTTTTCCCTGGTATTCTTCAGCCTAAGGTCATAGGAAATTAGGAAAATGTCTCGCAATGTAGTATCCACAGAGACAACAAATTTATATTACATTTCAAAGAGTCCAATTAGATTTCTAGTTTTCCTTCATTTTCCACTGTTTTCTCAACAACCAAGCAGTACGATAAGCTATCAGGACTTGATTTTCATTATACAAAATAAGCAACAATAAAGATGTAACATCACTAATCAAACTCAGAAATCTTTCTTCTCCACCATTTTCTTCGACTTTCTAAGCAACCAAACAGTATTACTAGGGTTTAGATTAACAAAAATGGTGAAAATAAATAAGAAATTATACTATATCGAGTACTGGCTACTAAAAAGCACGTTTATAAAGTCTACAATTCGGTTTTTATTTCAGATTTAGACAAATACGCGCGTACTGTTGTACAAGTTCATAAACTGTGTTTTCCATCATTTTCCACTATTTTCTCGGCAGCCAAACACTAGAAAATAATAATAAAGAAAGAAAGAGAAAAATTACCTGATAAAAGCTGGAAACGATGAGAGCTAAGTTCATGAGAAACATTAGAAGCCAGAAGAGAACAGCCCAGGCCATGTTCAGCAGCACAACAAAAAAACATGCGATCTTCGTATGTCTATTGTTTGTTTGTTTGTTTGTCGAAATGTCGAATGATTGCGAGACGCGTAAACAGTAGAGTAACAGACCGAAAAGGCTTGCTTAATTGAACTTTGAATCTATATGTATAATACTAGTTTGAATTCTACTGCAATTTCTGTATAATTGCAAAAGGAAAGAGGCCAAGAGGGAAAGAGCAATGAATTTTTTCTAATTTTTTTACTTTTAATTTAATATTTTAATAAGTATTTGATAAATAATTTAAAAATTATTAATCTAATTCATTTTTGACACTGTTAAATTACATTAATATCAAAATATATTAAATTAAAAAAAATATTTTAAAATTCATTTAACTAATTACAAGTTTATATAAGACGTGCATTCACAATGGCGAGACCCAAAAACAAAACTCATTTATTCCTACATCATTAAAATTAGGTCTTCTTTTCCCCGCAACAGAGCCAAATTGAAAAAGTGAAATCGGATCCATTTTTTTTTTCCAAACAATTATTACTCTTTTTTAAAATATTATATATATAAATAAATTATATAATATATTTTAAATATCAACTATCGATAATTATTTAATAAATTATAATTAATTTAAAATAAAATAATTTATTAATTTAAAATTATTACAACCGAATTACATCAATAATAAAAATAAATATTTAAAACAAAATATTGTCTACGATTAGACATGGTGTCGAAATCGATTCAGTTCCGGTTCCGGTTCCGGTTCCTCAATTCCGATCCGGTTCTGGCGGTTTCGACGGTTCAATTCTGGTTCAGATGGTTCCGATGGTTCATTTTCGGTTCCGGTTTTGAAGGTTTGGTTTCGATTCCAGTTCCAAACCTTCAAAAAATTAATGTTTTCATTCAAATTATTTTAATTTCATTAAAATAAAATTTTAAAATTAAAATGAAACTTATTTATATATTTTTTTCATTATATATATAATTATTGAAATTAATAATTATATATTTAAATTTAAAGAATTGAAATATATATTAAATTTATTTATATTTTTTTCATTATATATATTATTGAAATTAATAATTATATATTTAAATTTAAATTGTATATATATATAAGTCCAACATAATGATTGGAAGGTATTGGGAACTCAATTCCAATCATTAGGTAAAACCCAAATGGAGTTCCACATTTAGAACCTAATTTTGATCTAGTGTGGTGGGGTCCATATTTGGGGCTTATTTTTGGGATCTCCTTTTGCACCATTGTGCCCTCCACAAGACTTAAATAAAATTGGGTCTCCTCAAATGGGTCTCTTTTGAGCCCTATTATGAATGCTTTAAAACATTTGTCGCCAAATTCGGAGAGATCAATCCTGCAACTACCACTCCAATTCCTATTATACGAAATCAATCCGGAATGTAACTCCAATTCCGACCTTTATCAAATGGAATCTGATGAAACCAATCATCTTTTGGTGGGTTGCTCTTACTCCACCTTTGTATATAGGAAGCACTCTCGGTTTCTATACGGGAGGTGGCAATTACGAGTCTAAACTATAAATGGCAAAACAACATCAAAAAACCCTTTTTCCCTCATTAGTCAGGAGTAGAATCACTACATACACGTTCTGAAATACAACTTCCACATAGGAATGGCAATGGTTCAGGTTCAGGTTCAGGCAGGTTTTGATAAACCTGCACCCGAACTCGTGAACAATATTGACATCTAAACCCACCTACAAACCTGTGAAATGTAGCGGGTTTGGGTTTGGATTTTACTCGCAGGTTTTAACAACACCCATACCCGTCCGTGAACTCGCAAACTTTTAAGGGTTTTAATGAAATTTATATATATATAAATAAATAAATCACACTTTCTTAATGTGTGTCCGTCTTCTTCGTTGCTGGTACAGAGCTATCTCTATCCATGTTGTGTTCTTCGTCATTAGCTTCCCTCTCACTTCTCTTCCCACCTAGACTCGATATCGTGATGTTAGGCAACAATACACCCATTTCCTCTTTTGTGTCCCTATGCAACAGCAACCGGTTCACATCGATTCCACATAAGAACTATCGTAAAGAGGGTTTGAAGTTTGAGTTTGAGATTTGAAAAAGCTCGGTTGACGGGTTGAAAAAAAAAAAAAACAGAGCCATATTTTTGAAGTACAAATACCAAAAAAAAAAAAAAAAGTTGGTTGAAAAAGATTGAGTGATTGACTAAATAAAAGGTACACTTGGAAAAAAAAAAAGTACCATCAAGAAAGTTCTTTGTAAACATGAAAAGCAAGAAGGTATATTTATTTTAAATTAAACGGGTTCGCAGGTTACTCTCATCCGAACCTATGATGGGTTGAAAATTTAGACCTAAACCCATCCGCATGTTCTATTTTTACAACTCATACCCTCATCCAAAGGTTCGGGTTCAGATGGAATTGCCATCCCTACTTCCATGTCCCTTTTTTCCTCATAAGAGTAGAATCGCTACATAAATGTCTCGTCCCGTCCGAAATAGAATCACTCTCTCAACTCACTCTCCCAACCCACACTCTCTTATCATTTTGACACTTGTCCATTATTTACTTTTTTAAAATAAATTTTAGAGTCATCATTAATGAATTGTTTTTACATGTTATTTACAATTCAAACCATTATATTTTAAAAAGTGATTATTTTTACGCAATTTGAAAAATATAGTTTAAAAAAATTAAAATTTCATTAATAATATCAAAACTCAAATATACTAAAAAACGCAAGATGTCAATGTTTATTGTATTTTGATAACTTAAATATTGTTAATAATATATTTACTATTTAAAAAATAATAATTATAAATAAATTTAATAAATATTATCCAACCCATTTTACTTTTGAAGATTTTTGCTCACATATTTGGAAATGACAATTTGGTGTAAAAAATGGATAATTTGGAAAGATGTTGATGATTTGAATTTTAAATAAAATGCAAAAAATAATTCATTAATGATGGTTCTAAAATTTATTTCTAAGGGGCCGTTTGGTATGGGGGCATCTTGGCATGGAAATGGGAATCTGATAAGATTCTCATGTTTGTTACTAGGTTTACAACTTTAGATTCCTGAGAATGTGAATCCCATGGGAATCACATTACCCTCAAAGGGGCTAATGTGATTCCCACCCCAACAGGTGGGTTTCAGATGCCCCTCTATCTGATTCCCATCGTGGGACCGACCTCATTAAAAAAAATTATGTTCTTCTTCTTTCTTCACGCAGATCACTGATCACATCTCTTCTTCTTCAATTTTCAATTTTCAATTTTCAATCAATTTTTCAAAAACCCAAACCCAAGTCGATCAATTCAATCACACCGTCTAGGTTTGCTCGATGATGACAACGACGAAGATGATGACGAGCTTCAATAACGCTGACAACGACGACGAGCTTTGATGATGACGATGAGCTTCGATGATGACGTTGACGACGACGACGACGATTTGACGATGGAGACAAGGACGTGAAGACGACAAGAAGAAGAAGATGAAGACGTTGACGACGACGTTGTTCTTCACTGATCTTCTCCAGTTTTTTTCTTTTTTTTCTTGATCTGGTTTTGTTATTTGAAATGAAGATGATGATGACGTGTATCGGTGTATGTAGATGTTATTTATTTATTTACAATTTTAAAAAATAATAATAATTTTGACATCTTTTTATATATAAAGACAAAAACATTCTCATACGCAATTAAACACAATTATTTAACATTCCCAGGAATCCGACATAATATTCCCATGTACAACCAAACACATGAATACAATTTTTCCAGGAATCATATTCCCGGGTTTCACATTCCCAAGAATTACATTATTTTGATTACCCCATACCAAACGGCCCCTAAGAAGTTAACATAGGACAAGTGTCAAAATGAGAAGTGAGAGTGGGTTGGGAGAGTGAGTTGAGAGTGTATCTAGTACTCCTCATTTTTACAACTCATACCCTCATCCAAAGGATCAGGTTCGGATGGAATTGTCATCCCTACTTCCACGTCCCTTTTTTCCTCATAAGAGTAGAATCGCTACATACACGTCCCGTCCCGTCCCGTCTGAATTACAACTCCAACAGTCCTTTTTTCCTCATAAAAGTAGAATCGCTACATACATGTCCCGTCCCGTCCGGAATACAACTCCAACTCTCACAATCCCAGTAAGGGTGCGTTTGGTACGCGGGACAGGACGGGACAACTTTTTATTGTCCCACGTTTGGCGCGCTATTAGCATGGGACGGGACGGGACAAGGTGGGACAAAAACCACCAAATTTTGTCCCACCCAAAACCCTAGGACAAGGTTGTCCCATGACATGTGACAAGTACAAAAAGACTATTTTACCCTTTAAATTTTCAAAAAAATTATAAACATATTTAATACTATATATTATATATTATTATATTTTTTATATAATATATTATATTATATTATTATATATAATAATATATAATATATTATATTATATTATATCCTATATATAATATATATATTATGTTATATTATATTATATATCATTATATATAATAACAATAATATAATAGTAAATACATATTATATATAATATATTATTGTAATAAAGATCATAATTTTATATATATTTATATATTATATATTATTATATATACTAAAATAATATAATATATTATATAAAAAAAATATTATATTATATATAAAAATATAATAATATATAAATATATAAATATATAAATAAATATAATATTATAATCTATATTATTATGATATAATATATATATATATATAATATAATATATCATATATATTATGTTATATAATATGTATTTATATATATTAATAATATATATTATTATAAATATTAACATATATATTATAATATATATATTTATAATATATTTTATAATATTATATATTATTACGTATATATTATATAATATATAATATTTTATTATCATATACAATAATATATAATATATTATTATATATAATAATACATATTATTAATATATTAATATAATAATATATATTATAATATATAATATTTATACATAATAATATATATTATAATATCATTATATAATTATAGTATATATAAGAGGGGCACTCTAGTCATTTGAACCTCTTGTCCCGTCCTGTTCTAGTCATACCAAACGCATAACAGTACAATTAACAGTTCTGTCCCAGACCTTCCAAACACAATATAGAATAACTTGTCATGTCCTATCCTGTCCCGTCCCGTCCCACCTTGTCCTGTCCCATCTGCGTACCAAACGCACCCTAAATGCTCAACCAATTTTGCTAAGAGTGTTCATGTGCAATCACAACTAAATATTTACATACCAGAACGATAATCGCAATTTAGACGCAATTTAGAATCAAAGCTTCGAATTGACTGGCACTGTTGGTAAATAGAAAGAGGAATCCTAATAAAGTTCCTAGATTATTGGCACTTTATTCGATATTTTACATTAATTCAGGTTTTTAATTAGTCAGCATCTAGAAAATTCCCATACTAACCAAGTAACAAACAGGCTTTAACTGCCTTTAAATAACATTAAAAAAGTGTTCATAGTAATGGGCCACTTCTTTTACCCAATTGAACTTCAAAATTTTGAACTAACGCTTGGTTGGGGTGCGCCAGGCCCGTGCAGTAGTGCAACGCACAGGCGACGCTTTAGGATCCCAATAGCAAGCTATTGTGTTGAACCCTACCCCTCAAAAAATAAATTTAATATCGTGTGGATCAATAATCCACATATCAGATATTAAACTGATAAGAACAGATACTACACTTGATCTTAGCCAAAAGGCCGAGAAAGGTATGTTTTGTTAAGCGTTAAAATTTTTCTTTTATATCCCGGCACGCTTCGCTTCTTTACTTATTTTGCCGATGTGGGACATCAAAGTTCAAACTAACTCCATTACACATGCTATTTTGCTGAGCTTTTACAGCTGTTTGAACTTTGCTCATGGTGAAGAAGACTGAAAATCCACCAAACATTCTTCTCTTCTCTTATCGGTCTCCATGGATGTGAAGTCTCTGACTTGTAAACCAGAAACCATAAATCTCAAACGTAGAATTCAATCATCGAAGAAGAAGAAACCCAGAACCGGAATCCAATGTTGCTCTCTCAAGCAGGACCTTAAAGGTCAATCAGTCGCAGTAAGGTCTTCTTCACCAGTTCCCTTACCATTTTCATTCATTTTCAAATGTTAGCCACAAAATAAAAAATTACAGGTTATTGGTCTTGGGAAATCTGGAAGGGCAGCGGCGAGACTAGCTCTTGCACGAGGTGCTTCGGTTGTAGCCATTGATCAGAATCGGAGTCTACCTCCATTAGAAGTAATACCCATTTACACTTTGTTAATTTCACATTTATAATGGTTTTAAAAAGTTGTGAATTGTGATGGGTTGCAGCAAGATCCTGTTTTTGAGAAGGTTATTGGTAATGGTTTGACAACAGTACTTGGACATTTCGATACCAAGTTACTTGAAAATGTTGATGCTGTGGTTGTTTCTCCTGGAGTTCCCATTGAAAACTATGGTCTTTCACGTTTGTTGCGGTCTGTAAGTATATGTATACACTTTGTTATGCATTTATTTGTTAAAAGAAATTCAACAGAGAGCCCTGTGTTGTTCCTGTTAGAACTTATAACATCTTTTTGTCATTCTTGCGCATAATGGTTTTTGTTTTAATACGAACTTGTTTTTTCCGAAGCTTTCATACTAATGTACATGATTTAATTATATTTAATTTCAAGTGCACATCATGTAAAAATATAACTAGTTAGACTGTTGCTTTGGGGTTGTCTTACCACCTAATTTCAAGATTATTGCCTTGCATTTGGGGATTTCTTTATTATATAAGTTTATGATTTAATTGCCATTGAAATTCAGGGGAAACGAGTAATGTCTGAGTTGGATTTTGCGGCAGAAGTAATTTCAAGAAGCGTCAAGATATTAGCAGTTACAGGAACTAATGGAAAATCAACTGTTGTTACCTTTGCTGGACAGGTTTCTCAATCTATTTTCCTTATTTCTTTGTAGTATTATATTTATGTTTGTTCATCATAACATGCTAAGTGTCTTTTTTGTCACTGATTGTGACAGAAAACAAAACATGTTTGTTGTCAACCAAAATACTTCCTCTATTTAGCCCAAAAGCAAATTAAAAGAAAATGGCCGATGATAGAATGCTATTTTTTTGTGAATTTGACAAAAATCAAATAAAATGAAGGGGATTTAAAAGAAAGTAAAAAACTTAATTTTATTTAGCTCGGAGAAATTATTACTTGAAAGTCTGGAATGGATAGAGCATTTCTAACTTCTATGGGCATACACTACTTCGGTCCATAGTAAGATAACATTCTCCATGTAAACACTCCCTGCAATTATGAGTAATTAATTATAATTGCTATTTCAACTTTCAGTTTCTCGTTGATTCTAAACTCTTCCCTTCTCGATATGACTGTGCAACATTCCTTCGAAGATTTATGGTTTCTGAATCATTTGGATGCAGATGCTTGATCATCTTGGCATCAAGGCATTTGTTGGTGGGAACCTTGGAAATCCACTTTCAGAAGCCGCTTTGCAGTGCTTCCAAATGCCTTCATCAAAGCCCAGATTTCAGGTGAGCAGTATTTTTTGCTTCGGTTTCTCTTTCAGTTCAGCAATATCCATCGTGTTCAACATGTAAACAAACACATGCCAAAACGTTTTCCAGGTTGCAGTTGTGGAGGTTAGCAGTTATCAAATGGAAATTTCCAACAAGTTCTTCTGCCCTTCGGTAATGCTACTTTGGAATTGGCCATGTGTGGCTATATGTATATTCATATGTATTTTCCACATTATAAAATTTTGGGCATCTATGCAGGTTGCTGTGGTGTTAAATCTTACCCCTGATCATTTAGAAAGGCACAAGTCCATGAGGAACTATGCACTGACTAAGTGTCGTATACTTTCTCACATGACTAACACCAAGCTGGGGCTTCTTCCTTTTGGTAAGTACTCAAATCATTTTCAAGTAAATAATTGGGCCTCTACTTAACACATTTGGAATAGCTGCTAGAGCTGTTCATAGGTTTTATTTTAAATGTTATTGTTGATAATATTACCTTGCTTCAAGATCATAAAAATAAAAAAGTTCAGAAATACAACAGCAAGAGACTTAAAACTGGTGGGTTAGGGGAGATGCCAGATGAAAGTGTGATTGATTAATTCAGTTTTATAGAGCAGTTAAATTTTGAATGGACAACTTCATGTAAGGTTTTCTAATAACACAGAAGAAATACTAAGTGTCCTGGTCAAGATCAACCAAATGACAACTTATACAATAGAATAGAGATAAGATCATTCATTGAACATATATACAACAAATTTTGTCTCAATCGTGATTTAAAATAAAACTTTAATTTATTGATAAATAGAGTTATTTTAGAAACGAATTGTGATTTCAAGGGCTTTTCAAGAAATCTCATACTAAAGACTCGAAACATCGCCTGGCTTTAGTTCTATTTGAACATTATGATGAGATAGTTTTGTTGTTTATGCTGTTGTAGTTTAGAAGTTAAGCAAAATTTAAGCAAGTTAGAATCACAGAGCATGATCCCTGTGCTACATATGACAGAATCATTAACCAATGGTGGCAATTTTGAATCCGCGTGCTAGAGCTCTATGTAGGGACAAGATATAGAGCTTTGAGGATCAGTCTTACTTTTTATTCTCGCCATCTGTATCTTTCTTGGAGCTTATTTATCCAGATCACTGTTGGTGTGTCTTTAAACAGCTGATCCTTTTATTTTCTATTAGGAAACCAGCACCTGGATGAAGCAATTAAAGGACATGAATTTAATCCTGCTTGGATAGGAACCTTTCCAGGTGCAAAAGTAAGAAACCATTTCTCATTATGTTGGTTGAGAAAAGTTCAAATTATAAGTATCATGCTCTTTAACGCTATATGTCCAGCACAACTATTTCTAGAATATATATATATAAATAATAGTCCATTTTCATGTAAGTATGGGGCAACAAAGTACAAAGCTAGCAATTTAGTTTATATTGAATTGTCTGATTGCTGGAGGATTGAACTTAAAGAACTACCCTGAACCCCTAAGTCCCTTAATCCATATTGCCAATTTATTTTGTAAATAAGAAAAATAGAAATTTCCAGGAAGAGCTAAAAAATCAGCCAGTAAAAAATTAAAGGCGAAGAATGTTAGCAAAAGAATGCTGAAGTATGTTACAGTTTTTAGGGGTTCTAAGTAAAATAGTTATGATATTATGCTTTGATGTTCTAAATTTAGATGCAATTGCACTTGGTTATGTATTTCATTATTTGCTTCTTTAGTAAAGTATCCATATGACACTGATTCTTGCTATATGTTTGAACAAGATTGATATGGCGGCGAAGACAGCCAACTTCGAAGTTCCATCTATTGGACTTAGTTCACAACTGCAATTGGGTGCAATGAAGGCTATAGGGACACACAATTACCATAATGCTGCAGTGGCTGCATTATCAGTTCTTGGACTGGATATCGGAGTGGATGTGGAAGCTCTCAATTCAGCGATTGAAATATTAAAGCCACCACCTCATAGGATGCAAATTGGTAAGCAGATGTAGATAGTGTATATCCCCTCACAAACATACCCCAAAAAAAAGATTGTAATGTAATCTCTCTTTTTTTCCAGAGAAATGGGCATTACTTGCAATAGAATATTTTATGCAAGGAATATTTGATACAGTTTTCTGGTACCAAATCTGAGGATTAACAATATCCTTAGGATATATCAAAAAAAAAAAAAAAAAACAATATCCTTAGGAAAATGGTTCATATCTCACATTAACACATATTTCTATTTGTGAACCATGGATTAAGTATTCTGATTTTTTACTAGTCTAGTATTATTATTCAGTGCACAAGGATATCCATGGAATAACATGGGTGGATGACAGCAAGGCAACAAATGTTGAAGCAGCATATGTAGGACTAATTGGTCTGGAGGGACAGAAGTGTGTAGTTCTACTTGGTGGCGTTGCAAAGGTTAGTTTTTATTTTGGTCGCTGGATTGTTTCCATGTTCAGGATGGTTTGGTTGCCTGTGGCTTTTCCCTTATATTGAAACCTTGATAAAAAAAAAAAAAATACACCATCATTAAAATAATGAAAAACTGATTAGAGAAACTTAATGATGGCTCGACTGTGATGCCCTTGGTTATGATTCCAAATACTGTTGACAATTGGCTCAACTTTTCCCTTGTTTCATTGCTGAAAATGGGGGTGGATTGTCTCTACCTTTCCCTTGTTTCATTGCTGAAAATGGGGGTGGAACTTTTCCCTTGTTTCTTGCTTAAAATGGGGGTAGATTGTCTCTACCCTTCCCTTATAAATAAGACCCTCAGCAAAGCAAGAAAGAAGCAAGGGAGAGCAATCAGAAAAGAAGCAAAGCTTCCTGAAGTCAGAGAGAGTTCCAGAGAGAGTTGAGAGAAATTCTGTTTTCTGTAATTTGTATTAATTTCTCCAATAATATCAGTTTGCTGCCTCCCGTGGACGTAGGCAATTGCCGAACCACGTAAATATCTGCGTTTGTGTGTTGTGTGCATTTTTCTAGCTAATTTTCTGGGCATTTCCGCAACAAATACATGAGTAACGGTTCTCACGTTGATGTAAATGCAATTTTTGTCTCACAGTTAAAAGAGAACCAAATATTGTATTATCTTAGTATTTTTCATAGTTTTCCAACTTATTTTTGTGTGCTAAATGCATGCTTGTGATATGTTTGATGAATCTATGTTTTATTTGTCATTATAATGGCAAGTTTGCTTTTAGTGTCAATGTGTTGCCGGTTTATTCCTATTTTATGTACTTGATTTTGCGTCCACTTTTTAATACTGATATCTAAGTTACAAGGTGGCCGATAGAAAATATTAGCCACCAAAATTAAAGAGATCGCAGTTTCCTCGTACAGCTATTTGTCTATAATTGTAAGTCTTTATGCCACTGAGTCATCGTGTTTTAGCTTGTCATTCTACTTGCACTGTGTTTGATATATGATTCCCATTGCAATGAGTTTCAAGTACAGCCTCTGCATAAGGCTTTGATAATTATTTGAGTGCTTTTAAACTGTTATTTTTCTTCTTTTGCAGGTTTTAAATGGACAAGACTCTAATGGTTTTGAACAATTGATTCAGCCGCTTAATCACCATAGATGTGTAATCACAGTAGGTTGTCTGTTTTAATTTTTTTATTATTGTTTTTTTTTTTTTTTTTGTGTGTACTCGTGCTTAGTAATTAGTATGGATTCTCACCCATTCAAAATGCCGATTCAGTTTCTAATAAAAAATTCCTGCTGCCCATATTATATCTGATGATTTATTTTTGTTGTTCATTCTAAATTACATGATAAGACTAATGATTAATATCCCCAAATGCCCCTCAAGTTTGGATCTTCAGGAATGTTGATTCACAATACATTGGTTGATAATGGTCTGAAAATTCCCTGTATTGGAGCTGCAAATATGATGGAAGCTGTCAACCATGCTAGGAAGATAGCAAAATACGGTTTGTTGTTTTTATATTAGATTGTGCTGCCAAAAAGAATTTTGTTTCATGTTACCTTGTTGATGTTCAATATTTTTTTCAAATTCCATATTGTTATTTCCACTTTACAACAAATTCTTCATTGATGATCCTGATTTTGTTAACCTTTCTTCACACATTTGGAAATTGCATTGCATATCCTGTTACCTGAACACATAGATTTCGGCTTTTGTTAATTGCATCTGTCAAATTCGTCTCACCATTTGTCAATCTGCAGGGGATGCTATTGTACTGAGTCCTGGCTGTGCTAGCTTTGATGAATTCAGAAATTTTGAACACAGAGGGATGATTTTTCAGGAGCTGGCTTTCTCATCGTCATATTGCTCTCCCACCAGCGACTCAGCATGATTATACGAAATGCTGATTTAGACGTGGGGAGATGCACGGATGCATCCACGAGGCTAGCCACGCCCCCAGAGGCTGAAGATGGCAGAGCAGGGACAAGCCAAATCGCCATCATTTCGGTGTGCAGTTGCTTTAGAGGTGTAAGGTTCATCTGCAGCCTCTGATTTTTGCCACCATCGCGCCCCACTGTACTAATCGAGTATAGTTAATAGGACAATTATGAGAGAGCCCATTAGATTATTTCAAGTTTTTTTTTAATATATATAACTTTTTTTGGGATCATTGGATTGAAATCTAATGAAGATAACCTGTCACAATTATACTGAACCAATATAGTATCAATAACCGTTTGAATAACCCATAAAAAGAAGGGGATTGGGATTGGAGTGGATTCACTCCTTTTATGATCAAATTTAGAAATGTTTGATGAGGAGCGGCGATTTGAACCTCGTCAGGTTGAATCCCGTACGAAAATCGTATAGGATTATATATATCAAATGCCCTATAATTCTTACCAAATTTTCCATAAAACTAACTCAGCATATTTCTCAGAGTAAATTTTTTTTTAACTCAATGGACTGTCGTCAAAAAATTTAAATGGTGCTTTCGGGCTCAAAATGAATTCGGTTCTTGATCACGGCCCGTGGGCTCTCTCTCTTTCTATCGAAAAACAAAACGACACCTGTTGAGTTGGAACTTGGAACTCGAAGATTAGACAATTGACACCGCCAAAGCAGTGCTCTCCAAACCAATTGAACTTTGAATCTATACAGTGTGGTAGCTAAAAATGGCTCATAGGCCCAAAATACAAAGCCTAGGCTCATCTCACTTTGACGCAATTTGAGTAGCCCAACAAGAAAGCTATCAGCATGACTTAGTCGTTTGAAGACCAAGTCAGCCAGCAGTTTACTTCATGCCCAGTAAATGAGATACTCGGGGAGAGAATATCTCCAGAAATCTCGCCCAAAATCACACCATGATTTGATTTATCTGGTTTAAACGGTAACTTGGAACCTCCAATAAAAAGGAAAGCATTTTACACTGCCGGGGAGATTGAAAAAAAGCTTAAAAAAACGTACTGAAATTCTGCACAGAAGAATCCCGGGCACCGGAATCTGATTTTACAATCATCAAAAACTGTTGCTTAGCCCAAGCATACCTAAGGCTAAAGATCTAACCCCACCTTCTTTTCTTTCGTTTTATCTTCATTTTTTTTTTGTTCTCGTTCTTTTTTGCAGGTAAATATAGAAGATATCTATATTAGGTCGATCGACCAAATTGTATTGCAGAATCATTAAGCTAGCGACGACATCAGATTGACGGTTTAAACCAAGTTGCATTGGGCCTAGCAAAACACAACCCGATCCACTTCGATTGTAGGTCGACCCCCTACACATAGTAGCTTGAATTCTACTGCAATTTCTCTATAATTGCAGAAGAAAGAGTGAAAAACCAGTAGACCACTGATTTTTTCTAATTTTTAAAATTTTTTTTAATCATTAATTTTACGGTTTAAGAAGTATTTGATAAATAATTTAAAAATTGTTAACCTAATTCATTTTTGATACTGATAAATTACATGAATATCAAAATATATTACATGAAAATTTATATATATATATATATATATGGTCTCTCACTCTCTCCTAAAGGATTTGTCGAGATATGATGAGATCAATCGCTACAACTATGAACTACCACTCCAACTATCACATGAAATCTGGTAAAATCAACCGCTACAAGCACATATCGGAATGCAACTCCCACTTCAACCCATATCACACGGAATATGATGACATCAATTGGGATTTGGGACATGCAAATATGCAATGGTATCAATCGGGACATGCACCATCGAAATGCAACTCCCACTCCAATCCATTCCAATTCATACAAGCAAAATTGCTAAAAGTGCTGGTATGCGATTACAACTTAAATTATACATTTTTTTTCATACTGGCTTTACAACTTAATATTTACTTACCAAAATTTTAAATAAAATGTATTATTTTGAGTTGAGAAGAAAATATGATAATCGCAATTTGAAATCATTAATCTCCAAATCGAATTCTATTGCTAGTAATTATAACGTTGAGCTCTAATTTAATTACCAAGAATATAGGCATTTAACTTGCTAATTAACAGTAATTAATAAAGACTATATATTGAGCCAATACTTCTAATCCAAATAGGGCTTTAAAATATCAAACTAAAGTTTGGGTGGGGTGCGCCAGGCCCTTGCAATAGTGCAACACATAGGCGACGCTCTAGGATCCCCAATAGCAAGCTATTGTTATGATCCTACCCCTCAAAAAATAAATTTAATATCGTGTGGACCGATGGTCCACATATCAGATATTAAACTGATAAGAACAGATACTACACTTGATCTTAGCCAAAAGGCCGAGAAAGGTATGAATCGTTAAGCATTGGAATTTTTCTTTTATAATCAACCACGCTTCGCTTCTTTACTTTTCTGCCGATGTGGGAATCCAAACAAACTTCATTACTCATGGTGAAGACTGAACAACACCAGCCACATTGTTGTCTTCTCTTCTCCCATCGGGGATGTGAAGTCTCTAACTTGTAAACCTGAAACCATAAATCTCAAACGTATAATTCAATCATCGAAGAAGAAGGAACCCATAACCAGAATCAGAACAAGAACAATCCAATGTTGATCTCTCAAGCAGGACCTTCAAAGCCAATCAGTCGCAGTAAGGTCGTCTTCTTCACCAGTTCCCTCACCATTTTCATTTACTTTTAAATGTTACCCTCAGAATAAAAATTGCAGGTTATTTGTCTTGGGAAATCTGGAAGGGCCGCGGTGAGACTTGCTCTTGCACGAGGTGCTTCGGTTGTAGCTGCTTGAACTATTCCATGGGCATTTTTTAAGTACTGTTGATAATATTAACTTACTTCAAAGTCGTTGAAAAAAGTTCAGATATACAACAAGAGACTTAAAGCTGGTGGGTTAGGGGAGATTCCACATGAGGTTGGTTTCAAAATATAATAGAGGCCACTGTTTGGCCGACCTAATACGTTTCTAGATCCAATCTCGACCAACGTGAACCATATTTGTTTCGTTTTGGATAAAATGGGGGTATTAATGTAATTGTATAGTTATGAAGTAATAAAATTTTCATGTTTGATTAAAAACATGAGAAACTATATCTATATACAGTATATATATATAATTAAAAATAAAATTTACTAATTTTAAAGGTTAATTTCGATAATTTCCTCTTTTAATATGCCGACCAACTAGTAATTAAATCTTCGCGGATTTGATGTTGCTCCTAAAATGAGGTCTCGTCTATCCATCATATAAAAAAGAAGTGGAAATGGTAGGAAATAGTACTCTTTTTAAATTGAATTTAAAAAGTATCACTAGTTTAATAAGTCTCGATGAAGAAGATTACCACCAATGGAGGTCTTGACGAAAAAGATGATCAAAAAAGAAAATTTGGAAAATTTTATTTTTACCTAATAAGTCTCGGAAATTACAAATATATCTAATAAGTTACGGAAACTACTCAATAAGTCTCGAAAACTATCTAATAAGTCTTGGAAAAACCAAAACAAGTCTCAGCAACACAAAAAAACGAGAGAATTATTTTTGTGAGTGTCTTTTAAGGATATTTTCGTCAAATCCACACTTTAGATGCTATTAAAATTTAAGTTATTAAGTTGGTGATAGTCTTAAAACTCACTTTTTAAAGAGTGCAATTAAATTTTCAAACCCTATAAAAGAATGACCGTGTATGTATCTCAAATGGACATAACAACTTGATAAATGCAAGTACATGCAACATTACTTAAGTAAATGATTCAATTAAATCTAGGAAGATCAAATGGAACAAGTAATTTACACTAAAGACCTGTTGATCTTGAAAGAAATTTCCTTTTATTGATGACGATAAGGGTTTTTAAACAAATTTAGGTAAGTGTCGCAACTCAAAAGTTTAAATTACTAGGGAAGAGTCCAACAATAGTATTTAAACATATATCTTGATTAGTTCTTTTCACTTACCTCCAACTCGAACAATTAGGTCTTCACCCATTCAACAAAACTCATGAAATTATTGTACGAGTTGCCACCTTCTTTGATGCTATTCATGAGCTTTTCCTTAAGATCTGAAGCATTTGCTTTGTACTTGTCACTACCAAGCAATTCATCCAATTTATTTTTTATTTCCTCTCCTGTAACTACTGAAGTTATTGTTTCATCATCCTGGTAATTGAATCCCAATCCAACCTTCCAAACTTCACAAATGTATTTTGCATTGTAAAACTGATCCAAACCGAAAGGCCAACACAAGAGAGGGACTCCATTGCTAAGCGCTTCAACGGTAGAGTTCCAACCACAATGTGTAAAGAAGCAAGCTATGGAAGGATGTTCAAGAACTCTTTGTTGAGGTGCCCAACTAATTACGAGGCCACGAGTGGCCATTCGTTCTTGAAATCCTTTAAGGTAGGCTTCATCTAGTTTACTAGCAACATCTTGACGTAAAACCCAGAGAAATGGTTTGTTGGAGAGTTCAAGTGCCATAGCAAATTCTTGGAATTGGATTTGATCAAATTTAGCTTCACTGCCAAATGCAATATATATGACTGATTGTGTTGCTTGCTCATCAAGCCATTTCAAACAACTGAAGTCTTCTGATAAAAAATTTCCTACTATGTTACCTGATCGGTTACTTGCCAAAAGGGGACCTATTGGAAGAATCTTCGGATTCATTTTAAATGCTTCAGCTTCAAGATCATAACTTGAATTGCAAAGAACCCACTCAGTCAATGCCATTGATTTGTTGATTTTTGATGCAAATTCAAAAACATATTTCTCAACTTTTCCGGTCTCATGGTTCACCCATCCAATGCGTGATGTGTTCATGGAAGGTATGGTTGGTGACAACTGAACCATTTTTTGCTTTGGAGTTCCTGCAAATAAATTCTCTATCAGTTTTTTTTTTTTTTCTTCTTCAAATATTTAGAATATCTCTATCTGGGAAATTTCTTAAATAACAACCATAGTAATTAAATATGAAAATTTGTTTTTAGCCACAAGAAAATTAATTTTAAGAGCTTTTTTTTTTGACAATTCAATTTTTTGTATTTACACTTCTTTTTTTTAAAGACACTCCATTCTAAAAATATAAATTTAAAAAAAAAAATTCCAAAGACACTTTCTTTTGTTAAAAAATTATTCTTTTTATCTTTTGATACCCTTATTTTAAAAAAACTCCATTTTTTAAAATAAAATTTCTAAAAGTACACCATTTTATTTTAATATTATTCATTATTTGAATTTGAATTTGAATTTTAATATATAGCAAACTGCAAAACCAAAAAAAAAAAAAAAAAAAAACCTAGTAAATTTGATCACTTTGAGAAGATTAGTGCTTAGTTAGTTGAGCTTTCTACTGCCTCAAAAAGTTTACCAACGTCTATTTGGGTTTTTTAGAGTTGTTTGATTGAGCTTTTGAGATTGTCTATATTAAATTAAGTAGAGACTAGTAGAGTTTAAACCTCTACAAAAACTCATGGGGAGGTATTTTTCAAAATAGCTTTTAAATAAATAAATAAAGTCTACCAACCAAACATTTATATATTTTTTTCTTCTAAAAACTCTATTTCTAATAAATCTACTACAAGTAAATCTTTTATCAATAGAGAGGTTTTTCAAAATCAAACAAGTTCAAGATAACTTTGTTAACTGAAAGGTAAAACAACCGTTAAATGAGAAGATAACATAAGAATTACAAAAAGGGTTTGCATAGATATCAATTTTGGGTGCACGTACACTCTTATTTTCAATTATTTGAAAAATGTCATCATTTTATACAAAATTCACTCATGAAAAAACAAGTCATGCACCCTCTAAACAAATCAATGAAAACAATTTTTTTCTTCTCATAAAAAAAAATCAACAAATAAATTAAGAAAAAAAAAAAGCATTAATAATTTTTATTCATTCAGCTGTACGTGCTGAAAACATCATTAACAAAAAGAAAAAAAAATATAGATAAAAATTTATTAGTTTAATAATTATTTTTCATTACAATAAACGAATAAAATAACAACAAACAAACAGATGTTGCGCTATATTTTCGCTATCAAAATTTAGATAAAGGTAGGCATATCAGTTAATAAAGGTCCGAATTGCTCACAAATTCAACTATGTTTCAGAGAACCTCCAACAATGGAAAAAAAAAAAAAGTTTGGAGTGTCTTTAAAATTTTTTTTGGCTTGTTTGTTAATTTTAATTCAGATTAATATTTTCATTAATAAAAAAAAATTAAAATGAAGTGTAAATAGAGAATTTATGAAGTTTAAGGTAAAACCCTTATAAAGAATTTTTTTTTTTAATTTTATATAATACAAAATAAAATAAATATTTAATTTACAAATTATAAACAAAAAAATTTGAAAATTTAATAAAAAAAAATTGAAAAATAATAATAAATAAAATTAATAAATAAGAGATAGGTCTCCTCCATCTATCTCTGAAATGGACGGTGGAGATCAAAACTTAAAAAAAAATTAAAAAAATTTACCAAAAAACCAAATATATATATATATATATGTGCGCGTGCGGGTGTGGTTAGCGATCCAATCACTGGTTCTTCTTGAAGATTAGAGTTTGGATCTCCACCTATATGGAGATCACAGTTTGGATCCCCATCCTCCCCATCCAGATTACAAATATTTTTAACACATGAACAACTTGTTCAAAAAAAAAAAAAAAACACATGAACAACAAAACTAAACCCAGAAAGAGAAAAAATATCAAATCGTTGAACTCTAAAACCAAGTCACCATGAAAAAAAATTTATTTATAATTTTTGGTACTTAAAGTTATAAAAAGTAACAAGAACCGATCACAATATGGAAAGATCGGAAAGAAAATGAATAAAATAAGCTACTTTAAATTCCAAAAACCAAGATGATCAAATATCTTGAGAAAATCCATTCTTTGTAGAACAGAAGATCCTCCAGAAAAAAAAAAAAAAAAAAAAACCCTAATTGTAAAAGATATACATCTGAAAGCTCTAAAATTCTATAAAGTCTAAATTTAAAAGAAGTGATTAATATGAACGTAAAAATAGATGATCTGAGTACCTTGACTGTCAATAACACCATGTTGAATGAGTTTAGGGAGGTCAAAAATTGGGAGGAAATGAGTAGCTGAAAAGCAACAGATCGTGGCTCTTTTGATTCCCAACTCTGCTGCAGCTTCCATGTTCCATGCAAGAAAGCTATCTACAAGAACACAAGTGATCTTCTCATCATCATTCATTTGTTGAATGAGCTTCTTGACTTGCTGATCATCATAAACATTTGGGCATGAAACAAGAGAGATGGAATTGGCAATGTCATCCTCTTTAGCGAGTGCATTGAGGATCTGGTTATGAGTAGACTCTGTATTCACAATTGTAATCTTGATGCCATGTTTGGCTAACCCATGTGAAAACTTCATTATAGGCATTAGATGACCTTGAGCTTGCAAAGGTATCACCAAAACATGTGCCTGCTTTCCCATTCTAACTAGTTTATTTTCAAGGAATCAAAAGAAATCTCTGGAAATGACTAATGAGCTCAACTGCTCTAGCTCTGACCAGAAGCAATATTATTTCATTCTATTTATAATGGAATGGTCTGCAAATGCAACACATGCATGCATATATATATATATATATATACACAGAAATGTTTAAGTTAGTATGCACTGATATAACTTCAGTACGTTTGATATGGACTATTAGATTTACATACTTTGACTCAAAGTGTACTTGTCAAAACTTCTCCATAATCATATATTGATACTGATGTAGTTACATCAATACGTACTGATGTGAAAGGTACTTTTATATATATATATATATATGCGCTCTAAAGTTTTTTTTTTTAGTTAGTTAAATTGAATGTTGATATTTTACACTTTTCTCTTGCATGCGACTCGCGCGATGAATTTCTTAGTAATATAGTTTCTCTTGTGAGTTGTGACGCGCACGTTGAATTTCTTTGTTTTATACTGAATTTCATAAATCTTGGCACATGCTCTGGTTCTTCGTTTAGAGAAAATCTTTCATGGATATGTCTTATAGTTGATGCTGGTGAGATGGTCCAATGAAAATGTGACATTTGGCACATAGTTTAAAAGCAATTGTTTATTTTTTCTTCACCAATAATATATGGACACATGGCAAAGTTATTGAAAGAAAGTGTAATAGAATTTTAGACGGTTAGATCTCACTTCCGGCTGAACAGGAACAGAGGTGTCCTTCTTGAAGTTAACGTTGACATCAAATATAATTTTTGAATGTAAGATAAATTAATAACCCTATTTAAATAATAAAATATTTCTGTTATGTTTCGGATTAATGTACTAAAATAATAACTTCACTGAATGTATAAAATAAAAATAGTCTAAGCATGCAGGGCGTTGAAACTATTCATCAAGGAACGGCTGAACTGGGCAGGCCCTGAGAACAGGGCCTGGTATGACGCGAGAGTCAGTCAGCATGTAGCATGAAGCATGAAGCGAAGACCTATATTAAAAATGTCTTAAAAAATTTAATATATAATTTTATGATATTTTACTCCCAACAAAATATTATAATTTACTACATTGTCCCCCCAAACAAGATTTTCTAGCTCAGCCCCTGTTTCTTTTTCATGAAAAAGTGACACATGTCATCTATTTAATGTTACTAATTAATTTTTTTTTTTAAATCATTTATTTTTTTAATACATATCATATTATCAAGAATCTTGTGGTGAATTAAAGTTCTGACTAAGATTAAAATGCTTGTGTGGAGAACTTGTCACGAGTGGTTGTCAAAAATGGCTAATTTAGCCAAGCGTGGGATGATGGTGGATTGTTGGTGCCCGCTATGTAACATCCTTCCAGAATCGACCATGCATGCTTTATGGTGTTGCCCATCTCTCAATAAGGTCAGATCCATGTGTCCATTTTTAAAGAATTTTTGAGCTAATGACCACCTTCCATTTATTGATCTCGTGTTTCTTGCAAAAAATCAATTACAGCCAGAGGAGATGGAACTGCTTGCAGGGAGATTTGGCGTGCTTGGTTTAGGTGAAATGGGCAGATGTATAATTTTTTTTTGTTCTCAACACAACAATATGAAAAATGTATGAAAAATGAATGATGAGTTAGAGCCTAAAATTTTCTTTAAGTTTAATTTACTTAATAATTAACTTAAAAAATAAAAAAAATTGTCTACTGCAAAATGTTTTTACAAGGTATTTTAAACAATCTTATTTAACAAATCACGTGCATTGTACGGGTTGACACACTAGTATAACTTAATAATTGATTAATTACATAAAACAAATAGCACATAAAAATTCATAATATAAATTAATGAACTTTTAACTTGGAAACCTATATTTTCCATATTCAACTTTTCTCAAAAGACGAATATAAAGTCGTTTACCTTTTCTTTGCACCTAAACCAAACTCAACTTCATCATTAGTTTTTTTTTTTTCAATGAATACACCACATTTGGTATTATTATTATTTTTTTTTGGTTCAGTAGCAAGTAGTTATTAAGGTTACTAATGTTTGAAAGACCTAATTTGGAGAAACAATTAGTAAAACACAACTGTCATCTAGATCACGGTCATTATCGGTAGGCTTCTTCATTACCCCTTGAATAATCTCTTAATCAGTAGGCAATTTCATCATTATATCATTTTTACTAGGATAATTCAAAAGGTGCTCAACATCACAATTATATAGTTCTCTCCTACGGAATCTCTTATTTTAACATAATGTAGGGACCATCTTGAAATCCATCAATTTTAATGAATTTTTTTGTGAACGATAAGTTCAATGAAATCTACTTGTAAACAAAATTTAAAAAAAATTTCAAGCACTGCAACTATTTTTTTTTCTCTATTTTTCGTCTCATTTTCCGATGCTCTATTTTTAATAAAATCAGGAAAAATAGTTATAGTTCTTGAAAAAATTTCAAATTTTGTTTAAAAGTAAATTTTATTTAACTTATCATCCACAAAAAAGAAAAAAAAAATTCAAATCAAAATCCATTAAAATCGATAGATTTTAAGATAGTCCTTACTTTTTGTTAAAATAAGGGATCTCTTTGGAGAAAACCACTCATATATATATATATATATATATATAGTAGAATCTCCATAAATTAATACTCGAAATTAATAATCTCTATAGTATAATAATTTTTTTTCTATCCCGACTTGGGTCAATTAGATAAATTAATAATTTTGATAAATTGATAAGATAATACTTTTAAGAAAACTCCCATATAAATTTGTTATCTCATTCATATCATAAATTAATAATTTGCTGAAATTACAAATATAATTTACTATCATATTTTCTTGAAATATGACCTTATTGTTGTTGTTTTTTTTTTCTTGAAATTCAAACCTACTTGAATCTCATCTCTAATTTTTCTTAATGCACCTAAAAGTTCTAGAGTTGAATTTTCAAACTGTAGAAAAAAAAATTATGAAGTGTTGTTGATGCTTTGAGTGCACAATGAATTTTTTTTTTTACTTAATGTATTTTTAATTGATTAATGACATTTAATTAATTAGATTAGTTGAATATTATTTATATATACATATATATATTGAATTATTTAATGTAAATTCTATCATTCTACTAATTAACTAGTTTACAGCCCACACAATGTGCGGGCATTGTAAAATATAACATAATAATAATTTAAATGGTCATTAGATAATTTATTGGTCCAATATATTTGATGCATTGTAGATGAAGAACAATCTTGTGGTATTTATATAGATTTACTTATTTACCATTTCGAACATCCAACCTGCATAATATGTTTATTAAAATTGGTAATTTGAAAAACTATAATCTTTATGTTAATTTCTATTCATCAGTTTGTTTCACATTATAGAGGATCTTATATTTATATATATCATAACCCGCACTAATTTTCATAATATAATAAGTAAAATTTAATACAACATTAACATATTTAGCAACTATACCATTTACCTAGATTATTATTGCTTGTATATCAAAATGATTGGAGGGTACAATTTCTAAAAAATCCAAGAACACATAGTTATTTCGAGAATTGATCTATGCTTGTTACTAGTGCTGGCAAAACGGGCCAGGCTTTGGCGGGCTGCCCAGCTTGGCCTGTTTCTTTAGTGGGCTCGGGTCGGCTCGGCCAGCCAGCTTAACAGGCCAGGCCCAAGCCTGTTAAGCTGGCGGTCCAGGCTGGGCCTAGGTGGCGCGGTCTGCGAGCTGGGTCGGTACGGTCCGCCAGGTCTACGGGCCCTAAAATTTTTTGCAAAAATGAATTCTGACGGGCCCTAACAGGTTGGCCCACGGGCGACCTGTTAGGGCTTGCCAGAATTCGAATTTCAAAATTTAATTTTTTTTAAAATTTTTTTTGAATAAATTAAATTGAGGGGTGGCTTTTGTAATTAACCAGGTGACGGTTGGGGGAGAAAAAAATATATCCAAAACTTTTAAAAATTACATTTTTTTAAATCTTTTACATTTTTTTCCAATTATACCCTAACCTAACATTTTCCTATAAATACCCCCATCACCCTAACCTCATTCTCTACATTTTCTCTACTTTCCTAATCCCTACGCTCTTATTCTCTACAATCTCCAACATCTCTCACTCACTCTTTCAACTATTTTGTAATTTATTTTATTTATTTAATATAATATTTATATACTATATACTATTATACCAATATACTATACACCATACATTATATATTATATATTTATATACCTCCCACTCTCTAGTCTCTACATATTCTAAGGCGGAAAATGAAGAACTCATGGATGACTTCTCCAGCATGACCATCGAAGAGAGTTCTAGTAGCAACCAGCCAGCGAGTTGATGTAATTGTATATACTTAATTTATTTTTTATTTTTTATTTATTTTATTTTTTTCCAATTGCACTCTTTTTCCCTTACCAAGTTTTTATCCCATTGGGTTTTTCTTGGTAAGGTTTTTAACGAGGCAATCATGATTTGTAATTTATACTTTTCACCACAAATTTAATACGAAATTACAAAAAATATTATTCATCTAAAACTAATTAAGTGTTGTATGAAATGAAAAATGTTATATTTCATATTAAAATTATTACATTAATAATTACACAAAATTATTTCAATGTACAAAAAATAATATTGTATAAATAAAATGTTTAACAAAATTATATATAAAAAAAATCGAAACTCGTTGGGCTCGGCCCATTAAGGGCACATTAAGGCCTTAACGGGTCGGCCCGCCACAGGCCCGGCTGGACCTGTCTCGGCACAGGCCTTGGGCATAGGCCGGGCCCAACCTTTCCCCTAACAGGCCGGCCCTGCTCGACCTGGCCCATTACGCAAAACGGGCCGGCCTATTTTGCCAGCACTACTTGTTTCAATGCATGAATGTTAATTGATGCTCATTCTCTTCAAGTGTACGTTGTCCCTTAGTCTTCATTGGCATCAAGATTCATAATATTGTTTTTTAATTATTAATTAGGTCATTTAATTATGTGCACGTGATGTTGATGAATTCAGAAATCTAGAGAAAATAACATATACACTTGATGTGTTAATTCTTATGTTTAGGGGTGGGCATAGATTAGTTCAGTTTTGGCCAAAACCATATTGAACCGGCTTATATTTTGTTTTTAAAAATGTAAATCAGTTTGAATCGTTTTGAACCTGAAAACCGAATTGAACTGAACATCTTTATCTCTGTTCGATTTAATTCGGTTTTGGACCTATTGTGCTTTGAAGGTTTTTTTTATGTGTTTTATAATTTTTTGGGCCTTTAAGCTGTTTTTTGGCATTTGGGCTTAAACCTTTTTAAGAAAATATAATATTTAAAAAATTATTTAAACAAAATACAACCTAATTTTCAATTCAAATCTAAAATTTCAATCATATTCTGTTTGCATACACAATAAAAAATATAAAATCTTCATAACTTTTATAAAATAGAAGTCCGAAAATGTAGTACATAATATAGTTCAAAATAAAACATCATCAACAAATAGTCTATAATAAAATTGAACTTCACAAAATAATTCATTTAGACAATTTGGTTTATTCGGGTTGGTTCGGTTTTGTTTGTTCAAAACCGAAACCGAACCGAATTCAATTCACTTTTCAAATTTCAAATCGGTTTAAACCAAATAGAAGTCATGAACTGAACCAAACATCCTTTTTTGGTTCGATTTAATTCGGTTTCGGTTTTTATGCCTATTCTTTCAAGCTGGAATGTGAAAAATCAGAAAAATGTCTGTTGACATTCAAGGAACAAACGTTAAGTGAACAAAAAAAAAGAAGTCTTTCTTTGATTCAAGAGGATGATCAAATATAAACGATGTTAAAAAAATATATATCAAATTATTTCTACATTGAATGGGCTATGATTAAAATGAATTTATCTTACTCTTTGATTTTTTTTTTAAATTTTTTTTTAAACAAAGCAATCTTAATTTATATTCTAAGATGAACACAGTGTCAAGACTCAAGAATACAAATGAAAATTTAATTAATCGTCAACTTATAGTAACTAATCATTAAAAATGTTCAAGTTTTTAGTTTATGAACACCATTGCCAAATCAATTCGATGTTCACTCCTCATTTGCAGATCCACCGCTCTGATCGTAATGCTTTCTTTCATACGTTCCTCACTAACTTGGGATCCATATGCATCATTAAAAAAAAAAATCAAAAATTTCATACCTATAGTAAAATCATTAACTAAAACTTAAAAACAGAACATCTGAACTAACATCTGACAATAAGGTAAATATTCAAAAAAAAATAAAAAATTATTAAAAAAAATCAAAAGAATGTAACTTTTGATTTGTAGTAGAGGCAACAAATAATGTTATAAATTACAGTATTTATTTTAAAAAAAATTAAACAATAATTATGTAGGTAAGAATATATTAAAAAAAATGACTAAAAAAAAAAAAAAAAAAAAACAAACAAACAAACAAAAAAAAAAAAAAAAACAAAAGAATGTACCTTTGGATGAAAGGTTTGAGAGAGTTATAGGATCGACATCAACTGATTGAATAGATTATATATATAAATAAGTTGAAAGGGAGGAATACAAAAAGGATTTTAAAAGGAAAATGGAAAATTTTAATATTTATTAATAATATCAATATTAATTCTTGGATACGAAAGTTTTTTTTCTTCTTTAAATTACCATTATTGCTTAACCCATTATATGACTGGCTTCTATTATAAGGAATATTAAAAGAACCACAATACATAATGTGTGTCATTACTTGGACCGTTGGGCATTAGTTGATTTCTTTAAATGTTATATAAGCTTCACAACAATTAATAACTTTAAAGACTTGAAATTTTTTTTTTTTTGATGGAAAGAGCACCTGAAAATCTGGAAAACCAGATCCAAGGCAAGGTTACAACCAATCTGGGACTCCACAAATAAAACTAATTGAGCACAAGCCCAGAACAGATCAGTCCTACAACGGGAGAAAAACGCCCACACAAGAGTGGGATTACAACCAAAACATAAAACTAAACACAAATAAACACACAAGCTGAAACTGATCCGGAGGAGAGACCCAGGCCGCCGGAGAAGACCCACCAATGACGTCGCCGTCGGAGATGCCGATCAAAACCCCCAAACCACCATGCCAATCGATATCAAACCTCCATCAGTAACAAAGCCCGACTCCGGAAAGCAAAAACCGACCAAGCCAAAACCAAGATCAGTGAAAGGAAGATATCAAAGCTGCCGGCGGTGCCCCGGCGGAAAGGATGGGGTCGGACGAACTCCAAAACCACCGATCAAGACAACTCACGCCGAATCACACCAGATCTGGCCAGAACCAATCCGTTCTTTACTATAAGTAGTTTCAATGCACATATGGCCTCTCTAATTCTCACTGTTTTCAACTAATATTTTTAATGAAACCTTAATTTTGTCCATTCATTTTCACTGTCAATGTAGTGGAGTTGCCCACCTTTTCACGTCCTTGTATTAAATAATAATGTCCCTTAAATAAATCTTCCCCGACATATGAAGCATGCAAATCTGTGAAAAAATGTAAAAGTAAAATATTAAAACAAAATAATTAGTTGGATATGAAAAGTTACCGAGTTAAATATTTTTGTTTAACTCAGCATATGAAGCATGTAATTATGTAAATATGCACCAAAGTCCCAAAAATAAAAGTAAAATACCACATTGAAACAATACAATAAATAAGATCAGTTCATATAACTACATTTATTTATTATCTCATTGATGATAGGATTGCCTCTTGACTATAGAATTGTCCTTTAATATATAAATACATGTATATGAGTTAAATGAACTTATAATGGAATTTCATTATAATCAAATCTCTTAAATGGTGACACATGGCGCCTTAAGGTTCCATTTTAGTATATTACTATATTGCATCCCACACGATGTATGAGAATTATAAAATGTAAAGCAACAATAATTGGAAAAGAAGAAAAGGATATTGAATTTGCTTCAGTGATATTATTGATTCCCAATCGGGTATTTATACAGGAAGAAGAAGTACTACTCCTACAAGTCAGGGACTTAGTGCTATCTAGCTAAAAGGTAGGAAATATAATAGGAAATACAATAGGTGAAAATAGTATACAGCAAATAGGAAACGTACAACTAATAGGAAAGGGAAATATATACAATTTAATTTACTAACACTCCCCCTCAAGTTGGAGAGTGGATATCTTGCACTCCCAACTTGTGAACCATAGGAACAAAAATCTCTTTCCCCAAGGGCTTAGTCAAGACATCTGCTAGCTAATGTGCAGAATTAACAAATTTTGTAGTCACATAACCTTCTTGGATTTTGTCTCTAATGTAATGGCAATCCATTTCAATGTGCCTAGTTCGTTCATGAAAAACGGGGTTAGCTGCAATGTGTAGGGCAGCCTTGTTATCACAATATAGCAAAGCAGATTCAGGATGAGAAAGTCCCAAGTCCTTCAACAAATATCGGAGCCATGTTAGCTCACAACAAGCTCCTGTCATTGCACGGTATTCGGCCTCAGCAGAAGAAAGTGAAACTGTTTTCTGTCGTTTCGACCTCCAAGATATCAATGACGGTCCGAGAAAGACACAATAACCCGTAGTAGATCTCCTAGTGAGTGGGCAACCTGTCCAATCTGAATCACAGAAAGCTCTCAACTTGAAATCACTATTTGAAGAGAAAAATAAACCTTTTCCAGGAGCACCTTTTAAATATCGGACGACTCGTAGAGCTGCCTCCATATGAAGTTTCCGAGGCTGGTGCATGAATCTACTCAGGACATGTAAAGCATATGTTACATCCGGCCTTGAAACAGTTAAATAAATCAATTTGCCAACCAATCTTCTATACTGACTCGGGTTTTTAAGCAAATCATGATTGTCTGATAATTTCATACCCCGTTCCATAGGAGTATCAATAGGGGTTGCGCCTAATAACCCTGCATCTTTAATGATATCTAATGCATACTTACGTTGGGAAATAAAAATTCCGTTCTTAGAATTAGAAACCTCTATCCCAAGGAAGTATTTCAAATTACCAAGATCTTTAAGATTAAAATGACCATGTAAGAACTTTTTAGTTGCAGCAATGCTAACAGAATCATTCCCAGTGATTAAAATATCATTAACATAAATCAAGAGAGCAGTGAAGGACTTGCCTTGTTTTCGGGTGAACAGAGAATAATCAGCCCGAGATTGTACATAACCAGCGGAGCAAATGGCCTCTATGAACTTGGCGAACCACTGGCGAGATGCCTGTTTCAAACCATACAGTGACTTATGAAGGCGACATACCAAGTTATCCTCCCCCTGTCGCCGAAGCCCTGGTGGTGGAGACATGTAAATTTCCTCAGTCAAATCTCCGTGAAGAAATGCATTGTGAATGTCCATTTGTTGAATGGTCCAGCCACTAGCGGCAGCCAAGGCAAGAAGACAGCGAACTGAAATAATTTTTGCAGTGGGAGAAAAAGTGTCTTGATAATCAACTCCTTCCAACTGAGTGAAGCCTTTGGCGACCAAACGGGCTTTGTACCTCTCGATAGAACCATCGGAACAGTGTTTGATTTTAAACACCCACCAGCATCCAATTGGAGTCTTGCCGGCAGGAAGCGGGACAAGAGACCATGTGTCGTTGGCTTGAAGAGCTGTCAATTCGGAATTCATGGCCTCTTGCCATTTCGGATGAGAGGCAACCTCTGCATAAGAACTTGGTTCCGTGACCCCACTGATTTGAGCAGCAAACACACGATGCGCATGAGCATATCTGTGATACGAAACGAAATTGGCCAGGGGAAATCTCGTACCTTTGGTCGGACCAGGCAGCAAGGAGGACGTTTGGTTGGAGGAAACGATGGAGCAGACGTAATCACGGAGCCTTGCCGGTGGATCGGCGTGGCGGCTGGAACGACGAAGTGGAGCTGGATCAGGTGGATGGCTGGTATGTGGTGCAGGTGGGGACGAGGAAAGAAGAGGGGGAGGAGGCGAGGAATCAGGCACCGGAACTAGTGGGTCCGGCGGAGGTGGAGAGACGGAAGTCGATTGGGAAATCGGGAAAGAAATAGGCGTGTTTGGATGTGGAGGTGATGTGGTGGTAGGTGTGTGTGGACGAGTGGAGTCTGATAGGAAATCAGAGGAGGAAGATAAGTCATGGGCCATAAGAGGGATTGCGCCGGAATTTGTATGTGGGCCAGTGATAGTAGAAGAAGGTTGTATAGATGCATAAAGAAAGACATTTTCGTGAAATTTGACATCGCGGCTAGTGAAAATTTTTTTTGTTGATAAATCAAACAACTTGTAAGCCTTCTGACCAATAGGATAGCCAATAAAAATTGACGGTATGGAACGATAATCAAACTTGTGAGAAATATGGACATTAGATGCATAGGCTAAACAACCAAAGACACGTAAATGAGAAAAAGAAGGTGGTTTGGAGTAGAGAAGTTCGAAAGGGGTTTTGTAAGAGAGAACTGGAGATGGGAGTCTATTGATTATGTTAACAGCAGTAAGGGCACAGTCCCCCCAAAATTGGGTAGGGAGTCGAGCTTGAAATTTCAAAGCTCGAGCCACCTGCAAGATGTGACGATGTTTGCGTTCTACAACCCCATTTTGTTGAGGCGTATAAACACAAGAATGTTGAAAAATGACACCATGGTCAAGAAAAAAAGAACGTAGGGAAATAAATTCCCCACCATTGTCACTTCGAAAGATCTTAATGTGAGACTCAAATTGTGTGAGAACATAAGTAAAAAAAACGTTTTAAAAATGATTGTGCCTCATTTTTGTGTCGCATTAAGAAAATCCATGTGAAACGTGAATAGTCATCAACAATAGTAAGAAAATAATAAGCACCAGAAAGAGAAGGATGTCGATAACGACCCCAAATGTCACAATGAATTATTTCAAAAGGTTTTACAGAAGAGATCACACTAGGACTAAAAGGCAAACGACTCTGCTTAGCCAAAGGACATATAGGGCAAGCATTATTGGACTGAACGAAAAAATTCAAAAAATTCTTCGCAATGAAACTCAAATGAGGAGGTGATACATGACCTAAGCGGTTATGCCAGAGATCAGTTGATGAGATGGTGAGGTTGCGGGTTGGTCGATGTGGGGGTGATGAGGGGATTGTCATGGATTTTGTCGTTGCTAGAGCCACCAAATAATATAGTCTATCACGTTGTTTACCCAAACCAATCATCCTCCTCGTAGCCAGATCATGCAAAACACACCAATAAGGGAAAAAAGTTATTGAACAATTCAGACTTCTTGTTAGACTACTAACTGACATCAAATCAACTTTAAATGTAGGTACACATAGCACGTCATTCAAGTAGTAAACGGAATTTAGAGGTAATGATCCCTTTGCAACAATATTAGCTTTTTCTCCGCTAGGCAATAGTACAGGAGATAACAGGAAATTTTTATCTGTGCGGAAAAATAATTTTGATGATGTAGTAATATGATCCGTCGCCCCGCTATCAATAATCCAACTGCGGGAAGCGACTTTGGACAAACCTGGCTTGGTCACGGAATTTGCTTGAGAGCTCGATCCTCCTTTTTTGTTGTCAAGAAGAGACAAAAGTTGCTGCAGCTGGGCCTCAGATATTCCAACAATGGGATTGCTGTCCTCTTTCGAAGAACTCTCGGATACATTATTTGTTGCAACCCTGTTATTGCTATTGAAATATTTTGGGCCTGAGTTATACTTTGCTCTTGGGTGACCTGCTGGATACCCATGTAAAGCATAACAAGTCTGGACCCAATGGCCCAACTCTCCACAATGGGTGCAAAGAGGGCGTCCTCTTCCAGCGGCTGGACGTCTCCTGTCTTGGCGTCCCCCATTGAAATTTTCTGGTGATTTTTCTTGCGATTTGAAGTCAGGTGAGCCATGTGAACGATCGAACTTTCTTGTACCTGCTGATGGAGCGAATTTGTTGCTGTTGTTGCTTCGAATGGCCATAGCTGCACTACCACCGGAATCAACTGCTGCATGTGTCGAACTTAGGAGGCGTTGCTTTTCTTCTTGAGAGACAGAGGAGTAAGCTTGGCGAACCGAAGGAAAAGGGTTTATCAGGAGGATTTGGCCATGCACACCACTGTAAGAATCATTTAATCCCATCAAAAATTGCATCAATTTTTGTTGATCTTGTTGTGCCCCATGTATTTCATCACTGTAGGAACTTAGTTCATCCCATATGCCCTTTAATTTCGTGTAATAGGCAGAGACAGAGAGTTGTTCTTGTCGAAGATAGGCAATGTCTCGCTGAATTTCGAAGATGCGAGGTGCGTTGCTTTGAGAGAATCGCTCACGAAGGTCTTCCCAGACTTCATTAGCGGAAGAGTAATATATAACACTGTCTGAAATTTTTGGACTGAGAGTGTTAACGATCCAAGAATGGACCATATCATTACATCGAGACCAAGCCGCATAATTTTCTGGGTCTGCTGTTTTCGAAGGTGCACTGATCGATCCATTGACGAAACCCAGTTTGTTTTTGGAATTTAAGGCCAGAGTCATAGTCCTTTTCCATGTAGAATAATTGTCTCCATTCAAAGGTTTAGAAATCAAAACTAAACCTGGATGATCTGAATGATGAGTGAAATAGGGATTTGAAATATTTGATCTTGAAAAGTCTGCGTTAAAGTCTGCAATTTCTTTGCCAGGAACCGAAGGTGTTGGTGGTAATTCATCATTGGCCATGATGATTGAAAGAAGGAGATGCTACACGTGAGATTCAAAGTGCAGCGACAAACAAGGATCTCAGTCCTGCTCTGATACCATGAAAAGAAGAAAAAGATATTGAATTTGCTTCAGTGATATTATTGATTCCCAATCGGGTATTGTTATAGGCAAAAATAGTTGTGGTAGACACGTCATCGCTATATAAAGCCACGTAAGCAAGGTCAAAAGAAAGTCAACTAACGGAGCAAGAATTCCCCCCATGAGAATCTGCTCGGGAAAAGAGGAAGCTTCCCGACCACCAGCAAAGACGAGTTGCTCGGGCAATAAATCTTACTCGGGCAAGAACTCGGTGTAGTCGGGAATCAATGAAAAACAGATAGTCACCAGCGCCTATATTCCAAACTCTGGGTGCAATTAGCAACAAGCAACTCCATGATAAGCAACAGTGGCTGCAGAGTTCAAATAAGGAAGCAAATAGATTTTCCGTAAATAAAGGAGGAAGAATCAGAATCAGACTTGGATTCAACCAAATCAGGAAATATACAAAAGAAGGAGAGTCCGAATCCGTTAAGGATTACAACACACAATTAGGGCACCACATACCAAAACCCTAATTAAACATGTATAAATACCCCTTCTTTACGCAAAAAGAAGGGGACACGAGAGAAATAGAGAGAGAGAGATTGTAGTACAGCATTCTTGTAATTCTTCTTCATAGTGAATTTGGCTTCGTTGCTTAGGCAACAAACCGTGGATGTTTCTCCAACCCTTGGAGTTTTACCACGTAATTGCTTGTGATTCCTAGTTTATTTCTTTTGTTTTCAATCATCTAAGTTCATAATTTATAACAATTCAAAAGATAAATCATTGACTCGGTGACCACCAAAAATCACCGTCAACAGGTATTTATACAGGAAGAAGAAGTACTACTTCTACAAGTCAGGGACTTAGTGCTATCTAGCTAAAAGGTAGGAAATATAATAGGAAATACAATAGGTGAAAATAGTATACAGCAAATAGGAAACGTACAACTAATAGGAAAGGGAAATATATACAATTTAATTTACTAACATAATTTAATGATTTAACTTATTAATCTAAGATATTTGATGCATTGGTGATGAAAAACAGTCGTGGGTTATTTCTCTAGATTTATTTCTTTAACATTTCCAACTAGGGGTGGGCATAGGTTGGTTTGGGTTGGGTTTGACAATACCTAAACCAAACCATTATTTAATCGGGTTATTGTTTTACAACCCAAACCAAACCAATTATAATGTTAAACCAAACCAAACCAAACCAGTAAAAATCGGTTTGGCAGTTTAAGAATTATTATTATTATTATTATTTGAACAAATATAATAATATCAATACAAGTAGTTAAATTCATTATCAATAAAATAAACAATAATACTAAATTTAACCCAAGTGCGTAACTATAATAGTTTTTTTTTTAAAAAAAAAAAAACCTCCAGTATAGAACACATAAAACTTATTAAAAAAAACTAAACCATATTGTTTAATGCGTTAAGAAACAATAAAAAAAAAAATAGATGTTTATCCTCAATAATTTTTTTTTGTGCCAACAACTTCGAATGAGATAAAATAACTTTAGGAATAAATAGAGGGGGTGAGAACGTAGAACTGGAAACTGGTAACCTTAGAAATAAATATAATATAAAATTAGGTTAACTTTAATTTTTATTATATGATAATTTAATATATATGTATATTTATTTATTTAAGAATGTAATGGTTTGGGTTGGGTTATGCAGGTTGATAAAACACAACCCACAAACCAACCCAAACCAATCGGGTTACTATAAAATAAACCAATCGGTTTTTTTTCTTTAATACAACCAAACCAACCCGCTTAAATTGGTTTGGTTTGGGCGGGTTGATCAGTTTGACGGTTTGGGTGCCCACCCCTATTTCCAACATAAAATTAATTAATGGTCAGGTCAAACCTTCTCATGTGGTATATTGAAACTCTATGATAATATATTATTTATCAAGCATTAAAGGAAAAAAAATGATCTAATAATAGTAATAATTCTCATTAATTCTATAAAATCAATCGTTAATTGAAAAAAAAAAAAATGAAGACTTGAAGAACATAAAATTGAAGGGTTAAATATATTTATTTTTTTGTAAAAAAAAAAAAACTAATTAATGGTCAAGCCTTCTCATACCGACACATGGCATGTTAAGGCTCCAAAATAAGATATATAAAATAATTAATTGTATAGAAAAATCAAGAGCCATAATTAATGGAATAATAAATATAATGAAGGGTCAATTCCATAACTAATGAGATAATTAATAGATTTGCTTAAGGAACCAAAAATAAAATAAAATAACTTAGCAAATATTATATATATGTATTATATTATATACATAATATAGTTAAATAATTAACAATATTTAAAAAAAAATTATTAATACAAATTTATGGAGATATGATATATTATATATAATAAAAATAATAATCATTTGGATATCAAATATTACAACAAACATTTCCTTATCTAAATTCTATTCTCTCTCTAACAATTCTCTCGATCGCTCTCTCAAATTCTATCTAATCTATATCTTTCTCTCTATTCTTTCTATCTTCTAATCTTCAATCGTCTTCTTCAATTTCCATAAACCTTCAAACCTGCAAAATCAACCCCAAAACACTTCAAAATTTTAATTAAAATTGTCATGGGCATGACATTTTACTTCTTACACTTTTTAGTGGGTCGTTGTAGATTTTTGTTTTTATTTTTATAATCTTGACCAACTCAAGACCACCATATGGATTATTTGGATCTTCATCCAGGTAGTTGTTGTTGTGGGCAACATAGGAAAGCCAGCCCTCTCGGATTCATTAATAGCATAAAGAGTAGTGGTTGTAGTTGCCTTTATAAATGAAGAAGAGCTCTTACCACCCGATTTCGCCTTTTCATTGCCTTGTACATTTAAAAATGCCTACCAATTAGCAAACCCCAAAAATTGATTATCCACTTTCATTCATCATAAATTCATAATCATAACCAACCATCAAAAAAGATAAATATTAGATATGCCATGTATTACTGCCTATACAAAATTTGAAAGGCTATCCATAAATAATGTGTCACTGAATGACTTTTGAATTTCATTATTTACAAAGGCACAAAGCTATAATTAACAATATATAACTCAATCAACCAAAACAGATACAAAACTATTCAAGAATATATTTCAAAAATTAATGTTCAAAAGAGAGAAAATAAAAGACCTTAAGTAAACCTATAAGGTTTCCATCCGTTAAACGTATACAATGTTTAATTTTTTTGGCAATATAAACTTATAAACAAAATAAGAAAATAAACAAATAAGCAATTACATATTATTGCTTGTAGAAATAAATGAAGACTCACTTGAAGTCATTCATGTCTTTATGGCCCCGTTTGGTATGCGTGATTAGATTGGACTATTTCACGAGATTAGATTAGATTGAGATGAGACTGAGATTATATAGGATTAAACTAGACTGGATTTGACTAAATGAATACTATGCTGTGTTTGGAAAAACATGAGACTGAACTGAATTAATACTATGTTTTGTTTGGTAAAACATGAGATTGGACTAAATATAATAATTTTTTTTAATTTGATACTATTTTAAAATTGAATAATAAATTATCAAGAAAAAAGTATTTTAATTTGGAAAATAATCAAGGAAAATTAATTTTGATATCATTTTAATTTGTAAAAAAAGAGAAAATAATCAAGAAAAAATAAATTGGGGCAGATCTGGGTTCAGATCTTTATCAACTTTAATTTTGGTTCCAGAAGTTTAGAACCCAGGTCATGGTTAGGAAAATTCGTCTTCCAGAATTCAACTCTCAATGCACCAATGCACCAAATCACCAATATCATCTCTCTTGATCCACCACCATCAACCATCATCACAAAACCACCATTATTTTGGATTCAAGATTTTCCATTTCAACTCCTCTTTCATTGAATCTTAGAATATCAAACCTCGAATCCAAATCCAAAATCCAACCCCCAAATCTCACCAGTAAATACGACGAAGCTTTGGAAACCTAAATACAACACCGTCCAAGCCACCAAGAACAGAGCCCATGGGAACATGGTGTTAATTTTTAATCAAGAAACAAACAAAGCCTACATAGGGCAGGAATTTTCCATCTCTACGGTCTACCATTAGAAAGAAATTTTGAAAGCAAAAATGATGCATAAAAGAAGCAATGGATGAAGCACAAAAGAATTTTCCAACAATCTATGAAGCTGCCATTGTTAAAAGAAAGCAATTTTGAAAGAGAAATCGGTTGAGATTTGAAGAAAGAGAATGACCAGCTCTGAAATGTGATGAAAGAGGAGATGGGTTGGTGGGGTTGATGGGATGAATTAAATAAGTGGGCATGTAAAAATAGTTCTAGGACTAATAGAGATGAGGTTGGGGTGGGTATATTTAATCCCACTATCATAGGATTATTTTGCTGGTGGGACTAATAATCTCATATCCTAAAACGTCACCAAACATGGGATTAAGATTAAAATAGTCCAATCCCAGTCCAATAACAGGCACCAAACACGCCCTATAAGATTCTCCCAAGATGACACTAATCTCATCCTCCTTAAACATTTCAGAGAGAGCCTTCAACTTTACGAAATATGGTGGCAAATCACCCACCTTGACAGAACTTGAGTACCTAATTCCTTATCGAAATAATTTTTTTTAAAAAAAAAAAAAAAAAAAAAAAAAACCAGTTTCACATGTCATGAAAATAAAAAGGTATTTTTTTTTTCTTTTTCCAAACAATCTCCTTAACAACTAATTAAATAAAAAAACAAACAAACAAACAAAAGAAATTGAACAAATTATATAAGTCACCTTGGATGAACCGGCTTTGATCATATAATCCACCGTTGTTTCTTGGAATATGCACGGTACACATATCACCCTCAACTTTCTTATACCTCATCATCTTCACCAAAATTATTAATATTGGATTCACCCACTAAGTTGGTTGGTCGGCTTTTCTTCAACATTTGAAAAACAATATATATATATCAATGACTTTAAAAAAAAAAAAAAAAATCTATGAATAGAAGCCGAAATTATTCTTACATATGTATATTTAAATCACCCAATCTAAGCACATGAACTTGGGACACATCCATTTTTGCTTCTTTAATCTTGAATTGATATTGCTTGATACGTTTTAGGAAAATGAATTACAAAAGTATTTATACAGGCATATGAGACTGTTAACATTCTTTTTTTCATTTAAAGTTGGGTTTTATCTGTGAGTTAATATTGATGAACCCTATGTGTCATAAATATTCCTAACTCTATTTGTGTATATTGTCAAATGAATGTCATATCGCTTGTAACTACATGAATTTATTAAATCCCACTTGACTCTTGGCTTGGAAAAGTAAATGTAATAAAATAATTTAAACGGTTTTAACTTTTCATATCTTGCCAAGAATAATATGTTTTTTTTTTTTTTTTAATCATAATAACATTGAATACCTAAGAACTCCTAGAGATAATAACAATCATTTTAAATGACAGTGATTTAATTAAAATCAAATTAATTTATAAGTAATTTGTATTTTTATATAAATTTATACTTAAAGATTTTGAATTAAATGTAAATATATAATTTAATATTAAAGCTCCCTCACGACGATATGTGGCGCTGTGAGGGTCAGCTTTTATATATCATATAGATAGATATAGATTTATCATGTATTATATAGATTAATGGTTAAAGTTCCATATAAATAATAATAATAATAATAGGAAATCCGTTCGAAAAATAATAATAGGAAAAGAATGGTTAAAGCTTAGATTCATTGTATTATTATTGTACCTATTTAATAATAATAATAATAATAATAATAATAATAATAATAATAATATTATTATTATTATTATTATTATTATTATTAAAAGAAATGAATATATATAATTTAATTTCAAATCTCTCACACGATGACACGTGTCACTTTTGGGTTCCATTTTACTATATTACTAGTTTTTCAACCTGAGCGTTGCACGGGCTTTGTATAAAAAATTGTTTGTAAAACATTGTGTTGTTTATACCAAATTTTTTGATGTAAACATGTTTAAACTTAATGAACATGTAGTTTTTTCTTTCAATAAAGCATCAGTCATTAGATAGCAAGAAAAAATAAAACACACCAACATTGATGATATACATAGATCCTCAAATTAAGGAGAAATGTTAAAAAAAATATTATTTGTTTATCAGAGAAGTTGACATGTCTGTTGACTTTCCCAACAAATAATGTTCATTGAATTGTAATGTTAAATTCATTAATGATTGAATTATTGATATTATTAATAAATAACTAATTATATTTTGATAAAAAAAAAAAAAAAACTAATTATAAAACAATGAAGCAAGATGAACCGATTCTTAAATAGTTAAATCTGATTTAATTAAATCATTGTCAATTATAATGATGGTTATTGTCTCTAATAATCCGTTAAGGAAACTTTTAGGTCTTCAATATCATTAATAAACAGAGACTTTCCATTTCTATTTCCATTATTTCAGTTTAGATGAACAGATTTCTTAAGGATTATTTAATTTATTATATAGGTTAATTAAAAATTATTTTTTGTATTAATTGAAAAGCTCTCTATATATCTCTTTAGCAATATATATATATATATATATAATGACAAATTATTAATTTTTGTTATGTTATCATTAATATATTTCCATTGATATGCTTTTAAAATTTACCATTAATTCCATAAAAATAAAAAAATAAAATAAAAAAATAAATAGATTACCATTGATTTGGTAATACAATTACTATTTTAATTTTCTTTATAAAATATTTATTTATTGCCATTTATAAGAATAATTAAAATTCAAAAACTTTTATTTTCAGAAATAATCATATTGTATTTAATGCATAGTTAATACATTCTAAACGATCTAAAAGAAAAGAAAACAAAAAATTAAAAAATAGAAAAAGAATAATAAATATTTATAATTATATAGAGTTAAATAACTATTGAGATTAGTTATTTACAATCCATTTTTTTTTCACATTTATTTTCTTAAGACATTTCATTTTAATAAATTAAAATTTTGAAACCTCTAAATACACCCCAATTTACTCGAAAATATTATATATATATATATATATATTATAAAAACGTTCATTCTAGAAACACTTGTAGAAGTAATAATTAAATAAAATAAATAAATAAATAAATAATAAAATAAAAAAACTCCATGGAGGATATTATCAAACCAAGTGATAAATTAATTTATTTTTCCACAATTTTTTTCTAAAACATTCTATTTTTTTAATAAATTCTTGATTATATTTTTTTTTTCAAGCGTCATTCTCATAGATGATTCAATAAAAAAAAAAATAGTGAAGAATTTTATAGAGATGCAAATAGTAGTAGGAGTTATTTGTTATTTATTACCATATATATATATATGTGTGTGTGTGTGTGTGTAAAATTAAGAGTGAATTTCATATATTTAGAAAATAAATATATTTAATTGAATGTAATATTAATTAATGTTTATAATGTGTTACCATTAATAATTGATCAAAAACTATTATTTTAATTTTTTTGAAACCACTATTTTAATTATTTGTTATGTTATCATAATATCATTAATATCTTACAATTAATAAGTTTTTAGAATTTATCATTAATTCTATAAAAAAAAAAAAAAAAACGGATTACTATTAATTTGGTATTACAATTGATGTTTTGAAAAATATATATTTATTATCATTTATATGGATAATTAAAATTCTAACAGTTATTTTTGGAATAATAATCTTGTATTCAATGTATAATTAATACATTCTAAAAAATCAAAAAGAAAAGAGAGCAAAAAGGTTAAATATATATATATAAAAACTGCCAAAAAAATGTATAAATTACCTTAAAAAAAATCCAGGGAAAAATCGGGTATTTGATTCCCAAAAACTGGAGTAGATACAATATATATATATATATATATATTTTTATAAGAGACTATATAGTGTTACAGTTAGAACCAAGAATATAACCCTAATATTTATCTATAGTAATAGTATGTCTATCGAATCCATCGTTTATAAGTACAAAACACATCATAAGTCTCGACCAGTTCATTGATTTTCTACATTGGTGGTTATGAGCAGGATGCTAGCATAACAAACACCTCAGTTGACAGCTAATTGAAAATCCAAGACTGCCAAAGTTAAAATTCCATGATCAATCCAAAATTACCTTTTTAACAACTAAAGCATTGCCTACAAAAAAAAATAAATAAATAAATAAATAAATAAATAAATTATTCGATCAAATATTAAAACAAAATCGGTAGAAATTACTCTCACCACCCAACGCCATCAAATTCCCTACCGCTTGTTTTGAGTTTGCTTCTGAGGGAGAGTCAAATAGGCTGAGATGGAAAAAACATGAGATTAAAAAAAAAAAAAAAAAACTAAAACTAAAACTAAAGGATTAAAATTATTCAACCAAATATTAAAAAAAAAAAATCTATAGAAATTCCTCTTACCACCCAATGGCATCTAATTCTCCACTGCTTGTTTTGAGTTTGTTGAGAAAGTCAATGGAATGAGATGGAAAAAAATATGAGATTTTGGATGGTTTTTATAGAGAGAATTGAGGGAGATGAGAGGGCATAAATGGTTTAGAGAGAGAGAGAGAGAGGATGGTTTAAATAATTGAGTCTACAAAACCACAATTGTCAGTTTAATCATTGTTTTAATTCCTTGAATTTAGCTTGGCAGTTTAATAATCCAATATATTCCACATTAAAGTTGAATAGTAAAGGGTTATTATTTATTTGCTTTTATTATTATTATTATTTACTAAATTGATTTAATTGTAGCATTTATTTCTTTATTATTTTGAAGAAATGAAAAAAGCATTTAATAATAGAAGATATTAGGAATATATGATTACATTTAATTCCAAAGCCCTCATACGGCGATATGTGGCGCTGGTGAAACTCTGTTATTATATATATATGATATAGATTCTTTATTACTTGTTCATTATTGTATTTTTACTGTTTTGCATTTAAAATAATTTTAACAAAATTATTAAATTTAAGTAAGGTCGGACCAACCCAAACCTCAAAGTGCAAGCCCCAAGGTCCAAGCCCATCATGACATTTAATAAGTTCATATGTATATGCTAGTCTTATTATAATTTTTTATTTTTTATTTTTGAAATATTGTACTATTACATAAATCGGGGTTTCTTGGAGAGGTGGACAACTCGAACCCATAACCACAGCTGTGAAAAGTTTTACCACCGGATCAACCTCATCCCGTCTATATTAGGCTTAATTGGGGGGCCTATTGTTCATCAAATGGATATTTTTTTATTACTTATAAAGTATTGTATTCCATTTTCTTCTTTCCATGTGAGATTGCTTCTTATGAAGTTTGAATCAAACATCTCTAACATAAATTGCTAATACACATAATACCCACATATGGTATGATTTCTTACTTCCTGTATCAAAATTGCAGATATGCATTATTTCCTCTTATAGTATAATATCTTATTTCTTTATTGAAATTGCCGATACACATTATTTCCACTTATGGTATGATATCTTATTTCTTGTATTGGAGGAGTGATTGTATCACTGCAATTGCAATTATTAATATCCGTAATGCTTAGTTATGAGTTAATTATAATTACTTATTTAATGTAATTTCTTATAATAGACGTATGATTGTCAATTGAAATTGTTATTATTAACCCCATCGTTAATGTGGGAATATTGTCCAACTATGAATAATTTAATGGATTATACTTTAATAATGTTGTGACTTGTGACAATAGTAGTGGTGCCCACGGTTCGGTTCTAGTTAGAAACCTCCAGTTACGGTTCCGTGGGAAAGCAAAACCATAACCGTAATCAGTTTAGCCGGTTTGGTTATGGTTTTTAACCGCCGGTTAGGCGATTCAGTTATGGTTTCAATTTGGTTTCGAAAAATAATACCACGTGTCACCTTGTGATTGGCTTGTTTAATTTTTATTTATTTAATTAAATGAAAACCGGCGGTTAAACCGCTGGTTTGTGGTGGTTTTTTTTGACATCTAACCCTAACCGTAACCGTAACCGTAACCGAGCCATGGGTTAACCGGTTCCCAAACGATTTTCTAACCACTAGTTTTGGTCACGATTTTGGTTACGGTTTTGACCATATGGTTTCAGTTCGAAACCAAACAAAACCGTCGGCTTAACCGTAACCATGGCCACCTCTAGACAGTAGTGTCTAACAAAGACTGATTTAACAAAAGTGAACATCAATTAGATTGTGATAATTGACAATGAGATTAGTCCGGTGGTAAACCCGCCACACATGCACCATGAGGTTACGGGTTCGAGTCCCCTCTCTCTCTACAAAATCCCAAATTTATGTAATAGTGTAATTTTTCAAAATTAAAAATTAAAAATTAAAAATTAGTAAAACAATGGTTTAATTATAATTATTAATCACAGATCAATTTTTTTAGTAAAACAATGGGTTAATCAAACCTTTTTTTAAGGCAAATTTATTCAAAGGCACAAATAAATGGCCAAAACACCAACAGAAACAGAGGAGAACAAAACACAAAGACAAACAAATTGCACAAACTCGACAGAGTTGAACACAACATAAACATGACACAGAGCAACATCAAAGAGCTGGAAACAGGATCAGCTGGAAACAAGACAAAACAAACCAGGAGAGACAAACTGAGCCCAGAAAAACAACCAGAAAAAACCAGGACACCAAATGAGTGTCATATATCACTCCAAGTTAACACATCTCCACTTTCTTTTGTTATCTAAGAAGTTTTAGCTTAAGAAAAATAAGTTTAATTTTCATAAATCATTACATAATAGTTTAACTTTCTCATTTTCATAGCATTCATACACAAAATTAAAATGGATAAATTTGTTATTAGCTTTGATTGGGTCGTTATTTCTTTTCCTATTATATTTTGTGGCATTGTCCTTAATTTCCTAATTGATTGTTCTTTTTTCCTATCTAGTAGTTTTGGTTTCTAGATTCATATCTTTAATATTTGTTATTTTTTTCTTCCTTTGGCATTATATATCATGAATTTATAACAATTAAGGTCATTTGTTGTTTTTCTTAAGAATAAAAAAAAAGTTATTAAAAAAAAAAAACTCACTTCAAGATTTTAATTATAAAAATAATAAAAAAATAAAGATGCAGATGAAAGAAGGCAATTATGTTTAGGGTTTTATTAATTCGGACTATTTAAGGCTTTGATATACATCAGTTTTTTTTAAAAAAAAAATATTTTATTTATATTTTATTTATTATTTTTATTTTTTTAAGTACATTACATTAGTTTCTTTTTTCCGATTATTGTATATTTTTCTTAGGGGGTGTATTGGATTGAGATTTTAATAGACAATTTTAGGGTGGCAGGATTTTATGGATTTTATGGATTTGTAGGATTTTAAAGACTATTAGGACTATATAGACTAAACTTTCAGGATTCTGGAATTTTTTAAAAAAGAGTCTCGAACTTTATTTATAGATTATTAGGATTATCTAGACTTTATTTATAGACTATTATGATTATCTAGACATTATTTAAAGACTTTTTGGACTTTTTTAAAAAAAAATATAGGCCCTATAAATTAGCTAGCTAACACACATACCTAAGTTGAGAAACCCAAACTAGGTAGCTGGTATGAGCTGAAAAAACCCAAACAAGATGTACCCTTTTAAAGTAGTCATCAACATACAATAAAAATGTACATAAACAAAGACCACAATAGTATGAATAATAGCTAACACATTCGAAATTCTCAAAAACAAGCAAAAGAACCATCACTTAACATTTGTGAGAACATTGAAAAATTCTCTTCTCCTCACTCTTGTTGAGAACTGTAATCATAGTTGTCCAAGAAACCACATCCCTTTCTGACATCCCATCAAAAAGCACTTGACAGATCGCCAAATTGAGCGTAGAAGTGAACAACGGCACTATCTACAATCAAGTTTCTCCAATCACTCTTTACAATACAAGCATCAGTCTACATCAGTTTATGTTTTTGTGCAAGTTCATGTTTTTATCATTATTTATTATCTGAACTTGCAATACAATACAACCATCAGTTTACAAACATGAACTTGCATTAGTTTCTCCAATCACTCTAACCTCTGACTAAACAAATTCATTACACACACAAATATCTTTGCATTTGCTCGAATCCCATATGCAATCGAATCACTAAACAGTATGAAAGCTTCATCATCAAGACCAAATCTCGAATACTCATTAACCATAGTTGTCTAACTAATGACATTTCTCTCAATCATTTTATCAAACACTTTTCGTGCTTCCTTTAGCTTCCCAAATTTTACATACACACTGATCAAATTATTATCAACATAAGTGATCGAGCTCCCCAAACACTTCAAAATAACAGCATGTGTTCTTTTAACTTGTTTAACATTTTTACACAATTGAAGCCAAATCGCAAGCATGTTAGAGTCAACGTAAAAACGAAACCAGTTTCTATGGTTTTTTCTGCTTGAGCTAAGTTTTGCTCTTTGGTTTTTGTTTGTTTCTTTGCTTCTCTGTTTTGTTGCTTTTGTTGTCTTTTTTTCTTTGTTGGTGTTTTTCTCCAATTTTTGTTGTTCAATAAAAAAAGAATTGAGAGGAAAGTCCAGAAAGTATGATGGGAGAGGACAAGACAATTTTGGGGTCTAGGTATTTATATATATCACTAAAAGTCCAGAAAATTCATTTTGTCATGAAATCTTATAAATCTTAATCTCAATCCAATATCACCAGACAATTTCCCGCCTCTTAAAAGTCTGGATCCAATACGACAAGATATTATGGATTTAAAAAAAAAATCTTAATAGTCTGGATCCAATACCACAAGATATTATGGACTTTTTAAAAAAATCTTAAAAGTCTGAATCCAATACCACAAGATATTATAGACTTTTAAAAAAAATCTTAAAAGTCCTAATCGAATACCACTAGACTTATCTGACTTATTAAAAAGTCTCAATTCAATACCACTAGACTTTTACTTTCTAAAATTGTCTATTAAAATCTCAATCCAATACACCCCCCTTAGTTTTGAAACTACCAAGACCAGAAGAAGAAAAAAACCCTAAACCTCACATCAAATCACATAGATTACTACTCCAAAAAAAATTACATGGAATACAGTAAAACAACAAAATAAATTAATTAAACAATGCAAATTCGGACTATTTACGGTTTTGATATACATCAGTTTTTTTTTTTTTTTAAGTACAATACATCAGTTTTTTTTTTTAAGTACAATACATCAGTTTTTTCCCTATTATTGTCTATTTTTTCTTAGTTTTGAAATTGCCAAGACCAGAAGAAGAAAAAACCTTAAACCTCACATCAAATCACATTGAATACTACTCCAAAAAAAGCATGGAATACAGTAAAACAACAAAATAAATAAATTAAACAATGCAAAACTTTAAGTTTAAAAAACTATCACACGATTTTCATTAAGAAACAGACAAAGTACCTCTTTTTGAAGCCAAAGGTAGCGAGAGAGAAAAACAATGAATATTCTCCAATAAATCTGTGAGCAACCACTATTTTCAAGACTCTCTTTAGGATTCTAGAGGGGGTGAAGATGAATGAAAGCAAATTTGGTTTAGGGTTCTTTTAGAAAAAAGAAAAAAGGAAAAAAAAAAAAAAAAAAAAGCTTAAGATGAAAGAATTGGTGGTTCAGGGTTCGATTAATTTCACGGTTTTTTTTTTTTAAAAAAAAAAAAAATTTCTCTTTCATGATGTTAATCCAATAACCGTCTTATTTCATTTTTCAAAAATAATCTTTTATTAGCTGCATAATTTCTTATCTTTTGCAATTATTATTTTTTTGAAAAGAAAAAAAAAAAAAAAAAAAAAAAAAAAAAACCTGTTGAAAGGGTTTCAAGTTTTTACTGTAATAAAAAACATTAATTTCAAATTTTGATAACATCCATTGGATTTGTTTTTATCCAATCTAATGTTTATTATTAACTCCAATAACATTATTAGACTAGTAAGGTAGTATGACCCTTCACCAACTGCTGTTATAGTGTACCGTGTACCTGACTGAACTGTCAACATCGATCTGGGCCGTTGATCCGTTGATCAGTACAAATCACACCATTTTTTTGGGAAAATTGCAATAAAGTACCCAACATTTTCTAAAGTGCAATTAAACTGTTTTGTCAAAATTATAGAAACATACCCTCGACTAAATCTTTGACCGTTACAATTTACGGATGTTAAAATGTCAAAAGGGTAATAATGTTAATTTATTTAATAATAATAATAATAATAAATGTAAAAAACAATTATGGGTCTTGATAATCTTTTAAAAATATTGTAGAAAAAGAATTTATTTATTTTGGTGGGAGTGCATATCTGAGTTTCCAGATCTTATTATTAGTGGTGGCAAAACAGACAGTCCGGCCCGACCTGATAAGGCTAGGGAGCCCAACCTGAGCTTGTGGCCTGGTGACCATAGGCCGGACCGGTTTAAGGTTTTTTTTTTTTTTATAAAAAAAAGATTGTAAAAATGTTTTTTGTGGGGTTCGAACCAAGGTTTTAAACTTTTAAGGAAGAAGTTGTATGACTTAGGGGTCGTTTGTTTTTTTGTCTGAAAACTGAATAGTTCTGAATTTTACTGAAGACTGAATAGTGACTGAAACCTGAATCTGAATGACATGTTTGTTTTTTTTTTCCTCAAATCTGAATGTACTGTCAACATGTTTGTTTTTTACAAATAAAATTGTCTGAAAAGAAGTAATTTTACATCTATACCCATGTTAAACAGTTATACGTATAATATAGAATAAAAACAATCCAAAAATAATAATTATGTATAAACACATATGATAATGATTTTCTTTTTCGATTACAAACAAACTTTATTTTTACTAAGAAAAGAAAATAGTTTTTTTTTTTAAAAAAAAAGGGGGAGTAGGAACTCACACAAAACACTCTAATAATAATAATATATAAATACATCACCCTAATATCATAATAAAGTATTGATATTAAATACCAATATGAGAAGTGATTAGTTTTTTTTTTTTGTTTTTTTTTTATTTTTTTTATTTTAGCTATTTAAAATAAGTAATATATTAAAATAAAGATTCATATACAATATATAATTATGATAAAATTGAAAATATGTTATATATAGAGGATAGTATCGGAAGAAAAGATTTTAGATTGCATTTAATACAATTCAGTGATTTACAATTAAGTGAAAAGTCAAGATTTTTTACTTTTTATTTTAAGTTGTTTTTTGGTATTTTTAAGTTGTTTGACCACTTAAAAAAACAAACAAAACAACTTAATAATTATGATTCAGACTCATTAAGTCTTAAGTGGAAAAAACAAACGACCCCTTAAACTATGCATATTATTTAATAAGTTTTTTTTTTTTTTTTTTTTTTTTTTTTTTGTAAAATTGGTATGTTTGGGATTTTTTTTTTTTTCTTTATTTTTTATTTTTTTTTTGTAAAATTGGTATGTTTGGGAATTGAACAAGGTTGTTAGGGGAAAAAGTTGTACACCTTATCCAATTCACTACAAGTTTATCTTTGCATAACGTTAATATATATTGTTTAATTAGTTTTTTTTTTTTTTTAAATGTTGGCAGGCCTTAAAAGGCGGGCCTGTGTGAGGCCTGCAGGCCTCACTCTTGCAGCCCGGCCTAGGCTTACTTGGCCTATTTCTTGGCTAGACCGTGCCAGGCCCGACCTGATAATTGATTAGGCTGGCCAGTCTACCGGGTCCGATCCATTTTACCACCATTACTTATCATCATCATCATCAAGATCTGGTGATGATGAGTGAATATGTTTAAATAAAGAAAATGAAATATTTTTTCAAAGAACTAATTTTTTTTTTCTTGGGAGATCTAGGTTCTTCCATTATCATCATTCATTGAAGAAAAAAATTTATGTTTTGAAAACCCAAATTTTCGATTAATTTTTCCTCAGTCATTATCAACACTTTTTTCTCTCAAACATTCTCATCAACAACATCGCCTTTTTCTTTGTCCTCAAACAAAAACTCAAATATCTCCACCCACCAAACTCCTCAACACCACCGCTTCATCTGTCCGCATGCCTCCACCCACGAAACCGCCTTCTCTATATCTCCCGCTGTGTCCACGTGCCGCCGTCATTGTCCCGCATGGCGAGCTCCGATGTTTACCAAGGAGAGATAGTTGACTTCCTTGGTGGAGATATGTTTATTTCCTCCATTAGGAGATATATCTCCATATCTGGTTTCTTCAGCAAAAAAATAAAAATAAAATAAAAATAAAAAATCTTCTTTTTCTTTTTCAGTATGAATTTTTTTTTTAAAAAAAAATAGTTGAGTGATGTGGCATTTTTTTCATTGAACAATGTCAATTTGATTTATCAACACTTAGGGGTAATTAAGATATTTCGTATTCAATAATGCTATACACCCCACCATTTTCATCTCAACACATGTGGCAGTTGAAATGTCACTTGGTGAGTGGACAAACATTAATTGGTGAGTGAATACAAGGGTAAGAGAGATAAAGTATCAATTAATGTTTGTCCATTCATGAAGTGATACCCTAGCTATCATATATGTTGAGATGGAAATTATGAGATTGTAAGTGGAATGTTTAGCATTATCGTTTCGTTTTATATGACCGGTCAACTGCTAACTATAACAGTCGGTCAATGGCACTTTCCTGTATGATGGTAAAAGTAGGACTAATAGATATATAATTTTTATAAAATGATATTTACCAAGCCTAAATTTTTGTTCTAAATTCTAATAATGTATAAATGATTTGTAATTGTCACATATTTTTAATGTGAGTATGTGAAGAGTATATCACTGGATCAACTTAATTTATTTCATATATTTACTAAAAACTCGGATAAAATAATAGGATTAATCATTTAATTGTAATTTTAGCTTTCTATCTAGTTGATCAAAGGCCTGAGATAATTTGTGGGCATGCAAAAAGTAGGGTGGGGGGGCAACCATTTCAAAGAATTGTTAACACATCTCTACTTTCTTTTGTTATCAAAGAAGTTTTAGCTTAAGAAAAATAAGTTTAATTTTCATAAATCATTACATAATAGTTTAACTTTCTCATTTCATAGCATTCATACACAAAATTAAAATGGATAAATTTGTTATTAGCTTTGATTGGGTTGTTATTTCTTTTCCTATGATAATTTGTACCATTGTCCTTAATTTCCTAATTGATTGTTCTTTTTTCCTATCTAGTAGTTTTGGTTTCTAGATTCCTATCTTTAATATTTGTTATTTTTTCTTCCTTTGGCACTATATATCATGAATTTAGAACAATTAAGGACATTTGTTGTTTTTCTTAAGAATAAAAAAAAAAGTTATTAAAAAAAAAAAACTCACTTCATGATTTTAATTATAAAACTAATAAAAAAAATAAAGATACAGATGAAAGAAGGCAATTATGTCTAGGGTTTTATTAATTCAAACTATTTAAGGGTTTGATATACATCATTTTTTTTTATTTTTTTTTTTAAGTACATTACATTAGTTTCTTTTTTCCGATTATTGTATATTTTTCTTAGTTTTGAAACTACCAAGACCAGAAGAAGAAAAAAACCCTAAACCTCACATCAAATCACATTGATTACTGCTCCAAAAAAAATTACATGGAATACAGTAAAACAACAAAATAAATAAATTAAACAATTCAAATTCGGACTATTTACGGTTTTGATATACACCAATTTTTTTTTTTAAGTACAATACATCAGTTTTTTCCCTATTATTGTCTATTTTTTTTTTCCATAGTTTTGAAATTACCAAGACCAGAAGAAGAAAAAAACCCTAAACCTCACATCAAATCACATTGAATACTACTCCAAAAAAAATCATGGAATACAGTAAAACAACAAAATAAATAAATTAAACAATGCAAAACTTTAAAAAACTATCACATGATTTTTATTAAAAGACAGACAAGGTACCTCTTTTTGAAGCCAAAGGTAGCGAGAGAGAAAAACAATTAATATTCTCCAATAAATCTGTGAGCAACCACTACCTTTAAGACTCTCTTTAGGATTCTAGAGGGGGTGGAGATGAATGAAAACAAATTTGGTTTAGAGTTCTTTTAGGGGAAAAAAAAAAGCTTAAGATGAAAGAATTGGTGGTTCAGGGTTCGATTAATTTCACATTTTTTTTTTTAATTTTCTCTATCATGATGTTAATCCAATAACCGTCTTTTTTTTAAAAAAAAATAATAATCTTTTATTAGTTGTATACTTTCTTATCTTTTGCAATTATTATTTCTTTGAAAAGAAAAAAAAAAAGAAAAAAAAAACTATTGAAAGGGTTTCAAGTTTTTACTGTAATAAAAAATATTAATTTCAAATTTTAATAACATCCATTGGATTTGTTTTTATTCAATCTAATGGTTGTTATTAACTCCAATAACGTTATTGGACCAGTAAGGTAGTATGACCCTTCACCAACTACTTGTTTGTTATAGTGTACCGTGTACCTGATTGAGCCTTCAGTGTCGATCTGGGCCACTGATCCTCTAGTCAATACAAAATCACACCATTTTTTGGGAAAATTGCAATAAAGTACCCAACATTTTCTAAAAGTGCAATTAAACTGTTTTGTCAAAATTATAGAAACATACCCTTGACTAAATCTTTGACCGTTACAATTTACGGATGTTAAAATGTCAGAAGGGTAATAATGTCGATTTATTTAATAATAATAATAAATGTAAAAAACAATTATGGGTCTTAATTATCTTTTTAAAATATTGTAGAAAGAGAAAAAAAAAATTTGGTGGGATTGTAAATCTAAGTTTCCAGATCTTATCATTAGTGGTGGCAAAACAGACGATCCGGCCCAACCTAATAAGGCTAGGGAGCCCAACCTGGGCCTGTGGCCAAAGGCTGGACCGGTATAAGGTTTTTTTTTTTTTTTTTTTTTTTTTTTTAAAAAAAAAAAGATTGTAAAAATGTTTTTTGTGGGGTTCGAACCAAGGTTTTAAACTTTTAAAGAAGAAGTTGTGTGACTTAAATTATGCATATTATGCTATATATATTATTTATTTTATTTTTTGTAAAATTGGTATGGTTGAGAATTGAACAAGGTTGTTAGGGGAAAAAGTTGTACACCTTGACCAATTCACTACAAGTTTATCTTTGTACATGTATTATACGCTAGGAAGTATGGATACTCAATTTGGTGGAGGTAACTTGTATCGAACTCGTATCCAGTTCAAATACTCCTCGGATACTCTAGGATACATATCCAATACGCCAAATGGCGTATTCGTTGATTTTTTCATAAGTTTGACTAGTGGATATTTGGGGGATACTTGAGGAATACTTGGAGGATACTTAGGGGATACTTGGAATATACATTTGGGGCAATATTATAATTATTTAAGTATAAAACGAGGTCAAATTATAATTACAAAATTTTAGGAGTCAAAATGAAATTGTAAGGAAATTTTGGTTTTGATTCCATTGACACAGAGAATACCAGGATACTTGAGATTGCAAACCTTTCTCTTGATGAACCAGAGTTAGAGGCCGAATTATTTAGATCCTTTAAAGATATGAATGATGATAATGAAATTAATTAGGAATTTAAAATATGTTTTATGAGTTTTTTTATATAGTATTTGGATTTTGTAATATATTATGACTTATGTGACGTATGTTTTATTTGGATTTTGTAATATGCTCGACTTATGTGGCATATTTTATTTGGATTATGAATATACTTTTATTTTGAATGAATTATCAAATATGTTTTTATACATTATTATTATTTTTTAAATATAAATATATATTATTTTAATTGACGTATCATGTCGTATCTATATCCTATTTTTTAAAGATTTACTGTTTCCCCGTATTATGCCGTATCTGTATCCTGTATCGGTATTCGTATCCGTACTACATAGATTATATGTTAATATATATTGTTTAATTAGTTTTTTTTTTTTTTTTTTTTTTTTTTTTTTTTTTTTTTTTTAATGTTGGCAGGCCTCACTCTTGCAGCCCGGCCTAGGCTTGCTTCGTATCAGGCCTTGGTTTGGCCTATTTCTTGGCTAGACGGTGCCAGGCCCGACCTGATCATTGCCAAACCCGGCCTGGCCTACTGGGTCCGATCCATTTTGCCACCATTACTTATCATCATCATCAAGATCTGGTAATGATGAATGAATATGTTTAAATAAAGAAAATGAAATATTTTTTCAAAGAACAATTTTTTTTTTTTTTTCTTGGGAAGTCTAGGTTCTTCCATCATCATCATTCATTGAAGAAAAAAAATCTTGTTTTGAAAACCCAAATTTTCGATTAATTTTTCCTCAGTCATTATCAACACTTTTTTCTCTCAAACATTCTCATCAACAACATCGCCTTTTTCTTTGTCCTCAAACAAAAACTCAAATATCTCCACCCACCAAACTCCTCAACACCACCGCTTCATCCGTCCACATGCCTCCACCCAAGAAACCGCGTTCTATATATCTCTCGCTGTGTCCACGTGCCGCCGTCATTGTCACCCGTGGCGAGCTCGGATGTTTACAAAGGAGAGATAGTTGACTTCCTTGGTGGAGATATGTTTATTTCCTCCATTAGGAGATATATCTCCATATCTGGTTTCTTCAGTAAAAAAAATTTAAAAAAAATCTTCCTTTTCTTTTCAAGTATGATTTTTTTTTTTTTTTTTTTTTTTTTTTTTTAGAAAAAATAGTTGAGTGATATGGAATTTTTTTCATTGAACAATGTCAATTTGATTTATTAACACTTAGGGGTAATTTAGACATTTCGTATTATATAACCGGTCGACTGTTAACTATAACAGTCGGCCAATGGCACTTTCCTGTATGATGGTAAAAGTAGGACTTATTGATATATAATTTTTATAAAATGATATTTACTAAGCCTAAATTTTTGTTCTAAATTCTAATAATGTTCACATATTTTTAATGTAAATATGTAAAAAGTATATCACCGGGTCAACTTAATTTATTTCATATATTTACTAAAAACTCGGATAGAATAATAGGATTAATCATTTAATTGTAATTTTAGCTTTCTATCTAGTTGATCAAAGGCCTGAGATAATTTGTGGGCATGCAAAAAGCAGGGTAGGGGGGCAACCATTTCAAAGAATTACAAGCTATTGCTATAGAGTGCAAACAAAGTGCTTCAATGATTAAAACAAGAAACTGTTAATAATTCCAATTATGGAAATATCAGCTCTGTGTGTGGTGGATCCTACCTGCATTGTGATTGTCTTTACAGTTAAAGCCTTCCCAGTGAACCATACAAAAACAACAGAACCCACCACCCCTTCCACCTCTTGGAAGAAAACAAAATACAAAATTTGCATTCAATGTTGTCCTTTAGGTCAACTTGGTAGTTCAAGCCATTAATGAGCTAGGTTGAATACCTTCATGAAGTTGATATATCATTCCGGGTTTACGTTCGTTCGTTCATTTGTTCATCTTCCTTTCAAATCACGTCAATCATACCCTAAATCTTCCATTCAAATCGCATCTTGATTTCGGTTATTAATATGGCCCCACGACATAATCAATGCTATTGTAGATCTAATTGAAGAATCTACTGACATTTGTATATATATTTCTTTATGTGGTCAACTTATGATATAATAATCATTAATACCTCTCCTCTCCCTTATGATTCCAAAAGCATCTTAATCTAAGAAGAATTTTGCGTTAAGTAGTAACGTCCCTTTTTGCTCACCCCTTACAAGGGGTCCCCCTCCAAAAAGATGATAGAAAGAGTAAATTTGTCCAAAAGATAGTTTGAACAAATTTACCCCCTGTGTGAACACATGTCATTCATTTAGGTGAGGTTAATAGTTACCCCCCTTGAAGGGCCTAGAAGTATGAGCGCGGAAAACATGCAGGTCCATTCGTGTTTAACAGAACAAAGAAGAATTATTAAGCAAAATATGACAGATTACAAAAACAAGTCCTGTACAATTATCCGTTTATTCCATATATATATATATATATATATATATGATAATTGGAACTGGAAGCATTTGTTAGCATACAGGATCTGACTCTTGTGATGGAAATTCTAGCTGCCTTTTCTATGTCATACTACATTCAACAGAAGTGAAAGAGAAAATGAAACAAAACCAAAATTATATCCCCCTTAACTTCTGTACAGAAGCAACTTAAATAATCTGGTTTGAGACCGGCTTTTGAATACTCGAACACTTGCAGTTTGCCTGATTCTCGCTAAGATTCTGCGGAAAAAGATCATTAGATGAAAGATGAAGAATAGTTAGGCAAAAAAAAAGGTTGAAATTGAAGTTGAGTTTCTTCTCTATTATTACCTTGAACTGCTTTTGAAGGTCTTTAATATAATCAACTGCCAAATCTAACATGTCTGCTGTGTTTGTTTGCTACAAAAATTAAACATGAAAATATTTTATGGAGTCTCTAAGGACTAAAATCTTGATGTTTAAATCTATGGAGGAATCATCATATATACCTTGTCCATATTTGGAACAAGCTCTTGCAATTTCCTCATTCTTTCGCTGATCCGGGTTCTTCTCACCTGAAAAAATTCGGTGATATTATAATTATCTCTCACATGATCATCAAGGGCTTAAACTAGAATTGGTTTATAAGGTAGAAAATCTGTACCCTTTCAGCAATGCTTCGAGGATGAGTAGCACAACCGCGTTTCGCTCTAATCTTACAAGGAACAGAATCTTGAAATTGCATATACTTTTCCATGGCAATCATCTCGGCTGAAGTCTTAGGCAAACTCAACTGGTGGGATAATATAGCGCGATTTCCGAGTTCAACATTCTAATAAGGACACACAACAACACCATTTCGATTACAACTTCAATAAGATATATAGAGATGAAATCAAACCTAAAAAAAAAAATTGATACCTCTCTTTTGATGCCAGAAAAATTCTCTGCGAAATGGGGTGAATCGATCCAGGTTCCGTAGGGGAATCCAGGGCTAAAAAATCGAGCATCACCATTGCCATTTCCAAGTTTTGCTTCACTAGGACTAGTTGCAATGTCATCACCGCTTTCGATTTCGGAAATTTGTGACAACATCCCCAAGGAAGAAGGTAGTCTAGATGGAAAGCTAGGCTGAGGTTTCAGTCTGTTTGTAGATGGATTGATTTCTCCATTAGTGCTATTCACTCCACCATAATTGCCCACTTTTTTTGTAGTAGTGTCATAGCCTATGCAATTTAGACAAAAACCATTATTCACAAATCCCAATTTCTAAAAACAAATCTCCTCAATGAATATATGAATCTAAGAAGCAGTATTTCAATTATGTTGATGTTCTAAATCGACTATCAAGGGCATCTCCAATTCAAGATTAAAACTACACAATCTAAAGTGAAAAAAAATTAAAGTTTGAAATGAGAACAACAAAAACATACCATTTTGAGCAGAGAGTTTAGCGAAAAGTCCAGCAGGGGAGCTACTCTGTCTAACAAGATTGGATTGAACAGTTTTGAGTGGTGTGTTGTTATTATGATGATCCATTAGAAACTCAAATGAGCTCTCCATAGCAGAACTCTGTCGTGGATAATGAGGCGGCAACCCAGAACAGCTCTGCTGAGAATTTCCATAACTTACAGGGGATAATTTGTCGTAAAATTCTTGAAAACTTGAGTTGTTGTTGTTGTTGTTACGACTATCACCACCACCAGAAGAATTCATGAATCTGGAGATTAATCTCTCTGAATCATAACTGCTCTTGTTAACACCAGAATCAATACTATCTGTGAAGTTGGCAAGAAGCGAACTTGGAGCAGAGTGAAACCGCGACAACAACCCAGAACCGGGTTGGTGATTGTAATTGTGAGCGCTACTCGAATCCATGACCAAACAAGCTCTGTTTCTTTTCTTTTCTTTTCTTTTTTCTTTTTTTGGCTCTGTTTGTTTGTTGTATATGAGAAACGAAAACTGCTTGGTTCAGTTGAAGATTTGTGGGTAGGGAAACATTAAGGCAAGCTTAAAACAGATTTATTTTGGCAGAAAAATTCTGGGAATTTCGTTGCATCACTTTCTGGATGAAATTTTGTAGCTTGAATCCTAAGCAGAGTAAGATAAGATCTTGAAGAGGAAGCAACCGAAGAAAAGAGGGTTTTGGCAAAGCTTCGAAGCGTATATGATATATGTAAGCTGATAATAATAATAAGGGAAAGATATTGATTTGTGAAAACAGAAATAAGAGAGAGAGAGAGAGAGATTTGCTTTTGAAAACACCGAAAGCAAGGAAGATCTTGAGAAAGTTGAAGAGATGGAGAGAGAGAGAGAGAGGAGGTGGTGTTGATGGCAGCGAAAGAAAGAAATAGATAGATGAGATGACACAGAATGAAAGAGAAGGCAGTATTTATCTTCTTTCTTCTTTTGGACAAAGTTAACCCAAACCAAATTGTGAAGTACACACAGTAATCAATCTATGCTCTCCACCCAAGTTTTTTTTTTTTTTTTTTTTCCACCTAAATGCCCCTGTGATTTCATGTCGGTTCAGTTTTCGACCGAAATTGTCTATGACTCATATAAGCTCGGTTTTCATTATTTTGATTCATTTTAACTCAACTCAACATGGTGACCTGATTCGAACACGTATTTTTAGTTTGGCACGATCTATTTCAAATCATCAAATTATGCCCACCCCTAATTGTTAGGTCTTGAAAGTTTAAATACAATTTTTTTTTCTTTTTTTTTTTAAAACCAATGACCAATGTGGCATTGTGGTAAATATGGTTCATTCAATCTAAACTTTGAATAATATCTTAGTTTCGAGTTGTCGTACGTGCATGTGTTATATAAAAAATATACAAAATTTTTTAATTAGTTTAGTAGAAGAATAAAATAACATAACCTTTTTTTTTTTTTGAAATATTACATAAATTCAGTTTTTTTTTTTTTTTAGGGAGGGGAGGACTCAAACCCACGACCTCATAGCGTAGGTATGAGGAGTTTACCACTAGACCAACCTCGTGTCGTTAAAATAATAAAACCTTTTAACGAGTGAGGATTATGAAAATAAATAGTAGTTTATCTCTTTCTTTGTACCTTCTTAATCATCATTGAGTGGTATTGGACTTTGGATTTCCACCAAGAGATTATTAGGGATTCAAATCTCTTTAGTGCCACTAAGCTCGGGTATTATTATATTCACGAATCACTCGTTTAGGGTACTACAAGATTATAAGATTTTAATATATATTCTTACTTCTTAGTAAAGCGGTTGGTGAATTCCAAGGTGTAAAGTGACTCATCTTATCTTCTGTAGTGAGAGTTATATTTCGAACCGTATTTATAGCAATTGATTTCGTTACTTTCTAACAAATCCCTGACGTAATTGATATTAGATTTAAAAGAAAATTATAAGATTCGGTATTAGTCTCATCTTTAAAGCCTATGAATAAAGAAACAACTTTTACCATTTATTTGATTCACTAATCTTATCTCAAACTTGGAATCTTCTTCTACAAGTAAAATTTAAATTTTACAATTTATTTCACATTTGTTCTATTATTGAACTAGTTATTTGGATTGATTCCACACTATAACTTTATATAAAAGTAGTGCTCTACACCACAAAAGAAAAACATCTAAATTTAGGTTTCAGATAATATAAAAATGTTAATTTGTTACTTATATTATATAAATTATGAAATTACAAGACAATATAATAAATAAAAAGTGTAATAACTATTATATAATATTTTTTTTAGTCAATAATCAATGTGGTTCGGTGGTAAATAAAGTTCATTCAATATGATTAATGTCACGGTTTCGAGTATAACAAAAAAAACTACAAAAATTTTAAATTAGTTTAGTAGAAGAATAAAATAACATTAGCTTTTTAATGAATGAGGATTATGAAAATAAATAGTAGTTTATCTTTTTTGTACCTTCTTAATCATTGAGTGGTAAAGGACTTTGGATTTCCACCAAGAGATTAATAAGGATTCAAATATGCCAATAAGCTCGAATATTATTATATTCATTAGGTTAGGATATTACAAGATTATAAGATTCGGATATCCATTCTTAAAAAAGTGGTTGTCCACTCATATTCACTTTTATAATAAGGTTCGAATCTTATATTTGTTTATTTAATTGTGAAGTGTGGAGTGACCATCTCTCCCTATAGTGGGAATTGCATTTAGAACTGTGCTTAAAGTAATCGATCGTTAGTTCTTAGCAGATCGACCTCCGACTCGATCAATAACAGATCTAAAAGAAAATTATAAGATTCGGTATTAGTCTCATCTTTAAAGCCTAATGAATAAATAATCAACTTTAACAATTTATTTGATTCACCAATCTTATCTCAAACTTGGAATCTTCTTCTTCTAGTAAAATTTAAATTTTACAATCTATTTCAAATTCGTTCTATTATTGAACTAGTATAATACGGTAAATATAACTTTATACTATTAAAATAATTAGATTTAGCATTGCTTTACAAAAGAATTCAAAGAAGACTAAAATCACTTCCTTTTTAAAAAAAAATAAAATATAAAAAATAAAAAATAAAAAAATAAAATAAAAAATAAATGACATCTACTTTTAACTTTTGTTTATTAGTGTGCAGAGAAGGAACCAAGCATCTAAGACCAAATCCAAAAAACATGAATCTTTAATTCCCAAATCTTGTGTTGGATTTGAATACAATAAATTTTAACGGCGAAACGAAATAAAGAAATAAACGGAGCGTTAAAGTATTGGGAATTGGGAATAGTGTAGTTGACGGAACAGTGACGTTGGGATAAGGGTGGCCGGTGGCAAGGCATAACCACACGAAATTGGACAATGATTATGCTTTGACGTCACCGTTTTGTCTCGTGAGAGCACCGGATTCATGCCGCATCTGATTCCCTCTCGTCCTTTTCGCCTTTTCTGAGATCACAACTTCACAAAGCGTACGTGGAGCGCCGACTTTCCAATTGTTGTAGTTTCATTTTTCGCTCACGTTTTTCTTCCGATTCACAGTTTTGCCACTATTTTAAATTATTAGTTTTTGTTTTTTGTTTTGTTTTTTGTTTTTTTAAATAAAATAAAATAAGAGTGGTGCTATTGGCACACCCCCTACTGAACTATTTATGCCCCATTTTTTAAATTACTTAGTATTATTTTTTTTCCTTCATCAAAATTACTAAAAAAGACATACAATTTAAGAAAAAAAAAATTATATTAAGTAAATCTAATAAAACCCTACATTCCTTTTTTTTTTTAATTAAAAAAAAAAAAAAAAAACCAATGGTCCTTTAATCTTTTTCTTGAATTTTTTTTTTCATAACCCTTAAACCCTAAAAATATTTATACCGGATCTTGTTTAAACAGAAATCAAACACTTCGGGTGCATTAGACAAATGAGATATTGATTATTATTTAATTTCATTACTCTTTTAGAATTTGAAAGTGAAATAATGATAATCAAAACAAATAGTTGCTCTTCTTGTTTCATTTTGTTTGTGGGATGTTTCGTTTTTTTCTCTCCGTGTGTTTTGTTTTTGGTTGCTCTGTTCTTTGCTCTTTTCTTGAGACTGTTTGCTTGTTTTTTGTCTTGTGGCTTCATAACCTTTTCTTTAAAGCTTGATGTTAAAAATGAAAAAAAAATAAAAAAAAGCCTGAGATTATTTTATCTCAGCATGAAACGTCCAAATTCATACCGCATGATTGAAATCTCCAACATCAAATCATGTATTCATTATGCACTCATAGTTATAAAAAGAAGACTTAATTCAACACTTCTCTTCATTACAAGACATCGAATTATTATCAAAAAAAAAAAAAAAAAAAAAAGCACAAAAAAAAGGCCATGGCTTTCTTCTCCGTCTTCTTGCTTCTTCTTCTTCTACTTTCATTGTTCTTCATTTTCAATCTCAAAAAGAAAAACCCCAATCAGCCTCCAAGCCCACCAAAGCTTCCAATCATAGGAAATCTCCACCAACTTGGGAAATTGCCACACCGTTCCCTTCAAAAACTGTCACAAAAATATGGTCCAATCATTCTCTTATAAGAAAGACGAGACCAGAGAGAGATAAAGAGATCTGAGATGGAGATATTAAAGATGGGGTTTATTAAGTTTGAAAAATAAGTAAATGGTTAGTTTTGGAAATAAATAAAATAAATAAATAAAAACATTTAACTTTATTTAATTAAATCAAAATTTAAACAAGTTGGGTATAAATAGATCAGTAGGGGGTGTGCCAATAGCACCACTCTAAAATAATTGTTAGTTTTTGTTTTTTAAATTGTTGAAAATGATCGGGTGTCGTTGTTCTCACACCAAATTATATGCCAACGTTTTAAATCTACTAAATAATTTTATTTTTTTTCTTTATTGTTTAACTAATTTGCATCTGTATAAATATATAATCATTTTTCTATGTTGCAGTGACTCAAACCTATACTATTTTTTAAAAGTAAAAACTTAATCGGGACAAGTTAGTTTTTAGGATATATATTAAACGACCATATTATATTATAAAGCAATTATATTCGATAGATGACATATAAGAGGCGCAATTAAGCTTCTTTATATATATATATATATATTAGATTTTATATATATATATATATTTTAGAATAAAATTAATATTAAAAAATTATATATATATATAAATATAAATTATATATGTAAATATATCTTACACCAAAAAATTTCTCACTCCAATGCATCCAACACCAATTTGGTGTAAAAGAATATCTTTACAAGAATATTCTTTCAATAAAACTTTATACAATACTAATTAATTTCTATTAATTAATTATTTTTTTTTTTTTAAGAGAAGTTAACTTAAACAAAATTAATTTATTTTTTTGACATAAAAAATATTATTCTTAAATAATTAATTGCATAATATAAAAATAAAAATGATTACTCACATAATTTTATCCCAAATTTCTCACCATAATATTATTCAACTTATTTATCCAACTAATTTTCACTTAATTATTTCAACTAGTTTTTTTTTTTTCACATTAATTATTTCTCATCTAATTTTGTCCCATCTAATTTTCTCCATCACATTTATCATCTCATTTTCACATCTCATTTTCTTATCCAATTATCTCATCTAATTACTTAGTCATTATCTACAATAAAAAGCAAATCACCTCCATCTATTTCATCATACAACCCTCCACCAATTTTTTTAAAAATCTATTTACATTTATCCAACAATGAATTTTATCATGTATTTTTTTTTTTTTGAACTAATTTGTTATGTTTTTTTTAAGCATTTTGTCGTTTCTTTGCTAGGTTTGGCTTGTATTCTCAAATGAACTAATATGAACCAAACAAATACTCAACTGATGTGGAGCTTCCTGGAGACGTGGGATACATTTGGAAGTTGAATGGTGGTGTTTTAAGGGAGAATGAAGATTGAAGAAGAACTGAAGAAGCGTAATCTGGTAGGTACCGTTGCGCAGGACCGCGGCATAGGCAAGTGCCTAGGCAGCAGCACATGGAGCGGTAATGTCAAGAGGATTAGGCGCAGCGTAGGACCGCGGCATAGGCAAGTGCCTAGGCAGCGGCACATGGAGAGGTCATGAGCAGAATAGTTTCGTGGTGTTGGAAGCGGGGTGCACACCGTGACCAATACGGCGGAGACAATGTATTGCTGAGATTGGGAATATTTCGCAAAATAGGAAAAGATATTATTCTAGAAATTCTTGTGCTTGAAGGAAAAGGATTGACTCCCTACAAGAAGACTTGTCATAAAAGGAAATAATATTTATGTGGAAAAAGTAAGTATTGTACGTTTAGGAGTAGGATTTACTTTTATCTTAAACTCTCTGTAACTAGTATAAATAGTCATAATATTTATGTTATTAGTTTCAAGGCTGTGGAGCAAAAAGAACACCATGTAAACATCAGAGAGTGTGAGTGAGATCCAAGGAGACCCAATGAGAATATCCGATGAGGGATCCAAAGGAATATCGGTGGATCTAGTTAGAGATCCGTGGGTGATATTTAGGGGAGACCTAGGGGATATTGTGGGGTTTTTGGTGAGGATCTTCTGAGTGGAGTTTGGGGTTTGGTGTGAGAAAGAATCTTAGAGTATATGGTTGTAACAATTTATCATATAGTGGAATTTTCTCTGTCGTCCTGACAGCCCGTGGTTTTTTACCCGTTTTGGGTTTTTCCACGTATATCTTGTGTTGTGATTGTTTTATTCTCTCTCATCTATTTTTCTGCTTGTTGATGTTATTATTTGCTATGAGTTATGGGTGTATATTAGGCACGGCGATTCCGCGTTCATCGGTTATAGAGAATTATCCCCAACATTCTTTAATTGCACTAAATTGAGTTAATACAAAAATTTACCATTAGTTAAATGCATAAATAATAAGTAAAATGAATAATTTAAATATATATATATTAATTTTAAAGATCTCAACGAGATCCTCCCAACAATATAATTTTTGAAATAAATATTATTATAAATAAGTGTGATAAGGTTAAATTAGGAATTGTAATAAAAATAAAACATATATTTGATAATTTAAATAAAATAAAAATAAATTAGTGTTGAGTTGACAGTGTTACACTTACACTAAGTTTTGTCTTGGTAATTGAGATTTGGTGTTATTTGAACTTGCGTTTACATCAAATTGGTGTTTTTACACCAAATTAGTGTTGCATTGGAGATGATCTTATAATAAAAGTTGTATATTCAAAAAATAAAAAAATAAAAATTGAAAAATGTTGATTTTAATATAAATAAAAATATGTAAACCGTAAAAGTATCTTGATTTATTGTTATTTTACGTAAAGGAGGAAAATATTAAATTTCTCGTCCAACTTAAATACATAATATCCTTTGGACCCTTTTTTTTTTTTTTTTTTTTTTTTTTTGTAAATTCTTAATAGATAATGGAAATTAATGTTATTTTATTTTATGAAAATAATTTTTTCTTTATTATTAATACTATATTACTATATATAGGTTTTTTTTTTTAAAAAAAAAAAATACTTTATCCAATATAGATGCCAAGAGATTATAAAGTTTATTTTTGCCCCCAATAAAAAATCAATTCCAAAAAAAATCCCTGACTGATTCGGTATTTTTATTCATGAATTTATTGTAAAACAATAAAGAAGATAAGCCAAACTCGCGTTAAATGTATTTTTGTTAATTGTTATAAATAACTAGTTTTCCAACCCGAGCGTTGCACGGGCTTTATATTAAAAATTGTTTGTAAAACATTGTGTTGTTTATACAATTTTTTTTTAATGCAAACATATATATCACTAACGCTAGACAACCCAAAAATTTAGCCCAAATTTCAACCCAAATGATGTGGCAAGTGGTTTTTTCATTATTCATATCATCCCATGTTGTGTGTGGTGATGACAACTCACTTGCCACATCATTTGAGTTGAAATTTGGGTTAATTATTTGGGTTGTATAGCATTACTCATTTAAATATAATGAACATATAGTTTTTCCTTTGGTTACCCAAGTCATGTTAACCTCAATGTTTTATAATTTGTTGTTAGGTGGTAAGTAGAGATGCACGTTTGGGGAATGGGGATGGATATAGGTCCCCCCATCCCCATCCCCAATACCTAGACCCTTCCCCCATCCCCCCCCCCCCCCATTTCCCTATTTGGGGAAAATGGGGATGGGGAATTTTGGGGGCACCTATATCCATCCCCATCCCCAATTCCCCATTTTCCCCATTTTTTCCCGTTTTTCCCCGTTTCCCCGTTTCCCTGTTTCCCCCATTTCCCCATTTGAATAAAAATTACAAATTAAACTGAAAAATCAAACATTCCATTGCAAATATAAAATAAAATTCATTAGTGCATTACAAATACAAAATAAAGTGTTTTAAAATTTACAAGTTCATTACAATAACAACTAATCGTTGAGAAAATGAGAGCAACTTTAGGTTTTAGGTTTTAATTCTTGAAGTTAAAATGAGTAAAATTGTATATATACTTAGGGTTAGGGAGTTAGGTTTTCAAAGAATAAAAAAAATATAAAATATTTATTTTAATTTTTGTTTAAAAAAGGAGAAATATTACCCCACCGTGAATAGATTTTCCACCATTGCTTCCGCTTTTGATTTGAATCACCTGACTTTTCACCTCCTTCATGATCGGCATTTGAGCTACTTTTCGGCACCCTTTTTCCAAGTTCTACATTGACAGTTGCAAAGCCAGTACTCAACACAATCTCCGATTAATCGCTAGAGATTTGAATCCAAAAAGAAAAAACGGTTTTCGAAACAATCAACAGAAACACCTCTAAAATTTGATCTTAATTTAAAAAATATATAATCAACATTTCAAGAGTTCAATCAATTAATTCCTATAACAATTTTTGCATACCTTGCTCCTCGGTGTCTGAGAATACTAATGTATATCGTTTTGTTTCTCTACACAACCATCCTGTTTGCATATCTTTATATATATATAATTAGGAATTGTTTGGATAATATCAAAAGCCACATTGTATTTGTCAATCTAATTACTAATTAAACTTGTTAAATAATTATTAATGAAGTCTTATTGGTTTATTGGTTTGGGACTCCGAAAAGTTTTTAATTAATGGTATTAAAAAAGATCATTACTTTTAAAATAGAATATTTCAGTTACTTTTAAATTAATAATAATAATTATTATTATTATTATTATTTATAAAAAAAACTTTCGTCATGGGTAGGATTCAAGTTCTTAGAAATTAATATTAATTAAATACTCTAATTAATCTCATTAAAGATAAGTTGGAGATGACAATAGATAGATCAATAATAATTAAATTCTTGTATTTAGAAAATTAAATTATGAAGAATGCAGGGAGTCTAGAGAGAGGACAAATTTATACAATATACCAAAGCTGGCATAGAGATATGATTATAAATTATATCATTGTTTTGTTTTGTTAAAGAAACTCTTTCGGTGACAATATAAAGAAGTTATAGGTGCAGTAAATGTGAAAAATACAAAAAAAGAGCCTTGTTTATTAATTGTATATTTGTATTCGATAAGAGTTGCTTCTTAATGACATTAGATACATATTTCTAGAGATAATAAGAATCATTATAACTAATGGTGATTTAATTAAAATCAAACTTTTCATTGTAATTTAATTAAACTTCAATTAAATAAGTATTAATATAAAATTGATAAAGGAGAATAATATGATAATTTAATACCAAAACTCCCTCATGATGACATGTGGCACTTTGAAACTCTATTATTATATATATATATATGATACCCGACTGATTCAGCATTTTTATTCATGATTTTTCCATATAAAGTTGGGTAATAAGTTTTAACGATTTTTTATTAATATAAATTTAATTATTCAATAGCTATACTATTAGTCACTTTCAAGTGTAAAATCTTGTTACGTTATTTTTTGTGATAAGCGTTCGAATTTTTTAAATACACATTTTGGTGAAAAGTTTTCTACTAATTATGTGAATAAATATCTTCTGATTATGGGAATAGACATTCAAACCGCACATCTAAAATTTTCAAAACCCTCGTATATCTTTCCGAAATTAGCCAAATCTCAAACCCCAAATGATGGCGTTGATAGACTCAACAAAATTCATGAAAATTATTTAAATTATACTAAAATATGTAGGAATTTACATTTATTTAAAAAAAAAAAAAAAAAAATCAGAAATATAAGCGGTTTCTTTATAATAAGTTAGTTGTGGGTCCCTCTTGGCTCTCATGGAACCGGTGATAAAAAAAATATAAATAAAAAAGTAGTCACAAAAAGTAATATAAAAATGATAGTGATAGTGAAAGATACAAGACAAAGTTTCACGTTCAAGACTCCTAAAAAAGTAAGGCGGTGTTTGTGTGGAGGGGAGCAAGGACACGTGAGACCGCATTTCCTGCAATGTTGTTTATTTATTTATTTATAATTCCAAAAAGGGTAAAAGCGGGTTTTCATTGATTGAAGGGAAGTTCCAAAATCATCCGTACTTAAATTTAATGAGAGTGATGTTGTTAACTATCCTTAAAATATCTGTTTACATTCCATTTATTATTATTACTTTTTTTAATTTGAATTAAATTGTTAAATAAGATAAAAAAATTTCTAAACACAATCCAAATCAGTTTTATTTTTTAGAAAGAGTAATGCTAGATGTCTTAATTTTTTTTTTCCCAAATCTGTCCTAAATGATGTTGCACATGAGGTGCCAACATCTTATAAATCATGAGATTATATGATAACTGATATGATATTGACATCTCATGTGCCACATCATTTGGTACAGAATTTGAGAAAAAACATTTAGGACGTCTAGCATTACTCTTTTAGAAAACAACATTTTTTTTCTTCATCTTTAGTGTTTTTTTTTTTCTTCCTCTTTACCGTTTTATAGGCCCTAAAATATATTTTCTCTTTTTCCAACATTATAATTTTTTTCTTGATTTATACCGGTTACTTCTTTGCGTTGAGAATTTTATTCTAAAAAAAATTCATACATTGGTTAACAGAACTTTAATCCACTATGTTAAAAATCTTTTCTGAGGTAAAAGGTTCTCCAAAAAAATCCAGATCCTAAATTTAAATATTCTTATTAAAGGTTTATATATATTGAATAGGATGGAGGATGATTGATTCATCTTCTCATGTTTGATAAGTTAAGAATTTGATTAATTATTTGATTTCTTTGTATTAGAATGGGATGATTAAATATATATATATATATATTAAAAAGAACTGGATGATTTAAATTATTGCGTTTTAGGGTTTTAGATACAATCCCAAATTGTGAATTGTATTAATTCAAGAAATATCCCGATTTAATCTTATAATTTTTGGATTGATTTAATTACTTAATTTTTTTAAATGGAGTGTCAAAAGATAAAAGAGATAATTTTGGAAAAAACAAATTATCTTTAGAATTTTTTTGTAAATTTAAATTTTTAGAATGAAGTGTTTTTAGAAAAAATAGTGTAAAAAGAAAAAATTGGATTGTAAAGAGAAAATCTCATTTGATAAAATATTTTTCATTGTTTACAAATTGACAAAAATTGACCCTAATTAAAAATAAAATAAAAAAATTCATCCGTCCTTATTATATGATATCAATCTGTTTGTTTATCTAGATTTGACTTTTAAAGAATTGGATTAATTATTTAATTTCTTTGTATTAGAATGGGATGATTAAATATATATATATATATATATTTTTTAAAAAAAGAATTGGATGATTTAAATTATTGCGTTTTAGAGTTTTAAATACAATCCCAAATCGTGAACTATCTTAATTCAAGAAATATCATGATTTGATTTTATAATTTTTGGGTTGATTTAATTAATTAATTTTTTTTTAAATGGAGTGTCAAAAGATAAAGGGGATAATTTTGGAAAAAACGAATTGTCTTTAGAATTTTTTTGTAAATTTAAATTTTTAAAATGAAGTGTTCTTAGAAAATGAGTATAAAAAGAAAAAATTGGATTATAAAGAGAAAATCTCGTTTGATAAAATATTTTTCATTGTTTACAAATTGACAAAAATTGACCTTAATTAAAAATAAAATAAAATAATTCATCCGTCCTTATTATATGATATCAATCTGTTTGTTCAGCTAGATTTGACTTTTGAAATGATAAAAATACCCTATAAATTAAAAATAATAATAATAATAAAAATAAATAAATAAAAAAAAACTAAATGGTGGAGGTTGTGCTAAAGCATCCACATATTTATACCCCACTTTTTTAAATTTTGATTTAATTATATAAATAGAGTTTCTTTTGATAATCTAATTTTTTCTTTTCACAATTCTTTTCTAAAGACAATTCATTCTCAAAATTAAAATTTTAAAAAATTCTAAAGATACTTCATTTTCTTCCAAAATTATTCTTTTTATCTTTTGACACTCCTATTCTAAAGACACTCTATTTTAAAAAATAAAATTTATAAAGACACTCCATTTTAGACACCTCACAACAATGAACCATAAATTTTTTTGGACAGTCTAACATTACTAGTACAATTATATTTCCTTATATTTTCACTTTTTAATATGGACAGCAAATAATCGGGACAAGTTTGAATATATCCATGCCTTTATGTACGTTTATTTTTTAAAACAATTATACCCAGTCCATGCCGGGTTGTCTTCCCGTGAGCTCATGGACAAAGAACTGCACAACAAAAAATAGCAAGAAAAAAAATCATTCCTATGCAATATAATATATCACACTTGTTTTTTTTATTTTTTTTATTTTTTTTTGCAAAACAAAGAAAAACAATATAAAAATATAATAAGAACATTAAAATTTATATGGTTAGAATATCGATTGGAATTTTTATGCCCTTTCTATAGAATAATTCGTTTGAAATCTCCTTATGTCATGAGTCATGACGATTATCATAAGACTAAAATTCAAAGACTAGTTTTTTTTTTTTCCTATTCTTTTTGAAATTACAACAACTGTCAGGACCCTACGAGAATTGGACTCTACTAGCACAATCCGAAACAACTGCTACCCACTAAAGGGGAGAGAGCACCCTCACTTGATAGCCAAGGAAGGACAAAGAATATATGTAAATATATACATGAGTGCCATGGGTATTGAACCATGGTGGTGGAGGGTCCAACCACATTGACAAGAGGCCCACTAGCATTCAAAGACTAGTTAAACCCTAACATGCATCAGGAATACATGGATAATCCAGTAGCATACACTGGCCTTGTCCATGTATTACCTGATGCATACCAGAGTTGGCTAGAAGAAGCTAGAGGCACAAATTGCTTTCTGTAAAATTTACTTGAATTGTTGATTCATGATCCGAAAATTTGAAAACAGCTTCTAATCGTAAGTAAGAGTTTTAAAATTTAAGAAATTTGAGAAAAATGATTTGCATAGGTATTTTTTATTTTGTAATAATGTATAAACGCAACATCTAAAAAAACAGTTTCTGAACACAATTGAAAAACTACATTTTTTTTTTCTCAGTTTTGATGGTTGGAAAATAATTGTGATGAGTTGCGTGTACATATATATAGTAGAGTATGCATAAAAATGTGGTATATGAACTAAATGACGACATAATGAATGACGACATAATGAGTTACAATATTGTTATTTATGGATCGTATATGAACTAAATGACGACATAATGAGTTACAATATTGTTATTTATGGACAGTATTGTCCATCACTTCCCAATCAATATAAATTTTAAAGTATTGGAAAAGAAGAGGAAGATATTTTAGGGTTTGTAAAAAAAAAAAACACACAAAAGAAGTAAAAACGTTATTTTCTAAAACAAAACTAGTTTAGAGTATCTTTAGATTTTTTTGTCTTGTTTAGTAATTTTAATTCAGGTTAAAATTGTCATTAATTTTTTTTTTTTTAAATTGGAGTGTAAATAGATAATTTGTGGATTGCAAGAAGAAGCTCTCTTATATAAAATTAAATGGTCTTATTAATTTTTTATATTTATTCTCAAAACTAACCTTTTACTTATTTTTCAATATTAATACGCCTCATCACTGTTTCAAAAAAATAAAAATACACTCAATCTCTGATCTCTCTATACGTTTCTCATTTCCTTCACAAGATTTCTTTTTTCTTCTTATTTTATGGTGAAACCATTTTTATGGATGCGATATTTTTTTTAATATTTATGTAGTCGATTGGACTATTGGTGGAAGATTGGAAGTGTGGTATTAATTGTCTCTTATGGTTTTTTGAGCGATTGAGTTAGGGTTTCGATGTGATTTCGTTTTGTCAGAGATTAGGTTTTCTTGATTGCAATTCTTGGTGCGATTTTGTTGTTTTGGTTGTTGTTGATGTATGTGGTGCCGTTTTCATCTGGTTGTGAAGGTCAATTTGGGTTTCATAGGGAAAGATCCGTGTTCAATTTGAGTTTTTTTTTTTTTTTTTCTCTCCTTGGGTTTTTGTGCAATTGCAAGAGGATTCACATGAAATTCTTCCAGATGCTTGATATCATTCTCAAATAATCCTTCCATATGTTTGATACCATTCTCATACTCTTCCATAATATTTTGTATGCGTGTAAGAAACAAATTTTAGGTTTAAAAGTTAAGATTTTTTTTTTCTTCAAGAAAACAAATTACTAGTGAATGGTGAACATTGAGTTTTTTAATTTTATTTTTTTAAAAGGAAAGTGAGGTTTTATTATATTTACTTTTGTAGAATTTTTTTTTTATAAAAAAATTGTATGTCTTTTAAAGTAATTTTGATAATGGGATAAATAGAATATGAAATAATTTAAAAAGTGATACATAAATAGGTTTGTAGAGGAGTGCCAATAGCACCATTTCTATCTAATTTTGTACATATTTAGTTTTAAATTTTATATTGTTGTTTGAATGTAAAAGACAATTATACCCTTTGTTTAATTTGATTAGAAAAAAAAAAATTGAATGAAGGACTAAAATGGTATATTATCAAACACTACTCTAAGGACTAAGGATTATTTTAGTTATATTTGAAACAGTAAGAAAAGAAATAGTATTTTACAAAATCGTAAGAGAGTATTTTAGAGTATTTTACAAAATCGTAAGAAATAGTATTTTACATAATCGAAGTAATCTTGTGAGTGTGTGTGGGGGCGTGTTGTTTCAACATCTGCTTTTACTGCTTTTGAGATACTGCCAAACCGGGTCCTTGAGTTCTTAACCAGAAACCAATGGCCACTTAATTAACTCTTACCCTTTTTGATTACCTTGTTCTTTTTAAGGATCTTTTTCATGCAATTTTCTTTTTTCTATTTTCTATTTTAGGGTTCTACATTGGGTTTCTATCTCTTTTTTAATGGATTCTCTATATCTCGTCCTATGCTTTGGCTTTTATCTTATTGAAAAAGTGATACGGTAGAGTCTTTTAGTAAATTTCCATAAATGTCTTATAGTAAATTTCCATAAATGTCTTATTACAATTCATACATTTACAATTTTATCTATACAATAAAATAGGGTTGGGCAAACAAGCCCATACACCGAAAACTAGACCAAACCAAACCAAACCAAACCGCTCGGTTTGGTCCGATTTTATACTTTTAAAAAAACCGTATGGTTTTGTTTTAGTAAAATCGTATGGTTTGGTCTGGTCCATGGTTCAAGTACATCAAACCCGAATTGAACAGAAAACGGAATATTTTTAGTATTACTATTATATGTCACACCAAAAAAATTTTAATAAAATTTTAAAAATAGAAAGTTAAAGTTAAAAACCTTAATTTATTATTTCATAATTGTTTATTTGGGCCAGCGACCGGACAAGTTCGTGCAAAGTGAAAACCTCCATTAACAAACAAAACTCCAAGCATGGGATGGTAAAAGATTTCAATATGTTTCCATTATTTTATGAAGTTATCACTAATAATAAAAAATATTAATAATATTAAACTAAATTAGTGCTATTGTTATGATTTAGTTGTAATTTTTTTTTTTTTTGACTTGCATGTATTCAATTGCATTGCCATGACTATAGCAATAGCAAGTGATTTTATTTATTAACCATAGAAAAAAAGTGATTTTATTTATTAATATTTTTTCTACTTCTAGAATTTCTACATAATCCTTTATTTTTACTTTTACTACTCTTTTAGTTTTTTTTTTTAGTTTGATAAACCGTACGTAACAGTAACTTGCATGTCTCGTTAATTGCTCACCTTATCATGCCATATATATTTTTAAATGGTCATATGGATTTCAAGTCAAAAACCATTACATTGAACCAGACCGAACTGAATAGATATAATTTGGTCTAGTCTGGTCTGAAAAAAAAATGGTCCTATTTTTTAAAAGACCAGAATTTTTGGTTTGGCCCGGTTCTAGTCAAAACCAGACCAAACCAGACCGTGCCCAATCTTACAATAAAACCTTGAAAAATCAATTTTCTAAAAATTCTCAATTTTGAATACACCCTAACTCAACCTAACCAACTCCAAGGAGGGTGACGGTTGTCTAAAAAATGAAAAAACAAACATATCACTATTTAATTTGTAAAATTTATCCATATATCTAAAAAATTAAAATCTTATAAGACATCATAAAAAAATAAAAATAAAAAAAATAAAATAAAATAAACATACACCACCTTGATCTTCTCTAGAGTCTCCGACCGATTCTCCCCCCTTTTTTTGCTTCCTTTTTTGATATATTTCTCTCTTTAAAGTTTACAAGTTTTGGAATTCTATTTACGAAATTGTCCCTTGTTTTAATACATATTTTTCACAACATGCTCGAGGAATTTTTGAAAAAGATTGTTACTGAAATGGATATACAAAATAAACATAGAAGTGTTAAAAGTTATAACTACTATTATTAAGATTATCTAATTTTTTTATTTTTATTTTTTAACGAAGTAAATATTAATCAACGAAAAGGATTACAAATAACCCGGGTGATCACCCAAAACCACCGAAGCAACACAAACAAGAACCTCCTCTATCCAAAATAAATCGCTAACAATAGAAAGAACAATATAAGTAATTATAACTACTTTTATAAAGAGTATCTAATTGTATATGTGCTTTAAGATCAATTCTTTATCTATGGAGTTTGAGTTAAGTAAAGAAAATTTTCTTTCGTTTCAAGTTTTCAACATATTCTTTAAGTCTTAAGGCGTGCCAAAAAAAATCTGAAAATACAAAAACTCCCCAACAAAATCTCAACTTTTGTCGTATCCTAATCGTCCCTCGTTGATTCACAAAGCTAGTATTCTTATCTCCTTAAATAAATTAATTAGATTGTGTTAAAAAAACACGTTAACTAATGAAAAAGTTAATAAAAAATTAAGAGCTAATTACACAGAACCTCCCTGAGGTTTACTCTTTTACACCAAAAAACAACTTTATCAAAAATTGACACTCAACCCCGCTGGCGTTAGTGTTTGACCGTTAACTTAACGGTTGACCACATCAAAATGCCAAAATGACTTAAATACCCCTATTACCATTTATTTAATGAAATTAAAATTTAAAAGAGTAAATTAGATAAAGAAAAATTAAATAAAAAATAGATGATCTTCACAATTTTTTAAAAAATAAATAAATTTTTAAAAATGGAAAAAATAAGAAAATAAAATTAAAACACGTTTTAAAACCAAAAACAAAAAAAAAAAACAAAAAAACAAAAAAACAAAAAAACAAAAAAAAAAAAAACAAAAAAATAATGGAAAATAATTTAAATTTTAAAAAACAAAATAAAAAATGAATGTAATTTTAAATGGAAAGAAACAGAGACGGATGAGATTTGGTGGAAGAAAAGTATCGACTTCATCGTACAAAACTTTGTTTTTGTTTCTTTTACCAAAAAAAGTATAAACGAAGTTTTGTACGATGGAGTTGATACTTTTTCTCTTAAATGAAGTTTTATTTTAAGTGAAAAGAACTCCTTTTCTCTTTTAACTTCATAGAAGAATTACTATCGGGAGTCTCCACCGAACAACATGATATGAGTGAGATACGCGTAAACACACGTTTTTTCCATTAAGCTTGAGACATTCTGTTTGCAGACAACAACGCCAGTAAAAGAACCCTTCTTTGTTTCATCATGGACCAATAATGGACCCAATAAGTGTTTGAAGTGTGGACCAAAAGAGAATGAATTATAGTGTTTAAAATCAAGGGAGAATTGTAAATAACCTCCTGACGATTGAATAATCAGCAAAAAACTCTGTACTATTAGTTAACCGTTAGTTGACTACTTGACTTTATGTATATAAAATAGGGTTTTTAGCAAAAATGCCCTATTTTAGGGATTGAATTGCAAAACTGCCCTAAAATGACCTTGTTACCCTTAACTTAAAAAAAAACCCAATTTCACTCATATTTGCCCTAACCTTCCCAAACCCTCTTGCCACCCCATCCCGACATCTCCCTATCCCATTCCAGCCATCGTCGCCAACATCGTCGTCGAGTTGCCATCCCTCCAGCCGCCGTCGTCAACTTCGCCTTTGTCGAACATCACACCCTCTTCGTCACAACGTGTTCGTTGGCTTCGTCAACGAGTTGCAACGTCAACAGCAACATCAACATCAACATCTCCCTGTCTTCGTCTTCATCGCAACGCCAACAACACGCCGGCATCGTCTCTGGCTGTCTTCTCATTCCAACGCAGCCATACATCACCGATTTGGGTTCCATTTCAGGTATTTTGAGTTTCGAATCCTAACAGTTAGGATTGTATGGTTTTGAGTGAAATTGTTGTTAGGGATTTCAATTTTTTTAGTTGAAATTGGTGTTTGGGTTTTCAACTTACTGCACATATATTCTATTCGAATTCGAAACCTTTTATAATACCAAACATGATCTCTTGTCTTTCACACTTGATTCAGATGAATATTTTATATCATATACTTAGTTTAATTAAATTGTGTTGATTGCATTAGGTATCTCAGATGCATTAGTTTATGTATATGGTATGGAAGAACATTAAAATATTTTGGTCATTTGTTTGATTCCCAAGAGTCAGCTGCTTTGAGACAAAACATGAGCATTTTTAACTTGTTTTGAGACTTCTGCTGACTGATGATGCAGATTCTCATGTCTGTCTCTGTGTGATGTGAGGAAACTAAATGAATGACTCTTATGAATTACTTGATGAGAATTTCGGATTTGTATGGTTTTGAAATTCGTCAAAAACTTTACGTGATAATATAGTGGTGGAGTCGGGACTTAGGAAAGCCCTGGCCGAAATTACATACAGTACTTGTCTGAGTTGTCTCTAAAGGCGTGTACCGGTAACCTTTGGTAGAGTACTGATAAATAATACACATTAAAAGTACACTAGTAGAGTACATTTTCAGCAATTCTAAACTTTTTATTTTTATCAGTTGTAGTCCTGGGAAGACTACCTATCTACCATATTGTTAAGGCTCCATGTGAAGTGGGTTTGGCACTATAAACACGTAAAATAATTCTCTTTCGCTTCGTTTTTTACTACACAAACAATATGGATTAATATGAATTAGAAAGTTCAGTTGGTATTATAATGACTTGGCTGATTTTGTAAAAGTTGGAATCCCCTGTTTTGAGGTATGTCTTGTCTTGCTTGTTTGATCAAATATATATTTTGAGTAGTTCTGGTTGATTTTATTCTACTTATTCATGTTGTGGTTGATAATGATTTGGATTAGCTTGTATATCATCTATTCTTGGTTTGTTTAACGAACTCATTTCACCTTATATCTGCTGGGTTTTTGTCATTAGTGTGCATTTACAGTTCATTTTAATTCTAGTAATGTCTGATCAGCAGCAATACTTTGCAGATGCAGTCTTCGTTTCCTTACATTCACAACAGTTAAACCAACCTCATATCAGCTGGAGGATATTGAACAGGAACAATATCACAGGATGCACCAGCAGTACCTGTATCTTCAGCAGCTTTTGTGTAAATGATGAACCTTTATGTGTAAATAATGCAACTTGATGTGTACATTTTCGAAAATACAAAAATGTATGTGTACATCGGTATATGTTATATTTATATGCAATTTGCTGTGCAACTTGATTTGGGACAAATGATTCGGGCATATGAAAAAACTATCGGGTCGAGGGGACACTCTATCAATTCTGGTTACATTATACATTTTATCTAACAATTGATCATAATTTGAATATCTTGAAAAAGCAAACGCCTTCACTCTTTGACCACCATACCAATACTCACTACGATAATTTTTCCATTCTCCACCCCAATTCAAAACCAAATGCACATTTTTCATCGTCACTTCTGCAAAATAATTAAACAAATATTATCAATCATTAAAATATTCATTATTTCAAAAAACATAAATGGAAAAAACAAAATTAACCATGAAAAAAAATGGAAAAGTTTGAAAAACCATCGGGTCAAGGGCCCTGACCCGATGATTTTTTTCATCGGGTCAGTGTGGCCAGACATCGACCCCCCCGACCCGATGGTTTTTTAAGCCTAGTTGAAAAACCATCGGGTCGAGGGGACCGATGTCGGGCCACCCTGACCCGATAAAAAAAATCATCGGGTCAGGGCGACCCGATGTCGGCCCCCCCAACCCGATGATTTTTCAACAAGGCTTAAAGAATCATCGGGTCGAGCGGATCAATGTTGGAGAAAACATAAATGGAGAAAACAAAATTAACCATAAAAAATAAAAAAAAAATAAAAAAATCGGACATATTGAAAAACCATCGGGTCGGCCTGACCCGATGGAATTTTCCATCGGGTCAGGGTGGCCCGACGTCGGGTCACCCTGGCCCGATGGAAAATTCCATCGGGTCGGGGTGGCCCGACATCGGGTCGGCCTGACCCGATGGAATTTTCCATCGGGCCAGGGTGACCCGACGTCGGGCCACCCCGACCCGATGGTTTTTTCAAAAATTTTAAACCTTATTCGGATTAAAGAAAAAAAAATTGGGAGGTTGGAAAAATAATTTTACAAAGTAATACTTACCCTTTCAAACAACTTCAAACCACTCCCCAATGTTTGTAAAACTTCAAATATGTAAAGGAAATGTGATGTAAAGGTTATATGATATAGAGAAAAATAAATGTTAGATGATGTAGAGAAAAAAAAAAGGTTAGATGTTGGTCAATTGTTAGTTTTTTTTAAAGGGTTGGTAAATGGTAGGTTGGTGGTTAGTAAATGTAATTAATATGGTTAGTAAATGTAATTAATATAGTTAGTAAATGGGGTGTAGTTATGGTAAAGGGCATTAATGTCATTTTAGGGCAATTTTGCAATTAATTTGGGTATTAGGGTAGATTTGCAATTCAGTCCCTAAAATAGGGCAATTTTGCTAAAAACCCTATAAAATATTACAATTTAAATTCTTTATTATAAGCGGAATTAAAAAGGAAAATATAATAAAAATACATACTAATAATAATAAAATCAATTTCATACAAAAATAAATTTTTATATTTTAAATAAATTTTTTTTCTTAAATTTTATAATGATTTTATTGCTTTGTTATAATATATTTTTATATATTTAATTTTCATTAAAATATATTTTTTATTTTTTATTTTCTAACATATTTTTAGTATATTTTTTCATTATTTTTTAAGTTCAATTATAGAAAAAACCAATTAAATAATTATATTTCATTAGATTCAATTAAAGTCAACTGATTGTCAACTGATTGTTAACTAATGGTAGTGGTTTTTTGCTGATTGTTCAAACCGAAGGATTTGATTTGATATTTAATTATTTACAATTCTCCATAAAATCAAAAGTTACCACCATTTGATTAACATTTATACTTCTAACATAATCTAAAAAATGTACATTTACTGTTTAAACTTATAATGTAATCTGTGTATTCAAAGAGTTAATTACGCTTGTTTAAAGTTTTGAAATTTTTGATAGAAATATCATAAATATCGCCGATATCCTAAAAATATATGGAGGATATTTTGATTATTTTACTTGCTTGGAGGCAAACAGCTTCAAGAGGAACCAGAGAGATATGATAACAGTGCATTCAAGGTGAATGCATTTGCTTACAATAATTTGTTCAAAAAGACATTACATCCGATCGAATTACCTACAACAATCAAGCAACACAACTTCAGCATTGACAATGCCACAAGTGAGCTACATTTGATAAACAAAACTTTACAAGCAACTTTCCTGTTATTTTTTTCACTGCAATTTGATGCGATCGAGACTATCAGACACTGTTCTCATCTTTGGTCGCACCTCTGGGTCCAGTTCGGTGCAGTTGAGAGCAATGTGGAACGCGGTGACCACTTGTTTCTTGGCATGAACTTCTTTCAGAAGTGCTGGGTCTATAATCTCAGACAATGGACGTTCCTCTCGAAACGCCTTCCTCACAAGACTCTCTAGTCCCTTACCATCATTTTCCGGTCCAGCATCAGGCAGTCTCCCGGTTAACATCTCCAAGAGAACAATTCCGAACGAGTAGACATCACTTTTCTGATTGTACTTGCTGCCATAAATTCGAGCCTCCGGTGCCAGGTAAACGTTAGAGGGAGTTGATATTCTTGAACCCATTACAGAGGTTACAATGGTTTGGTTTTTGGTCACTCTGGAGGTCCCTGGTACAAGACGAGTGAGCCCAAAACCCGATATGTAAGGCTGGAGTTCGTCGTCAAGAAGAATTTTCGTAGATTTAAAATTGCCATGAACGTATTTTCGAGGGCTGTACTCATGTATGTACACTAAACCTCTCGCAGTTCCTTGAGCTATTTTTAACCTCACTGCCCACAGAAGTGGTGGCAAAGAATTGGAAGGTCCTCCTGCATTTGTCGAACAACATTCCAAACACACCAATTAGTATTGTCAACTGCAACTTATAATTACAAATCTAACAAATCTAAGATAAAACTATGTTATATAAGAGTTGTCACGTGTGCATTGAAGAATAATTTTAAGAAACTCTTGACAAGTTTTTTTCCCAATAATTTATCAGCTGTTGTCGCGAAAGTGATATTAGCAAAAGTAAAGAACACATGCAATATACCCCATTGCAGCTTTTATAAGTTAACAGGAGCACTACACTACAGTGATGAGTGGTCCACTTCTTGTTATATGTCATTGTTAGGCATGGAAAAATCATGCTCTTGCATTGTCACTGTTATGGGATCCATTTCAAAAAATTATGGTCTTAGTAATTATAGGAGAAAGCAGAGGCAGATGAACAGGAGGACCACATGAAAAATATTTCTGTATATAAATTGTGAAACTTATATGAAAACAAAGAGAAAGACGCCACAGATATATCGGAATTTAACAGAACACAGTGATTGACTGATCATTGTGTTAATAATTGTCCCGTTCGCTAGTTTACAAGCACTTAAATCCGAGAAGCCCCATCCATGCATGTTTCTGTATCTATTCAAAATTTCAAATGCAAAGTGGGAAGACTCAAGGGAAAACTCTTTAAGAATAGCAAATGAACTCATTACTCACATTACCAAAAACAAAACAAAAACAAAAAAAAGACTGAACATATTTTGGACTCATTAAATTTCATGTCTTATTATACAGATATTTGGTTTCTAAGTATAAACAAAGTGGTAGGTATCAACTTTCCGTTTTTGGGATTTTCTTGAGCTATTCGGCAACTTCTAGTCTTCTACGAAGGAATTACTAATCGGAAACCATATGATCATCATACAGAAGTAAAGTAAAATTCATCGGTTGCCTCGTTACCATTTACATCTTAATCAACTACATTAACAGAAATTTATAAACACAGAACTCTTGTTTTGCTTCTTCAAAACATGAACTCCGGTTATTATTTCTGTTTTTGTGATGGGGAAACAATTTTTAAAATCATTGATCAAATGACTGATAAAAAATTTGAAAATGCAAAACTCAATTTCACTTTGCAAGAACAGACAATTATGTTTGGTCCCTACATATCAACAGCTCAACTGCAAAAGCTGTGTTAAAGTTCTTTTTTTTTCTTTTTTTTTAAAGTTCTTTCTAAATTAACAAAAAATTGCAATTTGACCACAAATTTCACACTTGACTTGGGGTCACAAGACCATTGACCACCAATGCTGGACCCATAAAAAAAAAAAAAATCATTAAACATGATTTCTTTTTTGAAATGTGATGCTAATTGGGTCAGGGTACGATGGAATCTACAAAGCACATCACGACGGCCGGGAGAGTGGGACTCGAACACGTAACCCCTTATCACATAAATGTAAGGGGAAATACAAAAGGGCACAACACTTTTTTAAAGAGAGGATGTGCAATTAATCATTAAACATAATTAAAAAACACATTTAAGTGAGACACTATAATAATTAGTTCATGTGATATTGTGATCTTTAGCTAATCTAATTTCAACCTCTAATGATAGAAATCAGTAAATAGGTAGGAGATAGGAGGGAAATGTTACCATGCAATGCACTGTGCAAGCTACCATTGCGGACGAAATCAGTGATCAGCAACTTCTCATCATTGGCGTAATAGAAAGCTCTCAACCGCACGATGTTGGGGTGTTGGACCCGCCAAATTGCCTCCACCTCAGACTCGAAGTCCTTGAATCGCCACGTGGCATCTCCGTCGCTCAACCTTCTAACTGCGACTACGGCGGTCGGAGCCACACCGGATCCTCTCCCGGCGACAACCTTGTACACGATCCCACTCCTGCTCTTCCCCACCACGTAAGCAGAAGCCCTCAATAAATCCTCTAATTCCAAATCCAACCCCTCCTCCAACACTATGAATTTACCATTTTGGCCTTCCTCTTCGTCGACCACCACGATATCATGACCAAAATCTGCTTTTTTGTCATGTTCCGATTTGCCCTCCCGAGATCTTCGTTTTCTCCGGAATAGCCAAACCGAGACCGAAACGGCACCCACCACCACCGAAACGCCTGAAATTAAAGAAACTGCCACTGGCCCACTTCTATCGTCTTTCTTTCTCTCTTCTTCTTCACCACCAAACTCAGAGCTAGGGTTTTTAGGGTTTTGTGGTGCTACTTCTCCTTCTTCAGGGTTCGCCAAAATCTTAGGATTTTCAGCTTCAGGGCATGGACTCTCCAATGGAAACCCACAAAGCCTAGGGTTTCCAGAAAACGCGGTGGGTCCCTGGTTCAACAGTGATCCCACTTGAGGTATCTCTCCACTAAGATTATTATTCCTCAGATCCAAGCTCACCATCACCGGGAAATGACCGTACATTGCCGGAATCTCGCCTGAAAACTGATTGAACGACAAGTTTAGAGTTCCGGTGAGGCCTCTCAGGTCGAGAAGAAAGTCAGGCAAGGACCCATTAAGGAGATTCGAAGACAAATCCAAGTGGGTCAAGTTCTGCAGTGTTTTGATTTGGTCTGGTATCGGACCAGAGAGAGAGTTGTGTGCGAGGTCGACGGAGACGAGATTGGTGGCGTTGAAGAGATTTGTGGGGATGATTTTGGAGAAGTTGTTGCGAGCGAGATTGAGTCGAGTGAGTGAGTTCAAGTATCCGAGTTCAGAGGGAATGTAGCCTGTGAGGTTCTTGTTTGGGAGGTAGAGTGAGCTGACTCGATTTCTGATGCAGTGAATGCCGGACCAGTGACAAGGAGTTGAGTCAGACTCGGACCATGAGTCGAGCGAGCCAGTTGGGTCTGTTGAAACGGCGGCTTTGAGTGCGAGGAGAGCGAGACCGTCTTGGTTGAGAGAAACAGAGACTGGAATATTGAACAAGACAGCAGCGAGCAGGAGTAGTACTGGAAAACCAACAAGTGTTTGAGTTTCCATACTCTGTCTGATAACTTGGTTTTAGATCACGGCTGTCGATTAATTCATCGTGATGATGATGATCATGCAACCAGAGAAGAAGACGAAGAAGAAGAAGGAAAAATTTGAAATTGAAATTGAATGGAAATAAGAATAGTTTAGTGTTCCCGAGAAGGCAGTGGCAGATCAACGTGGCTATGCAACGTTTAAATTTGTTGACCTTTGTGGGCACTATATAGCATTTTTAAATGAATTAAACCAATTAATTACTAATAATCATTAAATAATTTGTCTTGCATGTTCACGTAGAATTGTAGAAAACAAGTTTATTTCCATTTCTGTCCTCTATTTTTTTTCTTTCTTATTTGGTTATTTATATATTTGGGTACATTAGATTAGAATTTATTTACCAATACTTTTTTTTTTTTTTTTTTTGAATTGTTTGTGAGGAAAAAACATTTATTTTGCATATCTCAATTTCGAGTTATATATAGCTTCAAATATATATATATATATATTTGTTATTTTATTTTAAGTTTTAATAGAAGTTTGACACAAGAAAAACATTTATAAAGTACAAAAGAAAAATAAAGGACTAATTGCATAAATGTCCCCTGAGTTTAGATGTAATTTGATGTATATACAACTTTTGCTTATAATTGTACAAACATACCCTACTGTTAGTGAGGGGCTGTTAAAAGTTAACCGGAGAAGGGTAAAATGGTCCATTCCCTTGTGTGAGATTGAAATGATTTTTTTTTTAAAAAAATTAAGCATAAAAAATGGTAAATCAACTTTTGTTGATAATAGAATATTAAAATATTTATAAAAAAAAAATTAAGGAAAGATCTAGTCTTTGTTATGGCGATCTTTGAGATGGAGCATAGTTCCATCTCACAGATGGAGCTGAAATGGATAAATGCTCATGTAAAGTGAAAACGATAGTCCAAAACAACAAACCCACAAAGCAGCAACACAAACATTGTAAAAAGAAAAGAAAAGAGTGTGAGGTCATTAGAGAGAGAGAGAGAGAGAGAGAGAGAGAGAGAGAGAGAGAGTGTGTGTGTGTGTGTGTGTGTGAAGCAGAAAGAATCTCTAGAAGAGGAAGTGTTAATGGGTGAGATCTATTAAAGTGTCCGTTTGTCTGAGTATGCAATTGGGTTCTCGCACAATTCTTCTTATTGTTTCGATGGTGGGCGGTGGGAGGAAGCTCACGTGAGTCTCCTCCCTGTTTCAGTTCCAGCGGTGCTGGATGTGGCGGTAGCGGCGGCTACGAGCAATGGTAGGTGTTGGGTAGATGGGTTCAATTTTTGAGTTTATTTATTTTTTTTATTTTTTTTATGGATCAATTTTTGAGTTAATGTTAAAGATTTTGTTGATTTAGATGTTGTGGAGTTTGATTTGAATGGGATTTTGGTGTTGTGGATTTCGATTATAGTTTATATTTATGTTGTAATTTGATTTCAGTTTGTATCTATGATGGGATCCGATTTCTGTTTGTATCTGTTGGATTTTGATTTGTGTTGGATCTGCTTCACATGAATTTTAGATTATTTATTATGGAAATTCAACTTTGGAATATAATTAATTGTGTTATATATATATATATATATATCTGGTCTGGGAAAGCTTTGGTTCTTGTAAAACCCTGATTCTGGGAATTTTGGTTAATATCCGTGTTTGAATTTTTCTTTTTTATTTGGTTGAAGAAATAGATTTTTTTTTTTGTTCTCTCATACCAAAAAACATCTGAGAATGATGAATTTTTTTTTTATTTTTTTTTTAATGAGATGAAGCTTGAGAAAAAAAAAATGAGTTTTTTTAATTAACATTTTATCAAACAAATCAAATTGTTAAAAATAATGAAACAAATCAAATACTGTAATTAAAAATAATAAAATATATAATAGGGGTATTTTGGACTTTTTGTATGGAGAAGAGGGTCAACGGTTAATTTTAACCATTGACCACTGATGGTAGGGGAAGTTGGTGTAATTATGAGTAAAAGTTGCATATATGTGCAATTACACCTAAACTTAGGGGATGTTTGTGCAATTACACCGAAAAATAAATCATTTGGAATTTGGATTAAAAAGTGTTCACTTTTTATGATACATGGGACATGGCATTTCTAATCATTGTTGAGTTCAAATTTTAAACTTTTTTAAGGAGTTATTTTTTTAATTTTAAAATGAGTCATAAATATCCTCAAGATATTTTTTTTTAATTATATTGCACATTTTCCAGGTAAAAACCTTAATAAATATATTCAATGCTAATTCTTATATGTCTTAAAAAAAAAAAATTATCTACATAAAAACTCTTTAAAATTTCTCCTTAAAAAAAAAAAAAAAAAAAAAAAAACCTGTTTGAAATTAAACAACTAATGGATTTACATGATTAAAAGAGATATATTTTTTTTTCTAATTCACAACCAAACAATAAACAATTTTTATGTTGAAGTTTTACTTGTAACAGATCTACTATAAAATCTCCATTTATATAAGTTATTTTAAACTTAGTCACCGAGTGATTCGATATCAAATTACCATAAAAAAATTTAATTTAATTCTTAAATTGGATTAATTAGTTATTATATTTAGTCCATATTTTAAAAATAAAATGAAAATATTCTTCTTCTTCTTCATTTTATCATTTTGGATATTCTTAAAATGAGTGTAATTATCATTTTGGTATGAATTTATTAAAGAGTATGGTAAAAGGGTAAAAAGGGAAAAGGCGAAAGTGTTTGAGCAGTGCCCGCTTTATAATTTAACTTTGAGACATTTGTCCGTGGGTCGGAGAATCATTAAACAAAGATAGGTCACACACATGCTTTCACTTTTCAGTTTCCACTAATAAGGTTATTTAGGTAAATTCAACTTGAATTCGATTTAAAATAGAAGGAAACGACAATCATAAAAAAGTTGAAATTTGTATGCTCCAATCCCATTTCCCATCCAGTATTAAATGGAAGCAAGTAGATCAAGCTCGTATTAATACAGACACAATCCACAGGCGTTTTGATTCAGATTCTCAGATTCAGTATTCAGATTTCAGATTCTCTCTCCTTGTCCCTCAGTGATTTATTATTTATTTATTATTTGAGTTGTTATACATATTTCGAAATCACAATATCACTAATTTAAAAATAGTTATTTATATAAATAATTCAATTCATAATATAAAGAATTTATAAAAAAATAATTTTTTTTTTTGAAAATATCTATTAATTCGAAACCAGGTAATTTTTTTAAAAGCTTTCATCATTTATAGGATTTGAGCCTAATCATTTGTTCAAACCTCAAGCTCGTCTCTCTACCAGCTGAGCTACACCTCTATTGGTAAATAAAAATTAAGATAAGAAAATCTATGTAAATTTTGTTTTTATTGAATTGATTGAATGAAAATTGAACTTTATATAGGATAGACTATATAGATAGAGTGATGGAGTGATGGAGATCGAAAGGAGAGCATCTCCAACGCATGCACCATTCTTTACGACATAGTGCAGAAGCTCGGATTCCATCACCAGATCTAGCGTAAGAAGAGGTTCAACACTACTTTGTTGCTTCATTTGATTGGTTTTTTTTTTTTTTTTTTTTTTTTTTGATTAGTTGAAAGGGAATATTTAAAGAATATTTTTTTTAGAGTAAAATTTGGTGCAATAGATAGGAGATGGATAAAAAAAATTGTTGTTTAAATTGCTGTAATTTATTGCAACAAATTGATGCAATGGTTTAGAGATTGTCGAGGGGTGAAAGTGCTTTTTGTTTAAAAATGATTATTAAAAGAATACAATAATGAGTAAACGACAGCTTGACTTGGTAGTTGGTGTCTCCGTACCCTAAAAAGAATTAAAGACAATGCAGAGAGGATTGCGGCCTGTGGGAGATTTTTGTTTCAATTCAAATTTCATCACAACCAATTCAAAAATGAATTATTACCATGAAATACATATCAACCAACTAATTTTATTATTTAATGCAGCAAAGAATAGTTTTTCTAATATATATATATATATATATTTTAAATATTATATAAACCCGGGTTTTTTTTAAGGGGAGATGATTCGAACCTGCAATCCTTGTAATGCATGTGTGAAAAGTTTACCGTTGGACCAACTTCATTTCAGTTTTTTTTAAATTATTATTATTATTAAGTTGACACCAATTTCAATAAAAGAAGTTAGAAGTTGTACTAAATGCACGTTAATGCAAAAATGTTTGAAAATACATTTTAAGAAAACACATGTGAAATACTATTTAACACAGTGAGTCATTACGACAACAGGAAAAAAAAAAATTAACATATATCATCTCTTGATAGAGATGATGGTGCTCATCTCTTCCACAATAGTGATGAGGGTTTCGAGTCCCACCATACATATTTAATAAGTATGTATGGGGAGTTGTAAAAAAAAAAAAAAAAATTAACATAAAAAAAAAAAGACTAATTGCACAAACACCCTCAAGTTTAAGCCTAATTTCATATATATGGACTTTTTGTCAAAAAATAACACAAATAATTGCTTTGAAACTAGTTCAAATAGTTAAAAAAAAGGTTTTAAAATCTACAATTTAATTACTTTCATATATTTACCACCATGTCCAACTTATACACGTATACAACTCTAGAGTCTAAATCATGTGACATGTTTTGATTGAGCCAATGCACATGCAATCGTGTCGTATTGAATTGAAATGAAATTTTTCTCCTTGCAACATTTGACGGGTTATATTACATATAACTAGAATCTGGTCCCTATGAAATGTGAAAAAGGAAGATAACTACTACTAGTTGCAAAATTTGCAAAGAGTACTAAACCAATTGAATTTGTTTCTGCAAAAGAATTAGCATTACAACTACCAAAACGGCAAAGTCACTTTTAGAACAGCCGAGCCATGTTCTTTGTACTTTTTCTGTAGGGACCATAGGAGAGACAAGTTAGTTGAGCATTCTCAATTCTCAACCAAACTGGATCTATTAAAATCATTTTGAAACGATTTGCTTCATCATTTGAAAACAATTTTTAAAAATAAATATTGTATATGTAATATATTCACCTCCATCATAATTTATAAATTAAGTGCTCAACGCCTAATAATATAATCAAAACATTTAATCATATATTATTGACCAAGGTTGTTTGTGTTTGGTAATAATAGTATTTCTAAAAACATTATTATTATTTTTTCTTGGGTTATTGGCACTAGTCCCCCCTAAACTTTACGCGAGTTTACATTTTATCTCCTGAACTCTCATTAATTGGCAAATAGTTTGGTTTATTGCCCCCTGAACGCCTGTTTGAAGGGACATCTATAGTTAAGTTTTACCATTAAATGATAGTTCAGGGGGTTTAATGCCTAAAAAAAATTTCAAAGGGTAAAATGTAAACTCGCATAAAATTCAGGTGGGACTAGTGCCAATAACCCATTTTTCTTTCACTAATCCTATAAAAAAATATAAAATCTCTATTTTATCTAATTGAATAAAATTTATATTTCAAAAAATAAAACAAACGTAATTAATTTTCAATTTAAATTATTGAAGTGGGAAAAATTGGGTGTACTCTTAAGAATTAAAAAGAACAAAATAGAAATTAGAAACATAGTAAATTTTTGATAAAAGAGAGAAGTTCCAAGTTATTTTACACAAATGTAGAAGTTTCTTTAAACTTTCTTACATTTGCTACATTATTTTCTGAGAAAATAATGTGATAATGGTTCATTCCAAAGCTAAGTAAGCTGAATTCTTTGATTTTTCAAGCTATTTTATCTGATAAAACACCAAGTATTTAACCAGCAGCCATGACAACTATTCATCAATTGAGATGATTTACAAGATTTGTAAAAAACCATGTTGAGTCTGGAGTATCTTGCTTCATTGTAAAGAATAATACAACTAAATGACACTAAAGTTTTGATCTACTGCCCTTCTCTCCGGGAAAATGCAAAGCATCATAGTGGCCAAATCCATGATAGAGGACTCTGATAGGATTTTCCGTGCCATATTCTTGGCCATACTCAGCAATCGATATCAGGCCACCGGAATCCTTATCATGCATATATACTGTGATTGGCATCCTGTGTTTATCACAAACAGCAGGAACGATGATAAAATTTAAGGGTAAAGGAAAGAAAATGGGGGAGGTAGGATTCAAGGTTAAATTCTTACAAAGCATGAGAGCGAAGATGAGAGACTTACTGGAGAACATGTGAGGCCATGAACAATTCGGGTTCACCTCCCCAAACATTTGGCTTCCTTATTTGTGAAACGTACGTGTCAAAATCACCTTCAACAAACCTGTTGACATTGTAAGCATAAAATAAAAGTTCAATACAAAGAATTCCAAAATAAATGAAAACGGCATTGGTATGTTCCTTGATATAAATGTCGTAAAGGACATCTGGACAAACACGAGTGACCTGTCAGACACCCTACATAACATGAATGTGCAGGAAGCTGCTTTAAGGTTTATTCACAGGTTTCTTATTTTCCTTTTTTGTTTCAGTTTTAGAATAGTTATCTTTTAAATACAATTCTTCCGATGACATTAGACAGGTTTAAAACAATGGATATAGAAAACATCAGAATGTAACAATGGTGCATCTCAGATAGCTTACCACTCTGTCTCTGCCCTTCTTTTGATAAACTCATCCGCAACCTGAAAATTTTAAGGGATGGGATTAAAAACGAGTTTCATTTAAAAATTACAGATACCGATTTGGAACAAACAATGGCATACTTGTTTTACTGAATCACAACATATGTGATAACAACAGCACTGATTTAAAAAAATTTCCTACTCACTAGCCTTATTTACGTAGGACAGTCACTAGCCTTAGAAAAGATAGAAGCCCTTAGCAACATCTAGTTACATCTGAGATGCAATGAATAACTGAGACGATGAAACTTGGAAGCAAACCAAGCATTTAAAAATCAGAAAAAAAAAAAAAAAACAGAGAAAAAGCAAGCACATTAAATTTATCATTGTCAGAATACAGGGAAAAAGAACATACTCTAGCCCGTAAGTCATCTGCTAGTTCTCTCTGATGGTTCCCAGTTGGAGGTGGTTTCCCAGCCCGTAAACAAGCCCCGTGAGCAACAGAACGGAACAAACATCTGCCATCTCCAGGGATGCCTGCATATTATGTAGTTATAAAGACTGGCATGCATTAAATTTCATATAAAATAAATATTTATTAATCTAAAATTATTTTAAACAATATAAATAGTTATGAAAATTGGACAAGAACTAGGCACTTGCTGCTCACCGATAACAGAATAGTCGGTGCATACTTTCTTCCCATGTGAGTATTTAACATATGACAAATCGCAGTCACCTTCTTCATCCTCCTTCTCAGATGATGCTTCAGCATGTGCTGGTTTAGAACTAGAATAACAAACTAATAATCCAAAAACCAAGCTAGCAGATGCACAGCCTAGTGGCCAATTTAAAGGACCGGCACTACACTTGATTTTGTGAAGCACTCCTTGTTTTGGCACCAACAGCCTCATATTTATACTTCGGCAAGCCAAAGAAATTTCAAGGTGTGTCTTCTGAGGTGCTCTAACACAAATGATACGTTTAATTGTTAATGACCGCAAATGGCACCTAGGTTTAGTAAAGAAAGGGCCCCCACAACAATTTCCTTGATATTTTTCCGAGCAAGTAATAGATGGACAAGAGATTGTCTGAGAGACAGAAAGACCAGCATAGTTGTTCTTGGAATGCCCACTATACAAATGGAAACAGCATGAATTAGAAGGTCCTTGGGACGTCACTCTACAGATACTGCCACCCATTTGCCCTTGAAATCGTCCACTGAGTTGTACAACATTCTTTGCACATGTACTGATCGAAGCTGAAACGATCATGTTGGTATAGCCTGTGGCAAAAGCAAATTATACGTAAATGATAACTAAATACAAAGGTTCTGAAAATTTTGTCTGTAGTAGATGAGTGATTGGCTCAAAACATAATAACATATCATCTATCTGCATAATTCTTTTATTTCTTTGCCATCCAAAATCAAACATGCATAGAAAAACACAACCTTTTGATAAAAGAGGCAAGTACACTTGGGTGGTTTCTTCTTTTAGAACAGCTACTACATGCCCGTATACTAATACTAGGCAGCAGATTTCAGGTTAAAGGTCAATTCTAGGTTTGTGTTAAAATTTCATATTTGTTGGAATTCTACATTTTAGAAGTGGCTATGTATATTCGTGGATAGTCTTGCAAGCCAAAAGACTAGTCTATTGTATTTTGGTATCCATTGCTATATAAATCTTTCTCTTTCGTTTTATCTTATCAACATGGGATTTATTCCCACCTTTTTCTAACTACACATGTGTTTTTTCTAACAGACATCAACCAGGAAAACAAATGTATATATTCCGAAGGACTTTATAACAAAATTGACTCAACTTTCACCTTCGAAAGGCATCCGAGATCATTAGAGACCTACCTACCAAGAACAATATTCAAGTAAAAATCACCAAAGCAACAAACAAACAAAAACAATTACACCAAAATTCAAGTCATTAAGCATTCACTAACATACCAATATACAACAAACAGAAGAAGTAGATTATCACCCTTTTCTTCAAGCTCCTTGCACTTGCCATAGTTACCCTCAATTACATCCCTCTAACTGATTAGAAAATTACCTAAAAAATGATTAAACTAACAAAGTTATTCACACTAATGAATTAGAAAAACTTTTGAGGATTACTGTCTAAACACCATTTGCAATATATGAACTAAAAAATTGATCAATTACTGATAATTATTCTTGCATTACTCTGAAGCAAAGAACAGAGTTGTTTATTACATGAACACACGAGGCAACCCAACTTAGAAAAGAATGATTAAATCCTAATTATATAAACATAAATAACTCCTAAAAGAGCCAGGAAAATAAAATCCCAAATTTCATTGACAGTGGCAAAACAATTAAGATATGCATCACTTTCTCTATCAACCACAACTAAAGGAAGAAGATAAGGGCAAAAGAAAAGTTACCCAGATATCCATTTGAGCATTTGATTGATAAAAATTAAACAAGAAAAGGGAAGCAAAGAAAAAAATAAAAAATACCCGGAGAATGTATTGACTGTTTGGGGTTGTTTCTAGAACAAGAGAGAAAGGCGTTCAAGTAAAGAATACCTGTTAAAGCTTTCGATAGTTTAACTACTTAACCCCAACAAAGACACAACAACTTTGATGCAGACAACAAGCAATGCATCATTTTTCAAGGTTTCATCTCTCGGATTGTTTGTTAAGTTGCCGCTTTTTTTTTTTTTTTTTTCTCTCTTCTGTGTCTGCCAAGCTTGTCGGTCTGGGGGGCACTGGTTTGGTGGTCTCAGTTCTTCGAGTTCCAACTCAAACGGTGTCGTTTTGATTTTTGAGAGAGAGAGAGAGAGAGACACACCCCAATGCCCCATGGGCCGTGATCGAGAACCCGAAAACATTTTGACCCCAAATGCACAATTTATAAATTTTGAAAACGAAAATTTACTATAAGAATCAGAGACAATACCAGAAATAGCTACTCAAAAGTCAAAACATCAAACTTTTGTTAATAATCACATTTGAAATTATAATTGTTAATAGCCACTTTTTTGAGAAATTACCTCAATACCCACATATATATACCCTAAAAACCAAAAACAATAGCAAAGACTCATTTTCAATGTGAGAGAAGAGAAACCCCACCAGAAAAAGAGTTGTTTCAGCGAGAGAGAAGAGAGACCCGGCCAGTCGTTTTCAGTGAGAGAGAAGAGAGACCCTGCCAGTCGTTTTCAGCGACAGAGAAGAGAGACCCCACCAGTTGCCAGAAACGACCCCACCAATCGTCGAAGAATATTGTTTGTCGGTTTGTAGGTATGATTTTCTCTTTGTTTGCTGAAATTGACTGATAGAGTTTCAATTTCAACATTAAGAACAGTATCAACAGTTAGGGCTAGTTAGGGCTTGTATTTTGTACAAATTGAGACTGGATTTTGGAGTTTCGCTTTTTTATTTTTTTATAGAGTACAACCACTCGTTTTATTAATTTATGTTCTAATGAAGACAACTTTTGTGTTTACTTTCGTACAATTTCAGTATAACAGTAAACTTTTTTTTTTTTTTTTTTTTTTTAAAAAAAAAAAAAAATGTGAAAACATGAAAATGAGAACAATATTAATAGAATAACCAAGTCCCTCAAAATTAAATACTAAAGGCACAAACCATAATTATCAATTATGTTTCAGTTAATATATCGCCGATTTAGTTGCATTTTTCAGCTTTGAATTTCACATCTGGGTTTCGAATGCCATCTTGGCTCTGAATCAATCGAATTTCCAAGCTGCTTGATTGGGGATCATATCCAGCAGTTAGATAGTCATTCAATGTCCATTGTAGAACTGCCTGCAAGCTTGATACCGCAAGCTCTGCTGCTGTGTCAAGGCTGTCAGGATATTTATTACTCCATCCAAGTAGAAGTGCAGTCATTAGATCTCCCGTTCCTGTGAAATATAATGAAGGAATTTTAGGTATCACGATCTTAAATTGCGCAGGAGATTAACCCTTTTCCTTGTGATTTTGGAGTTTCGTTTGAATACTAACTTGAAAACTTAACCAATATATTGAATGATTTAACCCTAATAAGATTTTTATTTAAAGTAATAAGATTTTTGTTGTTTTTTGGGTGCTACTTGGTGTCTAGAAGCCTCTATTTTGCTTCTTGTTGTTGTTCTTTTTGTTGTCCTCTTCTTTGTTTTTGGTTTTCTTGGGTGCTGCTTTGTCAGTTTGTTGCCTCTGCTTGTGTTCTGTTGCCTTCGTGGCCTTTTATGAATAAAATTGATGTCTGCAGCCTAAAAGTGGAAAATTCTGTTATGATGCATGGAAAATTCTGTTACCTGTTAGTTGCTACTTTGTTTGGAGATGCTTTAAAGATGACTGCGAAGGCTTATTACTTTTCTTGTGTTAAAAGTCAATTCATCCATTGAATATTAGATATGTAATATGTTATGATGCAACGTATTAATGCTTTTGGCATGCTAAATCTAGCACGGCATAAACCATTGTTTTCATTTTTAGTGATGATTATTGATTTGTAGCAATTTTCTTTTATATATAAAAAACAAGAAGAGTCTTTAATGGTAGGAGGTTTCAGCTGCATCTACCATGTCATGGTGTGATGAAGATTGATATTATAAGGACATTGAATTTGTTAAGTGAAAAGAGATTGATTTGATTTATGGGGGTAAATTGTCTCAGTTGTAATATAGTTTATTGAAAACTTAATGAGCTGGTTGCTGAATGCTGCTGTGAATTACTGGAACCTGAATGCAGCAATATTATACTCAATTGTAGTTGACATGATTGTTACTTTCATATCAGGTTGGCTTTTTGGTTGATTCTGTTTATGTCTAGAATTCATGGTCATGCTTGTCCTTCCGATTTGCTCTAATTTGCTGTGTTAATGTGTTCCAATGGACCTTTTTAAGCTACTTTGAATCTGGATGAGATGGGTTTGGTAGGGCATGTGTATATGTGATCATGGTTTATATGCTCATAATCTCTTGAAATTTTGAAGTGGATTATAACAACTCTAAAATAGTTTGTGCTTATAAAATTTTCAAATGTTAAGAGTGTGTCAAAGCATCTTGTTGACCTGGCTATAGAAAATAGTGCAACTTGGGTTTTAGACAGTTGAGTAGAAGTTGTCTTTGTTTCATGCTTTTTACTTTTTAGTTTCTTAAAATTATCTTTCACGCTACATGTATCATAATTCATAATGCTAACTTGGTTGATCTTATTATATATGTGTCCTTTTAAAATTATCTTTCACGCTACATGTATCATAATTCATAATGCTAACTTGATTTTACTTTATTTACACCTTGCTTTCTGAATCAGTGTTGTAGTACTTGTGACAGAGGGAGTTGAAATTAGTCTTTGTAAATCTATAAATCAACCAAATGAAGAATGTCAATAAAAAAACCAATGACAAACTGATAACAATTAGAGAATTAAACAATGTACCTGGCAACTGCTATGGCGTGGTCACAGGGTAGCTGATCTAAGTCCCAGTTACGACATGTGCACGTACGCTGTTTGATATTGACCAACCCATCATATTTACCATCCTTAACTAAATATCTGGTCAACTTAATGGGATATACATGGTACTTCAATGACTATTTGTTCCTCTCCTTGCAATGACCGGCTGCTGCCTTGCCCAAGTAAGTAGGGTTCTTCCTCGCTTTCTCACATCTGTCATTAAATCATCTCTGCAACATATCTCTCAAGAACTCCATCGCTGCAGTAATAGGCAACCTCCGAGCCTTCTGAATACAATTATTCAACACCTCTGCAATGTTCGTGGTCATCATTTGATACCTTCTTCTAGGACAATGGGAACGTGACCATCGCTCGGGGCTAATGGACATTAAATAGTCATATGTTTCCGGATGAAATTTTTTGATTTCATCCATTTCTAAGTCGAACTGTCTAGAGGTGGAACAGTATGCTGCCCTATAGTAAATATCAAGCACTTCTTTTCGTCCCTTTAATCTAGTCTTCAAGTTCTGTTTAAGATGGAAAAAACAAATACAGTGAGGAACATTGGGGTATACAATACTCACTACTTTAGCAATGCTGGTATGATGATCGGAAACAAATAACATCCCCTCAACTTCCCCAATTGCCTCTCGTAGTCGTTCCAAGAACCATATCCAAGAGCTTTCTGCCTCACCGTTGCCTACACCAAAAGCTATAGGGTATGCATGCTCATCTCCATCTTTGCACGATGCTACATATATAACCCCCTCGAATGCACCCTTCAAATGAGTGGCATTAATAGCAATGACTGGATGTATAACTGTTTGAAACCCCTTAATGCATTGACCAAGTGAAAAGAAAGCATACAAGAAATTATTGTTCTCATCTGTGTGAATTGCCGTCAGGGTGCCGGGATTTGTTACTTTTAACAAATCAAAGTAAGCAGGCAACAACTGGTAAGAATCCTCAGGTTTCCGTACAAAACATTTTTAGCATGCTCATTTGCCTGCCATGTTGTGGTGTACAAAAGTTGCACACCGTGCTGCACGCGCATTTCTGCAATTATATCAATTGGTCTAATGGTGCGACCATTGGTGTTCAATTTTGGGGCAAACATCTCTCTAATAACAATGGCACTCACTTTACGGAAGTGTGACTCATAGGTGTCAAAACTGCATGTGTGGCCATGTGCGAATTTCCTAACAACCCAATATGTGCAACCATCCCTATATGTGGCTCTAAGTGTAAAATCACATTTGATATCATTACAACCAGCCTCAAATCAGGACTTTGTCGACCGTCTAATTCTTGGATTAAACTTCTCATTTAAAGCATATTTACTAAACTCATTCTTCAACTTCTGCTTGGTATCGAAAATCTGTCCTTTGAAAAAATGGCCCACCCTTAAGGTAGAACATGTAGAACTGTTCGAGCTAATGGAATATTGGTCTGCAAACGAAACAACCCAACAAGATGGTATAACATCACATGTCTGTATGTATGCACCACATTGCCACTGATTTTGCCCCTGATTTTGCCCCTTATTCCCCCCCTGAGTGTTTGTGTCTGCATCATCTTGCCCGTTTAGATCACTGTCATCTTCATGGCTGGTGAAAACTTCTCGCGATTCATAAATCTCATCACCATTCGATGAATATGAATCATTGGCATCTACTCTCTCTTGTTCATTGGCAATAAATGTATCTTGAATGCCATTGTCACCATCCCATATGGGAACCTCCGGTCTAAGTCTAAATTGTTGAGTAGTAGGAACCGACTCAATTGCAAATGGAGGAGGAGAAGGTGCAACAGGGACTCCAATGGGAATCGGTGATCTCCGTGGAGGTACTGCTGGCTGATCTCTAACATCTCTTGCAACTTTCTCCACCAAATCAACATATACCTCTGGAAAAATCGTTTGACCAAGTAAAAGGAATCTCACATCAGTGTCACGTTGTAATCGGTACTTTCGTTGACCAATCTCTATCTTAACCAAACTGGTTATGATTACATCATACAAAGTTCTATCAAAATTGGTGAATTGGTATACCAAGTTCTCTAACTCTAAATATTTTAAATGAATCGGCACCACCTCAACAAATTTATCACCACCAACATATCATAAATCATTCCACTGCCCACCATAGTTGAGTACCAGTCTGTAATCCATTTACCTGAAAAAAAATGATTTCTAAAAGAAATTGTAAGTTCCAGTTTTTTTAAACATTTCACGTTTTCTGTGGTATAAAACTTGAAATCATGCTTTAAAATATATCTCAAGTTTTGTCAACATTCCAAGTTTTTATACTAGATTTCAAGTTTTCGAACCCGTGAAACTTGAAATCTTCTGGGAAAAATTGAAGTTTTATTGAAATCGATTCTTCACCATAACATGCATAAACTCATGCATTAAAGCTAAACCCATGTTAAATTAACTATTTTCAACTCAGTTAATGAACAAATGAATATGATACTTACCGATTTAGAGCAAACTAGATTATGAGATGAATGATATTTTCTTCAGGAGACTTTGTGAAATCTTCAAAGCGATTATGACATCAAACCTTTGTGAAATCTTTGTGAAATTTTCTTCAGGCCAACAATGGTGCGGCCATTGTTGTTCGATTTGTAGGACGATAATGAAGAACGTTCAAGGGAGAAGAATAGAAGAAAGTGAGAAAGAGAAATAAACAAAACAAAATAGAAATATTAATTTAGGGGCATCTTGGTAATTTATGGACACCCAATGATTTTTTTTCAAAACATGGTTATTAACAATTAAAGTTAGGTATGTGGTCAAAAACAAATTTCCCATAATTATAGTGGTTATTTTTGGCAATTTTCACTAAGGATTATGTTTTTAGTTTTATGGAAATTTTGGTAAGAATTTTTAGGCATTTGATATATATATATATATACATATTTTCTATTATCAGTTCGTCTTAACAATAAATATATCAGGATGAAGAATGTGGACCACTGGATTTACATACTTTGATTTAAAGTGTATGCACTTGTCAAAACTTCTCCATAATCTGTGGTCCACATTCTTCGTCCTGATATATTTATTGTTAGGACGATCTGATAATAGAAAGACTACATATATATATAGTTTTTACATAAATAACCATTTTTAAAGTTGTTTAATGATTTATAGCTATTTTATCTCAACTTTTCTTTTGTATTCATTTAACTATTGTATTGACAAAAATACTTCAAACACTATGTCTATGCTTTATTGCAAACACAAAATCTATTAATTTTTTCTTACAGCACAAACAATTTTAATTCAATATCAACACCATAATCACAGAGAACCAATCAACATCATATCACCAATCCAGTGCCTCATAAAAAAAATAAAAAATTGATACAGTGTATTGATTTGATAAATAGGAACCATTTTAACAAAATTCTATATAGTAAAATTGCAATAGCTACCATTTAATTGAAATGGCAACTTGGCAGTTCAAGGGAAGATAAGCTGACACAGTAGTAATAATTCCTATAACCTATGCTTCTACTTCTCTTTCAAGAGGGCTAGCAAAGACACACAAAATACTTTCACAAGCTTAAATCTAACTTGAGGAATATTTTTGATGTGAATTTTTACTACCCGTAAATTAGGTAGATTAAATAAAATAAAAACTAATACACACTCCCTAAAACTATGACTCAACTAAAACTTAAAAAAAAAAAAAAAAAAAAAAAAAAAAAAAAAAAAAACTTAACTTAACAAAGAGGTTTTGAAATTTGGTTTTTGAAGATTTTACTTTTAAATTAAATTTCGAAAACGAGCAAATTGATAGACAGAACGAAGAAAAGTAAGTGTGACTAATTAAAATTCGATAGCAAAGGAATTAAAAAGGTTTTACCAAGACAACAATTTCACCGCAATTCTTCTTATTCAGACGTTAACATGCATACTATCAAATTTCCAAATTTATGTTGATGATTAGTTCTCTAAAATTATGATTAATTATTTTCACATCAATCAACCAATTCTTCTTACATGCAATTTATCCTTAAGAAAAATAGAGAAACTGTTGTTCTTCCTTGCAACCATAATGAATATTGAATTTCTCTCCTCTACCCTTTATAATGGACCTAAATCCTAGATAAAATAGGCCTAAACAAGTGGCCTTACACGGAAAGTTAGAAAAACAAAATCGGTTTCCAACTCTGAAAGATAAGTTCAAACAGGTTTCCTAGTTAGCATATGCGTTTTGGAAAATTATGGTTGTCTGAAACAAAATCGGTACGATGACATTTTGGAAAGCTTTGGATGTCTTCTTTTTAACCATATGTCGTTTGCCTCAAGTAAAAATCAGATGAAAGAGTTATGACCAAAACAATGCTGCTGACTCAAACCTTTCCAGAAACAGTTTAAGGTTGATTTTTCCATTTAAAACGAGAATGGTAGAAGACTTCAAAAATTCTAAAAATACTCAGGGATGAACTTCAAGATGTTAGCTTCGATCTCCAATTGAAATCACATCGAAATCTATTTTGAAGAGTATTTGGTGATTTTCTACATCTCATCACTCATAAGCTAGAAAAAAACAGAAAACAAGATACATCAGCATCTTTAGCAAAAATGATATCAAATGTTATGAAATTATGAAGATATCAATCTCCAACAGCATGCCTATTCCATCCAAATCCGACAATCAACACCTCATCTTGTTTAAACCACATCAAACACTATGTTTTTTGAAAATGTTAAACATAGTGTTTGGGGGTATTTTTGTCCATACAATAGTTAAATGACTAGAAAAGAAAAGCTGAGATAGCATGACTATAAATCATTAAACCGTTTTTTTAAATGGTTATTTTCGCAAAAAAACTACCCCTATAAATTAACAATGGTGGGCTGTTCAAAATTTATAAATAAATAGAGTTATTAATTATTTGATAAATTAATAATTTATTAATTTATAAAATGCATTTTTTTTTTAATTAGACGATACAATCATACGTCTATTACAAAAAATTACATTAAATAATCATAATTTATACTTTTATAGCTAGTCATTGATATGACAATAACAATGATATTACTCTTAAAAATAACAATTTCAATTGAAATAATGTAAAAAATATTATATTAAAGTTTAGGAGATTCTACACTAACAATAGTAATAATAGCAACGATTTAATTTGCATTTAACTAATCATTCACTTAACACAAAATAAGATATAGTATTGGTGGAAATAACCTATAACTACAATTTCATCCATATGACATAGTAAAAATATTACAATAATGTATATAATAGAATAATATATGAATTTAATAAAAAAAATATTGATAATTTCTTAAAACAATAATGTGATATTCAAATTTACAACATACAATAAGTAATATACATACTAAAAATATAATATTGAACAAATAATAAAGAATTAATGACTAGAATGAAAGAAATTATATTAATTAGTTATAATTTATCTTTATTTCATAGTTAAACACTACTAATAGTAGTATTGATAATAACAATTTCAATGAGGTTCTATTAGCCTCATATATTTTTAATAATGTGAAACTATTTAATTGAAATGAGGTCAATATATATATATATATAATTTTTTCTTTATTCCGCTGTAGCACGATGAAAGAAAAAAAAAATATTTCTCTTTATATTTATATTGGATATAATTTGACAAAGTAAATAATTGATTTTATTATAAATGTTTTATTAAAGAAACTTACATTATAAATTTATAATATTAATCAGAACCTATAAATATTATTGTTTTACTTTTCTATAAATAAAAACATAATAACAGTGTTTTATACACAAAACATGTTACATATTATATATATATATTTGAAATAAAATGATTTGTTAACATTCTACCACAAAGTTGTTACATGTATATTTTAATTATTATATTTCACGGCATATTTGTTACAACGCTAAATCGTTATCACGTATACATCATAATTACAATTTTTTTTTCTAATGTAAAACTTGTTACATAGTATGGATATTTTGTTACCCATATAAAATGAGTTGTTACAACTTACAAATTTATCGTTACACATCAAAACAACGTGAAATTGTTACCACAAACATTTTAACTACAAATTTCTATGTGAAATTTGTTACAAAACACATATATTTTGTTACCCATATAAATCGAGTTGTTACATTCTACGTCAAAGTTGTTACGAGCTATGACTTTATTGTTATACATCATGTCAGATTTGTTACAATATTAAATCGTTACCACATACATCTTAATTAATTTATTTTATGTAAAACTTATTACAGAGTACGAATATTTTGTTACCCATATAAAATGAGTTGTTACATGATACGACAACGTTGTTACAACTTACAACTTACAACTTACAACTTTCTCGTTACACATTAAACCAACGTGAAATTGTTATCACAAACATTTTAACTACAACTTTCTACATGAAACTTGTTACAAAACACATATATTTTGTTATCCATATAAATCGAGTTGTTACATGCTATGTTAAAATTGTTACGAGTTATGATTTTATTGTTACACATCATCATGTCAGATTTGTTACAATATTAAATCGTTACCACATACATCTTAATTAATTTTTTTTAATTTTTTTTTTTTTTTTTTATGTAAAACTTGTTACATAGTACGAATATTTTGTTACCCATATAAGATGAGTTGTTACATGATACGACAACGTTGGTACAACTTACAACTTTATCGTTACACATCAAACCAACGTGAAATTGTTACCACAAACATTTTTACTACAACTTTTTATATGAAACTTGTTACAAAACACATATTTTTTGTTACTCATATAAATCGAGTTGTTATATGCTACGTTAAAATTGTTACGAGCTATGATTTTATTGTTACATATTATATCAGATTTGTTACAACATTAAATCGTTACCACATACATCTTAATTAAAAAAAATTATGTAAAACTTGTTACATAGTACGAATATTTTGTTACCCATATAAAATGAGTTGTTACCCATATAAAATAAGTTGTTACATGATACGACAATGTTGTTACAACTTGCAACTTTATCGTTACATATTAAACCAACGTGCAATTGTTACCATAAATGTTTTAACTACAACTTTCTACATGAAACTTGTTACAAAACACATATATTTTATTACACATATAAACTGAGTTATTACTTATTACGGTAAAGTTGTTACGAGCTACGACTTTATTACATGTATCACTTAAAATTTATTACAAAATTGAAATTGTTACCACACACATCTAAATTATAATTTTTTATCCAAAATTGTTACATTGTACACAAATTATGTTACACGTAATTTATCGTATAAAAAAAATATAATAATTATAAATATTTAAAATGAAGTTTTAATTCAAAAATTATAATGTTACAAATATTTTATAAACTTAAATCAAATAAATATTAATTTCTAAATATAATACATCAAAAATATTTTAAAATTTTATTTATTTATTTATTTTCAGAAAATAATAATAGTTTAAAATATATAAAAAAATTTGACTATTTTAAATATGTTATATTATAAATGTTTTATTAAATTAAATACAAATACAAATAATAAAAATATATCACATATTTATTTAAATCACATAAGATTATTGTGAGGATATGCATCATCCTTATCTAATTATCATTTAAAATTATTTAAATTAAATAAAATTAGATTATTATATTTTTATAATAAAATAATTTGAAGGTAACTGATTAACTGGTTATAACCAGGTACTTCATTTTTTTTTTAGTGTTTGGTTGTCACATGTCAATCAAGTATTGGAGTAATATTGTAATAACATGCCAATAACATTATTGAGATTTAATCTCCCAACAATGTAGCCATACCCCGTTGGTGAATACACCAAACCACAAGATGCAAAGAAAAAACCGTTAATGTGCCCCGCATTGACCGTTGTTCTCACAACTCCCTCTTCTCTCCCTCTACCATTTTTCTTTTGTTCGTTTCGATTTTCCATTCTTCGATCCTCCTCCGCACCGTCTACAGCTCAGATCTTGTTCAATGTCTGTCTCCACATGATTGATCTTACGATACCAATCTGAGGAGGCGCCATTCGATATTTGTACGTGGTGGTGGTGACAATGTCAAATCTGTATGGAGATTACAATCAAAAGATTGATTATGTATTCAAAGTTGTTTTGATTGGTGATTCTGCGGTGGGCAAATCACAGCTGCTCGCTCGTTTCGCCAGAAATGAATTCAGCGTCGATTCCAAGGCAACAATTGGAGTCGAATTTCAGACCAAAACTCTCTCTATTGATAACAAAACTGTTAAAGCACAGATTTGGGACACTGCTGGCCAAGAAAGGTGTGCATTTTTGGATTTTGCATTTGCTTTTCAATTTTTCATTTATTGATTTTGTTTTTGGATTTCAAATTTGATTTATTTGATGAATAAATAGAAATGGAGGAAATTTGTGTGGTTGTTTTTTTTTTTTTGACAATTGTGCCTTTAAGATCTTAGCAACTCGTGTGTGTTCTTCCTAGGATTGGACATGTGAGTGGTGGGATTTCGTAACAAAAAAACTTTGTTGTAAGGAGTACATAATTTGTCATCAAATATTTTCCGCGACTAATTTATTTTGGTCGCATGTTAGTTGCGATAGATTGGATACAAAAGGATTTTACAACCAAAAGTCATTTACCTGTAAAAAGTTATACAATCTGCATTTAAATATGTAGTAGTAAAAGTTTAAAGTCTTTGTTGCTAATAGTTGTCAGGTAACAAAAATAATAGTTGCAGATGATATTTTACAACGAAAATTATTTGATGCAAAATACACATTTTGCAACAAAAAAAAATACAATTTTATTATGCTTTTTATGGTACAAAGTTATTTAATTAGTCACTCATCGGTTAAAATTTAATGAGAAAATACATTTCGTAACAAATATTTTAATTATCAATTGTAATTTTATTCAAATTATATAAAATTTAAGAATATATTTATTCCAGACCCATATTTTGTAAATAAGAACTTCATACAATTTATTAACTTCACTTAAAATTTCTTACAACAATAGATCTTAATTTAAATATACAACATCCAAATAACATAAAATACAATGGAAACAATTTGTAAAAAAGCTATGTGAGAATTTGACAAATTGACGTCTCGAGATTTATAAGTTGAAGCCTCTCTTGTGAATATGATGAATATCTTGAAAGAATAAAATTACTTCGTATGCTCAATTTGGGCATCCTTAAAAGTTGAGAACTTGAATTCCCCTAAAAAAATTCCGTCATTTGTAGTTCAAATTAAAAAATAATAATAAATTAATTAAATGAGTACAATCATAATAAACATATTAAAAATTGAATCAAACAAATAAACCCAAAATAATATAAAAGTAAGAAGAAAGTAAACATTAAAAGATTAAAATCAGCCAATATATAATAACAAAATTAACAAACAAAACTCATAAATTGTTCAATTTACTTGCAAGAAATGAGATAAGCAGGTAATATTGATAAATTGTGTGAGTTTCATGTGAAGAAATGATAAGATAATTGAATTGTTTTGAGTCTTACCTGAAGAAAACTTGAAAACTTGAGAAAATAAGAGTAGTGTTGCCGTTTTTCACAAATACAAATAAGAGTGCAAGATAAAAAGAAAACAAATAAGAGTAGAGCGGCTGTTTATTTCTCTCTCTTAATTCTATTTCTTTTTTAATTTCTCATTCTTAATTTTCCTGTTTTAATTTGTATCAATTTTTTTTTAAAATTTTTTAATTTCTTTTTTTCATCCGGTTTAGAACTTAAAACTATCTTTTGGTGGGAATAATAATGCTAATTATTTTGTTCCTATTTAGCTACTAAAAATATTGGACATAAAAAGACTAATTTCTTGACTAAGATTATAGTTGTTAATTTTTATTTATTTGGTCACAAATTATCTATTTTTAGAGGGAAAGAATGGCTCCGAATTTTTCTTTTTCTATTTTTCGACTAAAACTATTAGTCGTAGAAATACTCATTGCCCAACCAATATTACAATTGCCAATGATTCATTTTGGTTTCAAAATGTGTACTTGTGGAGGGAAAGTAAGGCGCCAAAAAAATAATATCTAATCTACAACTAAATCAAATATAGTTGGCAAAACGGTTTTTTCGTAATTAAATTTTTAGTTGCAAATCCTAGAAAATTGGTAGAGTAATGAATTGGATCTATGAATTGTATTTTTACAACTAACATCTTATGATGGTTGTGGAAAGTAACATTTAGTGACTGTTTATTAAGTGGTCATAAAATGTTAGTCACTAGATATCAATTTTCTTGTAGTGCGCTTAGATGAAGATTTAGCTACTGTCAGGGGATCTTATCTCAATGGAGGATCTCAAAAATGATATTAGAATGGACAATACATTGCTAGTTGTTGCTCCTATCCGATCCTGTTGTTTGTTCTCTTCGAAGAAAAGTGGAATCATAATTTGTTATTTCTTGCTTGGAGCTCAAAGCGTTTAGCATTCTGTTGATTGTATAGAACTTGCCCTGGCAAGTGGTTATGATTTTGACTTATGAGCTCAAGCTGCATTCTGTTTCTGTTCATCCATCCATGTAATCTTAAGAACATGCTGAACAATTCCTCATGCCTGGATTGATGTAACCTTAACTACAATCAGGGCACTCTGGCTGACCCTCCATATTTTCCAGAATTCTCATTTCCTCTCTTTATTCTGTCTGCGTTCATCGAGTCTTTTTCCAGAATATAATTTTTCCGCTTGTGATACTATATTGCTATTACAATTCTGCTTTCTTATCTATCTCCTAATCACAGCAATGATATTTAGAAGTCCCCTTTTTATAAGCACAGAAATATTTATAAGCACAGAAATATTCATTTCTGATATTTAGAGGTCCCCTTTTTATCCTGCAAGCATCAAATGTATGTACTCCAAGTTTCCTACAGACCATGGAATCATTTTAAGAGTGTAGTCTTACCTCTGATATCTTATGATCTTGTCAGGCTCCTGATCCTTTAACTATAGCAATTAGCAAAGCTTCATATATCTGTCTTGGACTCACTTGATCATTTTGCTTGGCATCTGGATAATCCAAGTGAAAGGTCAACTTTTCCATTGCTTTTATAGACTTTATCATGAACAAAAGCCTACCAAGAAGGTTTAGAAATTCACTCAATCTCGCTAATATTCTCTCAAAACCATACTTCCATATCTCATAAGTTATACGGCGAACTCTTAGTTCTATATTTTTTACTTTCTGTATATGTAAGCTGAACCATGAAAGAGTATGGACTCAAAAATATTTGTCACCGGAGTAACGTATTTTTTATGTTTTCTGATCTATTACCACAACAAACAGTTTGCTTTAAAAGTTTGGCCACATCCCACTTTTGCAGAAACAAGATGGTTGTTAGCTCAGTGTATGAGGTCAAAGTTGCTTATTTCTCTTATTGAATTGCTGAGTAAAGTTTCCTGTGCTTGTTTGTTTAAAACTTGTAAATAACTTGTACTTCTATCTGGTATGCAAGCTGAGCATCTCTAATGGAAGGTTTTAAGATAGTTTGAATCTTAAATTTGTTTAGTTTATGGAATCTTGAAGTTATCTTGTCTCGTCTCTCAGATACAGGGCTGTGACAAGTGCATATTACCGAGGAGCAGTTGGGGCAATGTTAGTTTACGACATGACCAAGCGCCAATCATTTGATCACATGGCAAGGTGGCTGGAAGAACTAAGAGGGCATGCTGATAAGAACATTGTGATCATGCTCATTGGCAACAAATGCGACTTGGGAAGTCTTCGAGCAGTGCCAACAGAAGATGCACAAGAATTTGCCCAAAGAGAAAATCTATTCTTCATGGAAACATCAGCTCTAGAGGCCACCAACGTCGAAACTGCATTTTTGACAATCTTATCAGAAATATACAGGATAATAAGCAAGAAGACTCTTACTGCCAACGACGAGCAGGATCCTGCTGGGCATCAAGGGCTTCTTAAAGGAACCAGGATCATTGTTCCTGGCCAGGAGATGAATCAGGAAGCGAAAAGTGGTTGCTGCCTTTCTTCCACGTAACTTTAAGCCATTTTTTGTTCCTTTTTTTTTTTTTTTAGTTTACATTTTGGCAAAATGTTGGTTAGGCTTTTATTGTTTCTCTACAAAAGCATAGTACATTATGTAGAAACAGTGTGTATTAATGTTGTTGGATGACATAATGAGACATACTTTTAGGTTTTACATAATGTGTGATGAGTTCAAATTTGCAATGTTTATTTCATATTCCATCTTAATCTCTTCTTCTCTCAATTTGAATGGATATTGATTGTTACTTGTTAGTACTAAGCTGTCTTTTTTTTTTTTTTTTTTTTTTGATAAATCTATTAATCCGGGATAGGTATTTTTTTGAAAGCTTTCGCCACTGGTAGGATTCGAGCTGTTGACCTGGTAGTCATTTGCCCAAACCCTAAACTCGTCTATCTACCAGCTGATCAGCTACGCTCGTGGTAGTACTAAGCTGTCTTATACCTCATTAAACTTTTGATTGCATACTTTAAATGAAATTTAGTGACATAAACATCTAACATGTTTTTTTAATGATTTCTTTATGCATTAAATAAACAAGCCGTTAGTGATAATTGGATGTATACTATTAATTAATGAAAACGGCCCGGGGCCTTCATATTGGGCACATGACCTATTTTTCTATTGATTTGTGTAGGCATGATTCATTTGCCGTATACATCAAATTTTATACGGATATGATGCTTGAATTTGTTGGCCTGTCAATTTTGAAAATTTTAGATCAATATGTGTAAATAATATAAATCTAGATAATATAGTAAAATGGAACCCTCACGGCGTCACGTGTCGTCATGAGGGAGCTTCGGCTGTAAATTCCTTATATTCTAGCTTTTATCTCATTATTGATCCACATGTTTCACTGAAGTGAAATGAAAAGCCATCATATACATACATATATATATATATATATATCCATTGAACTCATTTGAATCAATGACCTCCTTATTTAATTGCATGTTAATATTAATCATTCACCTATTTATAAGAAGTAAAAAGAAAGGGTCTCTATACATTGAGCTCCTTCAAATTAATGATCCACATATTTAATATGTTAATATTAACGATCCACCTATTTAAATATAGCAAAATGAGAGGTCACTACATAAAAATATTATTTGCAAGCATTTTCTATTACTTTCTTTAGGGAATGGGGTGACAAGAGCTAGGTATCTACAAGTGCCTTTCTAAATAGCTGCAAATGCTTTGGCTGCAGATGATGACCCATATGTCAATGAAAATCTTCCCTTTATAGTTTCTTTTGGCTAATATTCTTTTTTATTACTATTATTGTAGGTTGGATCTGTAGTAGAAGGGCAAAGCGGTGGAAAAAGGATTTACTGTAATATCATTGAGAATGATGGATGGGAAAGCTCTCGCCATAGTTCCAATTTCAGTGTTGATAACTCAGGTGAATTCTCTTTTCCCTCTTCTTTCTTTTTGATCAATTTTAATCATGTGCATATCTATTTATATGTTATGGGATCGATTTATTTAAATCAATTTCTTTGTAAAACTTACAAATTATTTGTATCACTAATTTTTTTAATAAGTATTTTCCAATAACTATATTTGTAAAATTGAGTCACTTAAACATAATGAAAATTACCTTCCAATAACTTTCAAGCTACAACAAGCCCCAAAATTATATAGATATTGAGTGCACTTTAACAAACCTATCACGCAAAGTGAGGATTTATTAATGGAAACTTTGTTAAGTTTTAATTGCATGAACTTAATCCACAAGTTTTGAACATTTGCTTTTTTAACATCCATTATATTTCACTTATTTCTTTATGCATCCATCAATTATGTTCACATTAAATTTGTAGCAATGTTTTTGACTTAGAAAACATTGGAGATCAAAGTAAACCCTGTCACCATGTAGACTCTTTGAATAAGATAATAAACATTATTATTTATATATAGTATATACCGTACAACCACATGAATGGATACATATTATTTTATGAACACAAAGAATATTTTATGATCTCTTTTATTTCTAAAGCATAATGCCAAAAAGCAATCCCAATAAATTAATATTCTGATATAGAGATATTGCTACTATGGTATTACAATTCGAATTAGAATTTTGAAGGGTTTTTTTCCCATCTTTTTTGAAAAGTGAATTTTGAAGGTTTGTAATGATTAACATTATCTAGACTTAGAATTATCAGCTTTTGAATCACCCAATGAGTTTGATATATATAGGGTCATGATCTGATTGGTACTGAATTTTTTTTTTTCCAGGACGATCCTAAAAATCCCAGCTAAGGCTAGAAAATTATAATTATTATTATATTTAACTGACAATTTTTAGAATTCACATCCCTATGAAAAACTTACATAGAGAGTGAAATATTTTTCAACCATAGTTAGATTTGAAGTTTGACATTTAAATAAAGGAAAATATGGAAATGTTTAGGAAAATCACCCTTTTTTCTGTATTGTATATTTCAAGCGGTGCACTCTTTCTAATTAGGGGTAATTACCTTGGTGACCATCGATTTTTGCCACCACTATCAAAATGGCCATCAGATGGGGAAATGGATGGAAAGTGGCCATTTTTGGCAAACATTATTACACTAATGACCATGTCATCCAATTCCATCCAATAAGTGGCATTTTGGTAAATATAAGGATGACATTAATTTATTTTGGATTTTTTTGGAAATCAATTTTTTCTTTTGTTTTTGAAACAAATAATTATATTTAGTATGTATATATACATATAGCATATTTCAAATATATATATATATTTTTTGAAATTATCTCAAATATATTTTTTAGAATTTTTAGATTTTGTAACCTTAATCTTTTCAAAAATGAATATATATATATATATATATATTTCTTTTCAACTTATCTGAAATATGTTTTTTAGAATTTTTAGATTTTGTAGCCTTAATCTTCTCAAAAAAGAATATATATATATATATATAAAGAAAAAAAAAATATATATTCTTTTCAACTTATCTCAAGTATGTTTTTTAGAATTTTTAGATTTTATAGCCTTAATCTTCTCAAAAAAAATAAAAATATATATGTATATATATTTCTTTTCAACTTATCTCAAATATGTTTTTTTAGAATTTTTAGATTTTGTAGCCTTAGGGGTCGTTTGTTTTTTCCACTTAAGACTTAATGGGTCTGAATCATAATTATTAAGTTGTTTTGTTTGTTTTTTTAAGTGGTCAAACAACTTAAAAATACTAAAAAACAACTTAAAATAAAAAGTAAGAAATCCTGACTTTTCACTTAATTGTAAATCACTGAATTGTATTAAATGCAATCTAAAATCTTTTCTTCCAATATTATCCTCCATATATAACATATTTCCAATTTCATCATAATTATATATTGTATAGAAATCTTTATTTTAATATATTGCTTATTTTAAATAGCTTTAAAAATAAATAAAAAAACCCTAATCACTTCTCATATTGGTATTTAATATCAATACTTTATTATGATATTAGGGTGATGTATTTATATATTATTTTTTTAGAGTGTTTTGTGTGAGTTTTCCTGCTCCCCTTTTATTTTATTTTATTTAAAAAAAAAAAAACTCTTTTCTTTTCTTAGTAAAAATAAAGTTTGTTTGTAATCGAAGAAGAAGATCATGATCATATGTGTTCATACATAATTATTATTTTTGGATTGTTTTTATTCTATATTATATGTATAATTAACATGGGTATAGATGTAAAATTATTTCTTTTCAGACAATTTTATTTGTAAAAAACAAACATGTTGACAGTACATTCAGATGTGAGGAAAAAAAAAAACAAACATGTTATTCAGATTCAGGTTTCAGTCACTATTCAGTCTTCAGTAAAATTCAAAACTATTCAGTCTTCAGACAAAAAAACAAACGACCCCTTAATCTTCTCAAAAAATAATATATATATATATATCTTTTCAACTTATCTCAAATATGTTTTTTAGAATTTTTAGATTTTGTAGCCTTAATCTTCTCAATAAATAAATAAATAAATAAATAAATATATATATATATTTATGTTTAAGATATGCTATACGTATATACACACTAAATATAATTATTTGTTTTAAAAAACAAAAGAAAAAAATTGATTTTCAAAAAACATATAAAATAAATTAACGTCATCCCCTTATTTACTAAAATGTCATTCAATGGATGGAATGACCATTAGTGTAACAATGTTTGCCAAAAATGGTCACTTTCCATCCATTTCCCCATCTAATGGCCATTTTAATAGTGGTGGCAAAAGTCGATGGCCACCAGGGTAATTACCCCTTCTAATTAATCATAATTAACCTTTAAAAAATTAATTAATCATAATAGGTATAAATGTATAATAGGTAAGTTCAAAAGACTTTAATTAATCCAACTTTATTTTCAAATGAAAAAAGACGTTAGTTAATCTTTTCAAAACAGAGATATTAATTAATTAATTGATTAAATTATTATATTTTCATAAACATTAACAAATTAACTAATTTATTAGGTACTTTTGGGTTCAGTAATTAATTAATTCAAAGGATATTAATAAATTAATGTATCATATTATCATATCATGAACATTAACTAATTAATTTTTTTTTTTTTTTTTTTTTGTAAGTTCAAAAGACATTAATTAATTGTAATTGATAATCGGTTAGGGGTCGTTTGTTTTTTTTGTCTACAGTCCTGAATTTTTCTAAAGACTAATAGGGACTGAAATCTGAACTTGAATGTTATTTTTTTTTTCTTCATATCTGAATGTATTGTCAACACGTTTGTTTTTTAAAAGTAAAATTGTCTGAAAATAAGTAATTTTATATTAATACCCTTGTTAAACAATTATACATATAATATGGAATAAACGCAATCCAAAAATAATAATTATATATGAACATGTATGATCATGATCTTCTTCTTCCATTACAAACAAACTTCATTTTTACTAAAAAAAAAAAAAAGGGCAGTAGGAAAACTCACACAAAACAATCTAAAATATATATATATAAATACATCACCCAAATATCATAATAAAAATATCATAATAAGTATTGATATTAAACACTGATAACTGATTATGGTTTTTTCTTTTTAAGCTATTTAAAATAAGCAATATATTAAAATAAAGATTTCTATACCCCATATAATTATGATGAAATTGGAAATATGTTATATACGAGGGATAGTATCGGAAGAAAATTTTTGGATTGCATTTAATACAATTCAGTGATTTACAATTAAGTGAAAATGCAGGATTTTTTACCTTTTATTTTAAGTTGTTTGACCACTTAAAAAAAATAAAATAAACTTAATAATTACGATTTAGACCCATTAAATTTTAGTGGAAAAAACAAACAACCCCTTAGCTTAACAAACATTAATTAATTATTTCTAGAGCTCAGAGCGCCACGTGTCGTCGTGGGAGAGCTTTAAATTTAAATACGTTAATTGTGGCCTTTGCAAACAATTTTTAATATAAAGACAATGCAACACTCAAGTTGGAAAACTAAAATATACTAAAATGGAACCCTCACGGTGCCACATGTTGTCGTGATAGAGATTTGGAATTAATTGGTTGATTTATCTTCTATGAATTAGCACTTATTAATGATCAGTACACTTTATAAAGATTATAAAAGAAAAATAGAAAATTTTAATATTTAGTACTAATGTCAATAATTAATGATTTTTTTTTTAAAATATAATAATTAATGAATTGAACATTAAAGGGTCATTTGTTTTTTTCACTTAAAACTTAATGAGTCTGAATAATTAAATTCTTTTGTTTGTTTTTTTAAGTAGTCAAACAACTTAAAAATATCAAAAAACAACTTAAAATAAAAAATAAAAAATCCTGACTTTTCACTTAATTGTAAATCACTGAATTGCATTAAATGCAATCCGAAATCTTTTCTTCCGATACTATCCTCCATATATAACATATTTCCAATTTCATCATAATTATATATGGTATAGAAATATTTTTAATATATACCTTATTTTAAATAGCTTTAAAAATAAAATAAAAACCCTAATCACTTCTCATATTGGTGCTTAGGGGTGGGCATGGATTGGTTTGGGTTGAGTTTGACTATACTCAAACCAAACCATTATAAAATCGGTTTATTTTTTTACAACTCAAACCAAACCATTTATAAGATAAAACCAAACCAATCCAAACCAATAAAAATCTGTTTGGTTCGTTTTGGTTTTACTGTTTAAGAAAATAATTACATTATTTTTTATTTGAATAAATTTAATAATAGCAAATTATCAATATAAGTAGTTAAACCAATTATCAATAACATAAATAATAATACTAATTTATAATACTAAATTTAAAAATGAAGTTTGTTTGTAATGGATGAAGAAGATCATGATCATATGTATTCATATATAATTATTATTTTTGGATTGCTTTTATTCCATATTATATGTATAATTGTTTAACATAGGTATAAATGTAAAATGACTTATTTTTAGACAATTTTACTTAAAACAAACGTGTTGACAATACATTCAGATGCGAAGAAAAAAAAAAAAAAAAACATGTTATTCAAGTTCAAATTTCAGTTTCTATTTAGTCTTCAGAAAAATTCAGGACTATTAAGTCTTCAGACAAAAAAACAAATGACCCCTTAGCCAGCATATAAATGCCTTGTGTTATAGGGAATATAAAAGGATCACAATCCAAAATTTTAATACAATGATAACTTTAATACTATGAATTTAAATCATGTTGCCTCTGTAGCTTTCACAGTAATACCAAAAGGACCACAAATTTTAATATTCAGTAATAATCTATCTATATAATATACTAAAAAGGAACCCTCACGGCATCACGTGTCATCGTGAGGGAGATTTGGAATTAATTGTTTGATTTGTCTTCTATTAGTTAGCATTGATTAATTAGTACATTTTAAAAAGATTATAAAAGAAAATTGAATTTTTTTAATATTTAGTACTAATGTCTATAATTAATGATTTTTTTTTTTTTTTGAAATATAATAATCAATGAATTGAACATTAAGCCAGCATATGAATGCCTTCTGTTATAAGGAATATAAAAGGACCACAATCCAAAATTTTAATACAACAATGACTTTAAATACTGTGAATTTAAATCATATCGCCTCTATAGCTTTCACGGTAAGATCAAAAGACCACAATCCAAAATTTTGATATTCAATAATAATATCAATAATTAATGAATTGAACTTTAATCCATCATATGAATGCAAGAATGAGTTCTGTTATAGGGAATACAAAAAGAACCACAATCCAAATTTTTAATACAACAATAATTTTAAATACTTGGAATTTAAATCATGTGGTCTCTCTAACTCTCACCATTTGTAAATACTATATTTATTATATTAGGGTGATGTATTTATATATATATATAGAGAGAGAGAGAGAGTGTGTGTGTTTTGTGTGAGTTTTCTTGCTGTCTCTTTTATTTTTTGAAATTTTCTTTTCTTTTCTTAGTAAAAATGAAGTTTGTTTGTAATGGAAGAAGAAGATCATGATCATATGTATTCATATATAATTATTATTTTTGAATTACTCTTATTCCATATTATATGTATAATTGTTAACATAGGTATAAATGTAAAATTACTTATTTTCAGACAATTTTACTTAAAACAAATGTGTTGACAATACATTCAGATGCGAGGAAAAAAAAAAAAACATGTTATTCAAGTTCAGATTTCAGTCCCTATTTAGTCTTCAGAAAAATTCAGGACTATTCAATCTTCAGACAAAAAACAAATGACCCCTAAGCCAGCATATGAATGCCTTGTGTTATAGGGAATATAAAAGGATCACAATCCAAAATTTTAATACAATAATAACTTTAATACTATGAATTTAAATCATGTTGCCTCTGCAGCTTTCACGGTAATACCAAAAGGACCACAAATTTTAATATTCAGTAATAATCTATCTATATAATATACTAAAAAGGAACCCTCACGGCACCACGTGTTGTCGTGAGGGAGATTTGGAATTAATTGGTTGATTTGTCTTCTATTAGTTATCATTGATTAATGAGTACATTTTAAAAAGATTATAAAAGAAAATTGAAAATTTTTAATATCTAGTACTAATGTCAATAATTAATGAATTTATTTTTGAAATATAATAATCAATGAATTGAACATTAAGCCAGCATATGAATGCCTTATGTTATAAGGAATATAAAAGGACCACAATCCAAAATTTTAATACAATAATGACTTTAAATACTGTGAATTTAAATCATATTGCCTCTCTAGCTTTCACGGTAAGACCAAAAGGACCACAATCCAAAATTTTAATATTCGGTAATAATATCAATAATTAATGAACTGAACTTTAACCCATCATATGAATGCATGAATGAGTTATGTTATAGGGAATACAAAAAGAACCACAATCCAAATTTTTAATACAACAATAATTTTAAATACTTGGAATTTAAATCATGTGGTCTCTCTAACTCTCACCATGTAAATACTATATTTTAATGGACCTTTAATTCTGTCCCTTCCTTACATTCTTTTAGTTAGGGGTGGGCGCGATTTGGTTCGGTTCGATTCGATTTTGGTCAAATCCATATTGAACCGTTATATTTTCAGTTTTTAAAAACTTGAATCGGTTTAAACCGTATTGGACCATGATACCGAATACTTTTATCTCGGTTCGGTTCAATTCGGTTTTAGGCCTATTGGGCCTATTGGGCTTTGAGGGTTTTTATTTATTTATTTTTATTTATATATATATATATAAATTTTTAAATTTTTGTATCCTTTAACAACTATTTTGTATTTGGACCTTTGGACAATTGATTTTGAGCTGTTTTTTTTTAACAATCTAAATAGACCTGCTGTCCTAGACTCCAAATCAAATTTAATCAAATTTAATCCAAATCAATCACCATTCTATATATATAAATAAACCTGATGTCCTGGACTCCTGCTCAATAGCTACCACCATTCTATCAAATTCAATCCATATAACTTCAATTACACAATGATAGAAGTACACAATGATAGAAGTCAAAAATGCAGTCCAAAATGGCAAATGCAGTCCAAAATATAGTCTAAAATGCAGTCCAAAATAAAATAAGATCACACATTCACACATAAATAATCCAACATACAATCCGATCCATAATAAAATTAAACTTCAAATCATGTCTTTCTTCCACTTTAAATCTTCACCTATACAAAAGGAAAATAAATTAACTAATAGAAATAAAACACATAATTATAAATAGAGAAAATACAAAACTAAACAAGCAAATACCAAATTAAATTCTTACCTTCATTTCTTCTCAATCCTCATGGCTCATCCATTGTTATACTTGTCATTCCACTTTCATGTTCTAAATGAAGAAAAAAATAAAAAAAAAATTAGCTAACTTAGTAAATAGTAATATATATAATATATTATATATGATTAAAAAAAAAACAAAATTTATAATTTATTATGATTACTTACCAGTTTCAACAGTGGTATAATATTCTAACTGATGAATGGATGTATCATCATCTTTAGCATGCTCTTCTACAACATATGATTCAACAATAGGGCAAGATGCCGACAACCAATTTCCAGTCAAAATTAAGCCCTCGACTATTTTAGGTGTTAATGAACTCCTAAATGGATCAAGTATACGCCCTCTTGTGCTAAATGCAGACTCAAAAGCCACAGTTGAAATTGGTATTGAAAAAACGTCTCTTGCGATCATTGACAAAATAGGAAATTTTACCAAGCAATTCTTCCACAAAGCCAAAAGATCAAACTTATCATTCAGTTTCTCACAAGGCTCCAACAAATACAACTCCACCTCACTTTTCCCCATATTAACATCTTCTTCTTGCTGTTTTTGGCCCCACAAACTATCTTCTCTAAACTTCTTTTTTTCATAAAAAGTTTCAGCCAAACCACTCCTAAAAGAGGGCACATCATCATTTGACCTTACAGCCATACTACCATATTGTGTAACATAACACTCATACAAATCTACCAACACTTCTTTCAAACTAGAAAGCATCGAATGAGATTGTGTTACACCAAAAAATGCATCAAAACGCCACTTAACATAACCAAATTTGTACCTTGGGTCAAGAACAACTGCAATGATCAACAAGTTGTTGGTTTTATCTAAACCCTTCCAATATTTGTCAAACTTTTGTTTCATACTCACATCCATTCTACTCATAAGCGGATCCCTCTCAGTGCTCAAAGATGTTAATTGATTAAAAATAGTGCACCAACTTTTAAAATAAATATGTCACATGCAATGAAGCACTGATATCCAAGGTAATATTGTAAAAAGTTGATAAAAAATGGATAAAAAACGAATAAATACCTTGGCATTCTCCCAATCATTAAAAAGAGGTGGACCAATCCGTTTCTCACCATCACCCTCCTTGAAGGAAAGGACATAGTGACCATCTTCCTCTTCTATTCACTCAAATGCTTTTCTAAGTTTCACTGAACTTTCCAACATCAAGTAAGTTGAATTCCACCATGTTGGAACATCTAACACCACAAAACCATTATTCCCTAACTTCTTATGCTCAACAACCCTTTTAAATCTATCTAGCCTACTAGGAGAAGATTTTACAAATTTGACTGCATTGCGAATGACTACAATCGATTCATGCAAATCTTTCAACCCATCACCCACTATTAAATTTAGGATGTGTGCACAACATCGTAAATGGAAGTACTTACCCCCCAAAATTGTTCCATCCTCTCGCCAACTATTCAATTTTCTACTAATATAACCAATGGCAACCGAATTTGCGGTTGCATTATCCACGGTTATTGTGAATATTTTATCAATACCCCACTCCAACAAAACTTTCTCAATACACCTTCCAATCAACTCCCCAATATAATCAGTTATTTGACTAAAACTCAAGATCCTCTTCTGCAACTGTCAATCATAGTCAATAAAATGAGCCGTCACAACCATATAGTTTATATTTTGGATCGATGTCCATGTGTCCGTGGTTAGACAAACCCTTACTCGACTAGATTTAAAATATTTCTTCAAATTCATTCTCTCTTCAACATATAACTTATACAAATCTTTAACAATCGTTCTCCTAGATGGAACATCAAATATATGATTCATCACAAAACAAAACTTGCGGAATCCCCAATTCTCAACAAATCTAAATGGCAATTCATCTAGAATTAACATCTCTGCCAATGCCCTTCTACATTCTTCGGCACTAAATCTAGAGGTACCTAAGGTACTACCGGCACCCTCCACATTTGGTTGTTTAACCAAAAATGTTTGTCTTGAATTAGTAACAGGTGGCCGGTATTTTTTGTACCTTTTACGAATATGCGTATTCATGTATTTCATTCCATTGGAACCCGACCCATATGCATACGTATCACCACAATGTTTGCACCTAGCTCTTTTTTTTTTCCATCTTTAGTTTCGTATTCCTGAAAATGCAACCAACAATCAGATTTTTTTTACCTTTCCTACCGCCTACCCGTATACCCTTCCCTCTCTCTCCACTCTTTTCTTTTGCAATAGAGCTAGAATCCTCTAATTCATCATCGGATTGCAAACTAGAATTCTCCTCTGAATAGGTTCGCAGGTCGATCTCCATCTTTTAAAATGAAAGTAAATAATAAAATTAAAGAGCATAACAATTTATAACCTTAAGACCACTCTCAATCTTTCATTTTTTTGAGCAGTTTATACATGCAAGACAAAGGAAATAAAAGTAACAAAATCAATTCATTTGGACAAATACTGAATCCGAACAAAACAATGAAACACACCAAGCACATGTATCTAAAGTAGTGAATGAAATCAGTTATTCTCAAACACCAATGAAACATGTAGACAAAAATTAATTTTACATTAATTTTTAAAATTTGTGGGGTTGTTGCATAGTAGACTTGGAATGGGAATGCCCGTTCAATTTCTTGATATTGCTGCCAAGGAATTACAGATAACCAGATAGGAATAGACCTTGGCTTCAAAGATACAGAAAACTGTTTTATTTACTTTTCCTAAGTAATATAGGTACACAACATCTTTAATGTCCTTGCAGTGTATAGCAAAACAGTAGACAGGGGACCTTGATGAGGTTTTATGTTGTGTTTTGTGTAATTTTATTCATTAGGTCAGAAACCGGAAACAACACCAGATGTAATTTGGATTAAATTCTGGAAGAGGTTTGATGAACAGGCATAATCAACTTTTATACTTTTATTATATTAACTAGATTTTTAAATATTCTCCAAGAAATTGGTTCTTGCATTTTTAAAATTAATTTGTGGGGTTGTTTGACTTACATTTCTATCAAAGATTCAAGAACAAGTAAGCATGTAGACAATCGAGACCCAAAACTTATGATTGGGAAGAATATAAAGAAATTGTTTTTAAAATTAAGATTAGAATCTCAGCTCATATGATTGGGAAACATAACGCACCAATTCATATATTAGAAATTAGAAACATACTAACATTGAACTCACAGAAGTAGCAGGCTAACAGATAACAAAAAAAAAAAAAAAAAAAAAAAAAAAAAAACATGGAAAAAAGAAAAGCATAATGGTGAGAGTTGCTTACAGGGTATCTTTGATGCTGCAGAGTAGGCTTCCTTAGTAAAAGACAAGCATCAAACACCCATGAAACTACGAAAAAAGAAACATAAAACTTCTATAAGAGATAAAACAAAGAAAGCAAACCAGAATAAGAAAACCGAGAGATGGAGATTCGGAGGAAAGAAGAAGAAATAAAACCTTGAAAATTGACGAGTGCAGGCAGATCCACGAAAGAGACAAGTGCAGCGGAGCTCGTGTGAGAGATGCTTTAACAGTTCAATGTGTGAGAAGAGATGGAGACGTGGAGTGACTGTCTGACTAAGTATGAGAATAGTAGAGTAGAAGACAGATGCGGCAGAAGAGAGATGAGAGATAGGGTTTGCAGTAGAAATGTAAAACTAGGTTTTTTATTTTATTTTTTTATTTTTTATATAGTTCGGTTCGTCGGGTCGGTTCGGTTTTGGAAGGCCTAAAACCGAAACCGACTCATATTCAATGTGGTTCATTCAGTTCAAACCGAATGGAACCGAATTGACCATGTGAAATTGTGAACCGAACCGAACACCCTATTTCGACTCGGTTTGGTTCGATTCGATTCGGTTCAATGAACTGCGCCCACCCCTACTTTTAGTTTAGTTTAGTTTATTTATTATTATTATTATCATTATTTAAAATTTTATCTTTTAATATGTTCATACATGTATAATCTCACCAAAAGATATATTCTTTTGTGTAAAGGTACATTATTTTAGTTTTTTTTTTTGCTTTTTACTGTTTTGATCATTGACTATCGGATCCATTTAACGGTAGAGGATGTTTGTGCAACAATTTTCAAATGTTGTGGGAAGTTTGTGCGTATATGATCAAAACTGCCATATTCATGCAATTTTATCAAACCTCAGGAGATGTTTGTACAATTCCTCCATAATTTTAAGAATTAATTTGAAATTTGAAGGAGAGAGGGAGGTATATGATATCTAAATTCTATCACAAACTTTGAATGTTTTGAATATTTATTTCATATATATATCTATGATTTTTTAGATTCCTATACACATTTTTCAAGGTAATTAAAGGATCACAAATAATCAATTCTATAGTGGGTATGTTACATCTACACCACTTAAAATTGATAATAAAAAATAAATTAAAGATAGGAACCATTTGAATCAATGTAATATAAAGTAAAAAAAAAAAAATTATAAATTTTATTGGCATAAATTTAAATTTTGTTCACTGCATTTATTGAATTTGGAATAATTGTCACAATCTGGGTTGAAAATGTTGATATAACAGGCATTTGAAGAAATCAGAGCATTGATAATAAATCTGATGACAATTACATTTTATTTTACCGTGCCCGCATATTGTGCGAGCTACAAACTAGTATTATTTACTTTTACAATGTAATAAAAGTCTCTCTCTTTTTTCTCTTTGAAAAAAGGTGAAAGTTTAGGGTAAGGATCTGTCTTGGATTTTATCGTCCTTTTCGAGTGTTCCTTTCGTTCTGCTTCTGGTTGGGAAGTATGAGTACGGATGAGATTGCATATCTCTGCAATGCTCTGTCATTAAAAGAGAAACAAGGGCAGGCAAGAGTGTTAGATGGTGGATTGAAAGAAAAGGGAATTCAAAAATTGGCCCTACGTTTGGTTGGAAAAATTCTGACAACCAAACTGGTTAACAAAGGGGTGTTTTTTGAGGTTATTTCTAGAGTGTGGAGTGTGAGAGGGGGTATGGAAGTAGAAGCACTTGAAGGGAATTTTTTTGCTATCCATTTTAAATCGGTTGAAGATAGGCAGAGAATTTTAATGGGGGGCCCCTGGTATTTTGATAGAGCGATTATTCTTTTTGAAGAACCAACAGGGTCTAGTAATATTGGGAGTATGAGGTTTAACAGAGCTGAGTTCTGGATTCAGATTCACAATATTCCGCTCATATGTATGTCTGAGGAGATTGGTTTTTTTTTAGGGAATATGATTGGTGAAGTTAGGGAAGTGGATGTAGAGATTGGAAATGGTGGAGCTCGTTTTCTGTGTGTTCGTGTTGTTATTGATGCTGTGGAGCCTCTCCAAAGGAGTTTAAGAGTGGATATTCTGGGATCTGGTGAAATTACCACAATGCTGTTCCGATATGAAAGATTGCAGGATTATTGTTTCAAATGTGGCCGATTAGGCCATGTGCTGAGAGAGTGTTTGGAGGAAGAAGGGGAGAGGGATGTGAAATCGGAAGATAGTCTTCGATTATGTATATGGATGAGAAAGTTATGGAAAGAGAGGGGAAACAACTGGATGTTTATAATGCTGAGATGGTTACTAGTAAGTCGGTTTCGTCTATGGCAGAGTGTGTGGAAGATCAATCTTTATCCACCGAATTCAATGAAAATCTTTGTTTGGAATGCCCGAGGACTGGGTAGTTAATGGGCGTTCAATACGTTATAGATGCATAAGGAGGAAAATAAGCCGGCTTTGATGTTTCTTTTGGAAACTAAATGTCAGCATACTAAGTTAGAAATTTAGAGGGTTAAGCTTGGGTTTCATGGGAAACTTGTTGTGAACAGTGTTGGTCTGGCTGGGGGTTTGTGTCTTTTCTGGGATCAGGATGTTAATGTGGAGTTGTTGTCTTATTCTCATGCTCATATTGATGTTAGGATTAGGCATGTTAATAGGAAAAGTTGGAGGTTTACGGGGTTTTATGGAGATCTGGATGGGTCGTAGAGGAAGAATTCTTGGTCGCTTCTTAGAAGGCTTGCTGGTATGTCCAGTTTGCCGTGGGTTTGTATGGGGGACTTCAATGAAGTGTGTTATGATAGTGAAAAAATGGGTGGTTTGTACAAGAAGTGGAGTGCCATGGCTGAGTTCAGGGAAGCTTTGGATGTATGTCAGCTCGAGGATAAGGGGTTCAGGGGGCCTAAATATACTTGGAGTAATAAAAGGGAAGGTAGGGGGATCATTATGGAGCGCCTTGATAGGGGGGGTTTGCAATAAAAATTGGAGGACTATATTTCTGAATTTTGTTATAAAACATCTTGACTTCTGGGGATCGGATCATAGGCCGATTTTGTTAGAGTTTTCAGAGGGTCCGGTTCGAAATCTTGGTGGCAACAGAAGGATTCAAATAAGGTTTTTCTTTGAGGAGTGTTGGGCTGAGGATGTGGAGTGTAAGGAGATTGTTGAGACGGTGTGGAATAATAGTAATGGCTTTGCTGGAAATCAGGGAATGGTTTTAAACAATATTAATAATTGTGGTTATCTTCTAAATTCCTGGAATGTGAAGAAACGTGCATTACTGCGTAATGATATTGTTCAAAAAAGAAAGGAGCTCCAGGATGCAAATAGAGTGGATATTCCCATGTCTTGGAGGGGGATTAAAAAGTTAGAGGAGAATTTGGATGATGCTTTATCTGTTGAGGAAAGGTATTGGTATCAAAGGGCCAAGGTTGAGTGGATGAGGAGTGGTGACCGCAACTCCAAATTCTTTCATGCCAAGGCCTCTACTCAGAAAGCTAGGAATCAAATCAATGGTCTTTTGGCTGAGAATGGGTGTTGGGTAGATTCAAGAGAAGGTATGGAAGAGAATATCGGTGAGTATTTTTCCAAGCTTTTTGAGTCTAGTCATCCAAGTCAGGAAAGTATGAAGGAAGTCATTGAGGGTATTCAATCCAGATTGAATTATTAATCGATTCAAATGTTGGAGATGCAATTTACTGGAGCAGAGATTAGGAAAGCTATCTTTGACATGAGCCCGATGAAAGCTCCTGGAAAAGATGGTTTTCCTACGATTTTTTACCAAAAATACTGGGAGAAGGTTGGACCGAGTGTCACTAAGTGCTGTCTTGATGTCCTGAATAATGGGGGCTCTGTTAAAGATTTCAACAGCACTGTGATTGTTCTTATTCCGAAAAACCAAGCTCCTGAGATGATCTCCGATTATAGACCGATTAGTTTATGCAACGTGCTCTACAAGATTATTAGTAAAGCTATTACCAATAGGTTCAAGAATGCTATTGGGGCAGTAATCTCGGAAGCTCAATCGGCCTTCATCCCTGGTCGTATTATCTCTGATAATACTATTGGCCTTTGAATGTATTCATAGGATTAAGAGACGGAAAAGAAGCACGGATCCATGGCTATTAAGATTGACATGTCGAAGGCTTACGACAGAGTCGAATGGTGCTTCATCGAAAAAATGATGTTGGAAATGGGGTTTCCGGTTCGTTGGGTCAACTTAATTCTAAGGTGCATATCCTCTGTCTCTTATTCCTTTATGCTTAATGGGGTGGTGTATGGTAATATCTCTCCTTCTAGGGGTCTTCGGCAAGGTGACCCACTGTCTCCGTACCTTTTCCTTATCTGTGCGGAGGGCCTTTCGTGCCTTATTCGGAATGCCTAGGCTAGGGGGAATTTGAATGGTTTCATGTGTAGTAAGAATGGCCCTATCATCTCTCACTTATTCTTCGCAGATGACAGCCTGTTGTTTGCTAAAGCTAATGTTGCCAACTGTAGGGAGGTGAGGTGTATTTTGGCTAAGTATGAGGCGGCTTCTGGGCAGGTTATCAATTATAATAAGTCTGCTCTCTGCCTAAGCCCTTCCGTGTCTTTGAGTGAAGGGAGAAGGATGGCTTTTTTGGTTGGTGTTAACTTGGTGGGATGCCATGAAAAATACCTTGGCATTCCTTGCTTCACTGGTATGAGTAAAAGGCTGGTTTTTACGGATATTGTGGATAGGGTTTGGGGCAAGATTAAAGGTTGGGGGGAGAAGTTACTTTTGGTTGGGGGCAAGGATATCTTAATTAAGGCTGTTATTCAGTCTATCCCAGCCTATGCTATGAACAACTTTCGGCTTCCAAAGAGCCTGGTTTTGGAAATCCATCGGTTGTGTGCAAGGTTTTGGTGGGGTGGTTCAGAGGATAAGCGTAAGATGCATTGGTGTAAGTGGAAGTTTCTGTGTAAGCCTAAATTTGATGGAGGTCTTGGTTTTAAAGATTTGGAGGTTTTTAATAGGGCCTTATTAGCTAAGCAAGGGTGAAGGATCATCCAGAATCCTGATTCTCTAGTGGCTAGAGTGCTTAAAGGGTGCTACTTCTCAAATGGGTATTTCCTGAGTGCTGAAATAAAAGCTACGAATTCCTTTGTTTGGAAGAGTATTATTTGGGGGAGAGGTATTTTGGAGGAGGGGTTACGGTGGAGGGTGGGAAATGGTAATGCTATCCACATTTACAAGGACAAATGGATTCCGAGACCAACCACGTTTAAAGTTATCTCCACGGCTAAATTAGGTATTAATGCCAAGGTTGGGTGTCTTATATCTGAGTCGGGAGGCTGGAATGTGCAGGCTATTAGGAACTACTTTGAGAAGGAAGATGTGGTGGAAATCCTGAATATTCCGCTTGGTTCCAGCCATGTTAAGGACAAATTTGTTTGGCATTACAATGAAAGAGGGGTGTTCACAGTTAAGAGTGGGTATAAGTTAAGGGCTGTGTTATCTGAGAATCCATCTGCCTCTAATAACTCTGCTGTGGGGAGGTGGTGGAAGGTGCTGTGGAATCTCAACATTCCTTTAAAAATAAAAATTTTTATTTGGAAGTCTTGTTATGAGTGGATTCCGACTATGAGTAATCTGTTGATGAGGGGTATTCGTCTGGATGATAGGTGTCCCATTTGCAATACTGCCTAGGAAACGACCCTCCACGCGTTATGGGACTGCCGGAAGTTGGTTTATGCGAGAAATGGGTGGTTGCCCAGAATTAAGAATCTTAGAGGTAACTATTTGAATTTCTTTAACCTTATTTTTGATTGCTCTCTGTTATTGGATGGTTATGAGATGGAAATTCTCTGTGTCATTTTTTGGAGGGTCTGGTATGGGAGGAATACTTTTGTCCATGATAGGAAGAGATTTGAAGTGTCTGAGGCCATGAATTGGAGTCATGCCTTCCTTCAAGATTTCCAAAAGAAGAATTCTGATGCTGTTGTTTTGGTGGGGAGTTCTCCTGTGGATATAGTGAAGTGGAAGCTGCCGGATCATGGGAGATTCAAGGTTAACTGTAAGGCGGTGCTTCGGAAGGCTGATGGTTGTTATGGTATTGGTATTATCATAAGAGATGCTTCAGGTTTTGTTATGGCATCCTGTGCCTTGCGGTTTGCTGCTGGTACAGATATTTGGGCTGTCAATGCGTTGGCTATTCTTAAGAGTTTTCATTTTGTCAATGATTGTGGTTTGTTCCCTTTTATTATTGAGTCAGATATGAAGAGGCTGGTGGGTTGGATTACCAAGTCTAGTCACTTCAGCTCTCGTTATGGCGCTATTCTTCAGGATATTCAGAATTTTCGGGCTCTCTGGGATGGTCCTGATATCTTGTGGTCTCCAACTGGTGGTAACAAGGTGGCTCTTGGTCTTGCTAAGTTGGCTTTCAGATTGGGTGAGGACAGATTCTGGGTTGAAGAGTTCCTGCAAAGCATAAGGAAAGAGGTGGAAGCTGATATCATTGGTTAGCTGGTGCTAGTGTTGCTGTTGTGTGCTCGTTCTGTTTTGTTTTCTATTTTCCTATGTTTCCTGGTCTTGTTTGTTTGGGCTTGTTTGGCCTTTGGCTCTGTTTGAGTCTTCAATCAAAAAAAAAAAAAAAAAAAAAAAAAAAACTTTTACAATGCATTAAATGAAAAATCACAAATTTTATTAATAAACTATATAATGTACTAAATATGATTGCTTCGTTTTTAGAGGACTAGGTTTTGGAGCACATGCAAAGACATGTGTTTAAATCAGTATTTGAGTTTCATATTTACAAATATACATATCCTTGAAAATTAAGAAATGTTAATATAACATATACAATTTTAGTTCATGTAAATATTATTACATTGATATAACACTTTGAGAAAGTTTTAAACTCATGTAGATGATTTAATGATTTTTCTATTTGACCAAAAACCACCGCTTGGATTTTTTCTAAATTTTTTTTTTTTACTGCATTTCACTTTACACACATCCATTGTATAATCCACAAGTCATAAAGTTTCACACAAATTACATTTTCACCCCTGTATAATTCTCTTTTCTTTTTCAACACATTAAATACATAAAAAATTATATTTTCATCCCCAGTCCATTTTACAATTTAAAATAATAAAAATTCCTTGTTTTGTTACTATTATTAAGATCTGTCTATTAAGTAATTATACAAACTTGAAGGGTTGTATTTGTCAATCAACATTCAATGCAAATATAAGAGATGCTATAATTGAAATCTTACTAAACTCTATCTATAAAGTAATTATGTAAACTTTAAGGGTTGTAATTGTAATTTTACATTCAAAGAAATTAAAAGAAAAAGAAAGGGATGCTATAATTACGGCTGGCACTTCACTCTTTTATATATAGTATAGATAGAAATATACATATCCTTGAAAATTAAGAAATGTTAATATAACACATACAGTTTTAGTTCATATAAATATTATTACATTGATATAACACCTTGAAGAAGTTTTAAACTCATGTGGATGATTTAATGATTTTTCTATTTGACCAGAAACCACCGCTTGGATTTTTTCTAAATTTTTTTTTTACTGCATTTCACTTTACACACATCCATTGTGTAATTCACAAGTCATAAAGTTTCACACAAATTACATTTTCACCCCTATATAATTCTCTTTTCTTTTTCAACACATTATATACATAAAAAATTATATTTTCATCCTCAGTCCATTTTACAATTTAAAATAATAAAAAATCCTTACTATATAGTCCCTGACTCCCTGTTATGTTACTATTATTAAGATCTGTCTATTAAGTAATTATACAAATTTGAAGGGTTGTATTTGTAAATCAACGTTCAATGCAAATCTAAGGGATGCTATAATTGAAATCTTACTAAACTCTATCTATTAAGTAATTATGTAAACTTTAAGGGTTGTAATTGTAATTTTACATTCAAAGAAATTAAAAGAAAAAAAAAGGGATAATATAATTACAGCTGGCTCTTCACTCTTTTATATATAGTATAGAAATATGATCGCTTCTATACATTATATTTGATTTTATAAACGTACTTTATATTAATTTTTAAAAAAAAATTATTTTGTTGAAATATTACAATAATTCGGGATTTAGGAAAGAGGAAACAAATTGAAACAAACCTTATTGTTATTATTTTTAATTTTATAAACTTACCGGATCACAATTTACATCGCTATAATTTCTATGTCATTATGAACATTATTTTCTTCAATAAAATTCGTTTTCTAAAATAAAATTACATATATAAATGTGACTATTACTGTATACATTAATTTTTGTAATATTTGAATCTCACGTTTGATATTTGAACTGCAGTAGACTACTAGTACTAGACTACTTAGCAATTAAAATATCATATATATATATTTTTTAAAAATTAATAATTAAAAACATCATCATTAATATATTTGACTATTGTTTGACTATATTTGACTTTGATGAAGTTCTTATTCCAATCTCCAAGCAAGAGAAAAAAAGCTGATCCTTGATCTACGGTGGATGATGCTTCTAAGAACAACACACCTAATCATATGTAGGGGTAAAAAGGTACTTTCATCTTCCTGAAAACACGGCTTCTCTATGCCGCCCTTTACAAAATTTGAATTTTGAATCAATGGTATCGCAGTAGTACACGTGTCAGTTGTTTGTTTAATCACGGCTCCAACTGAGATTTTCAATAAAACCGCCCAAATTTTCAATTCGAAAAATTTGCCAATTCACTTCTCTCTCCTTGAAAAAGCGCTCTCTCATTTTGTCTTTTTGTGAGAAGCAGAGCAGAGTCACAACCCAAACCCTAGCCACTCCAATCTTCGGTTAGAACAAAATCCTCATTTTGTTCTTCTTTTCCTTATTGATTCGTCAAGTTCACTAGATCTCTTAAAGGTAACATCCGCTGTTTGATTTGCTAGAAAATCCTCTTTTTCTCGGGAAAAATGAGAGAAACATTTTTAATCAGGAACTCGAGATTTCTTATTTTCTTTGAAGGATAATGCTGTACACATTAAAGTGCTCATTTCGTTATTATTTACTTACCGATTTGTCAAGTTCAGTTGATCTCTTCATGGTTATTATGTGGTGTTTGATATGCAAGAAAATCCTAATTTTATCGGGAAAATGAGAAAGATTTTTGTTACACACTGGAGATTTAAAGCTTTGAATCATAGAATCATCATTTTATTGGATTTGTTTTTGATGAAAAGAGAGTGTGATTCACTTTCTTGTTTCTATCCGTTTCATTTTCAGACTAAGAAAAAAGATAAGCAATGCCTGAAGCACGTGACAGGCTCGTGAGGCCGGTTGATCTCGCTGCCAGCTTCGCTCGAAGACGGTCCGGAGCTCTTGGAGTCTATCAAGACGAACCAGAAGCCAGTGCAGAGCTGGTAGGATCTCCCCTCTTTCGAGCAGCTGCTATGACACCGCGAGGACGAATCAGAGAGGCAGGAAGGGGCGGAGGGTTTGGGACCCCGAGAGGCGGATTCGGGCGTGGAAGAAGAAGTACATTCGGTGTACCAACGGGAAGAGAGAACACACCGCCATTTGGAAGTGCTCGGAGAGGACGAAGTGTGTTGCCCGCTTGGTACCCGAGGACGCCTCTCAGGGACATTACTGCTATTGTGAGGGTAATTCACTAATTATTCTTGACTTTTTTCTCATTCAATTTGATTGAATCATTGTTATATTTCTGTTTTCGGTTCTAAAAAGAATTCGATTTATTCTGTCTTGGCTGTGTTGAATCCTTTTATTAGGCAGAATTGTTAAATTGCTCTTTTCACTTTCACATCATAGTGTGTTAGTGACTGAACTATTACAATTTTGTGATATTTGCTTGCCTATGTTTTAGAAGACAATTTTTGAGATCTTGGTACGCCGTGTATTTATCCTCAATAATTATCAGTGTTGAATACTATGTGGTTACAGTTCGATTTTTCCTTTGTCTATTTTTGATAGGTTGATCATGTGACTATATGCGGCTGTTTTCTGTCTTTAAAAGGATCTTGATTTTACTTTACTGAGTAAAGTACATGTAGTAGCAGACTAGCAGTTCTGTTATTGTGCCATGCATTCGATATATCTTAAGAGTTCTTTGTTGCTGCTGCTAGTATTGTTTCATGTTAAGCCAATTGAAGTTTTTTTCATTGCCATGAGGTACCGGAATGAAACATTTAATGTTCGGTTGTTCTGTTCCTTGGTCTTCCATCTCTGAGTTTGAGTTGTACTGATGTTGATGATTTAGTTCATCCAGTGAGGTCGGATCTCCTTGTGGTGGATATCATAGTGCTGAGAAAGTTTCATGGGTGTCATGTATTCAAAAATAGGTAGTGGATTTTTTTAAGTGTTGTTGATTAACTGTATTACAAGTTAGCCCTATGACTGCCTGATTTGAAGTGCCAAAATGTCCTCGTGTAAGCCATGAGTACTTGAGCTAGAGTTTTCAATGGCCGTCTATAGAGTCAAAGTACAATGCTTTTGTACTTGAATATCAGGTATTCAGGTTGATATTTTGTCTTCTTTTATATGTTCATTTACAATTGGAGGTTTCCTAAGTCCATTTATTAAATATTTGCAACTTTGGGTTTCATCAGGCGATTGAGAGCAGAAGAGCTCGTTTGGGAGAAGTTGAAGGCCACCAGATGGATAGACCAACGTTCCAGGATCATAGAGAAGTTGATTCTTCTATTCCACAGTCGGGTGATCAGCCTGATCATGATGTTTCTTTGATGTCTCCACATCCTGCTTCCAGCATTAAGCACCCCCCATCTCCTGTAGGTAAAGTGTCCAAGATTTTGCTCAACATCACAAATCAGGCTGGCGAAGGGTCAGAGTTTCTGACACCCCAGAAGAAACTTCTGAACTCAATCGACAAAGTTGAGAAAGTTGTGATGGAGGAATTGAATAAACTCAAGAGGACCCCTACTGCTAAGAGAGCTGAGAGGGAGAAAAGGGTTCGTACATTGATGTCGATGCGGTGAATGTCTAATTCTCTAAGAACTATATCACATCATATTCTGGAAGACGAGCTAGAAAGTGTAGATGGAGACAGGGACTTGTGCAGTGAGATAGATCATCTTCTGATGATCAGTATCTTCTTAGACATTGATCATCTCTTGATGATATTTTGTTAGATCATCTTCTTATGATCGGTATCAGCTCAGACGTTGGTCATCCTCTGATGATATATCTTTAGGTTCTAGATCTTACAATTTTCATAGAATTTTCTTGTTTGCATTTGACATCCCAGCTTTAAGGGTTTTATTTTTTTTGTATAGATCATTGGGCAATTTGGCTTGTTGCTGAAAACTTTGGTAATAATTAGGTGTTCTATTGTTTGCTGTCTTCATTCTTTGAAGGTCTGGCCATGGTGGAACTCTTTTGGAACAATGTATATAAAGGCCATTGTCAGTTTCTGTTATATTGCTTCATGAACCCTTGCCTATATGTACTATAACAATTCAAGAGTTGATAACAGATTACATTTTTTTGTTGCTAAATTGAGTTTGTTTAACAATATGCTCTGCTGTTGTTTGAAGTAAGTTGTAGATTATGATTGCTTAAGTGGGCAGGCATTGCCTATGATGAAATTTGATGATGGTTACTTGGAATGGTTTCTGATAGATATGGTTTGTCTTTTGATCTATTGTGATCATTGATTTTATGGCATGAAAACACAGGTTGCTTTTTGAAGGAGATGATGGAAATTCTCTTTCGATGCCGGTCACGAGGAAGAGATATTTTTCATTGATTATCTACATTATCAGAACCATAATATGCTTGAAAGAATTGAGTAGACATTCACATAGAGTATTGACAAAGAAGAAAAGGAAAGAAAAATATAAGAGATTCAAGAACTTGTTGAAAGCTTGTATACTTTTTGCTGTCTCTATTTCTTTACCTTTTAAGTTGCACCTTTCTCTCCTTACTCTTCATCTTCAACCTGCATATACATCTAAACAAGTTAGGAATTTGGTTGAAGAACAAAGTTTATGAACCCGGAAAACATAAATAGGATCCAGCTTACAGGATTTTGGGGGAAGAAGTGAGCTACATGGCAAGAATTTATTCCTCCAAAAAAGGAAAAAACAATATGTGCTATAACTAATTCTTGGCTTCTGATACACCAAGTTGTTGTGCATGTTTGCAGAAAAAAAGAGAGAGAAGTAGTGAACCAGAGGTAGAACAAGAAAAAGTAGTACTGGCTCTCAATTGTTGTAGCCATTGATGATGCTCAGGTTTGTGGCCTGCTCTTGTTCTTGATTCTTTTTATATATAGTATAGTAAGGTTCTTTTTTCTTACATGAATAACCAATCAGATTTGTTTTTCACCCCATGTGGCATGATATCAGTGGTTGGGCTGGGTGCGTTGCACTCGATGGTCCTAAAGTTATATTTAATATGTATTTAAGATTATTATTTGAGCTCAATAAAAAAAAATGGGCAATTACCAATTAGGTCCTGGACTTTTTTTAAAATTCCAAGTTGTTTGCGGCTTCTACAAAAGTGACCAAATTGGTCTATACATTTTTCCCAAGTGCCAAATTAGTTCCCTCTAACTAAGTTATGTCAGTCAACTTTAACTATGTAAGGGTAAAATTGTACTTTACTCCTAAACAATGTAATAATGACACATGCATGTTTTTTTTTAACACATGTATATTTCTGTTTCTTTTATTTATGAGTTTTGATTTTTAAATAATTTTGACAACAGTACTTGTATAATATTAACAAAAAAAAAAAAAAAAACAATCAAATAAAAATGGTAAAAGGCTAAACTGGGAATGGTAACTTTTGTTTATAAAATAAGGGTATAATTGACATTATCTTATTAAAAATATTTTTAGAATTTTTTTTTAAAATTTAATTAAAAAAGGCACAAATGGTGTTTCATTGATAATATTTTTGGATTTTGTTGTAATTATAATGATGAATTTAATGTAGAAAAAACAAAACCATTTTGCTTTAATATAACAAATAAAAGGTATTTACGTTCTTTAACTAAAATTGTTAAAGTCAACTGTTATATTTAACACCGTTAAATCATTAGAGAGACCAATTTGGTCATTTCAAAAAAGAGAGTGACTAATTTGACACTTGGAAAAAATGGGAGGACCAATATGGTCACTTTTGTAAAAGTCGCAAAGAACTTGGAATTTGAAAAAAAGTCCAGGACCTAATTGGTAATTGTCCAAAAAAAAAAAAACATAAACTTAAAGAGTGAGTCTCTTATAAGGGATCTCTTATTTTAATTTCGGTAAGGACCATCATGAAATCACATCGATTTGAATGAATTTTGATCTGAATTTTTTTATGGATGATAAGTTCATTGAAATCTACCTATGAATAAAATTTGAGAATTTTTCAAGCACTAAAACTATTTTTCCTGAATTTCCTATATTTCACCTATTTTTCAGATGCCTTCATATTTAAAAAAATTGGTAAAAATAGTTTAAATACTTGATTTTTTTTCAAATTTTAATCATTGGTAGATTTGAATGAACTTATCATCCAAAAAAATTCAAATCAAAATTCATTCGAATCGATGTGATTTTATGGTGGTCTTTACTGAAATTAAAACAAGGGATCTCTTATGAGAGACTCACTCTAAACTTAAAAGCCACGTGATTCAACAAAATAGAATAATGCTAGATATGCCATCTATGTATCCTAACTTTTTTTCAACAAATAAAGAGAGAAATCTTTAAAAAAACAAAAAAGTAGATCAATTTCAAATTTAGATTGTGCATTTGCAAGCCACAACATACGCGTTGGGAATTAATAATTAAAACGTAGTTATTTAGATTCAATATATTTATTTATTTTTTATTTTGAAGAAAGATTCAATCTTTTTTTATAAAATTAAGTAAATTCAAATAAATAATAGAAATTGAGTTGAAAAGATGAGGTTAGTCCGGTGGTAAAGCCTTCACACCAACATCACGAAATTACGGGTTTGAGTCCTCATGTTATAAAAAAAAAAAAAAAAACCTCGAATTAATGTAATACTTAACAAATTTTTTTTTAATAGAAATTGAGTTATTGACCTCCACGAGGATGATAAATCGTTTGACTTGCATAAAAATGGGCAATTATTAATTAAGTCCTAGTCTTTTTTTTTTTTAAATTCCAAATTGTTTGCGATTTCTACAAAAGTGATCAGATTAGTCCTCACATTTTTCCCAAGTGCAAAATTAGTCCCTCTCTTTTTAGAAGTGGTTAAATTGGTCACTCTAACGGTTTAACGGTATTAAATATAACAGTTGACTTTAACAATTTTAGTTAAAGTACGTAAATACCATTTATTTGTCATATTAGAGTAAAATTGTTTATTCTTTTGTGCATTGAATTCACTATTATAATTACAATAAAATCCAAAAATATTAATAATGAAACGCCATTTATACCCTTTCTAATTACAATTATCTAAAAAAATCTAAAAATATTTTAATAAGACAATGTCAATTATACCCTTATTTTATAAACAAAGTTACCATTCATTCTCAGTTTAGTATTTTACCATTTTTATTTAATCGTTTTTTTGTTAATATTATACAAGCAATGTTGTCAAAATTATTCAAAAATCAACCCACAAATAAAATAAATAAAAATATACATGCGTTAAAAAACCAAAATTGTGCTTATGTCATTATTATATTGTTTAGGAGTAAAGTACAATTTTACCTCTAAACAATTAAAGTTGACTGACGGAACTTAGTTAGAGGGACTAATTTGACACTTGGAAAAAATGTAAGAACTGATTTAGTCACTTTTGTAAAAGTTGCAAATAACTTGAAATTTTTAAAAAAAATCCACGACTTAATTTGTAATTGGCCGCATAAAAATTACCATTTGTGTGCTTCACATTTTCTATTTTTTAAACAATTCTTGTTGAAACTCGCGATGCACCGTGCACATGGAACTGCTTCAAAAATGAGTTTGGCATAAATAAAATGTATGATTTTTTTGGGAATAGATATTTTACAAAAGTTTAATGTTGTTTGGTTGCTATATAATAATGTACTTTTAAATTGGTAGATGAGTTTGTTATATAAATATTTTTGGTGAGAAATTAAATAAAGTTTTGTATTCAAAAGAGATATGTTGGGATTTTAAAAATATAATAAGGGTACTCGAGACAATTTATTTATTTTTTTAAATCTTAAAAAAAGAAATTATTTGTTTTAGAAGTCTAAAATTTGAGTCATCAAATGGAAAAGATGGGTCTTTTCACACTTAGGTTTAATGGGCAAATATAAAATTATATTTATAATATTAAAGTTTGAATCCCCGATGGAGAGTTTCTACCGGGGAGTTTCTCCACCACCAAGGCAATCAATATTTAAATTAAAGTTTACTTATGTAGTATATAATTATATATTTAAAGTATAATTATGTATAATACTTAATTATTATTCCTTACATTTTAATTTGGAGTATAATGTATATAATTAATTAGTGTTTCTTAATGAGATGAGATTGTTTTAGTGGTAAGTCCATCATACCTACATCACAAGGTCGTGGGTTCAAGTCTTCCCTATCTCCCAAAGAAAACCTGATTTTATGTAATATTTAAAAAAAAAAAAAAAAATCACCTAGAAATATATATCAAATTCTAAAATATTTTTAGATTATTTATGGCTTATTTCATAATAAAAAGTAAAAACTATAAACAATAAATTTATAACAATTATTTTTTTAGAAATTAGGAAAATTCAGTACGTAAGTTTAGATTAAAATTTGAAAATTTTCTCAACAATTTTTTTGTTTGTTGAAAATTTGAAGTTAATAAATAAAAATATTATATTACAGTATACTAGATTAGTAGATTGCATTCCACACGATGTGTGGGAACTATAAAATATAACACAATAATATTTTAATAATTTAACTTATTAGTCTAAGATTTTGAATGCATTGGTGATGAAAAACAATCATGAGGTATTTCTCTAGATTTATATTATTATTTTTTTAAGCAAAAATCTATTTTATACTTATAATAAAGCTGCATGCAACACTATATAATATTAGTTCATATTAAAAAAAATAAAATAATATAAACAATTATATGAAAGAAGATATAATAAAAGAAGTGCAAATGCTGTACATAAAATCCAAATTATAAGGCAAATATAAATCAACGGCTGAAACAAAGCTCAATCTAAATTATAAGATAAGTAGATAAAATGATAAATTATTGTCCATAAAATCTAAATTATAAGATAAGTAGAAATCAACAGCTTAAACTTTTTTTTTTTAATTTTTTTATCCTTGTCTATAATTTTTTTTAAAATTTTTTTTTTTGTGATTTCTTTATTTGTTTCTTTTGTAATTTCTATGTTTTATCTATTCCAATTAATATCAAGAAAATATTGTACAATATTAGTAAATATTTTTTTTAAAAAAACTAATACTTTAACCGAACGCCATAGACATAGCAAATAGCATAACGCCATTGGAAAAAAAAAATACAATAATAGAAAATTGAATGAAACAAAATTACCTTCAAAAAAATCGATTGAAAAATGAACTCTACGTACCAAAACGACAACCAAAAAAACTAAACAAAAAAGGATTTAACACAAAATCGCCAAAAAAAAAAAAAAGAGTACAAAATCACCAAAATCCATTTACTGTGATGACAAAAACAAATGTTTTCCCGGATCCAATTTAGCGGCACCCGAAATGTACTTGTGATTAATTGCATGAAAAGAACATAAAAAGAATTTATAGGCAAACAAAAGCAATTAATTGACTACAAAAACAATTAATTAACCAAAAAATGAAGAGTTTATGGGATATGAAATGTTAGGGGTGCGTTTGGCACGGAGATGAGACAGGACAAGGTGGGATGGGACGGAACATGACAGGACAGGATAAGTTGTTCTGTATTGTGTTTGGAAGGTCTGGGATAGAACTGTTAGCTGTACTGTTATGCGTTTGGTATGATTGGGACATGACGGGACAAGAGGTTCAAATGACTAGAGTACCCCTCTTATATATATTATAAAAAAATATTGTGATATATAATGATTTATATAAATTTAGGGGATATTAGTGCAATTTTCCCTATAATATATACGTAATAATATATATAATATATAATATTATAAAATATATTATAAAAATATATATATATATTATAATAATATATTATTACTATATACTATTATATATATGATATATTATATATTATATATATATAGGATATAATATAATATATTATATATTATTATATATAATAAAATAATATAATATATTATATAAAAAATATTATATATTATATATATATTAATATATAATATAATATAACATAATATATATATATTATATAGGATATAATATAATATATTATATATTATTATATATAATAATTTAATATAAAAAATTATATAAAAAATATAATAATATATAATATATAGTATATAAATATATATAATATTATGATATATATTATTATAATATATATAAAATAATATATATATTCTAATATATATTATAATAATATATATAACAGTATATATTATTATTAAACATGTTTATAATTTTTTTAAAAATTTAAAGGGTAAAATAGTCTTTTTGTACTTGTCCCATGTCATGGGACAACCTTGCCCTAGGGTCTTGGGTGGGACAAAATTTGGTGGCTTTTGTCCCACCTTGTCCCGTCTCATTCTATGCTAATAGCGCGTCAAACGTGGAACAACAAAAAGTTATCCCGTACTGTCTTGTCCCGTCTCGTCCTGTCCCGTTCCGCGTACCAAACGCACCATAGGGGATCATTATCAGAATTAATTATTATTTTTAATTAATGGGATATTAATTTGATAATTTATTCATTATCCCATTTATTATGAGATTATCTACCGAAAAATGAAAAGTCTATGTGAATTGAATTTATAGACAAACAAAAGCAATTAATTGGCTGAAAAATGAAGAGTTTATGAGTCAAATAATGGAATTGGACAGCTAAAAATTTCCTAAACGGACTCAAATAATAACAATGTAAATTAATGAGATAATTGGACAACTAAAAAATTCATAAACAGACTCAAATAACAATAATTGGACATCTAAAAAATTCAAAAATGGACTCAAATAACAATAATTCTTATTAGTAATTGATATGGCCAAATCTCCTCCTATTTTATAGCTACTAATCAATAAAAATTAAATGCCAAAGCCTCCACACGAGACACGTGTCAATGTGAGGTTGGCTGAAAATTGAAGAGTTTAAGAGTCAAATAATGGAATTAGACAACTAACTGAAAAATAAACTATATGTACCAAAACAACAACAACAACAACAACAACAACAACAAAAAAAAAAAAAAAAAAAAAAAAAAAAAATAAAATAAAATAAAATTGAACACAAAATCAATGAATTGAACACGAAATCGCAAAAAAAAATTAAAAAAAAAAAACATGACTAAATCACCACAAAAAAATAAAATAAAAAAATTCCTGTGATGGCAAAAACAAATGTTTTCCCGGACCCAATTTTGGTGGCACCCAAAATATACATGTGATTACTTGTAAGAAAAGAACATAAAAAGAATTTATAGGCAAACAAAAGCAATTAATTGACTGGAAAAATGAAGAGTTTTTGTGAATTGAATTTACAGGCAAACAAAAACAATTAATTAGCTGAAAAGTGAAGAGTTTATGGGATATGAAATGTTAGGGGATTATTATCAGAATTAATTATTATTTTTAATTTATTTGATAATTTATTCATTATCCCATTAATTATAGGATTATCTACCTAAAAATGAAGAGTATTTGTGAATTGAATTTATAGACAAACAAAAGCAATTAATTGGTTGAAAAATGAAGAGATTATGAGTCAAATAATGGAATTGGACAGCAAAAAAATTTCCTAAATTGACTTAAATAATAACTATGTAAATTAATGCGATAATTGGATAGCTAAAAAATTCATAAACTGACTCAAATAACAATTATTGGACACTAAAAAAATTCATAAACGGACTCAAATAACAATAATTGGACAGCTAAAAAAATTAAAAAACTGACTCAAATAACAATAATTCTTATTAGTATTTGATATGGCCAAATCTCCTCCTATTTTACACCTATTAATGCATAAAAATTAAATGCCAAAGCCTCCACGCTAAAAAATTCAAAAACCGACTCAAATAACAATAATTCTTATTAGTATTTGATATGGCCAAATCTCCTCCTATTTTACGCATACTAATCAATAAAAATTAAATGCCAAAGCCTCCATACGACAACACATGTCAATGTAAGGTTCTATTTTACTATATTATATATATATATATAAATATTCAAGTTAGTGTGCACTGATGTAAATATACGAGGACATTGAATGTGAGCCACTCATTTTTTATGCTTTGACTTAGTGTGTATGTACTTGTCAAAACTTCTCCATAATGAGTGGTTCACATTCAATGTCCTTATATATTTACATCATTGCACACTGATGTAAACGGGACCGATATATATAAATGTTTAAGTCAGTGCTCACTGATGTGAATATATATGCACACTGAGTTATGCTAAACCAACTTAAATTTGTGATGTAAAATTTTGACAACTTAAAAAAAGGGCATAATGGATAAGGGTGTGAAAATTATATAGCACCTTTTTGAGGATGCATTTTAAGACTATCACCATTTTAAAAACTTAAGTTTAAATGTCACATATTATGGTGAACGAACAAAAATGCCCCTACAGTTTTAGATTTTTTTTTTTTCTTTACTTTTCAGTTTTCCAATTTTTTTTTTTGTTCTTTTTCGTCTTCTTAGTTGGACCTCCAATGGAAACCGACCTTCAATGGAGGTCGAACAAACCTCTTCGTTCGACCTTTATTGGAGGTAGAAGTCCTTTGACCTTCGTTGGAGGTCGATGAAAAAGAAGATGAAAAAATAAAATAAAAAATTAGAAAATTTCATTTTTATCCAATAAATCTTAGAAATTATAAAAATACCCCAAAAGTGTCGGAAACTACAAATAAGTTTTGAAAATACCCAATAAGTCTCAGATCTGAGAGTTACTAGGTATTTTTGAGACTTATTTCGTAGTTTTCGAGACATTTGGGGTATTTCCGAGACTTATTGGGTATTTTTGTAATTTACGAGACTTATTAGGTTTTTTTTTTTTTTTCGAGACTTATTGGAAATTATAAAAAAAACTCAATAAGTCTCAGAAATTACAAAAATACCTAATAAGTCTAAAAAATTACAAAAATACCCAACAAGTCTCGGAAACTACAAAATAGGTCTCGAAAATACCCAGTAAGTCTCTGATCCGAGACTTATTGAGTATTTCTGAAACTTATTTTGTAATTTCTGAGACGTTTGGGGTATTTTAATAATTTCTGAGACTTATAGAACAAAATGAAATTTTCTATTTTTTTTAAAATTTTTATTTTATTTTAATTTTTTCATCTTCTTCTTCATTGACCTTTATTGGATGTCAATTTAAATCTCTATTGAAGGTTGATTTCGACCTCCATGGAGGTCGATTTCAACCTCCAATAGAGGTCGATTTCAACCTCCAATAGAGGTTGAATGAACATACCTCCAATGGAGCTCGACTTCTACCTCCAATGGAGGTCCAACGAAGAAGATGGAGAACAAAAAATTTTAAAAAAAATTTGGAAAACTAAAAAAAGAAGAAGAAAAAATCAAAACTGTGGGGGCATTTTTGTCCGTTCACCATAGTAGGTGCCATTTAAATTCAAATTATTAAAGTGATGATAGTTTTACAAACCCACTTTAAAAGAGTGACAAAACCCCCTATTTCTACTAATTGATAATTTACGGAGTGCTTACAAAATTTCATTTTTTAAAATATTTTGATAGATGTCCTTATAAAAAGGAGTGCACAAACAATTTTGTATGGATTCAAATATCATAATTTTTATTTTTATTTTATAAATTTTGGACAATAGAGGACGTTGGCATATACGTTTGATGTTTAAGTCAAATACGGATAGAATTGAGGTTTGGATAAAGTTTTGCATTTAAGGCTATGTTTGGTTGGAGGGAGGGAGAGTATGAGGAATGGATGAATTAAGAGGGAGAGAGAGTAGGAGGGATGAAGAGGATAACATTAATCATCCATGTTGTTTGGTCTTGAAAGGAGAGTTGGATGGATGGATTTGTATTTAATTTGTAAAATTACTATATTAGCCGTAAAAAAATTGGAGGGTAATGAAAAATTGGAGGGCATTTCGGTCATTCCCCTTCAATCTTCTCTCCCTCCTTTCTCATCTACCCAAATTGGGCGAATTGATTTGTGTGGGCCCAGAGGGAGAAGCTCTCCCTCCTCTCCCTTCACTTCTCCCTCCAACCAAACAAGAGATTTGCTCTCCCTCCCTCCATCTTTCCCTCATATATACCAAACATAGTGTAAAACTAAGAGTGTTTCATTGTATGGAAGATCACTCATGTGTTTTACTTGCTTGGAGTGTTATGTTCATCTCTGATCCATTGTTGTGCTGTCAGTTTCGTTGTGGGTTTTGGGTGTTACTTGTCTGTTTTACCATGATAAGTGTCGTTTTACATTTTGGTGAGATGATAACTTTGTGTAGCTTTCCGGATGATGCTCCCTTCGGTGGACAAAGTGTTTTTAGATGAGCAATTCAAGGGTTAATCACCTGCTTAATTACTATCTACCAATGGCAATCTATCTAGCTTCGATCCGAATTAGATGGATGTTATTGGTTAGGACTAGAGGTGGCACCGGTCCGGTTCGGTTCCGGTTTCGGTTTCGAACCGCCGGTTTCGGTTTCGGTTTCGGTTTCGGTTTTGGTTTTGGTTTCGGTTTGGGAGGGACCCAAAACCGAAACCGAAACCGAAACCGGAAAAACAGGTTTGGAACCGCCGGTTTGGCGATTCCGGTTCCGGTTTTGTCTGGTTTCGGTTTCGGTTTTTGGCCGGTTCCGGTTCCGGTTTTTTTTTTTTTTTTTTAACCCAATTAAATAATCAATATTTTAATTCTTCCCAATCATAATTCCAATTTCCAATGAACAAATTATTAAATAAAAATATATTTACAACCATTTTTTCTTTTCTTTTTTCAATTTTTTTTTTCAAATCCCAATTAATATTAATTCTTCCCATTTTTCCCAATCATAATTCCAAATTTTCAATGAACAAATTATTAAATAAAAATACATTTACAACCATTTTTTATTTTTTTCAATTTTTTTTCCTAAATCCCAATCAATATATTTACAAACATTTTCCATTGAAGTATTTAAAGTAGTTCACAATGTTTAGAAAAAAATAAATTGACATTTATTAATAAATACAACTTTACAATTTCACAAAAAATAAAATAAAATAAAATTAGAAATTGGCCTTGAAGGCTTGAATTCAAATATACAATATTACAATGTAATAAAGTTAAAATTAAAAAAAATAATAAAAAAAAATCGGTCTTGCACTTAATTTTTTACCATAATTAAGCTGCCTACGTATCCTCCATCAATGTAGAGGAATCAAAGGCCACGTAGTTCTTTTACCTTTAATTAGTTGCTCGGTGTTGGAGGTTGGATGTTGGAACGGAATCTATTCACTGCCTTCCGTTCCCGTCGCTTGTTCATCTTCGAAGAAGTCGTTCGCTATATCCGGCTGAAGTTCTTGTTGTCTATATTTGGCCTTTGTCCAATCATCAACACAATCAACACATGACTGTATTTCAAGTGATTGTGGACACATAGATGATCGTCTTGGGTCCAAAATATTTCCACCTGCACTAAATTCTTGTTCCACAGCAACTGTAGAAACCGGCGTTCCAAGAATTTGTTTGGCAATAATTGCCAAAATTGGATAATCTTGTTGATGACTCTTCCACCAATCCTGGATACTAAATTCTTCATCTTTAAATTTATGACTCTCTTGTAAATACCGGTCAACCTCGGATTCCGTTGAGGATGAAGAAGATGTTCGTAATTTTTTGGTTCTTTCGGAAATCAGTCGATCCCCTAAGCCCCTTAATGTAAATTTTTGAGAACTACTACCACCAGATGTGGGTTGGGGTTGTGAAACCGGCACATTCAAAGACGGACCATATATTCTAAGATATTCATTGTAAAATTCATTAAGCAATTCCTTAATGGAATCACAAGACTGAAGAACATCAACTTCTAAATCTAAACATTTGTAATAATTAGCTAAATAAACCTGCAAATATTCAAATTTAAAGCGTGGATCTAAACACATTGCAAGCAGGTAAATATTTGGAATTTGCCCATAATACTGTAACCATTTTCTCCTCATGGCATCAACACATGTACTCAATTGAGGATCAACATCACAATCATTGAATGCACCAACAATATTAACACATTGAATAAGAAATGAATGAGTAGTGGGATAGTAAACACCAGATAAAGTGACAGTAGCATCATTGAAAACACGTAACAATTCAAGAATTTTTATACATACATCCCAATGGTTCAATTGAAGAGAAATTGAAGGAACATAATAAGTAATAAAAGAAACTAATAATTCCTTATATTCAACACTTTCACAAAGCAACTTATAAGTTGAATTCCAACGAGTGGTAATATCTCGAGAAAATTTTTTGGGATGCATATTATTCGAAATGCAATATTTTAACCATTGTTTCTGGACTTTGTTATGCCTCCAGATATAATTAATACTATCTCTAATTGGTTTAATAAAAGTAGAAAGATCTGATAATCCAGCTTGAACACACAAATTTAAAACATGACATGCACAACGTTGATGAAATAATTTACCCCCAAAATAAGGATTGCACAATTTTTGTAACATAGGAATAGATGCAGTATTGCTTGCAGCATTATCAAAGCCAATAGCAAAAATTTTGTTTAGGATATTATACTCTTGAAAAATGATTTTAAGGAGTTGAAAAATATTTTGAGCTGAATGCGAATCATCAAAAACACGAAATGCAAGAATTCTTTTTTGCATGTCCCAGTTATTATCCATATAATGACATGTGACACCCAAATATGAATGACTACCAAAATTGTCGCTCCATATGTCGGCACATACGGAAACGCGACCTTGAAATTCAGAAAAATATGTTTTCAATGTGTTTTTTTCTCTGCTGTAAATGTTAAGTAGTGTACGTGTGAGAGTGGATTTAGGAACACGTTGCATTGCAGGATTTAATGCATTTTGACAATAATTAATAAAACCTACTTTCTCACCAAAACCAAAAGGGAAGTGTTCAGTTGCAACCATTAATGCCATTTGTTCTCTATTGTTTTCAGTCGTGTAACGAAATAATTGATTAGAAGGGGTTGCGTACCTGGAGATTTGGGTTTGGTTGTTCGCTACCGCGTATTCAGATGGGTGACTTCTTTTGATATGGGACCATAACGTGCCATATCCGAAGTTTCTTCCAACGTTATATTTTCTGCCGCAGTGATTGCACTGGATTTGGAAACCATTATCTACCTTGGTTTTCTTCATATGCACTTTGAAGAGTTCGGACTTCATTGGCTTTTCTTCCTTTTCTTCTTCACCTTCACCTACAAAAAAAGCATTCGAAGAGGCTATGGGGTTAGAATTAGATAGATTTTCAGGGGGGGTATTTTGAGCGGGGTCGAATTCGTTGAACTTGGGAATTGTTAGAGGAGGATTAGGAGCAGAAGGGTGATCGGATCCAAATCGATCTTGAAGGAATTGGTAAAAATTCAAATCGTCGTAACTGACGGCTTCACCAATATCTTCCAACAAGTTTCTCATTGGAGCCTTTCCTTTGTCCTTATTTCTTGAACTATCTCCCCCACTTGCCATTGAAAAATATGAGTAAAAAATATAGAGTAAGCAAGTAAAAAATATGTTTAAATATTTATTATAAAAAATAAATATAAATAATAAAATATAGAGTAAAAAAAAAAGATGATTGAAAAAAATATATTTTTGAAAAAAATATATATATGAGAGAAAAAATTATATTGTTGGAAAAATATATATATAGAAAAAATTATATTGTTGGAAAAATATATATATAGAAAAAATTGTATTGTTGGAAAAATATATATATAGAAAAAATTATATTGTTGAAATAAATATTGTAAATCAATTTGATAATTGAAAAAATAGTAGATAGTAAAAAATATAAGAAATAATTTATATATGAATGAGAATTAAATAAAATTGTAGAGAGAATTTTGAATTTGAGAATTGAGATTGAGAGGAGTTGAGAGAGAGAAGTTGAGAGAATGAGTGGTGTGAAGAATAATGAAATATGGGGGGATATTTATAGTATAGTAGAGAAGGGTGAATATGCAAATAAAAGAAATAGAGGGGTGCAAAAAAAAAAAAATTGGCCATTGCCCAATCAGTCTGAAATTCAGAACGGTTGAATTTTTTTCACACGCTGCCACGTGGCAGCGTGTGATTGGTGGAATTTTTTTTTTTTTTTTTAACTGTCAGAACGGTAAAAAGAGTGTTTAAATCAGACGCTGCCACGTGACAGCGTCTGATTGGTTGTTGTTTTTTTTTTTAAATAAACCGGCGGTTAAAACCGTCAGTTTTTGCCCAAAAACCGACGGTTCCGGACGGTTTGGAGGACTCCCAAACCGAAACCGAAACTGGAACCGGAACCACCGGTTTTCAACCGGTTTCCAAACCGACGGTTTCGGTTCCGGTTTGGCCAATCCGGTTCCGGTTAAACCGTGGACAAAACCGACGGTTTAACCAAACCGTGGTCACCTCTAGTTAGGACTTAGGAGGTGGCATCACCACGTACGTGTCATGTTCTTATTGGTCATCCATTGTGTTTATTATTGTTGACAACTATTGAGGGCAAAAATGAGACTTCAGAGTAAGACGTCCTCCGGTAATATATATGTATGAAAATGAGTTTACAATAGTGGTTTACAGAAAATACACAGTAATTCTTGAGAGTTAAAAGTAAAAAATGTCAAAAGTCCCCTAAAAGGTGAAAATGAGGCTTTATATAGCCTTGAGTTTGACACCTCGGGACACCTGTCGAGGTTATATTTGCTGACCGGGACAGCTGCCCATATATGCTCAGTTGATGTCAGGTCTGACGATGTTTCCCTCCGAATGTACCTCGATATTACTGTGACGGTGGATGATGTCCCGGATGGGGTGTACAGTGTCGGCTGAAACTCCGTAATAGCAACGGGAGGTTGATCTGAATAGTCGGGGGTATGCCACGATCGGTGGCTTTGAGAATCTGAGAATATGCCTAACAACAACAATACAACATTGAGTGCATTTTTCTCACCCACACTAACTAGGGTGAACCATTACCACCCACTCCAGGTGTTCACATGTATCTTAAACTTAACCCAAAGTCCAAAGTTAACCCAAAGTTGACTCAAAGTTTGGGACATGTGTCAACATCTGGAGTGGGTGGTAATGGTTTACCCTAGTTATTGTGGGTGAGTAAAAATGCACTCTACAACATTGCAATGAATGTGTGATTGGTTTTCACAACCGACCACTTTATCAACAATCAATCACATGTTTTAAAAATGTTAGAAAAAAAATTAGATCAATAGAGAATCTAAATCCTTACTCAAACCCCAAACTCGTTTATCTATCAGCAGAGCTACGCCCCCCGAAGCTATATTTGTGTCTCTTGAAATGCATTATAGGCACTCAAATCTCAATTCGCGAGAGAACCCAATTCGACGATTCTGCCAATAGATTAATCAAAATCATACATCAAATCATACATCAATGATTGATGATAGCCTTAATTGTGCATTTGTGCTCAATAATGCACGCACCTGGACCACACACACTATATATATATTCATACATGGACCACACGGTCCACACACACCAGTTTGCTCTCAAATTACGTGGATTATCATTTAATTAATTCTAATGACCTTGCAATGACTTTATGATGATCTCATCTCTTGAATTTTAAATAATTTTTAAAGAATAATAATCTATTTCAAAATCTTACAAAGGTTTACCCCATCTTGTTTGTCAACTAGCAATCGAGTCGGTACTATATACAAATAAAAAATGAGATGATAACATATGACCAGGTCATCGGTGGGTATACAAATAGTTAACTCACGAGACAATCAAAAAGTTAGGTGCATCCTTTTTATTTATCACATTCTCTAATTTTATCATTTATGATTGATTAAAGTTCAACTAATTAATTAATTAATTAATTAATAATATACTAATTAATTAATTAATTAATTAGTAATATTATAAGTTCTTCATTTTTGATTGGCTTATTTCGTTGACAAACCACATTTGGGGTTATGATGTAAGGGTAGTTTAGGCGTCTCATTGTTGGTGATCAAGCATTTTCCAAAAGAGAAAATCATCAAAGAACTCATCTTTGATCATTCAAACTCATTCCTATATGCATCAAACATCATATAGCATCATCTAGCATCATCTAGGATGTGCTCTTGCATGGGTCTTCTTCAACATATATGACTTGGTAAGTTGAACACCATCTTCATCCATTTTAGTGTTCTTACTTAGCAAAAAAATCTCATTTATAACTTGTATGCACTAGATTAAACTTCATCGATCTACAAGATTGAGATTTTTGTGTTGATTGATTGAATTGTTGTATTGTGATAGCTTATCTAGAATTGATTTTGTCTTATATAGCTAAGTTTTATATGACATGTAGGCACATGATATCTAGGATTGTTTGACATGCTCATGCATGATTAGATAATCATTAAATGAGTTAACCTAGCATTTGTACAATATTTGATATTCACCTATGTTGTGTTCTCTTCATTGTGATTAAAGCCTTGTGACTAAGTAGCTTAGTGCACAAGCAAGTAGGTCTATAATCACTATTAAAGGCCCGTTGGGTAGAGTGGAAGGGTTAGTGACCAAGCATGGTTTGACTTGAGGTCAACCTAAGTTGTAAACTTTCATTCAAGTAGTGGATTTTAGGACAGTGTGTGGCTAACACAATAGCCAGTGAGTTTTTCTCAGTTGTGGGTTTCTCACGTAAATCAATCAACATGCAATTTATTATTTTCCGCAATTAGATTTAGTTGATTGTATTTTGCTTAGATTGAGTGTTTATTGAATATTGACTAATAAAGAAAAATTGATAATTAACTTGATTAAAACCTATTCATCCCTCTTTGTATATTTAGACACACCTTAATAGTTTCAAATATTGTACAAGAACGATTGAAATATGTCATTTTAATAATTTGCTCATAAAACACGTTGCATTAAAATTTTTATCAGTGACCAAGAAATATTATATACAATAATCTTGACCGAAACAAGTAAACAAATGATTTCACGACCTAAACAACTCTACCACTTAAATAAGAGGAAATAGGGGTATATAGAACTTTTTCAAAATGGATTTGTGTAACTACAACCACTTTAATAACTCATGTTTTAATAGCACCAAAAATGGAATTTGGACAAAAATACCCCCAGCTTCTTTTCTTCTCTCTTATGTGTCTATCATCTTCTTTCTTCTTCTTTTTTCCCAAACCTCCATTGATGGAGCTTCAATGGAGGTGCCACTGCCGACCGGTGAGTTGATAGACAAAACCACCTGAAAAACGTTCGTCGTGCGCCACTGGTTGTAACAGAAGTATCCATTTTCAGTTTCGAGCTATATGAAGAGAGAAACGAAGCCAAACCCGAATCGTCTCCAAACCTTCATCATCAGATCTGCGACTATCTGTCGCGAATCCAACGAAACCGATGGCACCAATGAACTCGATGTCGTCCAATCTTCCAGATTCGACTATCTCCGGAGTCAATTGGCGCCGTCGTCGGCACTGTCACCATTGATGGAGGTCAAACAGAATAAGTCTCGAACAAACTTGAATTAAGTCTCGAAACGCATCAATAAGTCTCGAAAACTCATGAATAAGTCTCGAACAAACTTAAAATAAGTCTCGAATAAACTTAAAATAAGTCTCGAATTTAACCTAATAAGTCTCGAAACTGCAAATAAGTCTCGAATTTTCGAGAAAAAAAAAATACAAAGGAAAAGAGTAAGTGGGGGTATTTTGGTCTCATCACCTATTTTGGTGCTATTAAAACAAGACTTATTAATGTGGTGCTATTTGCACAAGCCCTCCCCCAAAAAGTGTTATTTAATTTTTGAACCCCTTAAATAATTGTGCCCTTATTTAGACAATGCTCCCACTTTAAGGTCAGAAGGAATTAAAATCACAATGTCTAATAAGAAGAAAATGATTCTTTTGAATGATTGGTATGTCTTGTTTGAGAAAATATTACCTAGTGCATTATCTATAAGTGATATACCTGACCATTGAAAATATAATATGCGGTAAGAATGCATGTCATAAAGAAAATGTGACTGTATAAGTTATATATATATATATGTCACATTTTCAGAGACTTAATATACTACTTAGCCGTGCATGTGACTAAGATTGGTTTGGGTTTTCCCCATTGTGTATATACACAACGATAATACCTACTACCTAGCAAGTAGCCACCAATTAAAAAACAAGAAAAAACTGTATAAAAAATGCATGTCCCCACTTCGGGGCTGGCAGCTGGCTACTATGCAGGTTTTGCATGATGCAGGGTTTTTTTTTTTTTTTGAAAACATGATGCAGGGTTGAATAGTGCCATTCTTAGCCGGTTTGCAACCGATTGTCCCAACTTCAATTAATTTTTTTTTTTAAGCCGTTCAAAATTCTTAAAACATAAAATTATTAAATCATATATATATATATAATAATAGAGTTTCACAGCGCCACATGTCGCCATTTAAAAGCTTTGGAATTAAATGTAACTAATCAATATGATTGTTCATAATATCTTCTATTAATAATAATAATAATAATAATAATAATAATAATCATATATATAATAATAGAGTTTTACAGCGCCAAATGTTGTCGTATAAGAGCTTTGGAATTAAATGTAATCAATCAAATATGATTGTTCCTAATATCTTCTATTATTAAATATAATAATAATAATAATAATAATAATAATAATATAATCATATATATATAATAATAATAGAGTTTCACCAGCGCCACATGTCGCCATATGAGAGCTTTAGATTTAAATGCTACACAAATAATACATGGAAAATATTGATTTATTTTTTTTAAAAATATATTAATTGTGGCTATTGGATTAATCAATTCAATGCCGTAGGATACATGCATGGCTCTTGGATTGCATAAAGAAGTAATGGATAACTAGATATAATATTCTTCATTCAATGATAATGCTTGAATGACTATTGGAGTGCATAACATAAGTATTGCGGTATAATGCAATGAATTTGAAAAGAGAACCTAAAACAGCAATATAACGCAATAAATTTGATAAGGGAAGCTAAAACATTATACGAAACTGGTAAATTTATATATATATAGGTATTAAAACGAACAGTGTGTGAGATCTGAGATGGATAATAATTCCTTAGAGACGAGACAACCAGACATCAAGCCACTAGACATCAACCAGACGGTCCAGACATCAACTAAGCCACCCCCATTACCATGATCCATTGGGTCTCCAAATTCAATATTCCAAGTAAATTTTATGTTTTCTTTTTGTTATTTTTTTTCAAGGAGTATTTTTAGTATTATGGTTTCATTGTTGTTTTGATCATAGTTATTTCATTTTTTCTGGTTGTTTTTTGCTTTTGTGTTTCAATTGGGTAGTTGTTTGGGTGTTATTTACATATTATATTGTTGGACAATTATATTCTATTTATTCATATTCAACTTTAGCAACAACGAGCTTCATTGTTAATGGGATCTTATAGGTTAGCTTTATCATCCAAATTATTTGATTTAATTTTGTTAATTAGTAATATGTGGTTTTGGAAAACATGATTGTAGTGAAGTCATACGAATGGGACAATGATCGTGTGATTGTGTTTTCTAAAACTCAAATAGTAGGCTTCGATTCTACTATCTAAATTTTCTTTGAACTGTTCTTATATGTCCAATAATTGTATATTTTTTTTGTTCTTTAATTTTGTTATTTTTATTAAATTGTTTATTTTATCACACGCAGGGTAGATAGCAAGGATGAGAAGAATAGTAGAAGTCATAGAGCTAATCCGTAAAAACAATAAGAGAATACTTAGCCAATTTGTCTAGCAAGAAAAAGTAGACCACTCCTCAGATTTTATTTTATTGAATGTAATTTTTTTATAACGATTTTATTGAATATAATTAACAAGTATTATATGTAATTGATGTGTAAATTATCGGTCTCGACACTCGATGCTTCTACCAACAAGCCTTCCAACATTCAAAACAAATGCAGGACTCTCGATTGTGGTAGAATTAGATTCTGCTAGTGTTGGATACATCATGGTAATTAATAATTAAAAGAAATCTTTTTTTATTTTTATAAACTCTCATTTTAAAAAATTATTAGTAATTATAGCATTCAATTCACCCTTATTGTTCATTAATTCTTCTTGATTCCTTATCTCTACAAACTCTTCCATTCATTTTTTTTTTTTGTTGAGATAAATCAGTTAATTCTTTTCTATTCCTACGGACTCTTCACTTCCTCTATAATGATAACAACAAATTTTCCCTATTTAATAATTTTCTAAGATTGACTTAATGTGAGGAATGTACTGGGTTCAATGGTGTAGAATTTGAAACATCTAAATTATTAAGATTATCATGTAATACTTATTGAATCTAAAAAAAATCATTGAGTACACTTGACACAAAAATTGAAAGGTGAATGGTCTTTATAAATTATCCTAAATTGAGCTAAATAGCAACCTAAATAGTTGAATTATATTATGAAATGAGATATTATGAGAGAATTTAATTAAAAAGGTCCAACTAAGAAAAATAAATCAAAATTTTAAAAAGTTTTTCTTTTAACAAAGCCTGTGCATCGCACAGGTTGACACACTAGTTTATAAAATAAAAATAAAATTTAAAATAATAAATGTAATAATAAAAAATTATATTAAAAAATTAAAAAATTAAATTTAATTAAGATAAATTAATTAATTATATTTTTCATATAATTTTGAAAATTTGACCTATAACTATTTTCACTGCTTTAATAACTACCTTTACGGTTTCAGAAACAATTTTTACGGCTTCAGTAACCATTTTACGATTTTGAAAATTTTGACTTGTAACCATTTTCACGGCTTTGGTAACCGCAATCACAGCTTCGGTAAGCATTTTTACAGTTTTGGTAACCATTTTTCAATTTTTAAAATTTTGACTTGTAACTATTTTCACGGCTTTAGTAACTACCTTTACGACTTTGGTAACTATTTTTACGGCTTTGGTAACCATTTTTATGGCTTTGGTAACCACCATCATGGCTTCGGTAACCATTTTTACAGCTTTGATAACCGGTTTTCAATTTTTAAAATTTTACATTGTAACTACATTTATGGCTATTGTAACTACATTTATGGCTTTGGTAACTATGTTTATGGGTTTGGTAACTATTTATTGGTTTCTTCAAAATTTTGCTTGTAACTACGTTTACGATACGGCTTTGGTAACTACATTTATGGCTTTGGTAATTATTAAATGGTTTCTTCAAAATTTTACTTGTAACTACGTTTATGGCTATGATAACTATGTTTACGACTTTGATAACTATTTAATGGTTTCTTCAAAATTTTACTTGTAACTACGTTTACGACTTTGGTAACTACATTTACGACTTTGGTAACTACATTTACGGTTTTGGTAACTACATTTACGGCTTCGGTAACTACATTTACGGCTTCGGTAACTATTAAATGGTTTCTTCAAAATTTTGCTTGTAACTACATTTACGGCTACAGTAACTACATATATGGCTTTGATAATTACGTTTACGGCTTCGATAACTATTTAATGGTTTCTTCAAAATTTTACTTGTAACTACGTTTACGATTTTGGTAACTACATTTACGGTTTCGATAACTATTAAATAGTTTCTTCAAAATTTTGCTTGTAACTAATTTTACGGCTTTAACAACCACCTTCACGGCCCCTATAACTATTTTTAGTGCTTTGGTAACCTTTTTTTAAATTTTTAAATATTGACTTGTAACCAATTTTACTAGTGTAATTATTCAAAGGAAAAATAGAAAATAAGTGGTCAAAGATTCCAACACGTTGGAGTCCTTCAGATGCTGATTTTGATATAAAAAAAAAAAAAAAAAAAATTCTTTCTACAATTATTAGTTGTAACAGGTTTCATGGCTTTAATAACCATTTATGGCTTTGGTAACTATTTAATGATTTTTGAAAATTTGACTTGTACAATAATTTGAGATTTAGGATTGCGGATAGATCGGAATCCATAATCTCATTGTGTAGGTGATAGGGGTCAACGTCATCTTCTCAATATTAACTAATACATTTAATTGGTCTAATAGTATTGTTAATAATGATAATAATAAAATTTAATACTAGTAATAGCAATAAAATACAATAATTATAATAATATTAATAATATGTTCAAATAATAATAATAATAATAATATAGCTTAATATAATTATATTAATTATAATAATGTTAAATATAATACAAATAATATGCTAGTTATTTTAATATTAGACTTAATATTAAATTAAATAAAGATAAAAATAAAATGTTATTCTATTACATTGTATAATTCTATAAATAAAAAAAGTTAAATAAAACACTTTAGAAAATTGTCAAATATTTTTTGAAATACTAATAAACAACCTATCGTATCCAGCAATTGTATATCTTAATATAGTGTGATACGGAATTTCACCAAACACATGATTATATATGAATAATATAATCAAATTCAATACAAATCCAATTCAATATAATCAAATACAATTCAATGTTGTGACGTTGTAACGTTGTAAATAAGTAATATCCGTCGTGAAGACTAAAAATGGTTACTCTCAAACTCTTTGTTTACACCGTAGTTATATTCTTTGTTTCTCTCTTCATCTTCGGATTCCTATCTAATGATCCAGAGCGTAATCCTGGACATGAAGACTAAAAAATAAGAAAATTTTTCTTTACTTTATTCTTAGAAATGTTTTTAGGATTTGATTTTATCTATTCTACATCTTTAACTAGTCAAATAAAAAAAAAAGTAAAAGGGTTTGCTAAATTTGAATTTGAAAGATACCAAGTCAGCAATGGAAACTGAAAGAGGGGGATTCGAACCCTCGATATGAATAGCCCGTACAACGGATTAGCAATGGTGACAAGCCATTTGGTTAAGCATTATCAAAATGGTTATTATATGGGAAATTTGGTTCAAAATGACAATTACAGGCAAATAGTGTGACGGAAATGGGCATTCGTAATAAAAATTACACTAGTGGCCACCCATTTGGACAGACGCTACTCTAATGATCATATATTTTAGTTTTGTAAACATAATTGATCAATCGAAAATCTAAAAATAAAAATAAAATTTTAAACTTGTTATAAAAAAAAATTGATCTTCAACCGTTCATCACAGTGGTGGACGGTTGGAGATAAATTTAAATAAAAAAGTTTTTTTTAAAAAAAAAATTACCTTTTTTTAAATGTTTAATCTCTCACCGTCTATTACAAATGATATATGGATAATTGGGGATAATAATTAAAAAAAAAAAAAAATCTTTTTTAAAAAATTATTTATTAAATTTTGCAAGGAATTATTTATTTATTTATAATTTTCTATTGATTAATTCTATTTACAAAATTAAAATGACCGTTTGTATAGTGTAATTGAAATTCTTTTTTATATTTTTCTTAAAAAAAAAAAAAAAAACTAAGAAGAACAACTACACTAACACATAACTGATTGATAAGATGAAGTTGGCCTAGTGATATGCCTCTCACACTTACACCATGAGGTTGTGGGTTTGAGTCTCTACCCCTCCCCCAAAACCTCGAATTATTGTAATATTTTTTCTTTAACAAAAAAAACACGAAAACTAGTGCATTGATAAACTATACTAGTTTCACGTGTATGAAATTAGTGCATTTATAAAACAATACCAGTTTCACGTGGATGAAACTAGTGTATTTGTAAAACAATAATAGTTTCACTTGTATGAAAGTATGAAACCAGTGCTGTTAAAAGTGGTTGCAAATCAAAATTTCAAAAATCGTGAAATTGTTACCAAATCCTTTAAAATGGTTACGTCAAAATTTTAAAATTTGAAAAATGGTTACCGAAGCCGTAACAACGGTTACCAAAGCCGTAAGCATAGTTACCGTAGCCATAAACGTAGTTACAAGTAAAATTTTGAAGAAACCCATAAATAGTTATCAAACCCATTAACGTAGTTATCAAAGCTGTAAATGTAGTTACCGTAGCTATAAGCAAAATTTTGAAGAAACTATGAAACCAAACTTGTAAACGTAGTTATAAGCAAAATTTTGTAGAAACTAAAAAATAGTTACTGAACCCATAAACGTAGTTACTAAAGCCGTAAATGTAGTTACCCTAGCCGTAAACGTAGTTACCCAAGCCATAAACATAGTTACAAGCAGAATTTTGAAGAAACTAAAAAATGGTTACCGAACTCATAAACGTAGTTACTAAAGCCGTAAATGTAGTTACCAAAGTCATAAACATAGTTACAAGCAAAATTTTGAAAAAACCAATAAATGGTTACTGAACCCGTACACACCAAAGCCGTAAATGTAGTTACCATAGCCATAAACGTAGTTACACTCAAAATTTTGAAGAAACCATTTAATAATTACCGAAGCCGTAAATGTAGTTACCAAGCCTGTAAATGTAGTTACCGTAGCCATAAACGTAGTTACAAGTAAAATTTTAAAGAAACCAATAAACAGTTACCGAACCCGTAAACGTAGTTACCAAAACCGTAAATGTAGTTACTGTAGCCCTGAACGTAGTTACAAGCAAAATTTAAAGAAATCATTAAATAGTTACTGAAGCCATAAACGTAGTTACCAAACCTGTAAATATAGTTACGTAGCCGTACATATAATTACAAGCAAAATTTTGAAGAAATCATTTAATAGTTACTGATGTCGTAAATGTAGATACAAACTCATAAATTTTAGTTATCGTAGCTGTAAATATAGTTACAAGCAAAATTTGAAGAAATCATTAAATAGTTACCAAAACCATAAATGTAGTTATCAAACCCGTAAATGTAGTTACCATATTATTTAATTATTTAATTATAATTTATTTTTTCTATTTATTATATTTTTCGTTTAATATATATTTTTTATTTTAAATCATTTTTATTATTATAATAATTAATAAATAATATTATTTTAATCAATGTTGGGAACAGCAGGTTGCAAACCGGATATTCCATTGAATTATATATTGTTTGACTGCTACTTTGCAGCCATACATTGATGGAAAGGTACTTTTGGCAAATCAGATTTTTTTAGTCGGCAACAGTCTTGCACTCTTGCCCCACAACTTCACTCTCCTCACTACTTACTGCTATAAATATCCTATTATAAATCTGAAGAAACCCACTCAACTTTTCTCATAATTTCCATGGCGATAACAAATGCAGGTGACATGCTATACTACCTAGTCTTCTTGATATGGTTCATCACTGCTCTTCTAGTTCACTACTTCATGAAATCATACTCAAAACTTAATCACAGTACCCCGCAAATCTCCAACCCACTGCCACCGAGCCCACCGGCACTGCCCATCATCGGCCACCTCCACCTGATCGGAAAAGTCCTACCCAAGTCCTTCCAAACCCTAGCCCGCCGCTACGGTCCACTCATGCAGCTCCGTCTCGGGGCTTCAACTTGCGTTGTAGCCTCCACTGCTGACGTTGCCAAAGAAATCTTCAAAAACCAAGAGCTCAACTTCTGTTCCAGGCCCGAGTTCGGCTCCTCCGAGTATTTCATATACCGAGGATCGCGATTTGTTCTAGCTCAGTACGGCTACTACTGGCGGTTCATGAAGAAGCTGTGCATGACAAGGCTCTTATCCGTTCCTCAGCTCGATAAGTTCACCGATGTACGCGAGGAGGAGAAGATCAAGCTCGTCGAATCGGTGATTAAATGTTGCATACAAGGACAGCCGTGTGATCTGACTACCGAGTTCACTACATTAACGAATAATATTATTTGTAGGATGGCGATGAGCACGCGGTGTTCAGGGAAGGACAACGAAGCTGAGGAGATTAAAGGGTTGATTAGGACTTGTTTGCAGCTAGCAGGGAAGGTGAGTGTAGGGGACGTTTTGGGTCCTTTGAAAATATTTGATTTCTCAGGAAATGGTAACAAGCTGAAGTCTGCACTTCTCAAGTATGATCTGATTGTGGAGAAGGTGTTGAAGGAACATGAAGAGAAGGCTGTCAAGGGTAATTTTGATCCAAATCAAAGGAAGGATTTGATGGATATTTTGTTGGAGGTATACAATGACCCAAGTGCTGAATTGAAGTTGACCAAAAAAGATATCAAATCTTTCTTTCTGGTAAGTTTTTCTAAATAGCTACCGTACAATCTTTCTAGAACTAGCAACTCGTTGATATACTAATATTTTTTACAATAAATTCAAGGTTTCAGGAGAGAATATGATTGGAACCACGTTCTCATAATATAGGTGTGAGGGGCATACCATTGGACCAAATTCATTTTGTCACATATAGTTAGAAGTGATTTAATATCATTCGCAGACGAGTAATTTTTGGTATACAAAGATGTGCATATATAATATAAATTTTAATCTTTTTGATCTCCTAATTTTTACAAAAATGGTGTAAATTATGCAAGAGTTCACTTAAAAATAAAATTCTCACAATATGGCCGCATATAATTTTATCTGCATTTGATAAAAAGTATGGGATAGATATAGCTGAAAGGAGTTCTTTTTGTAACATAAAAATGCAACATTTTGTTAAAGGAAAAATGCTTTACATTAATTTACTACTCTTAATCAGGACATATTCATGGCGGGGACAGACACGTCATCAGCAGCGATGCAGTGGGCCATGGGAGAACTCATCAACCATCCAACGGCGTTCATGAAGCTGAGAGATGAGATCAACACCGTTGTGGGTCCAAACAGACTAGTCAAAGAGTCAGACATCCAAAATCTTCCTTATCTCCGAGCAGTCATAAGAGAAACCCTAAGGCTTCACCCATCAGCACCGTTGATCATCAGAGAATGCGCAGAAGACTGCAAGATCAACAGTTCGATCGTGAAGGCCAAGACCCGGGTCCTGGTCAATGTCTACGCGGTCATGAGGGACCCAGAGTTGTGGGCCCATCCGGATGAGTTCATGCCGGAGAGATTCCTGGAGGGCTCTGGGGAGAGAATTGGAGAGCATCAGATGGAATTTAAGGGTCAGAATTTCCGGTTCCTGCCGTTTGGGAGTGGACGGCGAGGATGTCCCGGTGCATCATTGGCTATGGTGGTGATGCACGCAGCAGTGGGTGCTATGGTCCAGTGCTTTGACTGGAAACTCAAAGGTGGTGATGAGAAGGTGGACCTGAGCCAAGGGCCTGGATTTGCCTCAGAAATGGCTCATCCACTTGTGCTTTATCCTATCAATCACATGCAACTCTAGCTTTTGAGCCATTGATATCAAGTTGTAGATTCAAAATAAGTGGACTTTTTTTTTTTTTTTTTTCGGGGGGGCTTGGGGTTGCGCGGGCAGAGCCGCGGGGGGCGTGAAAGGCTTAAAGCCAAGTGCTCATTTCATGTAAGATATGTGTGTAAATTGTTTGTTGTGGTTTCTGGTATTTCTATAAAGCTTTTAAATCACTTTCATTATTATTTTTATTTTATTTTATTTTTTTAAGTATTACATAAATTCGGATTTTTTTGGGAGAGAGAAGACTCTAACTAGCAACCTCGTGGTGCAAGTGTGAAGGGTTTATCACCAAACCACCCTCATCTAGTCTATTTGATTTCTTTTTTCATAGTTTCCTGGTATTCAAATTTCATTATTAGTTAATTAATCATTAGGCTCTATTTCCACCCATAATAGTTATTCCATTCTTTTGCAGGATGAAAATGGAGAAGTTTCAGTAATCTTTTGCAGGGTTCTGGTTTGTTGGGTGTGTTTTCTTCTTTTGGGCCCGGGTTATTTTTCGTTGTTTGTGGTCTATTGCTGTCTTGTTTGTGGTCTTGGGGCTGTTTTGTTTTGTTGGGGCCTGTGTTTTTGCTGGTGTTGTCTTTCTTATGCTTGTCAGGTTGTTTGTGGGCTTTTGGTTGTTCATTGGATGATTGTAAGCCTGTTTGGGCCGTTAGTAGGGCTTTTTGTAGTGTTGGCTTGCTCGTTGGCTTTTGAGCCCTCTGAATAAAATTTGTGCTGTTCAATAAAAAAAGAACAGATTTTCAAATGGGGTTTGAAACTCATATGAGCTGATCAAGACTCCCAATCCATTGTCCTCAGCTTATTTCATTATTTGATTTAGGGTTTTTCATCCGGATTTGATTTTGTAAGGGTTTGAAGAAACACAATTTAATTAAAATAGTTATTACTTATTTGAGGTTAACCTAAACATTTCACATGTTGTGAATAGTAAATTATTAAATTTCAAAATTTTCTTGGTGGGTGTGGGAAGTAGATGAGTATGAGAACTATATATTTTGGGTGGAAATAGAGCCACCTTAATTGTATTTAGACGATTGCATGTTTTTATCAACCCACCAAGGCACCAATCTCCCCTTCAATATGTAAAACACAAACCCCTTTAATTTCCATTTAATTAGCTAGATTTGAAATCAACACCGGTCCCTAGCCCAATTGATATCTTGCAAACTTAACTATCGTGGTTTTAAATAATTTAGTTTGTAATTGCCGTGAGAAAAGAACAACGTGAACAAGCATTGGTTGGACAAAAATCTTTTAGTCAGTAAATTAATGTGTAGTGTCCCTCCTATGCCCAGAATATTATATATTGAGAGAAAACAAAGATGAAAGACAACATGTGGTTTGATGGAAATTTTTGAATCGGCACCATAACAATTTGGTATGCATATATATACTTAATTAGTGAAATTTTTGATGATCTCCTTCTAATAACAACTTCAAATTATTATTATTATTATTATTATTATTTTGAACAGCAGACTTTATTAAGGCCAAAGGCACAAAAGCACAACAAACCTACCAAAGCAGCAGGCAGAAACCAAAGCCCCAACGGGGACAACAACCCAACACAACAAACGCAAGAAAAAGAGCCAAGAAAACCCAAAAACAGGGCAACCTATTATTATTATTATTATTTTGTGTCGGTTGAATAGTACTAGTGTATATATAATTATTTCAAGCAAGAGAATAAATTAATTACGTGCGTGCATTATCAAGTTTTCTTTATATTAGTTTTACTTGCAATGTCTCATTCTTGGAAGCACAACCATGTCCATCGATGCAACCCATTATCCATTAAATTCTTTTTATAATATATAGTAGTTAACATGCAACCTCCAATTAACCAAAAATTAAAAAGAGGCATGTGCGATTAAAACTAAAATATGTATAAACTTTATTATTATATAGTTTAGACCGCAACCTAAGATCGGGTCAGCCTAGGGAAACTAGTAGGTCAAGGCCTTATTGACAAAATTGTTCCTTCAAGCAAATCGAGGTCTTAATTATACATGTAATTAAGTCAAAAGACACCAAAGCATAAAAAAAATATAAATGGATTTAGATCCTCTTCTTACTTTTTTTTTTTTTCTTTTTTTTTTTCGACTTTTTTAAAGTATGTGATTGGTTGTTGATAGAGTGATTGTGGAAACCAATTACATTTTAACAACAAGTTCATTATAATGTTTATATATCATGAAATTAGGTAATATCAAGAAAAAAAAATAAGATTAGCTCGTTTTAAATACAGATAGTTCACACCATATTTAATTAATTTGAACGAGCTAGATCGTGCTGTAAAGTATCATTTTCGCATTGCAGGACATTGTCATCGGTCGATCTGATTTTAATTGCTGCGTTTTAGGGTATTATCATCTGATTGGACATTATGATAGCAGCGTTTTCTGCGCCATATTATCTGCCTTTGATAATTTTCACTTTAAACCTTGGCAGCATGTGACTTTTACAAATTCCAATTTTATTTATTATATTGTTTTTTTAATTCTATAAATTGCATTTGCCTCTAATCAATCTAATTACATATCAGGGATAATGGAATCATTTAAAAATAAAAAAAATAAAAAATAAAAAAATAAAAAAAAAAACCTTCTACATTTTTTATAATTCATGAATGAAAGTAAAGGAATTCGTCTACAAAAATTTTATAATTCGTATCTATTTTTATTGAGACCAAATGTTGAGGACAAAAAAAAAACTACTCTTTATGTCTTCCAATTTCATCAACTAGGTGACAATCACAAACTTGATTTTAATTAATAAAAAAATTTAGATCAAGTCTCTCATTTTATATATATGGGATACTTGTGATTTAATTTTTTTTAAAGCTGATCACACCATGAACTCCTACAATTCCCTTCTCTTCATGATCAATATTTCGCTAATATCACTACTACTAATTATTGTGCTTTGGCTGATCATCAAAACATTCACAAAATCTCAAACCAATCAGCTCCGGTTTCCACCAAGCCCACCAGCTCTTCCCATCATTGGCCACCTTCATCTACTAAGCTCTGGGTTACCGAAGTCCCTCCAAACCCTAGCTTGCCACTACGGCCCTCTCATGCAGATACGCATGGGTGCGTCCACCTGTATTGTCGTCTCCAATGCAAACATTGCTAAATATATCTTGAAAACCCACGAAATCGATTTTGCTTCCAGGTATGAATCTGGCCCAAGTCAATACAACATATACTCAGGCAGTGGTTTCATCACTGGCCCTTACGGCGACTACTGGCGGTTCATGAAGAAGCTCTGCGCCACCAAGCTGTTTGCTCAGCTTCGAAGGTTCCAACACATACGTGAGAAAGAAATCGAAAAGCTCTTGAAATTTCTGTTGATGAGGAGCTCTAGAGAAGAAGAGACTTGCGATTTAGGGAAGGAGTTCGCGACTTTGACGAACAATCTGACGTTTAGGATGGCAATGGGGAAGAAATTCTCCGAAAACGGAGATGAGGCTGTGCAGATGAGGAGGTTGGCTGTAGAGATCATGGCAATTGCGGCCAAGTTTGGTGTAAATGAAGTGTTTGGTTTTCTGAAGAATGTGGATCTATTTGGAAATGGAAAAAAACTTAGAGAAACCATTTGCAAGTATGATGAGTTTGTGGAGCAGATCATCAAGGACTATGAAGAGAATGATCAGATCAATGGTCGAGAAAATGATGATGAAGATAAAGATCCGGTGGAGATTTTATTGGAGACTTATAGAGATACAAATTCTGAAGTGAAGATAACTAGAAATCAGATCAAGTATTTCCTGATGGTGAGTTTATTATCTCACTTAACATGCCTTTTTATTTTAATTAATTAATTTTTTGCCTTTTTATATATAGCACACACCACACCACTCCAGTCCAATATATATAACCCTCCAATGTTGGAGAAGGGAAATTGATCCTTTATCTCTTGTTTCTATTGTTAGAAATCTAACAAGCGAAGCTATTTTTTTTTTCTCTTCGAACTATTACAATAAATCCGAGAATTAGGGAGGGGGACACGACTCAAGCTCACAACCTCATGTTATAGGCGTGAGGAGCATACCAATGGACTAACCTCCTCTCATTGTCAAACCATCCTCTCTCTCTCTCTCTCTTTTTAATTTGTTTTTTTTTTTTTTTTTTTTTTGACAATATCTATTACATCAAACTATCCTCTTGAAAGCTAATTAACATTGCTTTTGATAACTTAGATATTACCTATAGATCACTTAAATCTCTTACTAATCTGAGCTCTCGAAAGGTTTAATGGATCTTGTAATACATAATTAACATACTTAAAATATTTTTCCATCTTTTCCTTGTTTTATTAAACTAGAAGTGATGTAGAACAGTAAGAGAGAATTTTCATTTTAGTAGGAATTTAATTTCTAATTTATATTTTTGGGATTTGTTTACAATTTTAATATATCCGGTAAAATCTCTAATCAGCAGAGAATACAATTACATTGAAAATGCTGAATGCATAATACATATTACATTATTACATGTTTACCTAATAGAAAATGCATAATACATTTTACAAACTTGGTACATAAAGAAAAGGTTTATGTTGTTTATTTTTAAAAAAATGGTTCCAAAATTAAAAATAGAATCCATTCTCCAAAAATTAACTGTATTGAAATTAAAAACAGCTAAAACTTATATTTAATATTATTTAAATTTTATTTTTTGTATTTTGTTAAAAAATTAAGCTTAATTTCTTTTTGACTAAGAAAAACATTAAGCTTATTGATAAGCACATTTTGTTTCTCTCATTCTCATATATATGAGTCCTCGCATGGGTTTTGGTCTTCAAGATCTATGACTCTTCTTAAGGCTATTTATGACACAAGTGGGTGCCCTGTGCGGCTGTGCTCCTTACATACATGAGCTTTGAATAACTGAAATTGTATTTGACACGTACATTATGAATGAATCTATACATATAACTATATAAGTTGTATTTGATAGTTTTTTTTTTTAATAGTTTTTTATTGCTCATCAAACATTGACCATGCAACATATTTGCCCTAGTTGAAGCAGTTTCTCAGGATCAATTTCTATGAATCTATTATGCAGGAAATATTTCTGGCGAGCGTTGACAGTACATCAGCTGCCTTACAGTGGGCCATGGCAGAGCTCATCAACCATCCCCAAATATTCAAAAAGCTAAGAGAAGAAATCAATTCAGTGGTGGGGTTGACCAGGCTAGTCAAAGAATCAGACGTCCCAAATCTCCCTTACTTGCGAGCAATTATTAAGGAGACCTTGAGACTGCACCCTCCAAACCCTATCATACACAGAGAATGCATCCGAGATTGCAAGATCAATGGCTTTGATGTAAAGGCCAAGACCAAAACCCTAATAAACGCACACGTCATCATGCGGGACCCAGATGCATGGGACAAACCGGACGAATTTCTACCGGAGAGGTTTCTGGTCAACAACTTCAGTGAAGATTTTGGTCAGACTTTGATTGAGATGAGGGGTCAGGATTTTCGGTACATTCCATTTGGTGGTGGAAGGAGAGGATGTTCAGGTGTTACGCATGCTTATCTGGTGATGGAGGCCACGATTGGAGCTCTTGTTCAATGCTTTGATTGGAAGATCAAGGGTGGAGAAAAGGTTGATATAGATGTAGGGTCAGGATATTCAGGAGCAATGGCGGTCCCTCTTATTTGTTACCCTATTACACATTTTGATCCATTTTAAACGGTACTAGTTCTTTGTTATAATAATTTAAATAATAAATAAAGAATTTGTCATATAAATTCATTGAAAAGGAGAGAAATCACCATCAAGAAATTAGGAGAAAATAACGTGGTTCAGGGTAGGGACGGCAAAAATCCCCGACCCGCCCCAAACCCATGGGGCCCCGGTCCGTTTGGGGCGGGTCTGGGGCAGTAAAAACAGGTAACGGGGTGGGTTTGGGCCACATTTCTTGACCCGACCGGGTTACCGGGTCTGGTATGGGGTGGTCCCTTTTGACCCGACCCGCCCCGTTTGATCCGGAATATATATATATTAAATATAAAAGGAAAAGAAAGAAAGAAATCTTATGTTGGCCGAAAAGAAAATAATTTGAAAGAAACAAAGTGATATATATATATTTCGAGTTTAAATCCAAGAAGACAATATATATATATAGATATAAACTCGAGATATATATATTTTAAATATATGCTTGTTTCAAGAAGACAGAGTGATGGTGAAGACGTTGGATGGATTTTGTTATTAAATTTTTTTATGTTTAAACTATTTTGGTGAAGATGTTGAATGGATTTTATTGATACCGGAAATGTTGTATGTATTTTGTATTTTTATTTAAGTCATTTTGGGATTTGTATTTTATACTTTACGGATGAATTTAATGTTCGTTAAACTTAGTTATAGTGCTATATTAAATTTAAATTTACTTAAATGAATCGGGTCATTCGGGTCGAGTTTGGGGCACCCTTGATCCAAACGGATCGGGTTTGGGGCGAAAATTGAAAACCCGTTCAGGTCACGGGTTGGGTTTGGAGCAATCGTTGAAAACCGGGTTTTGGGTTTCGGGTGGCCTTGACCCTCCCCGACCCGCCTCATTGCCATCCCTAGTTCAGGGTATGTTGAGGGTTTTTAACTAAATTATATAAGAACAAACAAGAATTAAAAATTTATTTAAAACCAAAGAATAATATTAATTTAGTGATTCTAAAGCTTAAATCATATGTAATTCATGATAATTAAGTATAAAATTAAGAGAAAAGGAGGAGAAAGGGAAAACAAAAATTCAATATTTCGATAACCAAAATTTTGATATATTGTTTTTGAAATATTACAATATTTTTTGGTATTGGAGAGGGGGAGAGACCCAAACTTGCAACCTTGTGGTGTAAGTATGAGAACCACCAGGTCAACATCATTTTGTCTAATTTTGATATTATGATTTTTTAGTAACCATTTTAAATAAAAAATTCAAGTTATTAATTGTTTATTAAACCATGACAAAGGTTGAGGTGACCTAGTCGTAAACTAATTGTATCCTTGTTTTTGAGGTTATTTGTTTAAGTCATGCCTTTATTCTCTAATTTTCAATTTTGTAATCACGAAAGTTAGTCATAATGGAGTCCATTTTTGTTTACCCCCTTCAAGGGGGATGAGCAAAAGTAAACTCGTCATAATGTGGTCATCGTTTGGTCATTATGACTAACTTAATTTTTGACAAATTTTTAATTACAAAAATAAGGAAGAGATGAAAAAGATTCTTATTAACCATGGATGTGAAATGAAAATATTGGCCGGTTGTAACAAATAATCAAAATCCAAAGTTTAAGGAAATGGAAAAAATTATGGAAAGATATATCAAATTAGTAAATTACTTTCATCGGTGGTTGCAAGGTAAAAAAATTTAGGTTTTAATATTAATTATATTTTCTATTTTATTACTATACATTTGCCATGGTTCATAAGTATTTTTTATAGCTGGACAGTGCAAATCGTACCAGTAAGAAAAAGAGAAAGAAGATTCTTATTGACCATGGATTTGAAATGAAATATTGACTGGTTGTAACGAATAATCAAAATCAAAAGGTTAAAGAAATAGATAAAATTATTAAAAGATATATCGAATTACTTTCCATATTGGTTTAAAAAAAAATGTTACAATCATCCAATCACAATGTTTCTTTCTTTCTTTCTTTCTTCTCTATTATTGTTACCTGGAAGACTGACTCAGACTTTGACCGATATTTCCAATAAGAGCTACCTGACTAAATCCCAGATTGTCAGTGAGTCGAGTTTCACATAAATAAATTTTGAATAATTATTTATTTATTTTGCTCAGTTCATACAAATTTGTTTCATTTCTAGCAATATCACAAGAAGATTCTCTGAATATTTTCTCTCGTACCACAAGAAGATTCTATGAAGATTATCTCGCGTAGGTGTTATATCTCAACATTTAAAACGAATTCATTTGGTCAAATATAATATGATTTAGCTAATATTATCTACAAAAATTCGTGTGCTTTTAATGTATTTCCAATTCTTAATTGTGTTTTCCATGTTTTCCTAGAGAGCAATGTTATACAATCTAAAAAATAAACCCAAAAACTAATCAAAATGATGTGTCAAGTATAGGGGTGGGCACAAAAACCGAAACCGAATTAAACCCAACCGAACCGAACCGAACCGAAAAAGGGTGTTTGGTTCAGTTCATAGCTTATATTCGGTTCAAAGCGATTTAAAATTTGAAAACTGAATTGAATTCAGTTCGGTTTTAGTTTTAGACATATAAAACCGAACCGAACCGAATAAACCGAATTGTCTTAATTAATTATTTTGTAAGGTTCAATTTATTATGGAATGTTTGTTGATGATGTTTTATTTTGGACTACATTTTTTGACTTCTATTTTATAGAAGTTATAAAGGTTTTATATTTTGATTGAGTATGTAGACTTAATATGATTGAAATTTTTGATTTTGATCGAAAATTGGCTTGTATTTTGTTTAAATTATTTTTTACATATTATGTTTTCTTAAAAATGTTTAAGCCTAAATGCCAAAAATGCAACTTAAAGGACCAAAAAATTAAAAAACATATAAAAAAACCTTCAAAGCCCAATAGGCCTAAAACCAAATTGAACCGAACCGAACCGAACCGAGATAAAGGTGTTCAGTTCAATTCGGTTTTCAGGTTCAAACGGTTTAAACCGATTCACATTATTAAAAGCTAAATATATGTCGGTTCAATACGGTTTTGGCCAAAACCGAACGCAACCGAACCATTATAAAAAAATAAAATAAAAAAAAAATAAATAAATAAATAAAGTCCACTTATTTTGAATCTACAACTTGATATCAATGGCTCAAAAGCTAGAGTTGCATGTGATTGATAGGATAAAGCACAAGTGGATGAGCCATTTCTGAGGCAAATCCAGGCCCTTGGCTCAGGTCCACCTTCTCATCACCACCTTTGAGTTTCCAGTCAAAGCACTGGACCATAGCACCCACTGCTGCGTGCATCACCACCATAGCTAATGATGCACCGGGACATCCTCGCCGTCCACTCCCAAACGGTAGGAACCGGAAATTCTGACCCTTAAATTCCATCTGATGCTCTCCAATTCTCTCCCCAGAGCCCTCCAGGAATCTCTCTGGCATGAACTCATCGGGATGGGCCCACAACTCTGGGTCCCTCATGACCGCGTAGACATTGACCAGGACCCGGGTCTTGGCCTTCACGATCGAACTGTTGATCTTGCAGTCTTCTGCGCATTCTCTGATGATCAACGGTTCTGATGGGTGAAGCCTTAGGGTTTCTCTTATGACTGCTCGGAGATAAGGAAGATTTTGGATGTCTGACTCTTTGACTAGTCTGCTGGGACCCACAACGGTGTTGATCTCATCTCTCAGCTTCATGAACGCCGTTGGATGGTTGATGAGTTCTCCCATGGCCAACCACTGCATAGCTACTGATGACGTGTCTGTCCCCGCCATGAATATGTCCTGATTAAGAGTAGTAAATTAATGTAAAGCATTTTTCCTTTAACAAAATGTTGCATTTTTATGTTACAAAAAGAACTCCTTTCAGCTATATCTATCCCATACTTTTTATCAAGTACAAATAAAATTATATGCGGCCATATTGTGAGAATTTTATTTTTAAGTGAACTCTTGCATAATTTACACCATTTTTGTAAAAATTAGGAGATCAAAAAGATTAAAATTTATATTATGTACGCACATCTTTGTATACCAAAAAATTACTCGTCTATGAATGATATTAAATCACTTCTAACTATATGTAAGGAAATGAATTTGGTCCAATGGTATGCCCCTCACACCTATATTATGAGAACATGGTTCCAATCATATTCTCTCTTGAAACCTCGAATTTATTGTAAACAATATTAGTATATCAAAGGGGTTGCTAGTTCTAGAAAGATTGTAAGGTAGCTATTTAGAAAAAGTTACCAGAAAGAAAGATTTGGTATCTTTTTTGGTCAACTTCAATTCAGCACTTGGGTCATTGTATACCTCCAACAAAATATCCATCAAATCCTTCCTTTGATTTGGATCAAAATTACCCTTGACAGCCCTCTCTTCATGTTCCTTCAACACCTTTTCCACAATCCGATCATACTTGAGAAGTGCAGATTTCAGCTTGTTACCATTTCCTGAGAAATCAAATATTTTCAAAGGACCCAAAAGGTCCCCTACACTCACCTTCCCTGCTAGCTGCAAACAAGTCCTAACCAACCCTTTAATCTCCTCAGCTTCGTTGTCCTTCCCTGAACACCGCGTGCTCATCGCCATCCTACAAATAATATTATTCGTAAATGTAGTGAACACGGTAGTCAGATCACAAGGCTGTCCTTGTATGCAACATTTCATCACCGATTCGATGAGCTTGATCTTCTCCTCCTCGCGTACATCGCCGAACTTATTGAGCTGAGGAACAGATAAGAGCCTTGTCATGCACAGCTTCTTCATGAACCGCCAGTAGTCGCCGTACTGAGCTAGAACAAATCGCGATCCTCGGTATATGAAATACTCGGAGGAGCCGAACTCGGGCCTGGAACAGAAGTTGAGCTCTTGGTTTTTAAAGATTTCTTTGGCAACGTCAGCTGTGGAGGCTACAACGCAAGTAGAAGCCCCGAGACGGAGCTGCATGAGTGGACCGTAGCGGCGGGCTAAGGTTTGGAAGGACTTGGGTAGGACTTTACCGATGAGATGGAGGTGGCCGATGATGGGCAGCGCCAGTGGGCTCGGTGGCGGTGGGTTGGAGATTTGAGGGGTACTGTGATGAGGTTTTGAGTATGATTTCATGTAGTAGTGAACTAGAAAAGCAGTGATGAACCATATCAAGAAGACTAGGTAGTATAACATGTCACCGGCATTTGTTATCGCCATGGAAATTATGAGAAAAGTTGATTGGGTTTCTTCAGGTTTATAATAGAATATTTATAGCACTAAGTAGTAAGGAGAGTGAAGTTGTGACAATATTTTTTTTTTTTTTTTTTTTTGATAAATAAACAGAAACAATACATCACGGAAAAGAAACTGGGTTGGGATCCAACCACATACGCTCCTGCACCGAGGAGAAGGCTAAAGAAGCGAGGTTATGTGCCAAGGAACTCCCCGATTTGGGGGTAGCTTGGCACTTACAAATGCCCACTTCATTTAACAGAGCCCGAATGTCATTGACAATAAACTTTTCAACACCAGCCGAATTAGCATAATTACAAATGAAGGAAACAGCCGCCTGGGAGGAAGTTTCCGCAATCGAAACTTGGAAACCGTAAAATCTAGCCAGCAAAAGGCCCTCTCGCATCGCCAAAAGTTGTCCAATCTCCGGAGAAAAAGAACCATACTTCTGCTTGGAGTGTGCCAGCAGCACTTTCCCTCTAGAGTCCCTAACAGCCACCCCGATTCCACAAGTCTTGGAGTTTTTCCTCACAATTATCTCAGTATTCAGCTTCAGCTGGTCCGGAGGAGGGGGGATCCAGTCTGGTTTCAAGGAGGGGAGCGCTTGAGTGGAGCGAGGGGCAGGAGACATGGTAGCATTTGTACTGTTGAATTCATCTAATAGATCCAAGGCCCGCGTCACCACAGCCTCAGAGGGCTTAGACTTACCGTTATTCAACAAGAGATTCCGGTTGTCCCAAATGGCCCAAGCAAGCATACATATCTGCTTCATCTCATCAGGTGGCATTTTCTCCATTAGAGCCCAGAAAATCTCCAGCACTGGGAGCAGCTTAACATCAGCAATAACATCTCCAAACTTCGTGCCTCTCCACACCTTTTTAGCGATTTTACAGCCGAAGAGGGCGTGACCCACAGATTCCCTCCGCTCAAAACAGCTATTACAATGAGGAGTGTTCACTATTTTCCTCTTCCACAGATTTTCGAGGGACGGGAGAGCATTCGAGCAAGCCCGCCAAATAAAGAATTTTACCTTTGGCGGGAGGGAGAGTTTCCAGAGGTAGTCCCACCATTTGCTGTTACCATTCAAGTTAGATCCTGACTCTTGAAACTTTTCCTGATGGCCGAGCCTATATCCACTTCTAACCGAGAATTTGCCATTCTTCTCATAATGCCAGCACCAAGAATCATGATCTCCCCTCCAACTGACTGGAATTTTGAGCACAGCCTCCCTATCCACTGGAAGTAACACCTGATTCAGCCTTCCTATATCCCAGCCTAACCGAGACCTACACATCAGCTCAGAGACCCGAATATCTATTCCAGGATCAAACGTGACAGGTCTGAAAGAAACAGGGCGGGGGATCCACTTGTCTTTGAAGACCCTAAGATTACGCCCATCACCCACATTCCAGCAGATCCCCTTTTCGAGTAACTCCCTGCCCCAAACAATGCTTCTCCAAATGTGAGAGCAACCAACATGAACCGAGGAGGCCAGAAACTCAGAATTAGGAAAATACTTCGCTTGGAGGACCTTCGAAACCAGAGAATCGGGAGAAGAAAGGATCCGCCAAGCTTGCTTGGCAAGGAGGGCTTGGTTAAAAACTGAGATGTCCTTGAACCCCACCCCCCCCAAATGCTTCGGCAAGCAGAGATTCTCCCAACTTACCCAACTGACTTTCCTTTTCCCATTTTTTGAGCCCCACCAGAATTTCGACGATAAGGCATTCAGGTCATTGCAAAGGCCAACCGGCAGCTTAAATAAGCTCATATAATAAGAAGGGATAGCTTGGGCTATTGCTTTTATCAAGACTTCCCTCCCACCAAGAGAGAAGAGATTCCCATTCCAACTTCTCAGTTTTTTCCACACCTTCTCCTTCACATCATTAAACAGAATTCGTTTATTTCTCCCCACCACCGAGGGAAGGCCAAGATATTATAGCATTTATTTCTCAGTTGTGACAATATTAATTGTTCTATTTATAGCATTTTTTTATACAGTTTTTTTGTTTTTGTTTTTCAATTGTTCTTGTACAATATTAATTAATTAATTAGATGAACTTGAATCAATCATAAATGATAAAATTAGAGAATGTGACAAATAAAAAGGATCGATGCATCTAACTTTCTGATTTTCTCATGTATTAACTATTTGTATACCCACTGATGACCTGGTCATATATTATCATCTCATTTTTTATGTGTATATAGTACCAACTCGATTGCTAGTTGACAAAAAAAAAAGGGGAGAATCTTTTTACGATTTTGAATGTTAAATAGATTATTAATCTTTAAAAATGATTTAAAATTCAAGAGATGAGATCATCATAAAGTCATTGCAAGGTCATTATAATTAATTAAAGGGTTAATATCATTTTAGTCCCTACTGTTTACCTTATTATCCATTTGGGTCCTCGTCGTTTCATTATTGGCATGTTTAGTCCTTCTGTGACGTTTTCTGTTAAAATCAGACCACCTGACATGGTCAGATGGTCAAATGACCGTTATGCCCTTAATAATGGCTGAGTTTTTTACAAGGACAATATTACCCTTCTAATAAATATTTAAACGATTTAAAATAATAAAATAAATAAATAAAAATATTAACAAAAAATAATAATAAAGACAATTTAAAAAAAAATTAAAATCTAAACCACATCCAGTCAAACCCAGGCACCCAGCAATATCATCAACATCAACACTACCACCACCATCACCATCACACAACCACCACCATTCAGCCAAACCCATCATCATCATCAACACAGATCCAACACCAATCTCTATCTTTCAATTTCTTCGATCTCCAAGACCACCACCACCCATCACCGACCAACCCAACTCCATTGCTGCCGCACAACCCAGAAACCCCCAGCCATCGCCCTTTCAAACCCAGAAACCTCCATAGCCATCGCCAAAACAAACCTAGAAACCCCTCCCACCACCCCCAAAATCCAGCCACTACCCACCACCCACCAAACCCAGAAAATCAAACAAACCTAGGCAATCATTCAAACCCAAAAAATGTATAGCAAATTCATTGCAAAATTTAATCTAATCAATATCCTAGTAATAGTACAGTACACAAATTGAAACAAATTCATAACAGAATAAACAAGCTAACTTCCATTCATCTATCTTTGCATTCACAACTATATAAGATTTGATTCCAACGCATATCACCAAATTAAAGAGAAGCTCACAAAAGTCAAAACCCCTTATTACCAGTTTCTTTAAAAACGACAGGCTTCTCAGCCATGGAGAGACAATATTTAGCATTCTCTCGAAATCTAGGCACACTCCTGAGATCAACCTCTGTACCATCCTTCAAAGTAATCACAGTATCACCCCACTCACCGATAAATCTCGGCACCACTTGCATGCCCTTGATCACATGGTAACCAGAGAAGAGTGAAACCCAGAACCCACGATCTAGTGCAGATCGAGCTTCCCAAACCCAGACCAGGCGCTGCTCGTTCGGTCATCGCCGCCGTCTTCATCGCTACTTCCGATCGTTGTCGTTGGCGCTGGTCATCACCGCCATCGTCTCTTGGGTTTTGGGAGGTTTGATGTTGATGATGGAGTGAGAGAGATAGAGAAATTTTTTTTATTAGGGTATGGTGATGATGAACGCGTGAGAGAGAGAGGGTGTGGATTTTGGAGAGAAAAAGTGTGGATGATGAGATGGGTGGCTAGGGTTTGGTAAAGAAGATGAAGAAGATGATGAGACTGTGAGATTAATTTTTTAATTTTTTATTATTTAATTTAATTAATTAATTAATTTATTTTTATTTAATTAATTTAATTTATTGATTTGAATGGATTTAATATATATACATATTTTAAATTATTTTTTAATTAGTTTTTATATATATTTTGATTATTAATTTTAATTCATTTAATAATAATTATTATTATTATTTTAGTTGTTTTTAAAGTTTATTTTTGAAAAAAATATATTTAATTTCTGGATTGGATTTTTTATTTTTTATTTTGATTATTAATTTTAATTCATTTAATAATAATAATAATAATTATTTTAATTGTTTTTAAAGTTTATTTTTGAAAAAAATATATTTAATTTATGGATTGGATTTTTTATTTTTTATTTTGATTTTTAATTTTAATTCATTTAATAATAATAATAATTATTATTTTAATAATAATAATAACTATTAGACATGTTTCTAGAAACTCTGACTTGAATTATCGTCTTACCCTCGTTGACCTGACGGAATTCTGAGAAACCCTAACGGAATTGGACGGTAGGGGCTAAAATAGGGATTAATTAAAACTACGGGGACCTGCATAGCCAATAATGAAACGACGAGGACCCAAATGAATAATAAGGTAAACAGTAGGGACTAAAATGATATTAACCCTTAATTAAATGATACTCCACGTGATTAATTTGAGAGCAAATTGGTGAGTCATTGCAAGGTCCATGTATGAATATATATATTTAGTGTGTGTGGTCAGGTACGTGCATTATTGAGCACAAATGCACAATTAAGGCTATCATCAATCATTTACGCATGATTTTGATTAATCTATTGGTAGAATCGTTGAATTGGGTTCTCTCCTAAAGGTTTTGGGTTGACCCACTATACGTGGGCTCAGGTTGGTTTCAACAAAAAGGTTTGGACCTAAAGCGTTCGGTTCAAAGGTCATTTTTGAGTACTACACCTATAATGCATTTCAGGAGACAATTATTAAAAACAATAATTAAAGTATTATATTAATATCATGCATACCCTGGTTTCGATTACAGCGGATTATAATCTAGCCTAAGAAAACTATTGGTTACACGTGAATCATGGCTCATGACTACTTAATAACCATGGGGAATGCTATCTACTTTTTCCATTTTTCTTTCACATTTATCTTTCTCACTAATTATTTGATACGTATACACTTTTTAATTTAATAAAAAGCTCTCACTTTTTGTTGTAAAATTTGTTTACATCTTTACTTCTTATTAATGAAATGATAGAATTAAGCAGCCATCAAGGGTAAAGACGTAAATAAGTCTTACAGCAAAAAGTGAGTTTTTTATTAAATGAAAAAAAAAAAAATGTACATGTGTCAAACAATGAGTGGGAAAGGTAAATGAGAAAGGTAGATAGCATTCCCCAATAACTATATCAATGGAGGATTTCGATAGATTTTGATTCTCTAATAAGTTTTATATATTTGTTCTAGATAACAATCGATTGGGTTGAATTTTAAATCTAAATTTTCATAACATAAAATTTTATTTGTACTACATAATATGAAAAATGATGTGACCATTAGGTCATCTCCAACCCAAAATCCAATTTGGTGCAACTTTTGCACTAAAATAATGCAACTTTCACAATATTTATTTTTTCCATCTATAACCCATTATACCAAATGTTACACTAAAAAAATATTCCCTTAAATATTCCCTTTCTTTCCCTTTTTTTTTTAAAAAAAAAATAAATTTCTTAACAATTAACATTTCACCCCATAATTAACATAATAATGCAATAAGTTAAGAAATTATGAAATTAGTACATTAAGAAATTAAATTTAATTAACTATAATATTGCATTTATTATTAAGTTAACTTAAACATTACATTTCATAAAAATAAAAGTACATATTGATCATTATTTAATTATCCGAATTAGTATATTTATCCCACAAATGAGCAATTAATGCATTTCGGAGTGCAATATGAGTCTCTTTATCCTTGATTTTTCTTTGTGTTTTCAATTTAGTGATTTTTGTTTAAATTTTTTTTATTAAATTTTGTATTAAACACTTAATTTTAGTTTATTATAAATGTTAATATAAATAATAATTAAATTAAAACAAATATAAATTAAACAAAATCATTAAATAATAAAAATGATACAATTGGAAAAAATTTGATTGATTAAGGGTAAAACTGTGATTAAACAAAACTTGTAAATAAGGAATACAATCAGAATATATTTTATTAAATATGGATCAAACTATGATTAAATAAAATTTTAGGGATGAAAAAATGGGTTCAAAAAATTTTTTGTCACTATTTGGGACGCTTTTTGTAAGACAGGCACCGCATTACTAATTTAAGTTTAAAAGGCACCTATTTAGGTGACCAGACAAAAATACCCTTTTTTGTCAGTTTGTGTCTTTTTCAAACCTTGAGAGAAAACCTTTCAGAAAGAAAACCCGATGGCGCAACAGTCCTAAAGTCGACCAAAATCTGACAGCGAACTCACCGGCAACGGCGCTATAGTACTGAAGTCGAAGAGATCTCACCGGCGATGAAGAAATTAGTTTATGAAAAATTTTGTTTTGAAGACGATGAAGATCTGGGTTTCTGAGCCTTTTGAACTTTTCTGAGCCTTTTATAACAATCCCCATGCTTTTTAAAATGTTACCCGAGCCTTTTCAAGGAAAATTCATAGGTTAATCGGTTTAGAATCTCCGAGCCTTTTTACACTAGATTCGAGCCTTTTTACACTAGCTCCGAGCCTTTTCAACAATAATCCAAGCTTTTTAATTTTGATTCTCTGAGACTTTTACACTGTTCGAGTCTTTTAATACACAGTTCGAGCCTTTTAATACATATTTTTAGTCTTTTAAACAGTTATCCGATCTTTTTGATAATGAATAGATTAGTGAATTTTGATTCTCCGAGACTTTGAAAACTGTTCGAGCCTTTTAATACACAGTTTGAGCCTTTTAATGAACTGTTTGAGCCTTTTCATACACTACCTGAGCCTTTAAATGAAGTGTTTGAGCCTTTTCATACACTGCTCAAGCCTTTTCATACACTACTCGAGCTTTTTAATGAAGTGTTCGAACCTTTTCATACACTGCCCTAGCCTTTTCATATACTATCCGAGCCTTTTAATGAAGTGTTCGAGCATTTTCATACACTGCCCAAGCCTTTTCATTTGTTCTCCGAGCCTTTTCAATTAGATTCAAAATTCACACAACCAGCTTAAGGTTTATAAAATATTCGGAGAACAAAATGAAAAGGAACCGACCTTAAGGTTTTAAATTAAAAAAAAAAAAAAAAAAAAAAAAAAAAAGCTCTAGGGGCACTGCCTCCTACACCCCCGCGAGCTGACTGGGTTCAACAGGGAGCTGGACCCCTGAATGCGTTTGCGAAGCGTCACAAAACTAATTATCTAATGAAGTTGCATTGATAATGTTATGATGTTTAACCTCCATTGGAGGTCTGTTATAGAGGAAGGTGAAAGAATAAAATATCATAAAACTTCAAAGTAAGAAAGAGAATGTGTAAAGGAAGGGTAATTTTGGTAGTTCACCATAATAGGTGCCTTTTAAACTTAACTTATTAAAGCATTGATTTTGTCACCAAATCAGTTCAAAAATGTGACTTTTTCTACTAATTCCACATGAAAAAAAAGTGCAAAAGTTGCTCTAAAGAAACAGTGTTGTGCCAGGGATGCCGCAACACTATTCAGCAAGGCAAATTGGTGCAGCAAAATGGCGCCTGATTGGAGAGCAATATCAATTCTATTTTGCTGATTTGCTCCAAAATGGGGCCGGTTGTAGAAGCCCTTATAAATCACTTCCAAATGAAAATATAAAGTTGTATTGTTGTCAACAAACAATAAACACAATTAATAGATAAAAAAAAGCAAATAATAAACACAATGGATGACCAATAAGAACATGACACATGGTCATGCCACCTCTTAACCAATAACATCTATCTAGTTAGGGTCGGAGCTAGATAAATTGTCATTGGTAGATAGTAATTAAGCAGGGTGATTAACCCTTGGATTGCTCATCCAAAAACACCTTGTCCACCAATAGGAGCATCATTAAAAAAATAAAATAAAATAAAATAAAATTCTTTCTTTAATGCAATGTCAAATGTTGTGCTAAATTTCACATAACAATAAATGTAATTTTTTTAAGGGTAAATTGTAATCAAGTACCCTCATATTTTGTCATACCATGGCCAAATCGAACTTTTATCTAAAATTATAATGAGATACCCTTGACCGTTTGACTACCGTTAAAGAAAACCGTTGACCATCATTTCATTGTTGAATGTCCAAATTGCCCTTCTTTTAATGTTTTATGAATTATTTTAATATTATCCTTTATTTTGTTTTTATGAAGTTATATTATTGTTTAATTAAATTTTAAAAGTATTTCAATTTTTTTTAAAAAGAAATAACAAATTTTAAAAATAAATAAGTAACATATGCAAAAGGTAATAATAGAAAATTAAAAAAAAAAATCAGAAATAATTGCACAAAATCTAAAAGATTAAAAGAAAGTAATTTATTTATAATAATAAAAACAGAGGTCATATGCATTTCAACTGGAGCAACATTAATAAAAAGTCTATTCTCTTTTTTCTGGACAAGTTAAAAAAAAAAAAAAAAAAACCTGGAGCAACTTCAATCAAATTTTCAACTAAGATTATATAGCTGGAGAGATCTGGTTGAACAAAATTTAAAATTCCAGTTTTCACCAAAACCAGTTTTATAAAATCCAAATCTCCATTTGTACAAAACAAAATTTCAATTCTCACAAATTCATTAAATCAACCACAAACCCAAACCCATGACTAAAACCAGAGCTTCAACGACACAAAGACCGCCGCTGTTGCACTCATCAACCCAGAAAAATCCATGGCTCTACCACCACTATGTCCACCTCCGTCGTCGCGCTTATCAAATCAGACACAACCCAACAAACCTCCACGCCTACCGCCACAGCCTCCATCAAACCAAACAAAACCCAACAGATGTAGCGAGAGATGGAGAGAAGGTAGTGTCGTCGGCGGAGGCGCGATCGAGGAGGGAGGGGGCGATGGTGGTTTGAGATTCAGATCTCTCATCATCATCATCAAATTCAAAAAAATCAAAGGAAAAAATAAAGAATTTTTTGTTTGGGAGATTAGTGAATCCATCTCCATTCTACAATCTACATCATTATCATATTTGGGAAGCCATCTCCGTCATCATCATGGTCAAATAAAGAAAAAAAATCAAAGAATTTTTTTGTTTAAAGAAAAAAAGATTGGGAGATCCGGGAACAACCCAGACCATCATAAGAAAAAAAAAATATTAGTGTTTTTATTAAGAACCCAGATCTCCTATTATTTTTTTTTTTAAAACATCATCAAAAAAATAATAAATAATAATAAATCTTCTTAATCATCATCATCAATGAGAAATCTTCATTCTAAAAATTAAACTCAAAATCTCCATTGAAGATCTCCACCCACCAAACAAACAAAAAAGCTCAAATCTCCATTATTGGAGATGTCCACCCACCAAACTCCTCACCACCACCGACCCATCCCTTCACGCACCTCCACCACCGGCCCAACCTTCTTCCATATCCCGCTTCATTCACGACTTCATGTGCCGTCTGCCTGCCGCCATTGGCGAACTCTGAGGAGATCTGTTTGAGATATAGCCATATAGGAGATATCTCCATGTCTTTTTTTAATTCTTTTTCTTTTTTCAAGATAAAATTGTTTTATTTGGTTTTTAATATTTTGGTTTCTCAAATATGCTAAAAGGACCGTTTTGCCTTAAACCGTTATGTCCACCGTTAAGACTAACTGTGGTCAACATGGTCAAGGGTATCTTCTTGTAATTAAGGTAAAAGTTCAATATGGCAATGTTATTGGCAAACGTGAGGGTATTTTATTGCAATTTACCCTTTTTTTAATTACAAAAAATACTATTTTATAATTGTATTGAATATATTAATCGTTAACTTTTATAATTTTAAATAATAAAATATATTATATAAATTGAATGCATTAATTATATTTGTTGACTTTTATAATTTTAAATAATAAAAAATTAAAAATAGCATTTTAAATAGAATTATGTATCAGAGTACAATGTTAAAATAATGTGTTAAATATAACATTTTATAATTTTTTTATGCCAAATTTAGCATTGACATTGGCATATATATTGGAGATGGTCTTACAAGAATACAAAACGACACTTGTCATGGTAAAACAGACAAGTAACACTTAAAACCCAACACAAAATTGACAGCACAACAATGGATCAAAGATGAATGAATATATATATAGAATAGTGTTAACATGTGCCCTAAGGGTGCGTTTGGTATGTGGACGGGACGGGACAGGAAAGGACGGATTGGGACAGGACAGGACAGGACAGGACAGGATAGGACAGGACAAGATAGGACAGCTGTTCCGTATTGTGTTTGGAATGTCTGGGACAGGACAGTTGATTGTACTGTTATGTGTTTTGTACGACTGGGACATGACAGGACAAGAGGTTCAAATGACTATAGTACCCCTATTAATTCTAAAGACTTTAAAGATTAAAAAAAAAACTGGAAAACAAAATTCTAATTTTGGTTTTCTAGGGTGGGGAAGATCTAGAAACAGACCTCATCAGTCATCATCATGAATTGAAGAACAAGAAAATTAAGAAAAAACAATTAAATTTATTTTCGTAGGTGGGGTTAATTTTTTGTTACAGATTTTTTTTTTAGAATCCAGAGCTCAAATTTCTTTTTCTTCCATCATCATCATCATCATTATTTTTTCACTCAATCAATAACAACTGCATCATCTTCTTCTTCATTCTTAAACAAAAAAACTCAAAATCCCCATTAGATCTCCACCCACCAAACCAACACAAAATCTCAAGACTTATTTTAATCTCAAAAACTCTGTTTTTTCTTTCAATTTCACCGAAACCAAACGAAACCCAATATGTGAGATAGAGAACCAAAAGAAAATTGGAAGAAATCTGGAAGAAAATTGGAAGAAAACCAAACGAAACCCAATAAGTGAGATAGAGAACCAAAAGAAAATTGGAAGAAATCTGGAAGACAATTGGAAGAAAAAGAAAATTGGAAGAAAACTGGAAAAAAAGTCAAACAAAACCCAAACAAAACTATCAAACCCAAACCCAAACCTAAAACAAGACAATTGGGTGGGACCGTGGAGAAGAGAAAGGAAGAGAGGACAGATAAATGTCACTAAATTATTAGAATATTAGATGATGAGATCAATTTGACAAAGAATCATACAAATTTCATACTAATCAAACCCAAACCTAAATCTTTTTCACCCATCTGTAAAAAATAAAAAAAAATAAAAAAAAAAAATAGCATCACCATCTTCACCCATCGATCCTCACCGTCTCTAAATCATAAACAAAAAAATCTCTTTCAAACAAAAATTTAAAAAAAAAATCAGAGGGAGAGGGATCCGATCTGATGAACAAACAAAGGAGAGAGAGAAAGAGAGAGAGGAGATTCAATCGGGGTTGAAGAGAGAAAGAGGAGGAAGGGTTTTAATTTATATGGTACATAATTGTAATTTTATGAAGAATTGAAGGGCAAATATGTCATTTTGGCACTTGTCCCATGCCAAAGAACAACTTGGGCGAGGGTCAAGGGTGGGACAGTTTTTTGAGATTTTTGTCCCACCTTGTCCCACACTAATGTCGCGCCAAACGTGGGACAAGAACAACTTGTCCCATGTTGTCCTGTCCCGTCCCGCGTACCAAACGCACCCTAAGGGCATAGGATAATAACCATTGCTGTAAAAGGAAAAAAATCACTGCATTTAGAGCTTCTCCAACCCAGCAACAAATCCCTCGCCATCGCTAAGATGACACGAAATCGCTGCAAAAACGACCTCCAATCCATTGCCAAACGCTGCGCCAACTGAGGAAGATGAACAGCGTCACGCAATATATTGCGTGACGCTGTTCATCCAGCGCAAAGACTGTATATTTTTGGTTTTTTTTTTTGTTTTGATCCTTAACTTTTATACAATCACGTTTTTACCCTATTTTAAAAATATTTTATGATTATATCCTTTATTAAAAGGTTTTGTGTATTTACAGTTTTAACCTAATAAATTAAATTTATTCCAATTTGATCCTTTTTATTATTTAATGATTTTGTTTTGATTTAATTATTATTGATATTAACATTTATAATAAACTAAAATGAAGTGTATAATCAAAAAAATTTAATGCCATTTTTTTTTTAATAAATCACTTCATTCCTACATTAATTCATAAGTTTTAAATGCAATTTTTTTGTTAATAAATCACTTCATTCCTACATTAATTAATGAAGCAAAATACATTAATTGATAAAAACATTAAAAACGAAATACAAACTTCATAGTGATAAAATAAATTACCACTAATTGGAATACACTAAAATTAAGGAAAAATACAACATAAATTACAACAACGATTTAGTAGTTTGCAAGACCATTTCCAGATCCTCCAATATTATTGAAAAAATCACCAAAAGGCCCAGATGAACTACCGGATCCATGGTCTTGTTGCCGAGCATGTTTTGCCATAATTTTTCTTTGTTGTTGATTTACAAACTCGCGCTTTCTTGGATATGTTATGGAATCCAAATCCATTATTACTATTTTGGTTTCCCGTAGCTCCAATTTTCTCTCCAAAATATCATTAGTTCTTTGTCTCTCCAGATTGTTTTTTTTTCAAAAACTTCCACGAGTTTATCTTGTCCTTCTGTAAAAGTGGCAACCATTGATGCATTATTTTCTGCAACCCTCTTTTTCAATTTTGCTTTTTTCACTCCAATGGGCCGTTGAGATGAACTACCCCCGGCGTCATCACTAGCTATATTCAGAGAAAATGAAGATATCCCGGGAGATGCCGTTGTTGGAGACTCTGGAGTTTGAGAGTTTTCTTGTGATGATACATTATGGCCACGTGGCCTTCGCGGGGTTGATGTTGCACTATCATTATCTGAAAATTTCTGCATATCCTTGAGAATGGGCCACACATGGTCAAACTTGAAACCCATTTTGTATTTCTTATCTTGGGCTAATAAGACTTTTGCCCGATTCATCTGCAAAATGATTCAAATAAATTTATTGTTCAAATTTTATATTAAATATAATTTTTTCTACAACTTTAATTTTAACAAATACTCATCATATCAACTGCAGAGACACCACTAGGATTCAGACTTTCGATCTGTCGTTGGCATGACCGTAGTTTCCCAACTACGGGAAGGATAGTCCCCATACGACATTGTAAACTTCACCAGATACGATGTTCAGTCATAAAATCTGGTCTGGTGTTGTTGTATTCACCCTCAATTCGAGCCCAGAACATCTCCATGGATTGGTAAATCCCTATGATTGGATTTTGGGAAACATCCAGATATACGTGACACAGGTGTGTGTCTTCTGCATGTGTTTATGAAAAACTTCGGCTTGAAGTCACTTTTTGGAAAAAAGTGATTTGAAGGGAAAAATTGATTTGAAGAGATACGTGATTCGAAGGAGTAAGAGATTTGAATGGGTAAGAGATTTGAAGAGATAAGTGATTCCAATGGGTAAGAGATTTGAAGGAATAAGTTTAATTTAGTGTGGGTTGATATTTATAGGCACTAGGAGGCACTCTTTTCAGATTTAATCCTACGGTTCAGAAGGTGAGGAAATCCATCCATTGGTTGGATTTGATGATGAGCAAATTTCTTATCTTCAGATTTTGGGAAAGGTGAATATAAGAATTATTTGAAGTGATTTAATCCTACGATTCAGATGGTGATGAAATCTATCAAATGGTTGGTATTTAATAGCCCAGATATCTTATCTTCCCAAAAGGTGAAGATAAGAATTATTTGAAGTGATTTAATCCTACGATTCAGATGGTGATGAAATCTATCCAATGGTTGGTATTTAATAGCCCAGATATCTTATCTTGATATTTTGGGAAAAGTTTTAGAACAGTTTTCTGGAAAAGTTGAGAGTGGGCCACATAACGAGTACTGGATGTCTAGGTTCAATGAATCTGGTTCACGCATTGGTTTTTTTGAATTAAAGTGTTTTTGTCTGTATCTACTATTTCCACATGGGCTTGCAACTATTGTCAGCCATGTTCTGAGCTGTAACCAGTTGGATACAGCTGTCATCCACTCGCCCTTCTAAAAGCACGTGTATTGCAATCGCTATTTTAATTAATCAAAACTGAAAATTACGGGTCTAATTAACGAAAATTACCAAAAAAAGACAAGTTTGAGATAAATGTGGAAACAAATGAAACTAAGAATTCTAAGCAAGACAGAATTGACGGAATTCGATTCGGACTTGGAAAACTCAAGTTATTACGAAAACAAAACTTTCCTAAAACGGTAATTTCAGAGCCTAAACGATGGAATTTGGCCAAAAAAGGCCATGCCACCTTGCTAAGTAATGATTATTGAATTACTCGATGATTCGCTTAAACCGTGAAAGTTTCACACCATTCCGACTCCAACACCAAAAAAGGTCGGTTTCACTATTGGATTTTTTGAATTAAAGTGTTCTTGTCCGTATCTACTTTTTCCACGTGGGCTTACAACTATTGTCAGCCACGTTCTAAGCTGGATACAGCTTTCATCCACTCCCACGTTCTGAGTTGTTAACCAGCTGAATATTGCTGTTATCCACTCCCACGAAGTGATATGTTAACCAGCTGGATATAGCTGTCATTTACTGCCACGAAGGGATATGTTAACCAGCTGAATATAACTGTCATCCACTAGCCCTTCTAGAAGCACGTGTTCACAAAGATAAATACCCTACACTAGAGTCTGCTAAAACTCATTCAATTCAACTTCAAGCGATATTGAATTTTCGATATCGGAGGTCCATCTAATTTCTCATCTTCATCTTCATCTTCCGAGGATGATGAAAAGCAATTTCTAGCAAATCTTGAAGCGAATGAGTCAGAACAAGATGCGATAATTGCCTAACATTGTAACATCCAACGGGCCATCTCTCAGTATCTCAATCAACAAAACAACCAAGTGACTCGTGGAGGCTCAATTCCTGGTCATAAAGTGATCAATTGAGACCGGGAAAGTGCTGATCATCGTTTGTTCTATGACTATTTTGCTAAGAGCCCACAGTATAATGATCAAATGTTTCGTCGACGCTTTCGAATGAGTAGAAGTTTATTCCTTTGTATTGTTGAAAAAGTGGAAGCTCGTGACAACTATTTTGTGCAAGGAAGAGATAATGTGGGTAGACTGGGTTTGTCTGCTCTTCAAAAAATAACAGCAGTATTTCAAATGTTGGCATATGGTCTACCAGCGGATGCTACTGACGAGTATATTAAAATAGGAGAGTCTACAACAATTGAAAGTTTGAAAAGATTTTGTCGTGCTGTTGTGGAGGAGTTTAAAGATGAGTATCTAAGATCATCTAATGTTACTGACGTTGCCAGACTACTCCGTATTGGTAAAGATCATGGTTTTCCGGGAATGCTGGGTAGTCTAGATTGTATGCATTGGAAATGGAAAAATTGTCCAACGGCTTGGGCAGGATAATATGCAAGTTGTAGTGGATCCCCAACTATTATTCTAGAGGTCATAATCAGTGGATATGGCATGCATATTTTAGTTTGCCGGGTACGAACAATGATATTAATGTGTTGGAGGCATCCCATCCTTTTGCCAACTTCGCTCAAGGTATTGCTCCTCCAGCTCATTATGTCATTCAAGGAAAATAATTTAATATGGGTTATTATTTAGCTGATGGTATATACCCTAAATGGTCTACGCTTGTACAAACTATTCACGATCCATGTGATCCGAAGAATAAATTATTTGCAATGAACAAGAAGGATGTAGAAAAGACGTTGAACGTGCATTTGGAGTTCTCCAATCACGGTTTGCAATTGTGGCAGGACCTATGCGTTTTTGGCATAAACATGTTTTATATGATATAATGACTACGTGCATTATTATGCACAACATGATAATCGAGGATGAGCATGATGTTGATGCAGCAATTGAGGATCATACGGAAGCACCAACTTCGGAAGTAAAGACGGTGCTAGATGAAAATACCCGATTTCAAGAATTCCTAGCTCGACATAGAAAAATCAGGGATAAACAGGCTCACGATGCACTCCGAAATGCCTTAATAAATCATTTGTGGGATGAATATACTAATTCAGATAATTAGATGATGATCAATATGTACTTTTATTTTTATGCTTTTTCTTTTTTATTTTATGAAATGTAATGTTTAAGTTATTTTAATAATAAATTGAATTTCTATTAATGTATTAATTTCATAATTTCGTATTGTATTGCAATATTATGTTAATTATGGGGTGAAATGTTAATTGTAGAGAAATATTAATAAATAAATAAATAAAAGGAATATTCCAGGGAATATTCTTTATAGAGATAAATTTGAAGCAATGGGTTGGAGATGGAATAGTGAAATAAAGTGACTGTTGTACTATTTTAGTGCAAAACTTGCACCAAATCCACTATTCGGGTTGGAGTTGCTCTTATTATAACAAGACAATAAATACAGTTATTGATATGTGTTTTTATTTATCTTAAAGTGGTTGTTAACTTATGCTCTAAAGGCACAGGTTAACACTATCCATATATATAAACACTCTAAGCAAGTAAAACACGCGAGTGATCTTCCATATAGTAAAGCACTCTCAATTTCAAGTACAAAATTTCATCCAAACCTCAAATCTATCTGTATTTGACTTAAGCATCAAAGGTAGATGCCAACGTCCTCCGTTGTCCAAAATTTATAAAACAGTAATGCTACACATCTCACCTAAAATCCCACATTTTTCATCCCACCACATGTGGCATATGAGGTGTCAAATGGTGAGTGGATACATGAGGTAGGTGAGATAAATCATCATTAATGTGTATCCACTCACAATTTGACACCTCACATGCCACATGTAGTGGGATGCAAAATATGAGATTTTAGGTGGGATGTTTAGCATTATTGTTTATAAAAAGTTGTGATTTTTGAACCCATACAAAACCGTTGTGCACCCCTTTTGTAAGGACAATTATCAAAATATTTTTAAAAAATGAAATTTTTTAAGCACACCATACATTATCAATTATGCCCTTTTTTAATTTAAAAAATTTATTATAAATAAAAAAAAGTTATAAAAAAATTATAATGATTATATATAATTAAAATTATAGCACTAAGAAACTCCTATACTTGCAACAACTAACGAGTGCGTGGGCATGTCCAAGATTATTGCACAAAAAGATGTCCACGATTATTGTACAGAAAGAGTTGCTAAAAATATTAGATATAAGATTATTTTATTTATTTATTTATTTTATTTTTTTCTGGAAAGAAGAATGCCAGAGTAGCCTTCTTTTCTCTTTACTTTTTTGATGAAGGAGTCCTCCATCCTTTTAGGCTTGGAACAAGTTTACCTGGTTCTCCTCTGACTTTCACGGTAGTGGTGCGACGATTCAAATTTGAGATATTGCCAAACTTAGCATGTTCAATACTATTAAATCACATTTTGCACTTGTGCAATGGTAGGTGAAATACAGTTAAGACTTAAGAGGTTATCATTTTTGTAGAGGTTTGGGACCATGAAATGTTTATCATAGCTTTATCCAGCTTTATCCGGCATGAAATGTTTAAGATTTTTTATTTATTTTAAAGATTAATGATATATGACAAAATAAGGTTGGTCAAGTGACTTAAGTGGTATACCTAGGGATGGCAAAGGGGTGGGTCAGGGCAGGTCAAGGCCATCCCAAACTCGAAACCCGGTTTTTAACAGTTGCCCCAAACTCGACTCGTGACCCTAACGGGTTTTCAATTTCTACCTCAAACCTGATCCGTTCCCCCAAATCCGACTTGAATGACCCATTTCAAATATATATATATATATATTATTTTTGGCGGTCCTCTGTTTCTGATTTTGCTTCTTGTTGGCTCTTGTTTTCTGTTGTCTGTTTTTGCTCTTTGTGCTGCTCGCTGTTTTGGTGGTGCTTTTGTGGTTGTTGCCCTGTTCCTGTTATGGTCATGACTTATAACAATTGCAAATATTTCTATCTTTGAGTAGTAATGAATTTTGCTGCCTCTAAATTAATTGGCTTGGTCCTTAGTCCTGCATCAGAAAATTGTATATTCAACCAAAACTGAAGGAATATTAAGTAAGAGTTCATTATACTATTTCCATGCAACTCCTTTGTTCCTTAAAATGAGTGAAACCAAAAAATCTAGTAGTTCCACTTTTGTTCTTGTAAAATTTTCCTGAATTTGGTGTTATCACATGTAATTTTCATATATTCTTTTTAGTAAGACAAAATTTGCAAATGGAGTTATCACAGGAGGTACAGCTGGTGTAGTTTAAATATATATATATATATATTATTTTACCTTTTGGTAAACCTAGGGTTGCTTGAAGGAACAATTTTTGTCAATCAGGCCTCGACCTACTAGTTTCCCTAGGCTGACCCGATCTTAGGTTGCGGTCTAAACTATATAATAATTAAGTTTATATAATTGGTTTATTATAAGTTAATAAGTTATACATATTTTAGTTTTAATCGCACATGCCTCTTTTTAATTTTGGTTAATTGGAGGTTGCATGTTAACTACTATTATAAAAAGAATTTAATGGATAATGGGTTGCATCGATCGATATGGTTGTACTTCTAAGTTCTAAGAATGAGACATTGCAAGTAAACTAAGATAAAGAAAACTTGATAATGCACGCACATAATTAATTTATTCTTGCTTGAAATAATTATATATACACAAACTAGTACTATTCAACCGACACAAAATAATAATAATAATAATAATAATTTGAAGTTGTTATTAGAAGGAGATCATCAAAAATTTCACTAATTATCCACTCAAAATATATAGTTCTCCGCATACTCATCTACTTCCCACACCCACTAAGAAAATTTTGAAATTTAATAATTTACTATTCACTACATGTGAAATGTTAAGGTTAACCTCAAATAAGTAATAACTATTTTAATTAAATTGTTTTTCTTCAAACCCTAACAAAATCAAATCTGGATGAAAAAGTGAAAACCCTAAATCAAAAAATGAAATAAGCTGTGGACAATGGATTGGGATTTGGGAATCTTGATCAGCTCATATAATTTTCAAACCCCATTTGAAAATCTGTTATTTTTTTTATTGAACAGCACAAATTTTACTCCGAGGGCTCAAAAGCCAACGAGCAAGCCAACACTACAAAAAGCCCTACCAACTGCCCAAACAGGCTTACAATCAACCAAAGAACAATCAAAAGCCCACAAAAAGCCTGACAAGCATAAGAAAAACAACACCAGCAAAAACACAGGCCCCAACAAAACAAAACAGCCCCAAGACCACAAACAAGACAGCAACAGACCACAAACAACAAAAACAAGCCTGGGCCCAAAAGAAGAAAACACACCCAACATACCAGAACCCTGCAAAAGATTACTGAAACTTCTCCATTTTCTTCCTGCAAAAGAATGGAATAACTATTATGGGTGGCAATAGAGCCTAATGATTAATTAACTAATAATGAAATTTGAATACCAGGAAACTATGAAAAAAGAAATCAAATAGACTAGATGAGGATGATTTGGTGATAAACCCTTCACACCTGCATCACAAGGTTGCTGGTTCAAGTCTTCTCCCTCCAAAAAAAACTCGAATTTATGTAATACTTAAAAATAAAAAAAATAAAATAATAATGCAAGTGATTTAAAAGCTTTATAGAAACACCAGAAACCGCAACAAACAATTTACACACATATCTTACATGAAATGAGTACTTGGCTTTAAGCCTTCAACTCAAGTGATTTGTCATCACCATATAAATTATGGGATGATGTGGTGAATGACATGTTAATGGCAAATCACTTGACACGTCATTTGGGTTGGTTTTTGGATCGTGTGGCATTATTGTTTACTAGAAGTAAAGATAAAAGATATAGCTAGCGCTGACTTCAGTGGTTTGAGAAATATATATGTCATGATTTTCCAGCAGCTTGGGAGAGTAATTTCCAGTTATCACAAAATAAAAGCATAAGAGTGGTATTTGTTTATGTTGGTTGCATGAGTCCAAGGTTTAAGTTAGGGGAGGGATTTCCAGTTCCACAAAGGAAAGAGTTCCAATTTATGGGTTCTTGGATGCCAGTGACACCGGAAAATCCCATTCCAACAATAACTAATTTGACCACGGTTATGAGAATCCATTGGGAAGAGAAAATTGGTAAGAACGGTTGGGTTTTCTGGTGGTCATATAGAGACAGAATTGCAATTAATGGGTTCTTGGATGCCGCTGCTTGCTTTACAAATGGAACTCATGGCAAATGGACCTCCGATTATGATCTAATCAGATGGAGATAAAGCTCAAACATTTGATCACTTTTGTTTTTTCTTTTTTAATTGTTTTATTTTTATTTTTTGGAATTAGATTAAATAAAATAATAAATATGAGCATTTTAAATGTTTTACATAGTCAAAACAGCCGATCGTTATTTTTAACCGTTGACCACTAACATGTATCATAGGATGTTTGTGGAAATGGTGGGAAATGTCACTTTTTTCAGCTGATTTGGTGGAAAAGTGAGTGCTTTAATAACTTAAGTTTAAAAGGCACTAAAGTAAGTGATTTCCAAAAATGCCCTTACTTTACACACATTCTCTTACTTTGATTTTTTTTTTATTCTTTCATCTTCTTCATAGAGGTCTGTTTAACAGACCTCCAATGGAGGTTGAACATCAATACATCTTTATTGAATAATTAATTTAGTGGCTACGCAGACGCATTCGGGGGTCGAGCTCTGGGTTTCCGAGTCTTTTAACGCTTTTCCCGAGCCTTTTCATGCATTTCCCGAGCCTTTTGAAGTCTTTCCCGAGCCTTTTCACCCAATGTCTTTCCCCAGCCTTTTGAAGCCTTCCCCGAGCCTTTTCATGCCTTTCCCGAGCCTTTTGAAATCTTTCCCGAGCCTTTTCACCCAATGTCTTTCCCGAGCCTTTTGAAGTCTTACCCGAGCCTTTTGATGCCTTTCCCGAGCCTTTTCATGTAATGTCTTTCCCGAGCCTTTTGAAGCCTTTCCCGAGCCTTTTCACCAAATGTCTTCCCCGAGCCTTTTGAAGTCTTCCCCGAGCCTTTTCATGCCTTTTCCGAGCCTTTTGAAGTCTTCCCCGAGCCTTTTCATGCCTTTCCCGAGCCTTTTGAAGTCTTTCCCGAGCTTTTTCACCCAATGTCTTTCCCGAGCCTTTTGAAGCCTTCCCCGAGCCTTTTGAAGCCTTACCCGAGCCTTTTCCTGTAATGTCTTCCCCGAGCCTTTTGAAGCCTTTCCCGAGCCTTTTCACCCAATGTCTTCCCCGAGCCTTTTCATGCCTTTTCCGAGCCTTTTCATGCCTTTTCCGAGCCTTTCATGCCTTTTCCGAGCCTTTTCATATGTTCTCCGAGACTTTTCATGTGTTCTCCGAGCCTTTTCAACAATCATTTTTTTTTTCACACAGCAGTTTAAGGTTTACAAAAGAGGGTTTTAAATTGAAAAAAAAAACAACTAACAAGAGGGTTTGTATCTCAGATGCAACTAACAAAGGCTCGGACATAAAAAAGGTCGCTATTGTGTTTGGTCGTGGTCATCGACAGTGACATACGCGTGCTCATGGTTCACCGTCATCCATTGATGGAGGATTTTGAAAGAAAAGAAAAGAAAAGAAAAGAAAAGAACCAAAATGGTGAAGAAGGTTACTGTGGGGGGCATTTTTGTCCGTTCACCATAATAGGTGCCTTTTAAACTTAAGTTATTAAAGTGGTAACTTTCTTACAAAGCCCAGTCCAAATAGTGACAAAAAAATTTTGGACCCTAGGATGTTTGTGCAATTTAAAGCAAAAGTTACATATACATGTCATTTGGTCTAAACTCGAGAGACGCTTGTGTAATTTGCCCTAGTTTTAATTTATAATAAAATTAACTTAATACAAACAAAACTCTTCAAGTCTCAAATGTTAATGAGGATAAAAAATCGATACAATTGAAATTCCAACAAATCTAAATGGTCAGTTAACACATGAATATGAATATGAAAGGTTCAACGGTTCATAAAGATAATAAACAGTCTACTTAGATTAAATTTCAAAACATGTCAAATGAACAAAAAGATCTTTACTTTTATCCTTCAACATTTCTTCTACTTAAAGTATTAGCGAATAAATCTTATCAAGAAACTAGAGATAAACCAAAAGACAAAAAAATATTAACGACTTGAAAGAAAGAAAGAAAGAAAGAAAGAAAAAAAGAAAAAAAAAAAAAAAAAACTATACAAGGAAAACACAAAACTAATACTAATTAAAATAACTAAATAATAAAAGAAAAACATAGTTATTGAAGACAAAATAAATAAATAAAAACTTTAATTAAAATTAATTATAGCAAAGGATAAAAGAAAAAAAATTATGATTAATACCAAACAACAAAAGTCTGAAACATATAAAGATTATTATGTGCCATACATGTGGAATTCTTCATGTATACATTTTAAATGAAGAATCAACTTATTGTATAATCTGCTTCTTAAAGAATCAGATTTTGAAAAGTAGGACGGGGTAGCTTTTCAAAACTGATTATTAGAAAAGCTAAATCATTACTTATGTACTGTACATAACAACCTCACTAATTTAGTAAAAGACAATAATATCCTCATGTTTATTAATTATTTTTTGAAAAACGAAAATTTTGAATAATTAATAACTACAAAATAAAAATATAATTAATTTTTTATTAATTAAATTGAGAAAAAAAAAAAAAAAAAACTTAAAAACATCCATGGTGGCGACCACCAACAGTAATGGCCGAAGTAGAACTGACCTCCTCAAGTGACATCGACATCGTTGGAGGAAGTCGGTTCTCCTCTGGCAGTGGAGGACATGATGCAAAAATCATCATATGTTTCTCAATTGAAATTGTGACATTTTGTTGCGAGGAGGCTTCCTCCTCCTTCATCGCTGGTGAATAACAGGCATCTCTGGTGCCGAAGAAGCCTGTTATTATTTCTTGATTTAAACTATATATAAGTGATTATTTCTTAAGCTACATAAATTATTCCCACAAATCTAGGATGACTATATTCTTTTTCTTTTGATTTTGATTTTGATTTTTAAGAAAAACCATGTTTAAAACTCATATGCAAACATCATACTATAAGTACATTTCCTATTCCGGAAGCGAAAATAGTGGCAAAAACGCCAAAAACATATGTAATTCTCTCATTCGTAATCAAAAACCTGAACCCCAACTAATTGCTCTTTTATTTTTTTTGAACAGTAGAATTTTATTAAGAAGACCAAAGCCAGCAGAAGCAACAAAGAAACAGCCCAAAACAAGAAAAAACACCAGAAAAAGAACATAGCAACAAGCATAACACATTACTTTCTAATGTTCTACAATGTCATTTATATATATATATATATATATATAAATTTTCAAGTCAGTGCTCACTGATATAACTTTATAAGGATATTGAATGTGAGCCACTAGTTTTACATGTTTTGACTCAAGTGTGTATGCACTTGTTAAAATTTCTCCATAATGAGTGGCACACATTTAATATCATCATGAAGTTATATCAGTGCATACTGACCAGATTAAAACTATATATATATACATACATATATATATATTCTAAGGGTTTATTGAATTTTTTTTTTTTTTTTTTTTTTTTTTTTTTGTGGTTGATAAAATCAATGAAATATACTAGCTAGTAAATAATATTTGAGAATTTTTCATGTACTGCAACTATCATATTTGTGGTAGCCAAAAATGGCTTATAGGCCCAAAAGTGCAAAGCCCAGGCTTATATTTGCGTTGGCCCAAGTTTTGAAGAGCCCAACTAGAATGGTAACAGCATGACTTGGTCGTCTGAAGACCAAGTCAGCCAGGTATATCAGATAGCGAGATTCTGGGGAGAAAATCTCTCCAAGAATCTCGCCCACGATCAGCCCATGACCCTACCTACCTATTTCAAACGGTGACCTAGAGTTTCCTATAAATAACAAAGCATTTTTTCAGTAAAAGGATATAGAAATTCAAGCTTACAAAGGCGTACTGAAACTCTGCCTCTGAGAATCACAGTCACCGGAATCCAATCTTCACGATCATTGTTGCTCAGCCCAAGCATAACTAAGGCTAACAATTTAAATCATTCTTTTTGTTCTTTACATCATTCATCTACTTTTTTCTGTTCTAATTCGTTTGTTGCAGGTGAATAGGTCGATCGACCAACTATATTGCAGGAACGTAAGCCTAACGACAACCTCGTCTAAACGGATCCATTCAAGTTGCTTTGGGCCTAATTCAACAGCGACCCGATCTAAATCGATTGTAGGTCGACCCCCTACAGTTTGGCGCCCACCGTGGGGCCCGTCGCAACTTTACAAGTATCAACCGAAACTCTCTGACTTTCAAACGAACAGCGATGTCTGGTGAAGGAACCACCCCAACCATTGAAGAGCAAATCGCTGCATTGGTCGCTCAAACAGCGGCAAATGTAGAAAAGTTGCGAGCGTTAGAAGCTGAAAACGCCACAATTCGAGCGACTAATGAAGAACTGCGAGCTATGGTCGATGGCGTTGTACCCGACAGCGAAGATGTGGGGCATCCAGTTCCTGTCCCCAACGCTGAACAACAGGTCGACCGACGAGGTCGAGACGCTCCGACAGGTCCATCGATTCCTGATGTGAATCCAAATGTCGAGCAAACACCCCAGACAACCCGAGTCGACATCGACCTCAACAACTTGCCCGCTCAAAACGACAACGAGCAAGATCCTATTACGGGCAGGCAACCTGAGAATGTCTTGGGGACACCCGTGTCGCTCCAGTCCACACCAGGTCTGGTAAAATCTAATCCGGACCAATCTTCCCTTTCTAATTTAGAATTTTCTCGCAGGTTTGTAAAGATGGAAGCCCTCATACAAAGGATTCCTGGCGTTCCAGCTTCGATTAAAAGGAGCAATATGAACAGCTTTGCAGACTCACCCTTTGTCGACGCAATAGTGCTTATCGAGATGCCAAAAAGGTTCAGCTTCCCAAACATGAAGCAATATGAGGGAACGAATGATCCGGACGACCACATAGCACAGTATAAATAGAGAATATTTACTACAGCGATTCCACGCGACCTCCGGGAGGGGAGCATGTGCAAAGCCTTCAGATCTAGTCTCAATGGTCCAGCTTTACAATGGTACACTAACCTGCCTAATAATTCCATTAATTCATTTGCGCAGCTTATAGATACCTTCGTGGAACAATTTGCAAGTAGCCGCAAGCTGGAAAAACAGTCGGACGACCTATACACTATAACCCAGAAACACGGCGAAAATCTAAGGACTTATATAGGTCGTTTCAACAAAGAGAAGGTCCAAATCCCTCACTGCAATCAGGCGACTGCGATATATGCCTTCAGAAAGGGCCTCAGGTTTGACTCTGACCTCTATAAAGAATTAACCAAGTATCCATGCAGGACAATGGAGGATGTGTTGGCCAAAGCGTTGGCCCAAATAAAATGGGAAGAAGATGAAGCTAACTACATAAGTAGAGCCAACAATTATTCCAGCCGCAGAAACGACCGAGTGGATAGGCGGTCGAACGACAGAAGGTCAGAACCTTATCCGACTGGAGATAGGACAACTCGACAAAATGATGAAAGCTCAAGCGACGGTCGACCGTACAAAAGGGCCTACCCGAGAACAAGTCGACCAAGAGCAGAGGTACCTGAATATAATTTGAGCATCGAACCAGTCAACCTCGTAGCAGTCATGAGGGAGATGGGCAAGACGGTAAAATGGCCAAGAAAAATGAATGCACTTCCAGAGCATAGAGATGCAAAGTTGAGATGCGAGTTCCACGGAGATCACGGCCATCGAACTGAAGATTGCATCGCTCTCAAATTCGAAGTTGCAGAACTATTGAAACAAGGACATTTGCAAGAATTCTTAACAGAAAAGGGAAAACAAACCCTGGCAAGACGTAACGACAGAATGACCAACGCAAACGATAATCCACCAGAACCACCTCGACACGACAGGTTAATAAATTTCATTGCAGGAGGTTCTGAAGTGAGTGGCATTAGCTATTCAGCGGCAAAAAGACATACACGACAAATGCTAAACACGAAAATTCAGCCAAATAGGGAGCATCCGTCGACCTTGGACGAGACCGTCACCTTCAAATCCACAGACAAATCAGATTTGTTTTCTCCTCACCATGATGCACTCGTTATTTCACTTCATATTGCTAATTGTTTAACAAAAAGAATTCTAATTGATAATGGCAGTTCATGCAATATCTTATTTAACAGTGCCTTGAGAGAAATGCAGGTCGACGAGTCAAAATTAAGCCGTCGGACGACAATGCTGACAGGATTCAGTGGAGAACAAAAAAGTACGTTGGGGGAAGTCGTGCTACCTATCTACGCTGAAGGCGTGAACCTCTATGTCAACTTCCTGGTGCTCGACTGTCAGTCACCCTACAATGCAATCCTAGGAAGACTGTGGATTCATGAGATGAAGGCAATCCCGTCGACTTACCACCAGATGATAAAATTCCCAACAAGGTGGGGAGTTTATGAGATTAAAGGAGAACAAAAAGCAGCCAGAGAATGCTATCAAAATACTATGAAGAAGAAAAAAGAGTCATTATAGCAATTACAGGACTCTAAGGTCGAGTCGACTCCAAGCGAACCAAAGATGGAGGATCTCGACGAAGTGTCGATCGACTCAAATCGACCAGATAGGAAAGTGTTCATAGGGTCCAGATTGTCGAAGGAAACTAGGGAACAACTGATCGACTTCCTAAGGGAACGGCAATGCAGTTTTGCATGGTCACATTTAGACATGGTCGGCATCGATCCAGAGGTAATAGTTCACCAACTACAGGTCGACCCTGATCATCAGCCGGTAAAACAAAAGAGGAGAAAATTCGCTCCCGAGAGAAACAAAGTAATCAACGAAGAAATTCAGAAGCTAATCGACATTGGCTCAGTGAAAGAAGTCCAATATCCTGATTGGCTAGCAAATGTCATGGTCGTCAAGAAGAAGAACGGCAAGTGGCGGGTATGCATCGACTTCACAGACCTCAACAAAGCTTGCCCCAAAGATTCATTCCCTTTACCCCATATCGACATGCTAGTCGACGCGACAGCTGGACACGAGCTACTCAGCTTCATGGACGCCTACTCTGGCTACAACCAGATCCTCATGCATCCAGACGACCAGGAGAAAACAGCCTTCGTAACAGAACGAGGTACCTTTTGTTATAAAGTAATGCCGTTTGGTTTGAAAAATGCAGGTGCCACCTACCAACGACTTGTGAATATGATGTTCGCCAAAATGCTTGGCTCGACAATGAAAGTCTACATAGACGACATGCTGGTCAAATCACTTATGGCCCAACAACACATAGACCACCTGAGGCAGTCGTTCGACATCCTCGACAAGTACGGTATGAAATTAAATCCAACTAAATGCTCTTTTGGTGTCTCATCAGGAAAGTTTTTAGGATACTTGGTCACACAAAGAGGTGTCGAAGCCAACCCGGACCAAATCCGGTCAATACGAGAAATTGAGTCGCCTAAATGCATTAAAGACGTACAGAAATTGACTAGCCGAGTAGCAGCGTTGAACAGGTTCATCTCCAAGTCGTCTGAACGATGCCATCCATTTTTCAACACCTTGAGGAAAAACAAAGCCTTCGAATGAAACGACGATTGCAAGAAGGCGTTGCAGGATCTAAAAGAATATTTGACCTCGCCACCACTGCTGTCAAAACCAAAAGACAATGAGACGCTACTCATATACTTAGCCGTTTCGAGCACAGCCGTCAGCGCAGTACTAGTGAGAGAAGAAGGCGATCGACAACATCCGGTTTATTACGTAAGCAAGGCATTGCTCGACGCTGAGACACGATACAGTCGGTTGGAAAAGCTAGCACTAGCATTGGTCGTTGCAGCCCGAAAATTGAGACCGTACTTCCAGTGCCATTCAATTAAGGTATTAACGACTTACCCTCTCAAAAATATACTGCATAAACCTGAACTTTCAGGTCAACTGACGAAATGGGCTGTTGAACTAAGTGAGTACGACATCAACTATCATCCGCGGACAGCGTTAAAATCGCAGGTATTAGCTGATTTCCTTGCAGATTTTACACCTAACGAAAACTTGCAGACTGAAAAAGAGCTAATAGCTCTTACGGAGACAACGTCGAACGAAAAATGGACCTTGTCGATCGACGGATCAAGCAATGTAAAAGGCAGTGGACTGGGATTGGTACTCAAATCTCCTCACGGGGACATAATAGAGCAGTCCATCCATTGTGAGTTATGTGCGACAAACAACGAAGCAGAATACGAGGCACTAATCGCTGGGCTCGACCTTGCCAAAAGCTTGGACATCAAAAACCTTCAGGTGTTTAGAGACTCGCAGTTAGTCGTCCGACAAATAAATGGGTCGTATAAAGCAAGAGATCAAAGGATGACCGCCTACTTGGCCAAAGCCAAACAGATTCAGTCGACCTTCGAAAAATTCACCATCGAACAAATACCAAGGTCGGAGAACTCACAGGCTAATGCACTAGCTTATCTTGGCTCGACAACGACAGGCGGATCCAAGTCAATTCCTGTCATACACCTTGCAACACCAACTATCCAAGCAACAGAAATAGTCGCCCCAGTCGACTACACAAGAAATTGGATGGACCCATTGCTGGACTACTTACGAGCCGACATTTTACCTGGAGATAGAACTGATGCTAGGAAAATCAAAGCTAAAGCCGTAAAATTCTGCATCTTATATGGTAAGTTATATAAGAAGTCTTTCACAGGACCCTACTTGAGGTGCGTAACCCCACGAGAAGCATACGACGTTCTCAAGAGTCTACACTATGAAGAATGTGGAAATCACTCGGGGGCTCGAAGTCTGTCGAACAGAGCAATCACAGCAGGATATTACTGGCCAACAATGCGCTCCGACTCCTAAAATCACGTGAAGTCGTGCGACAAGTGTCAAAGATTCGTACCAGTCTGCCATCTTCCCCCAGGTATGTTAAATTCAATCTCAGCCCCTTGACCTTTTATGAAATGAGGGATGGATATTGTAGGAAAACTCCCGGCTGCACCCGGAGGTGTCGTCTACATGTTGGTGATGACAGACTACTTCACAAAGTGGGTGGAAATCGAAGCTTTACCTCAAGTACGCGACATCGAGGTACGTAATTTTGTATGGAAGTATATCATTTGCAGGTTCGGGGTTCCACGAGAAATAGTGACCGACAACGGATCCCAGTTCATTTCATTCGACTTCAAGAACTTCTGCTACAAATATGAGATAAAACTGAGTTTCTCAACTCCACGATATCCACAAGCAAATGGACAAGCGGAGTCGACAAATAAAACAATAATCAACACACTAAAGAAGCGACTAGAAGCTGAAAAGAGTGAATGGGTTAAAAAACTTCCTGAGATCTTATGGTCGTATTGTACTACTCTTCGACAGTCGACTGGAGAAACTCCATTTTCCCTTGTTTATGGATCTGAAGCAGTGATCCCCATCGAGATACGACTCGCAACCGCACGGAGTGAAAATCCAAACGAAGCCCAAAACAACCGTGAGCTCGCCTTCGAGTTGGATCATTTGGATGAAAGACGTGATCGAGCGGCTCTCAGAGTACAGTCGTATCAACAACAGATCGCACGACATTACAACAAGAAAGTGCATATCAGAACCTTCAAGCTACATGACTGGGTACTACGCCGCGTTTTCCAAAACACCAGAGAAGAGGGAGCCGGAAAACTGGGGCCAACTTGGGAAGGACCTTATCAAATAACGGAAGTCGTTGGTCGAGGAGCTTACAAATTGCGAGGACTCGACGGTTGAGAGCTAAACAACAGTTGGAATGCCCTCCACTTAAAACAGTATCACTTCTAAACTAGAAACTTTGTTATTTTTTACTTTCAATGATATTTGCAATGATACTAACGACGCATAAAGAGCTATGATGAAAAACTTAGTACTAAGTTAAGAACTGAGCTCGCAGAAACATTTTTTCAGTCGACTTCGACGTATTATGTTGCTATGAAATTCTTTTGTTATTACAGCATTGACAGTGTCCCGACGTCGACGACAACACGAACCTACTCCCAACGTCCTTATTTAACAAACAAACGCTGGGAGTCGAGGACAGCACTTGATGAAAATAATTATCGACTAACGCATGTACGCGATGAAATTGTTGACTAACGCATGTACGCGATGAAACTGTCGACTAACGCATGTACGCGATGAAATTGTCGACTAACGCATGTACTAACGCATGTACGCGATGTAAAAATGTAATTTGTCGACCTGTAAGATCCGTTATTTGTATTGGCTTGATTCCATTGCAAAACGCTCTATATTTGTATTAGTAGTTGCTTAAGTTTTTCTTGGAAGAAAAGTGCCTCAAAGGTAAAGAAGCAACATCTTGTGCAAATATCGTCTTCAAGGGGAACATCGCTTACTTGGATGCTAAGGTATCAAGATTCTTCTTCCTCTTGCAAGGCGTTAGCGCACACACACACAATTCATACATGTGTGTCCCTGCATCGTTGTGCACCATTTATATAACACATTCACATGATTTTGTATGCTCATGCATTGAACTCAAATGCTCATACATTTTAGAGTTGCATGTTCTAGGACTATGTCTAGGAAATGGCATTCATATGTGAACATGTGTTTGTATGTTTGTGTTTCTTATGTTTTGGACTTGTAATAGTGCTTAATTGATTCCTTATTGAGTCCCGGTCATTTCGGTTACTCAAACGTTAAGTTTCGAGTCCAAACGATGTAGCTACGCTACTTTTCGTTCTCATTCGTTGAGTTGTGTTCGTCGTCTTTTTCCGAGATGAGTTCTCAACCATTTTTCAAAGTTTCATAGTCTTCGTCGTGCGTGAGGGAGTCACGGTTCGTAATCCAAAAACGGATTCGAATTCGGAGTTCGGATGCCCGAATACGGCTGAAGAACGTGAGAGGTGCGCGAGGAGATCACTTGGCCAAAAGCCAAGCAAGGGGTGGCCACGTGTGGACCACGTGTGCCACACGGCCAGAGCTCCTCTCTGGCCACGTGTGGCACACGCTGGCCACACGTGGACTGGCCAAAGTCCCCCCAAAATTTGGACAAGTTTGCCCCTCATCTTCCCTCTTTAAATGATCTCTCTTCCCTCCATTTTTTCACAACTTGAACAATCAAAAATTCTGATCTTCTGCAGAATTGTTCATGATTTTGATTTACTTACTTTGATCATAACTTCTTCATACGAACTCTAAATCGAGTGATTCAAAAGCCAAAATTGTTGGTCTCGACGAGAGCTACAAACCCCAAGCATTTTCAGAGGCATTTGATTTCGTGATTTTTCGCAGCACTCTGATTTCTAGTACGAGGTCATTAGTTGTATGTGATACTTCTCTTGCAATTTCATTTGATCATCTCTATGATTCTTTCTATTTGATTGTTGAAATATGTTGAGAAGTATGTTAGATCATATGCTAGGGTTGTATGATTGATTAGTTAATTGAGTTTAGCTTTGTGATTTCTCTTAAATACATTTTTGCTAAACTTGAGATTGATTGAAATTGATTCTAGAAATTGTTTCTATAATGTGCTTCATGTTATTTTCTAGGTTCAATTTCTTGATATAAGAACTAAGATGTTTGTGACATATATTGAATATCTTAATCTTGTTCTTATTGTCTTGACATGCTTTGATTTCTAGATAGATTTGTGATTGTGTGTTGATAGTATATTCTAGATTATCATTAAGCATGTTCATAGAGTGTGTTTGATCTACTTACTCTATTTGTGTGTGCTTGCATCATTTGCATCACCTAGATCATTGCCTTGTAATAGGTTGAAGTCTCTTGTCAAGGTGAGTGAAGCCTATTTGACTTGAGCAAGAAGACTTGGCTAGGAAAGGTTTCCGGATAGCCAAGCAAGAAGCCTTAGTTAGAATCAAGGTGATTCGGATAACTAAGCAAGAAGTCTTAGCAAGGAGTTTGAATACTCCGGATGGTTGAGCTAGGATAGCTTAACTAGGATCTCTTGATCTAGATTGCTAAGCAAAGAAATCTTCCTAGAGGCTTTTTAGTCTTGGATAGGAAGTTGCTCTCTAGAGGTGTGGGATACATCTTAGATAGAAAGTAGGCTAGGTAATTCACTAGGCCTTTGAGAGGTGATTAGGATTTGATAGCTTGAAGTGGATATCATAGTGTTGATAGCTTTGAGTGTGTAAGTTCTTTTCATATAGTGGATTTGGTTCGCCGGTGGTTGTGGATTCAACCCGTGGATGTTTCCTCTTTGAGGTTTTACCACGTAAAAACATTGTGTCTCATTTTTGCTTTATATTTCCTTATCTTCCATATGTTCTCTTGTATTGATTCTTTTGTATATTGATGCTTACATAAATTGATTCATAATATACAATTGCTATATCATTACAAGTATTCATTTTCATTCTTATATTCCGCATCTTTTTGAATATTGGAAGAATTTGGGACTATACCTATTCACCCCCCCTCTAGGTATAAAACACTAAGCTTTAAAGGGAATTTCACGACCGACGCTTGTACGCGATGTGGTTTGTCGACTGACTCATGTACGCGAGTATTCTATAAATAAATATTGGCCATATTTTTTCTATACTATAATGTTGTTCGACCTACGCATGAATATAAGTTTACAAGCTTATTTCATTCAGATATTTTAATCATGTGTAAACCCCATCATAAGATGGTCGTGTCGTTTCCACATACAAACAAGTCTTATACTTCATAAGAATTGAAGACATGCAAACAGATTAAAAGCATCGATCAAAAAGATTAATAATAAAATAAACGGTCAAAATGACCAAATCATCCATATGTATCAACCATCCATATACAAAATTTTAATACAAGAAAACAAAATATATATCAAGTTGCAGATGGGCTTGCAGGTGAGTCGACAGTAGGAGCAGCAGTCGATGGATTTGCAGGAGGATCAGCAAGAGTTGAGTCGACAAGAAGCGGGTCAGTCAGAGGCAGGTTGACGGTATTGGCACCTTCAGGGAGTGCATTTTCAACTAGTGCTTGCTCGTCGTCTTGCCCAAGCGACGACTCTTCCATCTTCTTCATCTCTTCATATAGCTCGATCATCTCTTGCATCATGGAGACATCCCATTTGTTGTGATGACCAGAGAGATATTCTTGGAAGAGCTCTGCCTTCGCCTTGCAAATAGCAGTCGACGCAATGGTCGTCAGTCGGTCCTCCAAAGCGACGACAAGCCCCTTTTGCTTGTCAACCTCTGCGTGAGCCTCGGTAGACTCCTGGGCATGCCGATCCCTCGCTGCCTTGACCTCCAGTAGCTCTTTCTCAAGAGCCATGTTCTTTTGCTGGAGTTCCTCGACAGTCTTGTCAACCTTTGCCTTTTCCATTTTTAAAACGTCGATCGACTTCCTCTGCTTTCCACACCTGTCGCTCATCACCTTGAACCTTTCATTCAGTTGCAACGACCCCTGCAGAGCCTACAAAGCAGGAAAGATTCGTGTCAAATATACGTTATAAATACCGATAAGATCAAAATACAAACTAACCTGAAACGCTGCGAGCATTGTCGTGTCGAGCACTTCCTCTGTCCTCTTGGTTTTCAAAAATTTCTCATCCGCTGCAAAGAAAAAGTCAGTCGACTTCTTCAAAAATGCCGCCGGCGCTGAGAAGGATGGCAAACCAGAGGAGGACTCAGTTGGCGACTCAGAGAGCGAGGCAGAAGTCGGCCGCCGGGAGGTCGACTCGACCTTTTTCCCTTTCTCGACCGCCGAGTTTCTCTTCTGTTTCTTCTTTGCTGGCGACTTCTCGGGAAAGGAGGTATATACATGCTCAAAAGGCGCTGAAGCACCCTCCTTCGACATGTCGTCGCCCTTGCTTTTCTTAGCAGCCGCTGCCCTTTTCCTAGCCATCTCGTCTCTGAATTTCTTCAGAGCATCAGCATCGTTTGGGAGGTTCAGTCTTGCACTCGCCATCGACGTCACTGCGAAACGACGTTCATTGTCAGATACAGGTAACAAGAATTTCATTTGATATTGGAGAATTTTGAAACTCCTCCTAATCCAGACATACGACAGAAAGTCCTTCACACTAGGATAAGGCTCTCGCGACCTATTAAGAGTCGACTCTCTCCATAGGCTGCTAGGCCTAAGTTTACCTTCTGTTAGCAGCACCTTACAGCTTCTATCCTTTTCAGGGATACTAAGCATTGCTTCGGTGCGAGCAGGAGCAACGTCGCACGACGGTTTGCTCCCTATGCCTTTTATCTCTACAAAATAAGCTGAGAATCAGCAAGGGTAATCTAGGTTAACAAAAACACGAAAACGATAACTGTCGAACGACACTCACCATATCTATTCCATGTTCGTCTGCATTGATACATCTCATTTCCCATCGACCAAGGACCGTCAATTGGTGAACCTTTGGCAAAAAAGTAGGTGTCTTTCCAATAATGATCGTTCGTCGTCGTATCAATAATGATTTGCTGATCTCTACTCCTTGGTATCAACATATAACGACCCCGGTCGTGTATGTGCTCTTTCAAGTAATAGTTATGGAGGAGACTTCTTAACCCAAAAGGTATGTTGTATCTCTCGCTGAGAACACCTAAACTCAGCAGTATCCTCCACGAATTTGGCATCAGTTGACCGGGAGCAAGGTCATAGTATAGCAACAACCGTCGCACCAGCTGGGGGACAGAGAATCTAAACCTTAAGCGAAGGGTGTACTCGTAGAAACATGTCCACCCTGGAATATCCCAGTCTGCCCGTTCATGTATCCTAGATGCACGTAGCTCGACATCACTTGGGATGCCATAAACCTCCCGCAACACGCATAGATTCTCCTATGAAACCAGACTTGATGGACTTTCATCGAGGACACCTAATGGTCGACCGGATGTGGTAGCCTCATCTACGTCGACGTACTCCGGGTGATCGACTATCGTTGTGACGGCACGTACGCCGCCTTTTTCAAGTATGCCCTTAGTATTTATGGCAACGACATTCGACGGGTCCTCTATCGTGACTTGTCGATCTACATCTACCTTTCTTCTACCAACTCCAACACTATCTTCTCCCTCACTTGTAGTCCAATTATATTGAGGCTCAGAGATCGTATCGTCGCTCGACAGGTTCACATCGTCGTTCGACATGTTGACACCTAAAGCTGACAAGGCAAAAAATGCACAAGTCAGAAACTAACGCGCTACAATCACAACCTAAGGTTTCTAAGAGTTTTGAGGCGACAACAAATCAAATATGAACTTAGTCTCTAGCATCCTAAAGGTTGAACGAAAAATTAAATATGGCCTACAATCTCTAGCATCCTAAAGGTCGAACGAAAGAGTTCTCCCACAAACAGTACACTAACAATCCAACATAGCAAAGAAGATCAAACAGAGGAAACAAACCGGAATACAACAAGAACAATGAAGAACAACGAAGAACAGCAAAAACAAAACCAGAACTTCAAGAAAACTTCAGGCAAGTAAATCTTTACGTTATTTGCATATTATACTTCTTATTTCAAATAACCAAGTATCACAGGAAAAGCAAACGAAAATAAATACCTTGAAAGAAAAAGAAATCTCTGAAAAGGTCCGGTGTGAAATCCACGAAGAACTAAGAGTTCGCTGAAGTAAGGCTCTGAAAGGCTCTGAGAATTTGAGAGTGGTTTGTTCTGTGCAAAAGTGGCTTGAAGAAGAAGGGAGGAGATATTTATAACTAAACCCCTTGCAACCCTTTCTGCCACGTGTCCACCTCTGAGGTGGATACAACCTTTCAGTTACCCACGCACGCAACTGCTCATGATGAGTTTTGAATTTCAAAACTTCTCCTCGAACAGAGTAAACATGCCAGAGTTAAATACACGCGACGTCACTAGGGTTTGTGAAACGAAAGGTGTCTTTTCAATTTGACCTTAGGCTTGCCTCATCACATTCTAGTAATTGGAATTCGTCGAACGACATTGGGAAATTCTTTCTTAACATCAGCGATCCTGTCGACTCGAATTGTCGACTCAAGTTATAATGTTCGAACGACATCAAAATTCCATGATTGCAATAATTAGCGACGAGTTAAGTCGATATAAATTATGTCGCTCGACAATGGCCGGCACGACTGATGTGTAAAATCGTGTTATAAAAACCTAACTCGCAAGTGCACGAATCGTGAGATAAGTACAGCGACAAGTAGGGATCGTTCCCACGAGGAAAAGAGATTTATCGACTAAAACTAATTCTAATTAAAGCTAAGCAATTAACAGTAACCAAGAGATTTCAGATTGATTTGATTGATTTGAGATTAAAACTAATTTAAACTAAGAAAACAATTAACAAGAATATGAGAATGAGATCAAGAGGTGAGAGGACTAGGTCATCAATGATCCCCAACTATGTTTACTCAATGCTTCGAATTGACTTTCACAAAGAATGTTAATTAAGTTAAGGGTTCGTTCTTAAATCATGTATCATTAGTGCTATGTGGTCCTGGGATAAATTAAGTATTTCTACTACAATCAATAGCAAACCCTGCATATAAATCATAACAGAAAATACATCAACCATACACCAAGCGTTTCTCAATCAAGTAAATAGCAAACCCTGCATATCAACTATAACCTACAACCCACAAAGCACACAATCAAGTATTCTCAACCACAGTCCTTAGCAAACCCTGCATAAAAACTATGGTCGAGAACCCATTAAGCACAAGAACAAGAGAACCAAAGATAACGTGCAATAACCTGCTACGATAAATTCATTCATTCAATTGATTATTGGTTGAGACTGGTGAAACCCCACACATCCCTCAACCTTAACATATAAACCCTAGATTCAAGACTAGCACAAACCATGCATAGACAAGAAGAAATCCCAAATTGAATGAAACGAAACTTGAATTACTAAATCATAGTCAATCCTAACACAGAGTATTCATAGAAGTTCACATTGAATCCCTAGTATGGATTTAGTTACACATAGTTGAAATAAAAAGAAGAGAGAAGTAGTTGATAGAACCCATGGAAATTGTAGACAATCTTCCAATCTCTGATGCAGCAAATCTTCTCCTTCGTCTTCAAATCTTCCGTATGTAAGATGAAAGAAAGTTGTTGAGTGATTTAGGTTGTAACTTGAGGCTGAAGAACTGTTTCTCGGACGAACCCTTTTTAGGAGGAAAACCCCTCTATTTATATCTGCTCGGGCTTCGGTGGAGAAACCTGATTAAAAACCAACTCTTTAAGGCAGACCGCTGCCTGACCGCTGCCACTTTGGTAGCGGTGTGGCAGCGGTTTGGCCTATCTTTGCAACCGCTGCCACTTTGGCAGCGGTATGGGAGCGGTTTGCCCAGCGACCTCCTCTGCCCCAAAAACGCTGCGACGCCTCTCTCATAAAATAGCAGCGGTGCGAGAGCGATTTTTGCTCATTTTAGAAAAGACCCTTGACTTCATCAAAATTGCACTTTTTATCTGAATTTCTTCAAATATATCAATCTGGTCCAAAAACCTGAAATCACTCAAACACACCCATTAAAGCGCTAAAAGGCTCAAGTAGCAAGCAATTGATTGGCGGAATGGGGATCAAATATATATACAATAAATGACCGATCAAATACCCCCAAACCTATCTTTTGCTAGCCCTCGAGCAAAATATAAAACAAAAACCTAAAAACTAAACCTAAGAAAAACAAAAAACAAACTAAGCCACTTTCGTAGGGAACACGATAGCATTGAGCGTATACTACAAGCCTTTAAACCTCTAGGTGTCCCTAGAGGAGGAGTTTTGTCTCCTGAGGGTTTACAACTATGACACCCACAAACATATCCAGCGACTTCCTATCATCCAAAATACCACAAAATGCGCCCAAGTTGAGACAACATGCAAATACCAATAAGCAAAGACTAATACCTAGCCATAAATTTGAAAACACTGCATACTTTGAATAGAAAAGCCCAGACTCAAACATTTTAGCTTAGAGGACACATCATCAAATGCCATAGATATAATTCGCCTCGACTCTACTTCTCACGGATGTCGCTCATAATTCACACAGATCCTAGGCACAATCTCTCATCAAGCATATGCGACTGGAATTATGCACAATAAATATCAAGAGTTATCGCATATGAATATATCAATAAAAGAACGCTTGATTTGTATGCAAAAGATCTCATGAATTGAATCAAACATTATGAACAAGATAAACACATGCTCTATCTCTACTTTCATAACAAGGATAACCAGCAGATCAAAAAGACTTAATTTAGGTTGTAATGGGGCCATTGGGTGAGGGCTCAAGAAAGAACGAGAAATTGGAATTCAACAACCTAGGATCATATCTTGAGAGTCTTCCATTACCTTTCCGGCTTCACACAGATGTCTTGGTCTCCTGTCTAAGTGGAATGACACCACTTGATGTTGTTTCATTCTTCAGACCTCACCTTCCTTTCTTTGTCACACTCCTTTTGAGTAAATACAAACATTGCAATACAACTTGACTTTATTGCACCCATAAGTCTTTTCTCTTTTTTTTTTTTTTTTTTTTCATTTTTTTTTTATTTTTTTTATTTTTTTATTTTTTTATTTTATTTTTTTTATTTTTTTTATTTTATTTATTTATTTTTTTTTTTTTTTTTTTTTTGAATGTAACTTTGGCAACACTGACTTTGGCTTCGAACCTTTTGGATTGAATGCAGCTCTTCTTCTTCTCGGTCTTTAGCATTGAAATCTGCACACAGTTACGTGCAGAAATAGCACACTTTCTTCACTTTCTCAAAATATGATCCCAAGCTATAGGGTCAGGCTTAAGATATCGGCTCATAAGGTCACGGTTGATGTGGTGAAGAAATAAAAAGGCTATAGTGTTTGGCTTCAAACAGGGCTATGGAGCACACACACATAAGGTAGGAAATATTTCAGGCCTTTTAAGTAGCTAAAGCACACATAGTCTATTATCACTTCCACTGGTTCGTCTTACTCGAGATCAAAATATAACATGTGAAATCTTTTATGATGATTGTTCTATAATGCTCAATGTACTACCTATAGAGATCGAATCTAATGCTAAGAACCTACTGAGTGTTTAAGAGTAGAAACAACAGGACCCTCATAGTATGTCATTTATGTACGCTTTTTGGTTTAGTGAACTCACAAGGGTAGTCTCCACTATTAATCATGGCAATTCAATTCAGCATCCTATCCACTATCATATCAGAGTATGTCATATGTTTTGAAAACTGCAATGTAGTACTCTAAATGGCCAAATGTTAGTGTAAACTCATTGAGAAAAGCATATTATCTCTAGGCACACTTCAAAGCACTTTGTCTTGAAAGACACTGGAACGACAGACTCTAAAACAAAAGAGTCACACCCCCAAACCTAAATCCAACATTGTCCTCAATGTTTGAAAATGAAAATATGACAACATGAATAAAGACAAGGCAGCGCGAATTTAACTCAACCAAGCAGAAAATAAACAAAGTCAAACTCAATAAACATAATCCTCAAAAGTTAAAACTAAGAAACACAATATTTAAAAGTGATAAGAAAGAGAAAAAGAACAGATAAAGAAAAAGAAAAAGGAAAAAGAAACATATCAGTCTGTAGACACAGGTCCGTCTACAGTGTCTCTAGGAGTCGTCTTCACGCTGCTGGCTCGAGCCAGGCCCGAAAAATTCCTCTCCATGAGGATCAGTAAAGTAATCTCCAAACTGGGCTGCAGTATCTGGAACTGAAAGAGCCGCACCTGGAACATGGGAGGAAGATGGGTCAGAAGACTGGGTGGGTCGAACTACGGCCCGATGGATCTCATCGATCGAAATCTGCATGGCGTCAAACCGTGAGTACATGTCGCTTCTCAAACCGGCGACCTCGGAACGGACATAGTCCTGCATCGTGGAAAGCATGTACTCGACCCACTCCGGCCTCTGCTGTGATGATCCGGCTCCGGCATCTCCAAACGCCTGCTGAGCTGGGTGTGGACCCTGCTGGTCCTCATCCTGCGGATTCTGCTCCTCCTGAATATCATCCCCCCGACGCCTCTTCCGCACAGTGGTCTCGCCAATCTGAGGGAGGCCGCGCATAGTCGCCTGAGTGTTCCATGTAAACAGGCAAAGCGGAGTGTCGGGCTCCGACGTGTCATCCCGAGAATCATTGTCGACCACCAAACCTGCTACAGCACACATAGCAGTAATCAGACAGGGGAAAATCATACTAGTACCCGTTTGTCGCCCACAGCCTCGAATCTCCTTCCTAATGAACCCGGCAACATCAATGTATCTCCCTGTCCTGATGGCATAAAGAATCTGAGAGGCCTCCTTGAAGATCTCCCCTGTGTGGCTCGACGGCCTCAACGAAGCCGAAATGAAGAGGTTCCAAAAAGCACTGTCCAAATGCAGGTCACCCCTCAGTAACCTCTGCCCATTCCACCCAGCTGCTCCCTCTTTGCGAAGCGCACATCCAAGGTCATACTTGTTCGGCCATGCGGTCTCAGCATCCTCCATAGGGGTCAGTCCATAATACTCATTGATCGCCTCTGCTGTGATCACTACTGGCACCCTCCGAACAATCACCACCCCGTGTGTGGAGAACTGAGTGTCCACCATGTTGGCATAGAACTCACGGGCTAAGGTGATGTTGGCATTGCAGGGCCGCCGAACATATCCTGACCATCCTCTGGCCTCTACGGTGGCAGGGATAGGAGTATCGCCTAACTCCTCTAGTGCTATCCCCCTCTCTAGAATGAACTTCCTCTCCTTCTTCAATCTGTCTCTGTAGTCAGGATTGCCTACATATGACGGCTCAACTGGCCGTTTGTCTCTCCTCCTACTGGGGTCCGCAGGAGCATGGCCTCCTCTGAATGCGGTCCTCACCATACCTGGGGAAAATTGAAGCACATGCAGCTAATAAATTTACAGGTTTGAGGCAAACAGTATAACATCAATTCAGCAGCACTTCCAATAAACAGTCACTATATCACAACTACCAAAAAGGCCCGTACATTCTCCACTTCTTGTTCATAAACACCACCAACACACAGAGAAGTTTAACAAAAGCTAACAGTGAAGCACATAAACATTCTATCAATTGCTAAACCTACGTGTTGTCATTCAGAGGTTGCCCAAATTCTATCTAACTAGTTCCTACTCCGAAATAACTGTCAATTATAGTTCCCAATTAAGCACATTCATCAGAAAAGAAGACTATACATGCAGAAATCATCCTCTAGGGCTCTAGGGACCGAATTCGTATATTGAACAAAAATCGACAGAGAATAGCATATATTAGAACAAGAATGAAGTAAACATTAAACTAATTTAGCAGAGTTATGGAGCATACCTTAGCCTGGAGCGTGAATGGAGGTAGAAGAGAAGGGAAGAAGAGAGAAAAGAGAGAAAATCAAAAGAGAGAAACTGCTGGTCTGTCGCACGAAGCGACCTTATAAAGGGCCCAAAACCGCTGCCACACCGCTGCCAAAGTGGCAGCGGTTAGGCAGCGGTCACTCCTTATTGGTCAGGGGGGACGGTGGCATTAAACTCACCGTTTGACTAAGGACCGCTGCCACTGTGGCAGCGGTAAGGAAGCGCCCAGGCAGCGGTTCACATCAGGTGTGACCGCTGCCATACCGCTTTGATGACCAATCAGAAAAATAGGAGCGGTCAGGCAGCGGTTTTGGGGCAGAGAGGACCGCTTCCCAAAACGCTGCCACACCGCTCTGACTAGCACAGCGGAGTGCATCAGGTGCAGAATTCCTCCTTTTGACCAAAATTTTTTTTTATTTTTTATTTATTTATTTATTTATTTTTTTTTTTTTTTTTAGGACGAAAATATAAAAGTTACCTGGGTGGGTTGCCTCCCACCGAGCGCTTTATTTAACGTCTGGGAAAGACGCATAAGAGCCTTACGGCTCATTGAGGCGGGAAAACTCATCAATCCTTAGCTTGGATGCACTCAGGTATGGCTTGAGTCGGTGGCCATTAACCTTAAATCTCTGTTGACCGACAAGACTTTCAATCTCCACAGCTCCATGCTGGAAAACCTGAGTAACCCTATATGGACCCATCCACCGCGACTTCAGCTTCCCTGGAAACAACCGTAACCTTGACTGATACAAAAGGACAAGCATCCCCGGTTGGAATTCCTTCCGAAAGATTTTGCTATCATGCAGTTTCTTCGTCCGTTCTTTGTATATTTTGGCATTCTCATAAGCATTGTCCCGAAGCTCCTCAAGCTCACTCATCTGCAATCGTCGTTCCTCCCCTGCCTTATCTAAGTCGAAGTTCAACTTCTTCAGTGCCCAATAGGCATTGTGTTCCAACTCCACAGGTAGATGACAAGCCTTCCCGTATACTATCCTATAAGGACTCATACCAATCGGCGTTTTGTAGGCAGTTCTGTACGCCCATAACGCATCATTAAGCTTGGTTGACCAATCCTTTCGATTTGGTTGCACTGTCTTCTCCAATATCTGCTTAATCTGCCTATTGCTCACCTCCACTTGTCCTGAAGTTTGAGGATGATATGGGGTTGCCACTTTGTGTTTGACACCATATTTCTTCATCAGAGAGGCAAAAACCTTGTTACAAAAATGGCTCCCACCATCACTTATAATCGCACGTGGTGTCCCAAATCTAGCAAATATGTTCTCCTTCACGAATTTCACCACCACGTTGCTATCATTCGTCTTGGTTGCAATTGCTTCAATCCACTTCGAGACATAATCCACAGCTACCAGGATGAATGTGAATCCGTGCGAGGATGGGAAAGGACCCATAAAATCAATTCCCCACACGTCGAATATTTCTATCACCAACTGACTGGAAAGGGGCATCTCATCCCGTTTGCCAATGTTCCCCGTTCTCTGGCACCTGTCACAAGAAATACAAAAAGTATAAGCATCTTTGAATAAAGAGGTCCAGAAGAAACCTGATTGGAGAACTTTCAGAGCAGTCTTCTTGGCACTAAAGTGCCCTCCACAGCTAAGGTCGTGGCAGAATTTCAGCACATCTTGCTGCTCCTCTTCAGGGACACATCGCCGGATGATCTGATCAGCGCCATATTTGAACAGGTATGGCTCATCCCAAAAGTACTGCCTGGAAAGGGAGATGAATCTTCTTTTTGCTTGAGAATTCAGGTCGGCTGGTACGATGCCATTAGCAAGATAGTTCACTATGTCTGCGTACCATGGATCCTTAGCTCTCACATGCATCAGCTGTTCATCTGGAAAGTTCTCGTTTATTGGTATCAGCTTGGTACTTTCTTCTCCCGTTTCCTCTTCCACTAGACGAGAAAGGTGGTCAGCTACCACATTCTCGCTGCCTTTCTTATCCCTGATTTCCAAATCAAACTCTTGCAACAAAAGGATCCACCGGAGTAATCTCGGTTTCGCTTCCTTTTTTGTTAGTAAATATTTCAAGGCAGCATGATCAGAATAAACAATTACTTTAGACCCAATCAAATATTGACGAAATTTTTCTAGGGCACTAACAACAGCAAGTAATTCTTTTTCTGTAGTGGAGTAATTTAACTGTGCATCATTCAGAGTGCGACTAGTGTAGTAAATAACATGTGGCAATTTATCTACTCGCTGTCCTAAAACAGCACCTACAGCATAGTCTGACGCATCACACATTAGTTCAAATGGAAGTGACCAATCAGGAGGCATAATTACAGGAGTAGATGTCAGTTTATCTTTCAGAGTTGTAAAAGCATGCATACATTCATCATTGAAATCAAATGTAGATTCCTTGGTCAACAGATTACACAGGGGACGACTAATTTTTGAAAAATCTTTTATAAAACGCCTGTAAAAACCTGCATGACCAAGAAAACTCCTCACACCCTTTACCGAAGTAGGAGGTGGAAGTTTAGCAATTACTTCAATCTTAGCTCTATCTACCTCTATGCCTTTATCAGATATCACATGCCCTAGCACTATTCCAGATTTCACCATAAAGTGACTTTTCTCCCAACTAAGAGTTAAATTAGTCTCAGTGCATCTTTTCAAAACATTAGTTAAATTATCAAGGCAGTGGTCAAAAGAATTACCAAAAACAGAAAAATCATCCATAAATACCTCGATATACTTCTCTAACATGTCGGAAAAGATCGACATCATGCATCGTTGGAAAGTGGCAGGGGCATTGCACAACCCAAACGGCATTCTTCTGTAGGCAAAGGTACCGAAAGGACAAGTGAACGTCGTCTTCTCTTGATCCTCTGGAGCGATGGCAATCTGATTATATCCTGAAAAACCATCCAGGAAACAATAATAAGCATGTCCCGCCAAACGCTCAAGCATCTGATCGATGAACGGCAAAGGGAAGTGATCCTTCTTTGTTGCCGTGTTAAGCTTGCGGTAATCTATGCACACCCTCCATCCTGTGGTCTTCCTCGTAGGGATCAACTCATTGTTCTCATTTGCCACCACTGTGATTCCAGACTTCTTTGGCACAACATGAACCGGACTTACCCAATTACTGTCAGATATAGGGTATATAATACCCACTTTGAGTAGCTTTAGGACCTCTTCCTTGACCACCTCCTTCAAGTTCGGGTTAAGTCTTCTCTGAGCTTCTCTAGATGGCTTCACACCCTCTTCCAAAAGAATGTGATGCATACAAATGGTAGGGCTTATTCCCTTGATATCCGCAATGGTCCATCCAATGGCGGCTTTGTGCTCCTGTAGTACTGCCAAGAGTTTCTCTTCTTTTTCTGACTCTAAATCTGAAGCTATAATCACTGGAAGAGTCTCATTCTCGCCTAGGAATGCATATTTGAGGTTAGAAGGAAGTTGTTTCAGCTCCAATGTGGGGGGAGAACTAATAGATGGGATTAACGACTTGTTGATCTCATCTTTCACTTCAGTACACACTTCCTCTATGTCAGAATCCTCATTTGAAACTCTTATCTACTGAAGTTCTTCATCATCTTCAAACACATCACAGACCCAATCTAACAATTCTTCAGATATATCTTCCAACAACTCATCCTGCACTGCTGACTTTACCACTTCAATTGCATTACATTCAACAGAATAACAATCGTCTGCTGCTTCAGGGAACTTCAGGGACTCAAAGACTTTAAACTCTACAGTCTCATCTAACACAGTCATCGTTAGCTTCCCATTCTGGACATCAATAAAAGTCTTTGCAGTTGCCATAAAGGGTCTCCCTAAAAGAATAGGCTTACAGTTCCTATCTTTGGCACCTTCATCCATATCTAGCACAACAAAGTCAGCAGGAATAATCAGATTTTCTACCTGCACTAGCACATCTTCCACATAACCCTTAGGGTACCTTACAGACCCATCAGCCAACAGAAGCGACATGGTTGTCTTTTTCAGATCATTCAAACCCAATTGCTCATAGATAGTTGTCGGCATTAAGTTGATACTGGCTCCTAAGTCTAGCATAGCTCTCTCCAGAGTTGTACCACCAATAGTAATGTTAATGCAGAAACTACCTGGATCTTGAAGCTTTGGTGGCAATGACTTTTGAAGGACCGCATTAGCACTCCCGGTCATAAACTCCTGATGATTCTCCACAAATCTTGTTTTGTAGGTGTGAAGGCTCTTGAAAAACTTAGCATATGCAGGCATCTTCTGAATCATCTCCAACAGGGGCAAGTTGACATTGACCTTTGAAAGGATGTCATATATGTCTTTGTAAGACTTCTCTAACTTGCTCTTTTGCAGTCTCCCTGGGAATGGAATGGGTGGCACATAAGGATTTGCTGACTTGTGTAGGGGTGGTGAATCCTTGGATTTTTCCACCACTACCTCATCCTCCTGGTTCTTGAGCTTTTCTTTTGAAGAACCTGAAACAGTAATAGGTTTATCAGAAAGTTCAGCAGGTAAATTATCAGTTAGCACCTTACCATTTCGGAGAATTGTCATAGCTTTAGCTTGCTCAGTGTAACTTGGAAATTTTCCTTGCTCCATTCTTTGTTGAGCTTCAGCTAATTGCCCAACTTGAATCTCTGTCTTCTTTATTGAAGCATTAATATTCTGAAATTGTACCTCATTCCTTTGGTCGGTTTGTGTCATACGCTGCCCTAATTGCTGGATTTGCTGTGATTGCTGCTGGATTTGCTGTGATTGCTGTTGCATGTGCTGCTGCATGTCTAGTGATTGCTGCTTGATTTGCTGCTGCAGTTGCTCCAGTAATTCTTCCATTGAAGGCTTCTTTGGTTGAGATTCAAAGTTCTGATGAGCACCGGTGTTTCTGCTGTTGTTACCCCATTGGTTACCAGTGTTCTGATTGTTCGACCATGAAAAATTAGGATGATTCCTCCACCCGGGATTGTAGGTGTTGGAATATGGATCATTCCTAGGTCTGGGGTTGAAATTGTTCATGGCATGAACTTCTTCTTCTTCAGGTCCAGGACCTGCTGCCTGGTGCTCTCCCATAAACACCTTTTGTTTCAGTTGACCAATTTCAGAAGCAAAAGAATCTATCTTCTTCATTATCTGTGTCATTTGAATAGAACTCTCTGTGCCAGCATCCACTGTGTAGATTCCCTTCTTTCTTCTGGAGTTCTTATGACGAGAATTCTGAGCTAACTTCTCAAAGATCTCGTACACCTCATCAGGCTGCTTGTCATACATAGATCCACCACAGGCATTGTTCACTAGAAGTCCTGAAACTTCAGTCAGACCATCATAAAACCATTGACACAACTGATTCGTCAGAAACCCATGCTGAGGGCAGTCCCTGGTGTATTTCTTGAAACGCTCCCATGCCTCATAGAAAGTCTCGTTATCTTGCTGCATGAAACTCGAAATCTTAGCTCGGATTTCACTGGTCTTCTGAGGTGCATAAAACTGATCAGTCAGCTTTTCTCGCACTTCATCCCATGTTCTCAAAGATGCAGGAGGCAAAGTTAACAGCCAAGCTTTCGCCTCTCCTTTCAATGCATGTGGAATGCATCTCATCCGCAGCTGATTTTCAGTTATCCTGTAGTTAGGGAAGGACTGAATTACTCCATAAAACTCTCTGAAGAACAAGAGTATATCTTCATCTGGTAATCCATGGAAACTGGGCAGCTGATTGTAATGACTACTCTTCAGCTCATAATTCCTTGCTGCCGGTTCTAGCACAATGCACAAAGGGTCATTGCTCACAACTGGTCTACTGTAATCCTTCATAGTTCTGATAGGTTCTGGCTCATACACTGGATTAGGAACAAGGTTAGGGGCCTGTTGCACCCTCTCTTGATTCTGTTCCTGATTTCGCTCGTCTTCCATTACTAAATTTCTGATACGATCTATGTTATCGTTCAAAGGTAGTAATTCTCCCTGTTGAGATCTTCTACCTTGCATCTGCTGTCAAAAATCTGCAAAGAGACAAACAAATCACTAGTAAACTCCGAAAAGAAAAAGAAAAAGAATGAATAAAAAGAAAAATCTAAAAAGCTAAAAATTAATGACTCGACTACCTGAACTAATAAATCTATTAACTAAAACTAAAACTAGAAATAACCAATAAATTCACTAGTCCCCGGCAGCGGCGCCAAAAACTTGATGTGTAAAATCGTGTTATAAAAACCTAACTCGCAAGTGCACGAATCGTGAGATAAGTACAGCGACAAGTAGGGATCGTTCCCACGAGGAAAAGAGATTTATCGACTAAAACTAATTCTAATTAAAGCTAAGCAATTAACAGTAACCAAGAGATTTCAGATTGATTTGATTGATTTGAGATTAAAACTAATTTAAACTAAGAAAACAATTAACAAGAATATGAGAATGAGATCAAGAGGTGAGAGGACTAGGTCATCAATGATCCCCAACTATGTTTACTCAATGCTTCGAATTGACTTTCACAAAGAATGTTAATTAAGTTAAGGGTTCGTTCTTAAATCATGTATCATTAGTGCTATGTGGTCCTGGGATAAATTAAGTATTTCTACTACAATCAATAGCAAACCCTGCATATAAACCATAACAGAAAATACATCAACCATACACCAAGCGTTTCTCAATCAAGTAAATAGCAAACCCTGCATATCAACTATAACCTACAACCCACAAAGCACACAATCAAGTATTCTCAACCACAGTCCTTAGCAAACCCTGCATAAAAACTATGGTCGAGAACCCATTAAGCACAAGAACAAGAGAACCAAAGATAACGTGCAATAACCTGCTACGATAAATTCATTCATTCAATTGATTATTGGTTGAGACTGGTGAAACCCCACACATCCCTCAACCTTAACATATAAACCCTAGATTCAAGACTAGCACAAACCATGCATAGACAAGAAGAAATCCCAAATTGAATGAAACGAAACTTGAATTACTAAATCATAGTCAATCCTAACACAGAGTATTCATAGAAGTTCACATTGAATCCCTAGTATGGATTTAGTTACACATAGTTGAAATAAAAAGAAGAGAGAAGTAGTTGATAGAACCCATGGAAATTGTAGACAATCTTCCAATCTCTGATGCAGCAAATCTTCTCCTTCGTCTTCAAATCTTCCGTATGTAAGATGAAAGAAAGTTGTTGAGTGATTTAGGTTGTAACTTGAGGCTGAAGAACTGTTTCTCGGACGAACCCTTTTTAGGAGGAAAACCCCTCTATTTATATCTGCTCGGGCTTCGGTGGAGAAACCTGATTAAAAACCAACTCTTTAAGGCAGACCGCTGCCTGACCGCTGCCACTTTGGCAGCGGTGTGGCAGCGGTTTGGCCTATCTTTGCAACCGCTGCCACTTTGGCAGCGGTATGGGAGCGGTTTGCCCAGCGACCTCCTCTGCCCCAAAAACGCTGCGACGCCTCTCTCATAAAATAGCAGCGGTGCGAGAGCGATTTTTGCTCATTTTAGAAAAGACCCTTGACTTCATCAAAATTGCACTTTTTATCTGAATTTCTTCAAATATATCAATCTGGTCCAAAAACCTGAAATCACTCAAACACACCCATTAAAGCGCTAAAAGGCTCAAGTAGCAAGCAATTGATTGGCGGAATGGGGATCAAATATATATACAATAAATGACCGATCAACGACATGACACTCTCTACTTCGTTTAACTCTCTAGAGAGTGGGAGACAAACTATGGTAGCCAAAAATGGCTCATAGGCCCAAAAGTGCAAAGCCCAGGCTTATATTTGCGTTGGCCCAAGTTTTGAAGAGCCCAACTAGAATGGTAACAGCATGACTTGGTCGTCTGAAGACCAAGTCAGCCAGGTATATCAGATAGCGAGATTTTGGGGAGAAAGTCTCTCCAAGAATCTCGTCCACGATCAGCCCATGACCCTACCTACCTATTTCAAACGGTGACCTAGAGTTTCCTATAAATAACAAAGCATTTTTTCAGTAAAAGGATATAGAAATTCAAGCTTACAAAGGCGTACTGAAACTCTGCCTCTGAGAATCACAGTCACCGGAATCCAATCTTCACGATCATTGTTGCTCAGCCCAAGCATAACTAAGGCTAACAATTTAAATCATTCTTTTTGTTCTTTACATCATTCATCTACTTTTTTCTGTTCTAATTCGTTTGTTGCAGGTGAATAGGTCGATCGACCAACTATATTGCAGGAACGTAAGCCTAACGACAACCTCGTCTAAACGGATCCATTCAAGTTGCTTTGGGCCTAATTCAACAGCGACCCAATCCAAATCGATTGTAGGTCGACCCCCTACAATATTCAGATGTTGTTGATTATAAAGCATTGGAAAATTGGGCGAAAAATTGGAAAAATCGAGCCTCCCCTACTACCAAATCTCCATCGTCCAGGGCCAGCCCTAGGGGGAGCCCTATTAGGTCATAGGGGCCCCAAATTTAGATATTTATTATAAATAAATAAATAAACTATGATTTCATGAAAAAGGCCCCCACACATTTTAAACAAAAACAAGCCCATATAAGACTGTTTTTTTTATTTTTTATTTTTTTTAAAGACCCACACCTATCGAAACACAATCAGCATTCTTACACCAACTACTAGCTTTCTTCTTAGCAGACATCCCAAGAAAATTTGAAAATAGGTTTCTTCAAATCTCATTTGATACGAAAATTCAGAAGAAAAAAAAAATTAAAAAAATTCAAACAATTTTCAGTGGCTTAGCTATGTTATCCATTGAAAAAATTATAATAAAACAACTTGATTATGTAAGTTTAATTAATACTTTTATTGCTATAAATGTGAGACGAGTAAGTGATACATTCTTTAATACAATTATAAAATTTTTATTTGGGTAATTTTTTATTTGTTATTTTGCTGTGTTACGGTCTTAATTTTGAGTTATTATATTAATTTTTACAAGTATTTATTAAAGGAAAAAAAAAATCAAGTAAATATACATGAAGGGTCGTGGACCACATTTTTTTTTTATTTCACCTCAGACCCCCAAAATCTTAGAACCAGCCCTGCCATCGCTGATAGAGATCCTCGCTTGAAAAGTCCATTTTACCCTTCCACTGTTAACTTACCACTAAGTTATTCATTTGGTCAATGATTTTCTAGGAAGGTTTTTGTGTAATTAAATGATAATTTCACCTAAATTCAGGGGAATTATTGCAACTTTTCCTAAAAATCTAGCTATATACCCGACTTTAACTCTTAATTGATACAATGATACATCAAAAATATGAGTTACAATCCTCTCCTGATCCTTGTTTTTTTTTTTTTCAAGTGTAATTGAAACACCAACTTGTATAAGAGAGAAAAAAAGTGATTAAATCTTAACCATATATATTTTGTTACACTTAGGTGTCACTAGATTATGAAAAATCTAGAGAGAAAAATAAAAATAAAAATTAAGGAAAGTATTTTGATCCCAAAAATATACAGTAGAGGCGTAGAGCCCCTTCCCAAAAATAAAATAAAGAAAAAGATAAATATATATATATATATGGTAAAAAATAAATAAAAAATAAAAAATAAAATAAAAAGATTTTTGAGAGAGTTCCCGAAGAATCTATTCACCAAATTATATTACAATCAACGCTACAAAATACTTGCTATCAGCTCTGTTTATATACAACATCAGAAAAGATAAAGTTTAGAGTCAAACAAACTTTGTCTGACGTGGATCAATGCTTGACTAACAGCTGAGCTGGACTTTTCTAATTATCTCTGATCATTAACATTATATAATAGATAGTGCGTGATCACTGACGTACAGGCATGGATTAAGATTTTCGAAACTACTAATTAAGTCCATGTCATGTCCCCATGCAAAGGTGGTCCTGCACCAATACTAAGTCATCAATATTTGGAACATTTTATTACAAAATGATTCCCATAAATGGAGAAATACAAACATATATCGTTATAGGATCAAAGTCTATCAACTTATATATTGATTAAATATAGATATTTCACTATCATAAACGATCGAGCTATCATCATTGCGTGAATTATTTTGAGATCAAGTTAAAACATTTACGTGACCACTAAGTTGTGATTAACAATTAATAAGAATAAAAATAATTTAACAAAAAGACATATAAATCTTAATCACTTAATATATGTATCACTAATAAATATAATAATCAATCAAATTTCAAATAAACTCAAATAAAAGAACCAACTATTTATGTAGGAAATAATAACTATGATAGGTTAATTATATTTATTTCTAATCTTAAATATACTAATTATTAAATTACATGAACAATTGTATATCTTCTTTTAGTTCATATGGTGTACGTTCACAAGGTTTGAGTCTCACATATGCATTTAATAAAACACGTACTTGTGTTGAATTTTGGGTCGTGCTATGCCACACTAGAAATTATTGATTGCGGCATATCCCACCATATCTCTGATTTCTTCGGTGTTAGATTTTAAAATAAAAAAAAATAAATAAAAAATTTTAAAAATCTTGAACAATTAGTATTATTTTTTACTTTATTTGGTCTATTTTTAATTTCTCGAAGCACCATAAATTAGCAGTGATTTCTTTTCTTGAGTGTCCAAAACCAACCCAAAACAAAACAAAACAAAATTCCTTCTTTCTGATCATCATCGAACATCCGCCAATTGTTGTAAAACCTAAAATCAAACCACCCATCCATGGCTATTGATGTCACAGAATACTATTTCCTCTTCTTGATCTGGTTGATCTCAGCGGTTGGGATGCATTTCATAGTTAAAATTTGGAGAAACTCATTAAACAAGCAGAAACCACGGCCACCACCGGGCCCTCGGGCTCTCCCCATCATCGGTCACTTGCATCTACTAAGCACAACCTTACCAAAATCACTAGAAACCCTAGCAAATCGCTATGGCCCTCTCATGCAGATACGCATGGGTGACACACTTTTCGTCATCGTCTCTGACGCCAACACTGCCGAAAAGGTCTTAAAAACTAACGATATTGATTTCGCGTCCAAGTATGAGCCTGGCCCTTCCCAGAAACTCCTCTACAAAGGGTGCAGTTTCATTAACGCTCCTTATAGCTTGTACTGGCGGTTCATGAAGAAGATATGTGTGACCAAGCTCTTTACAAGCTCACAACTTCAACGGTTCACACATGTCAGAGAAGAAGAGAGGACCAAGCTTTTGAAATCTCTGATAGAGAGATCCGAAGCCGGAGAACCGTGCGATTTGAGTAAGGAACTGGAGGCATTGACGAGCCTTATGATTTACAGGATGACGATGGGGAACAGATCATCATCAGGAGATTATAATTATAGTGTTGAAGCTATGGAGATGAGGGGGCTGATTAGAAATATAATGGAGTGTGGAAAGAAGTATGCAGTGATTGAGGTGTTTGGTCCTTTGAGGAGATTTGATCTGTTTGGAAATGGGAAGAGGATTGAAAAGGCGTTTTTGAGGTATGATCAGAGATTGGAGCAGATCATTCACGAGTATGAAGAGAATATTATTGATGGTGAAAATGAAGAAAAAGATGTGATGGATATTTTGTTGGAGACTTGTAGAGACTCCAGTGCTGAAGTCATGATAACTAAAAGCCATATCAAGTATTTTTTCATGGTTAGTATCTTTATTTATTTATTTATTTTCTTTATAATTATATGAGATTAATTCGATTCTAAAACTTTTTTCCTTAACTATAAAAGATATAATTAATCAAGAGTTGTTGGATCAAGGCTCTTGAATAACTCCTTCGAAGATCACCAATTTTTAGATTATTTTACCAAAACCAGTTTCATCAAATTTGGAGGGTTTGGGGGACCAATTTGAAAAATTAATAAAATTTTAAAAGAAAAAAAAATGTAAATAACAAAAAAAAAAAAAAGTAGACTAAAATTTAAATAAATTAAAAAAAATTCGAGGGCTTGGGGTGGCCATGACCCCTTCACATCATAAGGTGGCTTCATTTTGAGCATGTTTAATGAAGAATGGACATTAAATATTTTATTTTATAAATTCAAAATTCAGAGGGTAATTGCGGACAAGGCCAACAAGAGTAATGTTGGACTGTAAATTGTTTATCCAAAATCATGTTCAAATTGTCTAAATTGTCTAAATTAATCATGTTCAAAATCATGTCCACCACGTCATCACATAATTTATGGTGGTTACAACTCCCATGCTAAATTAATAATTTTGGTATCATAACATTATTGTTCGTTTAATACATAATTCTCACAAAATCTTGTTTATATTAATCTGTGAAGGAAATTTTTATGGCATCGGTTGATTCTACATCTACAGCCATGCAATCAGCTATGGCAGAGCTTATCAACCGTCCCGAAATTTTCAAGAAACTGAGGGAGGAGATCAACTCAGTTGTGGGATCGAATCAGCTGGTCAAAGAATCAGATGTCCCAAATCTACCCTACTTGCAGGCCGTCCTAAAAGAGACTCTGAGACTACATCCTCCTGGACCAATGCTCCGAAGAACAGCCACTGTTGATAGCAAGATCAACGGCTACGACATAAAGGCCGGAACCAAAATGTTTGTTAATTGCTACGCAATAATGCGGGACCCGAACATCTGGAAAGACCCTGAGAAGTTCATGCCTGAGAGGTTCTTGGATTGTTGTGACCGTGTGATGGATTTCAAGGGTCAGGATTTTGGTTACCTTCCATTCGGGAGCGGAAGGAGAGCGTGTTTCGGGGCACCGCACGCAGCGTACGTGATACATGCGACGGTGGCAGCCTTGGTTCAATGCTTTGATTGGAAACTTGAAGGTGGAGACAAGGCTGGTATAGATATAGTGAGTGGATATACAGGTGCCATGGCTCATCCGCTTGTTTGTTTTCCTAGTGTAAATTTCGAACCTTTTAAGGGCTTAGATTAATTTTATGTTTAATCGTCTGTCTTTGAAATGTTTTCGAAGATATCTATAAGACTTGAATAATTGTGGAAAGCATATATAATCTAAAAGGTATTTGAAAATAATTGAAATATTCGAAGTGTATGAGGCTATGAGCTTATTCTAGTTAGCGGTATCAAATGGGTTGGGAGACTTCAGACTTCAGACTTGAATATGATGTTTCGTAATTCCGTGATCTCCAAGTGCCGGGTTCGAGGGAAGGGAATAATTAGCGAGACTAGAACTCTAATCTCTTGTGGAAATTTATTAACCGAACTTGGACTATCTGTTATTTGTTATTTTGTCTAATTAAAAAGATTTAAGATTAATAATAATAAAAAGGAAACTTATTTCCTGTATATTTCTAACAATACATATCCAAATATGTCTCCAACAATTTAGGAACTCTAAACCTACTACAATTATGAGATCTTTCTTGATCAGGAAGTTAACATCAAGGCATACTTAGTATAAATATACATTTGTTAACTCATATATTTCAAGCTTTTCTCTTCACGAATCACGACTCACCACAATTTTCCATATTCAACATATCTTCCAAAAGTATTCTTTTTCAAAGCCCTTTCCAATAATCATCCATTGCTCTCAAAATTGAAGGCAATGAACATGGCGATCACAATTGATCATGTTGTGAATGAAGGATTTCAATTACCTGCAGTCGGTTACCGGTTTGATCCAACCGACCAAGAGTTGATTTTTCATTTCCTTTACAACAAGGTACATGGAAACCTGCTTCCTTCTCCCAATCCTGTTATTGAATGTGATGTTTATGGAGACGACCGTCCATGGAAGCGACTCTTCGAAGAGTGCGAAGAAAACGCTCTCTACTTTTTCACAAGATTGAAGAACAAGAATGATGAGAAAGGCAAAAGAATAAATAGAACGACTGATTCCGGTACATGGAGGGCTCAGAGGGATAAAGAGATCTTTTCTTATGGCGATCAAACAATGCTTTTTGGATTTAAGCGAAGCTTTTCATTTATGCCGAAAACCGGTGGTCAAAAAAGCCCGGGTATGTGGGTGATGCATGAATATAGGCTAGATGACTGCCTACTCGACCAATGGAATGGCTGTGCAATATTGAAAGACTACGTGCTTTGCCGAATCATCAAGAAGAAGCCCATTAAGAGGGAGGAGCAATACAAACTTCGATCATGAAGATCAAGATCAAGTGGAATCGTTGTTGCTGCCTACTTGCTGGCCGTGGATTAGTTGCAACCCGCCGATAAAAAATCTGGATTTATAGCTTTTATTTTATTTATTTTTTTTGAAGGAATACGATTTGGATATATAGCTTTTATTTTATTATATTTTATTTTTTTTAAGGAAAAAGATTTGGATAGCATATTGTTCAAAGATTTATGTTGAATTCGGAGCTTGCTGTGCTAGGCCACTTCTACATTGACACGATGACAACTCAAAACACAATATCCCATCACCATCGAGTGCATTTTATTCTATTTATGGAATTTAATCTGCATTATGTGATTTTTAGGATCGGCAATAGATTAATAATTCGAATTTAATTAAATGGCATCAATGGATAAAAAAAAATACTCTCACCTCTTTTTTTTTTTTTTTTTTTTCATTACTTTCTGCTAGTAGCTAGGTTTGACTCTTTTTTTTTTTTTTTTTCTTTTTCTAACCATTGATGGTGGAGGTCTTCCATCAATGGATGTAGAATAGACATCCATTAGAGGTCGATGATGAAAAATAAAAATAAAAAATTAGAAAATTTTGTATTTTGCCTAATAGGTTTCGGAAATACAAAATAAGTATTGGAAATACTCAAATAAGTCTCAGAAATATAAAAATAAATTTCAGAAACACAACAAGTCTCGAAAAAAAAAAACACGAGACTTATTTTTGTAATTTTGTTTTAAGGATATTTTTGTCAGAAACACATTTTAAGTGCTATTAAAACTTAAGTTATTAAATTGGTGCTAGTCTTAAAAGTAGGAGAGTAAAGAGTGTTAGAAAATTTGTGAACCCATAATTCGTGCCGTAATTTTTTTTATTTTTTTTCCCTTAAAATTAAGTTATTTGAGATTGTCACAAGAATTGCCCAAAATCCCACACGGCCTGTACTTTACATTTTTAAAAGCAACATTTTCATTTTTAATAAGAAATAGTTTGGTTTTCCTGATTCCATCTTTGAGGGGATACCGGATATGATAAACCAGTTGTAATGCATTAATGCAACTTTCATGTCTTGAAAATTGTAATGGAAGTTTGCATGATACTTTTCATGATTTATCCATCACTTAAGTCTAATTGATGACACGACAATGGTATTAAAAAGATGATAAGATTAATAATTTGGTTGTGTAATAATTGTAATGGAAGTTTGAATGATACTTTTCATGACTTAGAGTACGTTTGGGAGAACTTCTCAAGTAGATCTTTTTGCAGTAGATCTTTTACAAGTAGATCTTTTAGAAGTAGAGCTTTTAAATGAAAGTTGTTGGTCGTTTGGTTGTCAATTAAAAAAGAGCTTTTTTAATGAGAGAATTACCAAAATACTCTAGCAAATATTAAATTATAGGGTTATATTGGAGATTTTAATGTTTTTAAAAAAAGCTCAAAAAGTCTACTTGGAAAAGCCTAAAATTTGAGCTTCTCCAAGTAGATGTAAAACAGCTTTTTTAATCGTCGAAAACTCTACTGGAGTGTCAACCAAACGACACAAAAAAATTTGAAAAGAGCTTTTTTAATTAAAAAGCTCTTTTAGCCAGTAGACAAGCTCCCCCAAACGGACACTTATTCAATGCTAAGTCTAATGACATGAAAATATATGGTAATAAAAAGATGAAAAAATGAATAATTTTGTTGTGTAATAAATTTGATAGTTTTTTTTTTTTTTTTTTTTTTTTTTTTGAAGTAAATAAATTTTATAGTTTTAACCGTTAGTATTTTGAGATATTGGAGGATAATTAAAAGAAAAAACGACTGATCCTAATACGTGGGCTCAGGCCTCAGAGTGATAAAGAAATCTTTTCTTATGGTGATCAAACGGTGCTCATTGGATTTAAGTGAAGCTTCTCATTTATGCCGAAAAATGATGGTTAAGAAAGCCGCGGTAGATGGGTGATGCATGAATATAGGCTACGTGGTTGGATATTCAACCAAGGGATTGGCAGTGCAATGAAAGACTATGTGTTTTGCCGGATCATCAAGATGAAGCTGATTAAAGGAAGGAGGAGCAATACAAACAATGATGATCATGAAGATCAAGATCAAATGGAGCCTCAACTGGTGGATATGGGAATTATGGGATGGAATTGAGTCATGACATGCTGTGGGCTTTTTAAGCTTTTGTAATGTAAAATTTTTTGTTTTTTTTGGAAATTATTTGTAATGTAAATTTCATATAACATTTTGTTGTTGATATTTTCAGTTAATCCACTGGACGTATTTTTACTGTTTTTATTTTAATAATACAGCTTTCAACCTATGTTACCGAACGCGTTTTCTTATTTTGAAACCGAAACTATGTATATACACGGGAGAGATCATGGGACAATTTTTGACATAAGATTTGATACGATATTTCTACCATTGGATTTATGAGATTTAGATGGCTTAGATTTAACTTATTTTTTTTTTCCTTCTTCTTCATCTATCATTTATTTCTTTTTTTTCTTCTCTTCTCCTTTATTAAGATTCATTTACCTAATTAATAATTCCTTGACGATATGAGGTTGGTTTGGATGTAAAACCCTTTATACATGCACCATGAGGTTGCGGTTTCGAGTCCTTCCCCTTCCAAAAAAAACTCTAATTTGTGCAATAGTGTAATACTTAAAATAATAATAATAATAATAAAATTAAAAAATTAAAAAAAAAATTCCTCTTCATCTCTTAGGTTTTTTTTTGGGCGATTACTAAATAGGTCCTGGACTTTTTAAAAAAAAAATTCCAAGTAGTTTACGACTTTACAAAAATGACCAAATTAGTCCCTAGCCTTTTCACAAGTACCAAATCGGTCCATCCATTAACTTTCTTTAGTCAAATTTAGCACTCAAAGGGTATTTTAGTCTTTTTAAGACAATTTTATATAGTAACAAATAATTATAAAAACCTAATAATGATAATAATAATATTAAAGAAAATGAAAGTTCCACCTCCACTGCCATATATAGGTGGATTCCGGCAATGAAAAACCCAGATTTGGAACACAAACCCAGACCTTCGTTCCAATTGAAACCAACAACATTGCTGCGTTTATTCTCCTCATCTCGGGAAAGTAAACCCTACAAACTAGAAAAGTCTTCGTGATTAAGAAATGGGAAACTAATCTCCATTTAATAGTGTGAAATGAAGAGAAAACAAGGTGTTTGATAATGAAACGAAGGTGTTTGATAAAACACCTGAGATAGAATTCTCAAGCTTTTCAATGAAGCTTTAATGGATGCTTTGAGAGAAAAATATCTTCATTGATAATAATCTAACTGTCTAATGTTTACAGAGGCAAGCGTTTATATACTCACGCAATACATATTTTTCCTAACTAACTCTCCTGATTAAGCGGAGCTATAATGATTGGCATCCAATCATTATGCCACATCATCTTACAATCTGTTATTACAATTGGAGTCTGTTACAAGCTAATCAGGTCTTGACTTCTTTATGATGTGTGGCTGAGATTCCTTAGTCAAGATGGCTAGAAGACTCCTTTGTTGTAGCTGATTATTCTGAGTTGGATCACCTGGATTATATTTACCTTTACTCTCCCGATTTTGATCATCTTTGACTAAAGCCATATCAGGTTGACCAACAGTACTTTGGCTAGTAACATTGCTCATATTAGCCATATTGTTCACATGCCCCCTCAAACTGAACTGGGGAGATTGTACCAAGTTCAGTTTGGTCACCAAAAATTGAAATGGAGCAATGGACAAAGCCTTAGTCAAAATATCAGCTCTTTGAGATGCTGTGGGTATATACTGAACTGCTAACTGACCAGCAGCAATCTTCTCACGCACAAAGTGAACATCGACCTCAATGTGTTTTGTGCGAGCATGAAATACGGGATTTTGAGCCAAGGACCCTGCACCAGTATTGTCACACCACAACACCGGTGTACCTACAAGAGGAAATCCAAGCTCATGGAACAATGACTTCAGCCAAAGAACCTCTGCTGCAGCTTGAGATAAAGCACGATACTCAGCCTCAGTGCTCGATCGAGCCACAACCTTCTGTTTTCGAGAGTACCAGGTAATCAAGTTAGGCCCTAAGAACACACAACAACCACTAGTGGATCTCCTGTCATCCACACATGAAGCCCAATCAGCATCAGCAAAGGCCTCAACAAACAATTCTGGGGCTGGTTGGAACAACAAACCAACAGTAGAAGTGCCCTTCAAGTATCTCAGGACTTTCTTGCAAGCTTGCCAGTGCCTATCAGTTGGAGAGACCAGATATTGGCTAAGCTTATTGACAGCAAATGCAATATCAGGCCTTGTGTAAGTTAGATATTGCAATGCCCCAACTGTGCTCCTATAAAGAGTAGCATCAGGAAAAGCAACACCCTCAGATAATGACAACTTGGTACTAGAACAGAGAGGTGTAAGACTTGGCTTGGAGTTAAGCATGCTGGTTTTCTGAAGCAAATCATGTGTGTACTTGGTTTGAGTAAGATAGATCCCTCTGTCAGTCCTATGAGCTTCAAAACCCAAAAAGTAGTTAACAGGCCCTAAAGTTTTCAAAGCAAACTTGTTGTTCAAAACACTGATGGTGGAGTGTATGAGAGAGGAATCATTACTAGTAACCAGCATATCATCCACATAAATGAGAAGAAACACCACCTTGCTTCCACTTCGTTTGATGAATAGAGAGATGTCCGAAGCAGAGTTAACAAAACCCCATGATAATAGGGCATCCCTGAGCTTGTGAAACCAGGCTCTTGGAGCCTGTTTCAAGCCATAAAGGGCCTTACGCAATCTGCAAACATACTCAGGTCGAGTACCATCAATGAATCCAACAGGTTGTTCCATGTAGACAGCTTCCTTGAGGTCACCATTGAGGAATGCATTATTTACATCCACCTGCTGAATTTCCCACCCAAAAGTCACAGCCAGTGTGAAGATAACACGAATGGTTGAAGGCTTAATGACCGGGCTAAACGTCTCTGAGTAATCAATACCAGGTGTTTGGTGGAATCCCTTTGCCACCAATCTTGCTTTATACTTAGAAATTGTACCATCCGGCTTGTACTTAATCCTGAAAACCCATTTGTGTCCCACAATGTTGACACCTTTTGATGCAGGCACCAACTCCCAGGTCTTGTTAGACATCAAGGCATTATATTCCTCCACCATGGCCTGTTTCCAGCAAGGATCACTAAGAGCCTGCTTGACATTTGTTGGTTCTGAGGCGGGAGATGAAGAACAAGGTGACTGACAAAGAGCAGAGTACACCTTTGGTTTTAAAGAACCAGTTTTTGATCTCGTGATCATTTGGTGAGCAGGTCGAGAGGGATTAATCTCAACAACAACATTTGAGGGATTGTGAGACTGACTGACATCAGGTACACAAGGACTGTGTGACTGAGATACAACAATAGGTTGAGAAGAGTGACTGACTGGAAGACTAGAAGTTGATAATGTCAACACAGGATCAGTAGAAACTTTTGATATACTACCACCAGTCGTAGGAAAAAGGCTGAGGTATGGGAAATCAAATTCATGAAATAACACATTTCTTGAAACAAAGATTCTACCAGAGGGACTGAGACATTTGTACCCTTTGTGTTGTAGACTATACCCTATAAAGACACACTTGGTAGTGTGAAAATCAAACTTTTGACGAGAATACGGTCTTAGATATGGGAAACAAGCACATCCAAAAACTTTGAAATAAGAATAGTTTGGCTTTTGGTTAAAAAGACATTCAAAGGGTGACTTACCATTTAACACAGATGTAGGAAGATTGTTGATCAAGAGAGTAGCAGCTGAGAAGGCTTCAGGCCAATACTTGAGAGGTAGTCTAGCATGAGCAAGCATGGTTAAACCTGTTTCAACTATATGCCTATGCTTCCTTTCTGGAACACCATTTTGTTGGTGTGTGTGAGGACAAGAAAAACGATGTAAAATCCCCATTTGTTTTAAAGTTGAACCAAAAACCTGAAACTCCATACCCATGTCAGTCTGTAGAGTCTTAATCTTGGAAGAGAACTGCAACTCTACTTGCTTTTTAAAGATAAGAAAAGTTTGAAGAGCATCAGACTTGAGAGCAATAGGAAACAGCCACGAAAATCTGGTATGACAGTCAACAAAGACAATATAGTATCTACAGCCAGCTGTGGAGACCATAGGAGAGGGCCCCCAAATATCTGAATAAACCATCTCAAGAGGGGCTTTCGTTTTAATAGTAGACCTCTTGAAAGGTAACTGGTGTAATTTCCCATATTTACAGGATTCACACTCATCACAGCACCTACTAGGACAAGATATACACAACTTTTTAAGAACTTGTTTTAACACTTCATAATGTGGATGTCCAAGTTTGGAATGCCACAGGGATACAACATTTCTAGCATTGATAGACTTGATATTTACATTGTCAGCAGTGTATGCACATGTTGACTTATTGAAAGCAGGAAAGCACATTTTACTAGACTTACTATTTGATGACTCTATATTTTCACAAGTAGACAGCCTATTACATTTATTGGCCGAAAGAAAAGCAGCACCTCCTGACAGAGAATCAGGCAGCTGAGCAGTATCACCACCATTGAGATGCAGCTGATACAAGCCATCTCTAAGAGTTCCTCTGAGCAACACTGTCTTGGAATCCTTGTCCTTAACAATGCAAGAACTATTAGAGAATTCAACAATAGCATTGTTGTCATGCGTAAGCTTTGAAATGCTCAAAAGATTTTTTGCAATACCAGGCACATGCAAAATATTCCTTAAATGCAATTGTTTGCTAGGCTTAGAATGTGAGTTTATCACAGTGTTACCAATATTTGATATGTCAAGCAAATCACCGCTACCAACAGCTAAGCGCTCAGTACCATTATAAGAGGAATGAGTAGAGAGATTACCAATGTCAGAGGTGACATGAGAAGAGGCACCGCTATCTGCGTACCAGGACGGATCACCAACAACCTCCGGAGAAGCAATAAAAGCTGAAGACTGATTGTAGTTTGCTTGAGGGGCAAACTGATTGAAGTTGTTGTTCATGCGAGCATCTTGCGGATGAGAGTGATTGTTAACTTCCAAAATTCTTTGATTGCCACCAGATCCACCATTATTAGTATTGCTTGGTCCTTGACAGTTTCTGTCATAGCGATTGTAACATTTAGGAGCAGAGTGACCTATTCGACCACAAATTTGACATACAGGTCTATTATTTGAGTTGGTCCAGCGACCTCCTCTACCTCTCTTTCCTCTGAAATTAGAGTCTCTACCATTGCCTGTACCACCATCTTTGTTATTGAAACGATTTCCACTGCTATTAGACACAAAATTAGCTGAAGGAACAACTCCAGTACTTCCTCCAGTGTTCAGATGTTCGATACGTTGCTCATGAATCAACAACAAATACTGCGCCTCATACAAGCTCATCGAGTTTTGTTGTGAAGAAATATGAACAACTACAGGATCAAATTCATGGCCCAAACCATTTAGTACACTACCTAAAAGAATTCGATCAGACACTTCCTCACCAGCAGCACTCAAACCATCACCAATCTCTTTGGCTTTTAAAATGTACTCAGCAATTGAGGTAGAACCTTTCTTTAAGCTCTGCAACTGTTGTTGAAGCTGAAAGACCTTAGCCATAGACTGTTGCGAAAACAATTTCTCGAGAGTTCTCCAGGTTTCAAGAGATGTTACACACTTTGTAACTAAACCTATAAGATTTTCACTTATAGTCGATAGTAACCAGCTGAGTAAAAATTGATCTAACCTTCTCCAGGCAGTAAACTTAGGATTGATAGTTACCTCTTTGTCTGCACCACTGGAATCAAGACCTTCGATATACTTGTTTGGACACAGTTTTTCACCATTGATAAACTCTTCTAACTCAAGAGCACGTATAGCTGGTAGAACAAGAGCCTTCCAGTAGTTGTAATTATCTCTGTTCAACTTGACCGGTAAGTTGTAGTTGAGATTTTTGGTGATAACAGGTGACTCTGTCGATGGAGAAATTAGTGGCGACGCCACTGGATCTGAGTGTTGAGACGAGGATCTTGGAGGTTCAGTCATTGACGCTAGTCAAAATAGCTCTGATACCATGTGAAATGAAGAGAAAACAAGGTGTTTGATAATGAAACGAAGGTGTTTGATAAAACACCTGAGATAGAATTCTCAAGCTTTTCAATGAAGCTTTAATGGATGCTTTGAGAGAAAAATATCTTCATTGATAATAATCTAACTGTCTAATGTTTACAGAGGCAAGCGTTTATATACTCACGCAATACATATTTTTCCTAACTAACTCTCCTGATTAAGCGGAGCTATAATGATTGGCATCCAATCATTATGCCACATCATCTTACAATCTGTTATTACAATTGGAGTCTGTTACAAGCTAATCAGGTCTTGACTTCTTTATGATGTGTGGCTGAGATTCCTTAGTCAAGATGGCTAGAAGACTCCTTTGTTGTAGCTGATTATTCTGAGTTGGATCACCTGGATTATATTTACCTTTACTCTCCCGATTTTGATCATCTTTGACTAAAGCCATATCAGGTTGACCAACAGTACTTTGGCTAGTAACATTGCTCATATTAGCCATATTGTTCACAAATAGAGAGAAAAGCACAGGTTGACAAAATCGTTGAAAGAATATGCTTTGAATGAAGAAATGTGAACAGAGAATTAGATACAAATGTCCTGAGTATGTATATAATAAAGGACAGGGAAAGTAACTCCAATGGTTTTGTTTTTTTAAAGAAACTTTTAACTTAAATTTTTTTATTAATTTATAAATTTTAATTAGGGGTATCAAAGTAATTTCATAATTCCAGTCAAACTCAAATGTTTAAATTAACGATCATTAAGGACCAATTTGATATTGTTCTAAAGCGAGGGACAGATTTGGTACGTGGAAAAAACATAAATTCCAATTTGGTCACTTTTATAAAAGTCACAAATTAACTACTTTAAATTTTAAAAAAAGTCCAAGACCTATTTAGTAATCGTCCGTTTTTTTTTATCCTTTCACTGTTAAAAAAAGTCACAAACTACTTGGAAGTAACGGGTTTATAAAATTTTATAACTCAGGAGAGAAAGAGTTTAAGTAATAATATATATATATATATATATTGAAATGATTTAAATATTAATATTTGTTAAAACAATTTTAAATGGTTAGAGCATCTCCCACTAGAGATAACAATTAAACCTGAACCCATGGGACCCGTCCGAACCGAACCCGCTTAAAGAGGGTTTGGGTTGGGATAAGTGTACCCGTGGGCGGGTTTGGGTTTGAAAATTGTACAAGTCACGGGTTCGGGTTTGGGTATGGATTTGGAAAAAAATCCATACCCGAACCCACGTACCCACGAACAATAAAAATTATATAATATTTTATTATTTAAAATATTATAAATTTAAACTACAATAAAAACTTTTTAATTATATAGAGAATAAAATGTAAACATTTCAATTTATTAAGTGTTTTTATTCTTTAAAGTTATAATATTCCATATATTTAAATAATTTAAAAAAATAATAATAAATAAATTTGGTTCATGGGCGGGTTTGGGTGTCCCCCAAACCAACGGATAAAACCCAAACCCGAACCCAAACCCGTTTATTTTGCGGGTTCACGGGCGGGTTTATTAGACACAAAATTTCACGGGTTTGGGTTTGGATTTTGCCAAACCCGCCCCATTGTCATTCCTATCTCCCACCCATTCTCTATCTCTATCTTTAAAATAGAGTTCTAAAATGAAATATTCCTTCCAGATTCTCTCTTTAAAAAATGTTCACTCCCACCACACTTTCTATCCTTATCTCTATCTCTATTTCTATTTATATCTTCAAATAACTTATATTTTCATTATTATTTTTTAGTTTTTTTAATAAATTATTGTTCAACTAAATTTTAACAAATATTATTTATAATAACATTTGTTTTTTTTTTAATTATTATTATATATATACTTTTTTTAAAATATAATGTTTTATTAATGAATGAATTTATAATAACTAATTATTAGGTTCTAAAATATTTTTCAACTAATTTTCTCAACCTACTTATTTCTTTTCTAACATGAACGTGAAAGTGATTTATTATAATGATAGATTTGAATTTCATTAAAAGTCCCAACGAGCGTGAATTTTTTTGAAGGAAAAAGATGAAAATTTTAGAAAAAAAAAACACTCACAACTCTCAAATACAAGATGGATCATTTTCGGGTGAATATGAAAGTCATTTTGATTGCTTTCCAAAATATTAATGTATCTCGACATTATCATATGTTATGTTATTATTTAAGTTTTTTGCTTTTTTTTTTTCTATCCTTATTTAATATTTTTATGTTGTTGTAATTTTTAATATTAATATTTATTATTGTAATATTTATGTTATTGTAATTTTAGTATTTCTTTAATCTCTAATTGAAAAAATTAAGTATTCAAAATTCTGATTAAACAAATTAAAAAATTTAAATGTTTAAGATTTAGAATTTTGATCACGAAAAATTATATTTTGATCAAAAATTTAAAATTAATTTGTTTTATCAGCTAAAAAAATTAATAAACATTTTAAATATACAAACAAAACTCGTTTACATGACGAGTTTAACATGTTGACTCATAAGTGATCGGAACCCAATAAAGTTTAACTCAAACCCGTAAATATTGTATCGTGTCACCGGGTCGTGTCAATAGTTGCCACCCCTACCTACAAAATATATGTACAATGTAACAAATTTCGTATCGAAAGATGTAATTGAGACATATGTGGTAAAAATTTCATATTGGTGTGATATGTAACGATAAAGATATAACCCGCAACAATTTTATCATATCATGTAACGACTCATTTTATACAATTAACAAAATATTCATACTATTTAGTAAGTTTCGTATAGAAATTTATAATTAAAACATATGAACGATTTATAATAAATTTAGTATGGTGTATAAGTGTATAACGATACAAAATTGTCGCTTGTAACAACCCTTATATAACAACCTTTTTTTTATGGGTAACAAACTATTTGTACTATATAATAAGTTTTGCATAGAGAGCTGTAATTATAACGTCCATGATAATAATGCGAAAGTAAGAAAGCGACGATCACTAGAATTGTTAGGGTGCATTTAGCAAGAAACTGGAGTGCGCTTAGCATTTCCTTTTTGTCTTGTTGTTGGGGTGCTTTTAGAAGTCAGCTGGCTGCATTTAGAAGCCCAATTGGCCAGCCACTTGAAGCACACCGTGTCATTAAATGACGTGGTAGCTTCTTGGCTAATTTTTATTACATCCAGGTTCCCTGCATTCTTTCATAATAACATAAACTTCAATTTGTCTTATTTTTACTGTTTTACCCCTTATTTATCCAAAATTACACCAATGCCTCTAAATTCCCAAAACCACTGGAACACTTATTTAAAATATTAAATACTTGGTTTTACCTGAGAAACGAGCACAAAAACATAGGAAATGTGGGCTAAAAATATAATACAAAAGGTGTGATCAGTGGCATTCAAAGCAGTCCAACAATCAAAATCCATTCAATGAGAGAGTTTTCGGATTGAAAAGGGTCTCATGATGAGAGAGCTAGCGATCGGAAAGTACAGATGATTGAGTCTAGTTTAGTTAGTGTCGCGTAGCGGGATTAGTAATGGTTATGATCGATTATAGGTTAGTTAGGAGTGAAAAAGAGGGAAAAGATATATAGTCAGAACATGATGCATGTAATATAGAGAGTCTTGCAGGATGAGGAATGCTAGAATATATCACTCTCTCGAGCCACTTTCTCAAGACGCTTTCTCGTCTCATTTTGACACTTGTACACTATTTACTCTTTAACATAAAACTTAGAGACAGCATTAATGAACTACTATTTTTGCATATTATTTACAATTTAAACCATCCATATCTCTCTAATTTGTCCTTTTCTTACACCAAATTATCATTACCAAATATGTGAAGAAAAAATGTTCCAAAGTAAAAAGGATTGAATAATAGTTATTAAATTTGTTTTATATTTATTTTAAAAATAAAATTAAAAATATTAAAATACAATAAAACTTGACATTTTGCATTTTATTTTAGTACATTTGAGTTTTGATATTATGAAAATACAATCAAACTTGTTTAGTTATTTATTTAATTTTTAACTATATTTTTCAAATTGCATTAAAAGAATTACTTTATAAAATATGATGAACTTATGATAATAAAGACAAAAACTTTTTTTTTTTTTTTCGAATAAAAATTGTGTTTGTAATGACATTTTAGAAAATGAAAAAGGTATATAATAATATTAATAATAAGGTTTAATATTGAAAACTTCCCCTCACCTTTGAACTATTATTAAATGTATCGTTACAAATGCTTTTATATTAGAAACCTCTCATATGGACTAACACAGTTAGTATTCCGTTTGTGTTGACTGAGTTTGACCGTTAAGAAGTCCAAAATGTCTCTATTTAAGCATCAATTGTATGAATTGATCATTATACCCTCATACTTTTACTAAATAAATTAATAAAAATGATACAAATGCGGGAATCTTGACTTACAAAAGAGAAGTTATTTTGTGGAAAATTTTATTATTAAAAATAACAAAATTACAAATGAACCAAAAACATTGAAAATAAACCAGAATATGTATTTATTTATATGTTTATTTATCTTTATATATATATATATCCAATCAAATACTCATTTTCAATGTTTTTGGTTCATTTGTAATTTTGTAATTTTAGGCTTTTTAATAGTCAAACTCAGTCAACACAAACAGAATGTTAACGGTGTTAGTTTATAGGAGAGGCTTCTAAAATAAAAGAATCTGTAACTATACATCCAATAATAGTTCAAAGGTGAGAAGAGGTTTTTAATATTAACCCGAATAATAATAATAATAATAATAATAATAATAATAATAATTAAGAAAATGACAATTTGGAAAGATGTTAATGGTTTGAATTGTAAATAATATGTAAAAACAATTCATTAATGATAGATCTAAGTTCTATGTCCAAAATGTAAATAGTGTACAAGTGTCAAAATGAAAAGAGAGACTACATGTCTTGCAGAGACGGACCTATAACTTGGCTAGGGTGGGCTAGCTTTTAAAAAAAAAAATGTAAAGTTTAAAAAATATATATTAATGATGAATATCTTAACATACAGCAGCAGGAATATTGTATTATTAAAATACTCTTATTTAACTTTTTCTCACCACGCACCGCTCGAGGGAATTAATATCAATTAATTATTCTAATTTTAATTTACAAACAACACTACTGTTGAATGAATTTCTTTTTATTTTGGTTAAAATTTATGTACATGTTTTTAATTTTATTTATTTATTGGTTTTTAATTATTCTTTTATTTTTAGATTTGTTAGTAATTAGTAATATAAGTGTATATTTATTTCCTTATATGAAGTGAATGCTCAGTCATGACTAAACTAAACTAATAATTAAATAATTGTATATTTTTAGGAAGTAATGAATTAGATTTCTTTTAACGATTAACGTTGTATTTGTATATTTTGAATAAATCAACTATTATTATAATATAAGAACATTGTATATGTAAATAATTTGTTATTTATGGACATATATAGAAGTAATAAAATAAGGATCAATTTAATGACTTATTTCTGTGTTTTTTTGTTATTTATATATAGGTCATAATGAAAAAACGAAACATATTCCATTATTTCGATTAAAAAGTTGATGGTGATTCATCATGTAGGCCAAAAAAAAAATAAATAAATAAAAAATTCTCGTATCGTTAATGATCGGAAAAAACATAAAAAAATTCTAGCCCACCCTAGGATGTAACCATGGTTACATCCCTGAGTCATCTTGGGAGAGTGACTTGAGACTTTGAGAAAATGATTCTAGCATCCCTCTAAGTATAAATATTAAGGTTTATGATGGAGTTGGTAAACATATATAAAGTAATTTTGTTTTTCCATTAGCTGATTAAGTTGTTTTTACTTTTAGTAATTCAGCTTAAGAATATTTCAATAATAAAAAAATTCATTAAAAAAACAAAAATTGGCATGGACAGAACTTTGTTGGGTGACAACGGAAGCACCGAATAAACATAGGTACAAAATGGTCAATTTCAAAAAGGCTAGAGTAAATCCGGCTATTGGATACTTGAATACCTAATCGGGCGTGTATTTTGCAGGTGAATTCTCGGGTGGGTTTTTTCCAAGTGGATACCGGCCCGGACTATAAAATCCGAATATGTATAGAGTTCAAAATTGGTTAAGAAACTCGGGTACCCAGCCCAATTTTATTTATTTATTTAAATAGAATGAAATTCTATTTAAATTTGGCCTCAAATTATTATTTTTATTTATTTATTTATTTATTTATTTTAATGCAAGCTTTTATTGAGAGGCACCAAGCCAGGAAACAAAAAACACCAAAAGAAGAACAACAAAGCAGGGGAAACCACCCCAGAAACAGAACCAAACCAAACAAAACACCAAGCCAAAACGATGCCCCTACCCAAGCAACCAAAACCCACAAAGCAACCTACCCAAACCAGAACACCAGATCACACACTCCAACACACTTCTTCGCAGCCTGCAGCACCCTTTTTTGCAAGATTGTCAGCATACAAATTAGTAGTCCGTGGACAGTAGACCACCGAAGCTTGACCAAACCTATCCAAACTGTTGCAGATATACTGAAGGAGCTACGTATGATTTGTATTCGTTGGACCTTGTTCTTCACCCAATCAACAACAATTTTAGAGTCACTCACAATGGTGAGACTTCTCCCAGCTAAATCAGGTCTTTACCCCAACAGCTCACAAGCTTTAGAAATTGTAAGGATTTCTGCTGCAGTGGCCTCAAAGTTTGTGTTATTTACATTTGTTTTAATTTTTTGCCATGGCCCTCCAAGCCCTAAAATTTACTGAAGTCGGTTTCAGTATACCTAGATATGACCTAGATTTTTTTCATCCCTAGTTGTATCTCCCTTGCCCAATTTTCAAATTTGTAATTCAAAAAAAAAAAAAAAAGATTTTTTGCCCAATATTTACAGGTTCACAATAATAATTGAATAACATTTTTCAAATCAAGTCCCTTTACTATCATAATTTATCTTGAAGATATCTGTATTTTTGGGTTTAGTGATCACAACATAATCTTCTCCATGATCAAACTTTGAAATATACGAAAAATAAAGGTGCCCACCTCACACGTGACACATGGGTCAGGCATTGAACACTACAAGAGTATATGTGAAATTATAAAGTTTCATTTGGAAAAAAATAATTAATTTAAAATTAGGCATTATCTATCTCAATTGATGATTCGATGCATATCACCTTTTAGCAGAGCTACTAGTAGTGCACCTCCCTTCCACCTAAGTGATGAGGGGTTCAAATCCCACCATGCTTATTTTATAAGCATGTGTGTAGAGTTTTTTTCCTAGGTTGTGGGAGTAGTTATCTCCCATTATGGGAGTAAATGTTCAGGTGACACATGTATTGTTTGATCTTGATAAGTCTCGGAAGTCAATGACAAATGACAAATAAGACAATGCCATTGTATAAATTCATATCTCATGAGTCGGGAGAAGATCTTCATTGCACCCGGTATTATATATTACTATGTGGTACATTCAGTCATTGCAAGAAAATGCAATTCTCACATATTCAATGGTTGGGTGCAGAGGCGGACATAGTAGAGGGCTGCCCTGGGCTGTAGCCCGAGCAACCCAAAAAAAATTCAATACATAAATGGTTAATTACACAAACGTCCCTTAAAGTTTAATAATATTACAAGAATATGATATTTTCTCTAAATTTAGTGAAATATAAATATTTTGTTATTCAAAGTAAGTTATAAAAATATACATAATATTATGGCATTATAGAATTAAATCATCCAAAAGTTTAAATAATTTTATTAACTACGAGTTTAAACAATTGTTTATGCATAAATTGTATAATGTATTCCATATGCTTAAAACAGTCCATTATCAGATTGGTGTCATCTTATTATTCAACAAAAAAAAAAAAAAAATATTCATCGAGAATTATATATTAAAAATATATATATATTTTTAATCAACGGCTCGCAAGTCTCGCACCGACTTTATTATATATGTGTGCATTGAGAAGGAAAATCACAAAAGTTTTCTCCACAATACACACCAAATTTAAAAATGTAGTGTGAGAATTTATGAGTCATTAATTAAGCATTATAATATTTTGACTAAACAAAAGTAAATAGATCAAACTATTGACTTTGTAATGTTAGTGTGTAATGGGGAAAAAAAATAATATATATATATATATATATAAATTAGTCCAGGTGGCTAATTTTTCCTGGGTTCGCCTACTACTTGGGTGCACCACTTAACATTTTCCGGTGCATTGAAAATTTTCTCCAAAAGTTTAGATGCATATCATAATTGCATGAATGATGTACATTATCATTATAATTAATGGCGATTAATTTTGTGAGTATCAAGCTCAACTCAATCAAGAGTCTTTGCTCTAATTTCTTAATTATGTGAGTATATCAAGCTCTAATTTCTCAACTCAATCAAGAGTCCGTGAGTATCAAGTTTTTTGTTTTTTTTTTTCCTTTCCTTTTTGAACAACTATAATTTTATTTAATGGATGTTGACTATATATTAAATAAAAATACTTCATCTATATGATAATATAAACCAAAATATTGAAGCAAGTCCAGTTATGTCAGTTTTCTTACAATTCATTAACAAACAAAATACTAAGCCTATGTTTGGTAGGAAGGAAAAGGGAGAGGAAAGAAAGGGGTGGAGGGAAGAGTGGAGGGAAAAGGGAGAAGTGGGTGTTTGGTATGGAGAGAAAAGTGGAGGGAAAGGAAAATTGGAGAGAAAAATGGAGAGAAAAAACCATGTGGGGCCCACCATATTCTTTCCTCCCAAAAGTGGGAGGAAAAGGGAGGGAAAGAAAGAGTAAAAAAAAAGTGGGGTCCACCATTATAGTAAATTACAATTTTATCCAAAAAAATTAATATATAAAATATAATATAAGGGTAAAATAGTAAAATTAATAAAATGATCTTTTCTTTCCTTCCTATTTACCAAACAACACAAGGGAAAATCATTTTCCTATCTTTCCCTTATATTTTCTATCCCTTCAAATCTTTTCATATCTTTCCATCCTTCCTATTTTCTTTCCTCCCTACCAAACGGAGCCTAAGAGGAATCCTAGATACATATCCTAATTTTAATTGTTTACCAATTTTTGTACTTCAACTGCGGTTTCAATTTAATTGTACTAACATATAAATAGTGACTAGTGTAATGATTTCAAATTAACCTGATATGTGTATTTGAAGTCGGAACAGGTTATAGGTTTATCAGAATCTATTGAGATTAAATATTACATACAAAAAAAATAAAATACATATATTTATAAAATGCATATATTAAAAGGGGGTATATATTCATTTATTATATATATTTTAAAAAATATTTTATATATTCATTTATTGGTGCATAATATATCGTCAATTGTGCATGGTTAAAGCCTAGAGGAGCGTAATAATTGTAGATACTGTATTTTAGATGTGATTGGACGTGAGTTGGATCAAGGTGTATACTCAAGTTATTCTGTGAAGAAATTGCCCAATGATTCAATTTGAATCCAATTTATCAATGAGCGCATGTGATCGAGTGAGGCACACACAAGTGGATTGGGCCTCAAGTCCTTCCCCAGCTAGAGAGGGACCCGTTTTTAATTCTTTTTAATTGAATGGTGGGCCCAATCAGAGGGTGCATGATGACTATATGTGTTTCTGTCTTAGCATAGCACCTACCCATAATATCAATTTTCCCCTCATAAGCACACACTTTAAACATATCTTGAACATACTAATATCAATACAAATCACCACACTTTTACCGTGTGTATTATGATTATTGATTTTATGTTATTGACATGACAAAAATGTAATGATATGTATTAATATGCTCACAGTTATGTGCTCAAGAGAGAAAAATTGCCTACAATGTGCCCTAGATCGTAAGCAACCTCCAACTTGTTTCTAGGTTCATGTCACTTCATTTTCTTCCTTGTTTGTCTATCTCAAGTTGAAACTAAGCAATGCCATTCTTTGCCCACCTCTCCGCAATCAAAGGGTTTTTTTTTTTTTTTTTTTTTTTTTTTTTTTTTTTTTTTAACAATTTAAAAAACAATAATAATAAGTTAACGACAGATGAAATTCCTCAAATTATAAGTAATGCTGGATTGTCCAAAATATTTATATAAATGATATGGTATATGAGTTTTCATTAACACATTATCTCATGTTTTATTGGTTTACATGATATTGAATTCTCACATGCTACAAAATAAATTTAGACAATCTAACATTACTAAAAAATTATAGCTATTTTGATACAACCTGTTTAACATCTCTATTTGTCAAAAGTATAGTCGTGTAGGCAAAGGCGGACCTATGTGTAGATCAGAGGGGCCATGAACCCCCTTGGCCATAAAAAAAAAAAAATTAAAACTAAAAAAAATATATATATATATATATATATTTTACATATTAATATTATTAATTTTTAAGTATTTGTAATTTGACCCTCCAAGTTTAGACTTCGAGTTCCACCCCTGCTATAGAAGATTGTCACTATCATTTCTTAATCAAACAAATCCAACTCTTTTTTTCATATTTATTTCTTGCAATAAATATAGTCTTATGTAAAATTAACAAAACTCATTTCTATTCAACCTAACTAAATTAAGACTTCAAAGATTCCTAAGAATTGACACTCTGATAGTAACATTCAATTAAATGCACAATATGTGAGCATTAATTGCACATACCTTTTCAAGTGGAACCCAAAAAGAAGTGAAATTGTGGTCCACACACGTGTATACATACACTGATACTCAGATATTTTTCAAATGTGCAAAACAGTTGGAAAAAAAAAAAGATCATGAAAGGGATATCCACGTGTCAAGATCAGGTCGCTTTAATGAATGGATTAGATCCATGAATCCAAGACTATGGAAGTCAAATTGTATTTATCTGCCACTACATAGAAAAAAAAAAAAAAACCCACAATAATGGGTGCTATTTGTTATGCATGCTTACGTCGCCACGAGTCCGGTATGGCATGGGCCGGTTAAAGCTGCTTCCACTAAAACTTGCTCGATGGACTTGACAAGATCAACTTTCTAATCCTTTTGGTTATCCAATTTTGCCAAACTCTAATTAATCGAGTCGTGTTTAAATGTCACAAACATCATTAGTTACTTAGTAAGGATAATGTTTTATAAGATCCATGACCGTAATATGAATGCCAAGAAAGTTAACGAATTAAGGTCAAGTCGATATGACTTTCGTCACGATTAATTAAAACGAGACAGATTCAAATTTCACTGATACGTTATGTTTATAAAAATCAAATCAAATCAAATGTTGATTCATAATCATACGCTGTCATATAAAGGATGGAAATAAATAAATTTCTATTTTATACTTTAAAAGATTTGATTCCCACAATGTGTGCTTATCAAATATGTATATGAAGTTTTCTTCCCATTATCGTGGGAATAAGAAACTCCCTAGCTATTTATGGAAGAAAACACATGGACCATACATATAAAACTTGATCTTGACAGATCTCTAACTCTTTCGGTGTTATGTTTTTGGAAATGATATACATATATAAACATAAAGATTAGTTGATTAATTAGTTAAGTGCAAGGCGGTGGTGCGTATCGGGTTAGAGGCATGGTGGTGTGGGACTGTGGCATCAAGAAAGTCGGACATGTGGCATGTGCACCATTAAAAAGTCGAAAAGTAAATGGCATCACGATCGAGTGATTCAAAATCACTATCAAAAACCACTATAAATAACTCAAGACTTTCATGCACACAAATCCTGAGTGCTACTAAGAAATCGTCAAAATTCACACGCCTATCTACTTTTGCCTACAAATACTCACCAAAACTCCACACACCAACTAAACCAAAAATATGCCAACCATTTTCTTCAAACTTGCTCTGATTCTTTGCTTCCTCATCGTTCAAGCTTCTTTTGCTTACAGTTTTATTAAGGCTAACAGTGGTGAAAAGAAATTAACAAGCTCTGCTGAAATGGCGACGGGAATGAATGGACCGACCGGATCTTCTTCAGGCTCTACTGGATCGGGTCATGGGCCTAATTGGGATTACAGCTGGGGCTGGGGTTCAAGCCCTGGAAGTGGATGGGGATACGGGTCTGGATCGGGGCGTTCGCCTAATGGGTTCGGGAGAGGTTCTGGGTTTGGGTTTGGTTCAGGGTCGGGATCTGGTTCGGGTTTCGGTTATGGGTCTGGAAGTGGTGGTGCTCATGGTGGAGGGTTTGGGTCTGGAAGCGGGTCTGGGAACTCGGGTGGTGGTGGAAGTGGCGGAGGAAGTGGTGGTTCTCATGGTGGAGGGTCTGGGAACTCGGTTGGTGGTGGAAGTGGTGGGTCCGGCGGTCGCGTTCCGGCAGATGCTAGAGATCACAGGAACCACCATGGTTAGATTTACTGTACAAGTGATTGTCTGAATGGGATTATATAGGAGAATAAGTACGTGTGAGATATATAATATAGATTGTGTGTAAGCAAATATATTTTGATTTGGATTTTTTTTTTTTTTTTTTTAATGATTTTTCAGTGTACTACTACTGTCTAGTGTCTACTAGTATAAATTTGACTGCTCTACTAAAATATAAAGAGCGGTTTTCCACGAAATGAGATTGATATGGTGGCAACTCTCACACATGCACCACGAGGTTACGGGTTCGAGTTTTTCCCATCCCAAAAAACCCTAAATTTATATAATAAAGTAATTCTTAAAATAAAATAAAATACAATTTGCTCAATTTTGGTCTCCTGATCTCCTCTCTAGCAATAACTAGCAGCATTTCACAGTTCACACGCCGTGAGATCTTTTATCAGATTCCGAATCGGCTTCATTAATTATATGTGCATCTTGATCATTAAAGAGATACAAAAGCTTAATGACTACTCTGTATGTAAAAATAAAAGGACTATATAAAACCTAAATAGTTAGTTGTTGGATTCTCTTTTGTGTATATACCAAAAATACTAATTTCATTCATGCAGACCAATTGATCCAAGTGTAATTTTTATAAATTCAAGTTAAGCAATTGCAAGTAAGAATCTGTTTGATTCGGAGATTTCACACAACACGTGGTGAGACAAGGGGTTGTTTGTTTTTTTTTATCTTAAGTGTTATAAGACCATAATTTCTTAGACATAAGGATAAGTCTTATAAATTAAGATACTATGATGATATATTTGTTATTTCATTTTAGATAACTTATTACAAATATAATTAGGTTGTGTTAGGGTTTCTTCTAAATTGAGAATTTTTGAAAAATTGATTATGTGCGGATAAAATTGTAAATGTATGAATTATTATAGGACATTTATGAAAATTTACTATAAAACTCTATTATAGCACTTTTTTAATAAGATAAAAGTCAAATTTTTTTACTTTTATAAAAGACATATATATATATATATATATATCTTAAAATAAGATATAAATTGGAAAAACAAACAAACTGATTTATCTTAATTTAAGATATAAGCGATAATAAGTCTTACAGTGAAAAAAACAAACGGCCCCTAAATTAGCTTGTTATATATAATCCTAAAATAATTAGACCATAACTTCCAAATCTATATAAAAACATTCTGTAATATAATCAAAGGTCCTAGAACCCCAAAAGAACAAATTAAAACAAATAGTTAAGTAGAAAAACATTGTCATATATAATTGAAGTAAACGATTGGACGCCTCATCGAGACTTCTCTCAAATTAACTGCTTAGTGTTTTACTTTACGCCTTCTTATAGGCACTGTTTCTATGCCTGGTTGATTTAGGATTTCAGTGCATGTCTTCTGATTACTTGAGCTACAAGGATTTCCCTGGACCCTGGATATGTGCGAATTATCGAATCAACGGATACGATTTGATCTTGTCGTATTCCAAGAAGCATGCAGGTGACACGTATCATGTAAATCTATCAGCTGGCATCAAAAAGAACAAAAAAAAGAATCCCAGAAGAACCAAAAAAGAAAAGAAAAGGAAAGGGAAAAAAAAAAAGGTCAAGTAGAAAGACATTGTCATATATCATTGAAGTCCACATCAATTCGTATTACAAAGAAACAAATTAAAAACGTAAAAATGAACAGAATTAAACAAGAATCAATTTCTTCTCTTTGACTTGAGAAATAACGTCATTCTTCTGTGAAAAGGAGTATGAGCCAAGAGCCTTCGTGTACGCTTGAATCGTCCTCCTCCTCCTCTTGTCTTTACCTCTTTCGCACGGCAACTAAGATGATCAACCACAGCCATCATCCCACAACTAGCAGAAAAGTCGTCCTTCGGGAGAGGAAGCTCTTCGGAGATTTTTGGTGGGGTTGGTGGAGGGAAATCTTGATTAGCATGATGATGATGATGATGATGATGATCTTCATCTTGTATAATCTTATTTCCACATCGAAATGGAAAGTCACGAAAAGCTGAAACTATTGGAGTACTACGCTTCGGTCCGCATCCAACTGGAAAGTCACGAACACCAAAGATTATCGGACGCCTCATCGAGACTCCTCCTCTCATATTTAACGAGACCATCAAGAAACCTGAAGATTTTTTTTTTTTTATTGAAGAAGAAGAAGAAGAAGAAGAAAATAGAGAAGCAAACACAGATGACAGATCTCTCTCTTGTATATGTGTTGAAGAAATTAGACACTGTTGAGTGTTTATGCGTTTTTATAGGTACCGTTTCGATGACTGATTAGTTTCGGATTTCAGTTTCCTAAACCGATTATAATTACTTGAGCTACAAGCTGGGTCTTCGTGAATCTGTGTGAATATCGTATCAACGGCTACGATTTGATCTTGTCGTATTCCAAGAAGCATGTTGGTGATGTTATAATTAAGCTAATTAAAATATCAAATCCTGATAATAAAATCTCACAACTGGAAACTGGCATCAAGAGTGTGTTACTCGTATTATCTCCTATTTTGTTTCCAAGAGGGTAAACTTAGGAAACTTTTTAATCCTAATTATCCTCGGATTAGTTTTACTCAACCACAACTTGAGATTTATTTTAACTTTGAGTGGTGCTATTGGCACCCCTACTACTGAACTATTTATGCCCCCATTTTTAAAATTTTGATTTAATTATATAAAAGAGTGGTACTATTGGCACATCACTGCTAAACTATTTATACCCACTTTAAAATTTTTTTTTTCCTTTATCAAATTACTTAAAGAGACATACAATTTTTATTATAAAAATTCTTATACAAAGTAAAACTAATAAAATCCTACTTTCCATATTTAAAAACCATAATAACAAAAGCTTTAATGGCATAAATTATTTCAAATGACTGAATGTTTACTATTTTTGTTTATATTTTCTCTAACATCTCGATCTCTTGTTTCCCGTGTTTAGTATTTATTGATTTATTACTATTTTTGTTTATTTTTTTTTAGTTCTCGATCTCATGTTTCCCATGTTTAGTATTTATTGATTTTATTGTTTCACATGTTTGTTTTATTTTTCTTTTCAAATTCCATATCCATGTTTGCTAATTTTTTTTTTCTCTCAATTTTTTTTTTTTTTTATTTCAGATTGTCTATGCATACTATAATTTGTATCAATTCTTTTATAGATTTTATTCCAGATCTTTCAAAGTTAGTTTAATGTTATTTTTTAAAAAAAAACAATGAAATCGCACCAAGAATTGCAACCAAGAAAACCTAATCTCGGACAAAACTCTAACTCAATCACTCAAAAAAAAAAAAAAAAAAAACCATCAGACAATGAATATCACATTCACAATCTACCATCAACAATCCAATCGACTATAGAAAAAAAAATTACATCTAATAAATATGGTTTTACCATGAAGTAGGAAGAAAAAACAAGTCATGCGAATGGATGTATGAAAACTATATATAAAGATTAGAGATGAAATGTATTTTTATTTTTATTTTTATTTTTTTGAAAAAAGATATGAGGTGTATTAAGTTTGAAAAATAAGTAAAAGGGTAGTCCTGGAAATAAATCAAAAAAATTAATAAAACTATTTATTTTTATATAATTAAATCAAAATTTTAAAAAGTGGGGTATAAATAGTTTAGTAGTGGGGGTGCCAATAGCACCACTCTTTAACTTTTCATCACTTAAGTTATTAATATCACTAGTAATTTCGGGGACGGGAATGTCATCTTAATATCCATTTTATTTTCGGAGATGAAGATAGATATCATCCATGGATATCTATCCCCATTCGAATCCATTATAGATTTTAATATTTTAAAAATATAAAAATTTATTATGAAATTATTATTTCTAATTATATAAGTTATTAATTTTTATATTTGAATTTTATTGGATGTATTTGTTTCTCTTATGCCCAAATAGATTTTGAGGGAGGTGGTGGGGGTATCCACCCCCAAACCCAAAACCCCATTTCCCCCCAAAATAAAAAAGATATATATTATTTTATTTTTATTTATATAAAAAAAATTACTTTGTATTGTATTTTGGATTTTGTATTATGTTTTTATTACTTTATGGATTGAATATTTTAACAGTGTCAAATTAAAGATTGAAATGTATGGATTCCAAATTTTGAATTCCAATTTCAAATTAGAAATTGAAAATGAAAAGAAACAGGGAAAATGGGTTTAAGGTGTAGGGGAGGGGGGACCTACCACCAAAACGCCCCCACCCCTAGTCCCCCTAGGTTTTGGGGGAAGGTGGTAGGGGGAGGTTTGAGGAATGGGGGTAGTGGTACCCTCCCCCGCCCCATTGGGCCCCCACGCCCATCCCTATATGTACCATTACATATGTTAGTTACATTTTTCTCTTGTAAACTATAAAAATTTAAAGTTTTTTTTATTGGATACGGATATAAACGGAGCATGGATGGATATCTCTATCTTAATTAGATGATTATCTGAATCCGTTTCGCTCACTTAAAAATGGGGATGAATGCAGGGATAGAGATATATATCTCAAACGGATACGGGGATGGATATTGGGGTATCCATCCCCAATCTGATCCATTGCCATCCCTACTCTTAAGGTTATTATGTCAAAATTAACCTTCTAAAATTTTGAAATTTTGTTTTTAGTTACTTACAAAAGTTTTCAGTGTTTTTAAGTGAACCTGAAAATTCATTTCACCTTGTAACCAATTAATTACAAACTTATCCTGTTGGCCCAACGTTGGTGAGCCCTAATCAGGTGAGGGGGTGGGCGGCCATATTTCACGTTGGGCAAACATGAAATAGTCCCAACTTTGGGGACATTTAGTCATTGTATATTTTTATGTGGTTAGAAAACCATTAACCACTGGATTCTAATCCAGAGATCCACAAGAATATAACACACATACGTGTGTGTGTATATATATATAATTTACCTATTGTGAGTTCGTCCTGATATAAAATATATAAGGACAAAGAATATTGACCATTAAATTTACATACTTTGACAGCACTTGTCAAAACTTCTCCATAATCTATGGTTCACATTCTTCATCATAATATATTTTATATCATAACAAACTGACAATAGCAAGACTATATATATATAATATTTCTTTAATAAGGACCGTCCTAACATTATAATTTCAGGACGTCCAACCGCAGCCATACATTCACAGTGGACCTATAGCCCCACATTAACAAATACCTACACCCAATATGAATATGTGGCTGTGTTTGGACGTCCTTAACATATAATTTCAGGACATTCTTACTAAAGAACCACCATATATATATATATATATAAACTAAAAAAAAATAAAGATCACTCTGTTATGAAAACATTATTCAATGTTTAATGTGAGTGGATGTCCACATTAAGAAATCAAGCTTATCATCTTCCTAACTTCTCTTGTAACACCCAAATGATTTATGGTCAATTTATGTTATAATTTATATCAATTATTGTATAATTTATGATTGTAAAGATTCGTAAGGCTATAAATATGAGCTTTCATCTTGATGTTTGGAACTTGAAAAGTATTGAGGAATAAAATAATCTCTCCTATTTTGGGCTACTATTTTCTCTCCTTTCTTTCTTTATATTTATGTTATTATGTTCTTGTTTATTTTATTTATTTCATAACACGTTATCAGCACGAGTCTCTAACCATTATATGTTTCAGATTTCAGATTTGAAAGTTTATTGTTTGAAGACAAGATGTCATATGATCCAAATTCGATAAGTGATAAGAGATAACAATTTCTTGATGAGGTTAAGAGTTCTTGATGAGACCAAGAGATCCAAGTAATTGTAAAGTATTTCTTTCTCTAATTTTGGGCTAAGGAAAAAAAAATGGTTTATATTATTTCTCTTCTTGATTTTGTTCTTAATATTCATTGAGTTGCCAATAAAAGAAAAAAAAAAAGATTAAATGATTGTAGTGCAACCAGGAGATTGCAAAAATGAAATTAATTATATTGCAACCCAAAGATTTCAAAATCAAAGAGCCTGAAGCTCAATCTGATTTGATATATATTTGATAATTGTTAAATCAAAAAGCCTGAAGCTTGATCTGATGTCTGAAGATTGTAAAATCAAAAAGCTTGAAGCTCAATTTAGTGTTTGGAGATTGCAAAATCAAAAAGCCTAAAGTTTGACATAGTATTATTGAAAATAATGAATTGCAATACAAATAATAATATAAGATTAATTTGAATTATCGAATAAGAACCCGAAGTTCTGAATTTCAATAGATGTAATTAATTTTGGAGCCCAAAATTCTCAATTCATGGTTTTCAATCATAAACAAGAAGTTTATATATGAACTTGAAGTTCCAATAAAATTCAACATTTTCATCAAATATGAATTTTGTTTAGAACCTGCAGTTCTAGAATTGCAAATCATAAGTTATGATTTAATAGAACATTAGGTTTCAAAAAGTGCAAAAGTAATTTGCTTTTTGTTTTCAAACATTTTTGATCTATCTACAAATAGTTGGTTGTTTATATTTCATATGAATATGACATTTTTTATCTATTATTTTTATTGGTTATTTATATTTCACATTAAGATATTAAACCACTATGAATGAAATATTCTTTCTTCTTTATTTTTTCCTCCTTATCAATAAAATATTCTTTCTTCTTTATTTCTTCCTCCTTATCAATGTATGTAAGGTTTGAAATCTTATATTTTCATATACTAGAAAAATATAAATTTTTTAACCACAAAATGTCTCTATTTGTTTCTTCAATGACATTTGAATTATTGAATTTTGTAACATTTAAAATTGTTAGTTTATTTAAGTTGATTTACATTCATGTGGTTTTAGTGATTTATATTAGCATTAAACTTGTAATTGCAAGTTGCAACAGATCATGAAAACAACTTCATGTCATGCTAGATATATATATATATATATATTTTAAGTCAATTGTATGATTTTTCATGAATTATATTTTATTTTATTTATTAAAAAAAGTCTAGTTGTTTATTTCTAATAGAAATATCTTATGATCAACGTATTATTTGTCCTTATATATATTTGCTTAAAAAAGGGCTTTGATCACCAAGTAGATGAAGACATGATCGATGAAACATATTGAGTTTATATTGTTTTAAATATTATTCCAGAAGTAACAATATATATTTCAATATTTTATGCTTTAAATTTGCTCCAGAAGTGGCAATATATATATATTTTTTGAAATGTTAATAACGTATATATTTGAGCATATTTTTAGTTTATATCATGTTTTTCATGGTTGAACAAAATAATTAGTTTTGATTATAAAATCATTGACATCACCTAATTTAATCAATATCATTCCTTGAAGTGAATGTTACATATAGTCATGGTGATGATTGTGAGTATTGTTGTAATCAAATAATTATTGATGTCAAAGTGATTACTATAAATAAATCTAAATTGTTCCACTAGAAGTGGAATAACACCAAAAGAAAGCAAGAAAATTAAAAGGATGTAAAATACACCTTCTAATAATTATAAAAGTTTGCTTGCTATATGTTGTATATCTAAAATATTTTGTTGATTTTTAGCAAAAATAATGAATGCTCCAGAAGAGCTAATATTTGACACAAAGTGAAATCAAATTACATGAAAATTAACACTTTGTATTTAGTTAGATCTAGAAGATCTACTATATAAGAAATTGTCCCTAAACAATTAAGAATATTATATCCAAGTAAGTATTTCAATATAATTTACTTATTGTTACTTATTCCACACAACTAATTTTATGAGTATGCTCTGTGGTTGCCACTACGTTGGATCTTCCACATCAAAAAATAAATTTAGTTTTATTATTCCGTGGTTCTTAATGTTATTGGAGTTAATCGATATATATAAAACCAGAAGTTTTAAAATCAAATCCAATTGAGAACCTGCAGTTTTAAATTTGAATACAAATTGTTGAATATGAACTCAAAGTTCTGAAATTTGAACCTGAAGTTTTGAATCAAAAGAGGATCTAAATTTCATTTGTTAGATAAATATTTGGCTACTCAAATATTTGAAAAGGAAAATACAAAGGCTGAAAGCTCTTAATATTAATACAAATCAGAATCTGAAGTTCTGAATATTTATTTTATTAGAATCCGATGTTATCAATTCCAAACTAATTAGACTTGTAGTTCTGTATTTAATTTTGATATCAAATTTAATTAGAACTAGAAGTTCTAAATTTGATATAATAATAGTTATTTTCATTTGAAAAGTAAAATTGTGACTTTATTTTAAGAACCTGGAGCTTTAAACATATGATTTTTCATTTATGAACCAATAGTTTCTATACGAACCAGAAGTTCCAAAAAAATATGTGATTTTTTTTTTTTTTTAGAACTTGACGTAAGAACAAGAATTTTTTGGGATTGAAGTTCTTATTATATTCTTTTATTTAAGAATATTCTATTTCATTTATTTTGTCTCGACCCAAAAGAATTATCATATTTCTTATATTATATGATTACATGTTAGTGAATGTCCCTGAAGGACAATACGCTTTACTAAAAGTAAACGATGCATCGAGATATTGAAATATTTTATATGACTATTCATTTCATAACTAATTATTTTTTGCTAGTGAATGTCCCTGAAGGACAATAAGACCATGTAAGTTAGTCCTTAAAGGACAATATGACAAAATAAATGAGTTTATGTAGAAAATTATTATGATGCATATAATTCCTTGAAGTAAATTTTATTGTCGTTAGAGGGAGAATTGCCATAGGTTGATAAACGACGTAAAATTAAAAAACATGCATCATCTTGTGAATTGCCTGATATGCAAATAAATTTTCAGATGATTCAAATAAAATAATAAAATTACATTCTGCCAATATATAAACCCGGGTGGTTGTTCATGTAGAACAATTTATGAAATGGCAGCAAAATCATTTGTTAGAAAACAAAGTCGTAAATGACGATTTTTGTTTAAAAGATATGGTTCCTAGAACTGGAATTCAAAAGATCATGATCATATTTAAAATAATACTCGAGTAATAGATAAATCTTCATTATATAAAGCTCTCGAAGAGCTAGTCTCATAAGTGAAAACAAAATCCTGAAGAGTCATATAGAAATGTTAATCTTCCCTATGAGACCATTGAAGAAAATAAAAGAATCTTAATTGTCCTAGTAGAGGCATGTGATTATACTTCTCCTGGAGAGATACTTGTATAGAAAGACATGTATAGTGTATATTTAACATTAAAGTTATTAGAATAAGCCTTTGAAGAGGCACATGAATTACATAATCATAATGAAATATATTGGTATAGAAATTGAGATCGTATATGATTTGTTTTGCATTTCTGAAAAATGATAAGAGACTTATATTATAAATTATGGAAATGTCGACATAGAAATTATTAACAAATAAAAGACAAAGCTATATTCATGTAAAACTTGAAAACTTTGGACCTGTAGTCCACATGTTTGATGACATCAAACTTATTGAATATTTTTCGTACGAATTAAGATAAAAGGTTTATTGCAGAAACCTAGTTTGGCAATGAATAAAAATCCTCGAAGGATTTAAATGCTTGAAGTAAGTTATTCAAAGCTATATGAAGTTTTGTATAATGAAAATTAAACAATTAATATGCATGTAATGCATTTGTTATGGTGAATATTTATTAAAATAATTATATGTTGATTGTGTAAAGCTTAGTAAAATTATACTAAGTTTATAAATTATATATATTAAGGGAATAATTTTAAGATGGAAAATCTTGGAAAATAATTTATTCCTGCCCAATACATTTGGTATTAACATGAATCAACATATATAAGGAAAATGTCCTGAAGTACTTTTCCATGGATAAAACACATCGAATGGATTCCTTGATGTTATTCCATAACTTAAAGTGATGTATGATCTCCTCTTGTTATTAAAGAACTTTAGGTCCTGAAGTACCGAATATATGTTCAACTTGTGTTTTTATAATAAAACAACATGATGTCGTATATAACAAGTTGGACCAAATCAAAAATCGATTTTATTAAAGTTCTTTACATATAATCTCCAAAAAGGTGGTGATAAAAAATACGCACAAGTTTTCAATCCTGTAGATTTATTTATAAATACACTACCAATTGCAACAAACAAAATTTTGATACATAATATCGGGATGCAATATCTTTGCAAAATATTGAAGCATCCATGTCAGAATGATGGGGAGCATATTTATCTCTTTATCAGGGGGAGATACTGATTTTAGAGAAAATTTTACATACTGTACTCTTTTTCCTTCACTAGGTTTTTATTCCATAGGGCTTTCCTAGTAAGGTTTTAACGAGGCAGTTTTGTGCCCCAAATACCTTCAAAGGTTAATTTGATATGTAGATGAATATTGTACTCTTTTTCCTCTGCTAGTTTTTTATCTCATTGGGTTTTTACTAGCAAAGATTTTAACGAGGCATATTCTCTATACGATGGACATCCAAGAGGGAGTGTTATGAAAACATTATTCAATGTTTAATATGAGTGGATGTCCACATTAAGAAATCAAGTTTATCATCTTCCTAACGTCTCTTGTAACACCCAAATGATTTATGGTCAATTTATGTTATAATTTATATCAATTATTGTATAAGTTATGATTGTAAAGATTCGTAAGGCTATAAATATGAGCTTTCATCTTGATGTTTGGAACTTGAGAAGTATTGAGTAATAAAATAATCTCTCCTATCTTTGGCTACTATTTTCTCTCCTTTCTTTCTTTATATTTATGTTATTATGTTCTTGTTTATTTTATTTATTTCATAACACACTCTCATTATTACATATTGTGTAGCTCAATGTGAAGTAGTTAAATCTTATTAGAAACATAATGTTTTTTTTTTTTTTTACTATTACAAAATTTCGGAATTGGGAGATGAGACATAACTCGAACTCTCAACCCTTTGAATGTAGGTGTGATCAGAGGCTTGCCTTTGAACCAAACTCATCTCGTCCTAATGGTTTTTTATTTGAATCTGAATTTATGAGGAATAACATTGTCAATTTGCTATATGGTGACAAAAGACTGTTAAATTTGGAAACAACTTAGAATCAATAAAATAGTTGATGATGCACAACAAAGATGATGTACTATTCGAACCCCCCCTCCACCAAAATAATAATAATAATAATAATAATAATAATAAATAAATAAAATTATAAAATTAAATAGTTGCTATCATTAAGAGTCGAACCACAGAGTCTTGAGGAGTTGTTTTCAAATTAACTTACTTTATAGATTTTTTGTTTTTTTTTTTTTTGTTTTTTTTGTTTTTGTTTTTGTTTTTTGTTTTTTTTTGTTTTTTTGTTTTTGGAAGTAATAAGATTCATGGAAAACGAAGAGAAGCATATCAATTATCATATCAAATTTAAACTACACTAGCTTGCAGGTTCTTCTTTAAATGTACAACTATAAATGTTAGCGATAGATATATAATCTCAATTGTGGGAGAAACTTGCAATTCAAAAGAATAAAATCTCCTTATGAAAATGATGGGCCCAAAAGAACTTGGTCCTATTGCCTGACTGAAAGGGCCTGCAGATAAAGTTCAATTAATAAGAATATATCTTTTTCGCTTGTTTAAACATTAACAATTTATTTTTATTTTTTATTTATAAAAAAATAACTAAAATATATTTTTTCAATTAATCAGAATTACGATATTATAAAAAGTATGAGGTATATGAAAAATATAAATTGAAAATAATAAATATTGTGAATATTTGAGAAAACAATTGTTAATATTTAGTTGACATAAAGTTTGTGAATAAACCTGGGAAGAATTATCAGTATTTGTATCTGCCGCATCTGGAATAAATTTTGAAAAAATTAATCGCAAGGAAAATTAATTAAACTCAAATATTACTTATATATAATCAAATTAAAACAGGAAATTAAAGCACCTGAACAGATAAAACCAAAATTATGAATAGAACTGGAATCAATCAAGAAATTGAAGGTGGCCATATATATGACTGATAATTTATTACAAAAATTAACTGTCTTATAATATATATATATATATATATAAACAATTATATGAGGGTATTTATAGGTGAAAAAAAAAATTAAATATATTCTACACAAGCAGCTGAGCCAAACCAATTTTACTATATATAGCTCACACAATTTAATGCAACTTAATTTCTAAATATTGCTAGTAAAACTATATAAAAAAAAAAATTTGGGACAATTAAGATATATTAATCTCAAACTAAATATTACCCAAAAAAAATGAGATAAAGAAATAAAATAATTAATTAAGATCTATATATAGATTTCTTTATTGATGTAGCATTTTATTTTTTCCCCTTCAAGGGTTCAATAACTAGAACATGCAATGGATCATTTAGTGATGCTTCTTGATTCTCATCAACCCTTGACCTAGTGAACCCTTCAAGTACCGAAGTAAGCGATGAACTGCGTCAAGATGAGTTCGTTTAGGCTCTTACATAAACTGGCTAAGTGTGTTAATCGAAAAAGAGATTTCTGGTCTTGTGATGATTAAGTATACCAACTTCCCCACTGGTCGTCGGTAATGTGTTGGATCTTTGAGTAAGTCACCGTCGGTATAAGTGAGCTTCAAAGATTGTTTCATGAATAATCTCGTTGATAAAGCCGAGTTTGTTCTTGGCACCCAGAGCTATTCGCATTCTACGACTCTATTGGCCATAATCGTTTCCTTCAAGTAGTTTGGAGACAAGAACCAAACCAGGACGATCAGAATGATGCAAAGTGAGCGAGTCCGATTAGTTGGTTGCTATCTCAGTATCTCCGTTTTCGTGACTCCATATCCCATAGTTTCAGCGGACATTATTTTTTAGAACTTAAAGATCTGATACCATGCAAAATTTGGTATTTGGGAGAAAAGACAAGAAGAGAATTTGTGATTTTTCTATATATTTCTTGAATAGAGAATTACAAATATTTATACAACTAAAACAAATGAGAAAAGAGAAACTAACTTAATTACAATTGATTCTAATCAACTATACTAATTAATATTGATTGATTCTAGTCAACTATACTAATTACTATTGATTGATTCTAGTCAACTACCTAATTAATATTGATTGATTCTACATAATAAACACCAATGATTGCCCATGATATTTGACAATAATCAACGGGATTCTTTCCTTTAATATCGTTTGGTGTGTGGGATTGAATTGGATATGATTAAACTAACGTTATGAAATAGGATTGGATTGGATTGGATTAGATTGAATAAAAAAGCATTTTTTTTTATGGAACTATTTCCAAAGCCATTTATGGAAAAGTCACCAACTTAATAAGTTTTGTAGAAATAGCACCAAAGTATGTGAACTGCCAAGATTGCCCCTCACTTATTCTTTCACCCTCTCTCTCTCTCTCTCTCTCTCTCTCTCTCTCTCTCTCTCTCTCTTTCTTCTTCTCTTTCTCTTTCTTCCTCTCTCCTCCTTTTTTTTTCCAAAAACCTCCATTGATCTATCAATGGAGATCAAAACAACCTCCATTGAAATGACCTCCGTCGAAACGGTCGACTCCATTAGAGGTCTTCGAAACGACCTCCATTACAAAAAAAATTCTGGAAATAAGTCTCGGTTATTTTGCAACAAGTCTCGGGTATCTGAAATAAGTCTCGGGTAGCTGGAAATAGCTTGAAATAAGTCTCGGGTGACCTACCCGAGACTTATTTCCAAATACCCGAGACTTATTTTAAATTACCCGAGACTTATTTCCAGAAATTTTTTAATAACGGAGATCGTTTTGATCTCCATCAATGGGAGTCGACCGTTTCGATGGAGGTCGTTTCAATAGAGGTCATTTCGACGAAGGTCGTTTTGATCTCCATTGATGGATCAATGAAGGTTTTTGAAAGAAAAAAAGAGGAGAGAGGAAGAAAGAGAGAGAAGAAGAAAGAGAGAGTGAGAGAGGAAGAAGGAATAAGTGAGGGCAATTTTGGTAGATCACATACTTTGGTGCTATTTCCACAACACTTAATAACTTGGTGATATTACCACAAAACCAATGGAATTTGGTGCTATTTCCCTCTATTTCCTCTTGAATAAAATTGAACTAAATTAAGGGGGGTGTATTGAATTAGGATTCTCGAGGACATTTAAAGACTTTAAAATAGTCTATATTAATCCAGTGGTATTCAATTCATATTTGTATGGACTTTTAAAGAGTCTTTTCCGGTGTGGAATCGGTGATGTTGGTAAAATATGAATGGCTCCCTAATTTCTGCTTTCGTTGTGGTTTCCTGGGACATACAATTCGTGAATGCCCTGATAAGCCAAACGGATCTACGGGGACGCAAGTGGAGGAGTTCCTGTTTGGTTTCTGGTTAAGAGCCCCGGCTCCAGTTAAGAAGACGAGGTATTGGGGGAGACGCATGGATAATATGGAGGGGGGAAATCGGGTTAACTGGAAATCAGGTGATCAACCGAGTTCAGACAGAAGCGGCGATCGGCAAACAGGACCAAGAACGGAAAACTCTGACCGCCTACGGTCAAATCCACAAATGGCAAGTAACACAAAAGGAAAGGAAATCGCATCTTACCCGATCACTGTCAGTAACGCGGATTTCGTGGAACTAGATGGAATTTCTAACGCAACGAAAAACCAAGAATTGAAGATTACTAGGGATCTGGATTTAAATAGCACACGGGAAAGGAAAGAAGTTAAGTTAGGTCCAGTTGACTCGGGAGTAGCGGATTTGGTGGTGGGAGATCATGGGAGTTTTCACAGCCCATCTACGCTAGTGGGCCATATACACGGAAATGGCTCTAGGGGCCCTTCTGTTCCTATCCTTGTGGACCAGGGAGTTCAAGTGGGTAATTTGGATGGTTTTGGTGGGCCTCAATCTTTGAAATCAGCCCAAAGTGAGATCCAAAGCCCAATCCTTAACCTCCTCTCCTCTCCTCTCAGGATTCGGGTTTGGATACTTTGAATAATGTGTTTCAACAGGTCCCTTCTAATGCTTTTTACTCACAGTCTTCTGTGAAGGATCCACTTCTCTCTGGAACTTGGAAACGAAGAGCACGATCAAATGGGGAAGGGTCCGACGCTGGAACTATCGGGTCTTCTCTGGGGAAAAAGAAAGCATCCAGGGGTAATGGTAGAGTATCAGAGGTTAGCAAAAAGCAGAAGTATGTTTCCGTTATTGGGGATTCAGCTGAAGCTTCCGTTGATGAAGAATCGGTGGGTCGATTTTCACCGGCCTGCCGTTCATAATGAATGCTTTAGTTTGGAACGCTCGAGGCTTGGGGAGTGATCGGGCGTTCCGGGTCCTGTTGAAATACAAGCAGGAATACTCTCCAGACATTGTCTTCTTGATGGAGATGAAATCTAATCATAAGCGGATGGAAACTTTTAGAATTAAGCTGGGTTTCATTGGTAAATTGGTAGTGGATTGTGAAGGAAAGAGTGGAGGTTTATGTCTCTTTTGGTCCGACAAGGTGTGTATTTCCCTTCTTTCCTTTTCTCGTTTCCATATTGATGTGAAAGTGAGTTCTTGTGGTGGTAAGGACTGGCGGTTTACAGGGTTTTACGGCCATCCAGAGGCGAGCCAACGTAATCACGGTTGGACCCTATTGAAGCGCCTTCATGATATGGCTCATCTTCCTTGGTTGTGTTCAGGGGATTTCAACGAAATTATTGCGGATGATGAGAAGTTTTGTGGCCTAGTCCGTAATAGAGTGTTGCTAGAAAACTTTCGTGATGCCTTAGACTACTGCGGACTTGATGATTTGGGTTTTAAGGGCCCTTTGTTCACCTGGTGTAATAAACGTAATGGTAGTGAGTTAGTTCAAGAGAGACTGGACAGAGGTGTTTGCAACTCTGATTGGAACCTTCTTTTCCCTCGGGCGAGTGTCAACCATCTTGATTATTGGCACTCTGATCACTGAGCCATCTGGATTGACATTTCTGGGCAGGTTGGTTCAAATTGGAGTAAGAAGCTTTCATTTCGAGGCTTGCTGGGCTGATAGAGAAGACTGTTGGAGTCTGATTGGTAAGTGTTGGGATCGTGCTCCTGGTATTAGCGGTATGCCGGGGATTGTCTCTAGAATCAATTTTTGTACTAGTAGATTGAACAAGTGGAATCATGATAATCGTAGAGAGTTAAATAGAGATATTCAGGAGAAGAGATATGAGCTTCAGGCCGCTACTTCTGTCATTAGGGGGGATTCTTGGTCCCATATCAGGGAAATTGACGCACAATTGGATAACCTTCTTATTTGTGATGAAGTGTATTGGAAGCAACGTGCCCGCGTCGAGTGGCTAAAAGAGGGTGATCAGAATACTAGATTTTTCCACCTGAAGGCTTCGGAACGTAAGACTCGCAATAAAATTCAAGGCCTTTTTGACAGTAGTGGTGTGTGGCAAACTGACCCCAATGGTTTACAGCGTGTTGTGGTAGATTATTTCTCTGGTTTGTTCCATTCGAGTCAGCCGATGGAGCAACAGATGAACCTGGTTTTGGACAAGGTTAGTCCTCGCCTTTCCCCGAGAAATGTTTCCTTCCTTGATCGTCCTTTTTCTGTGGAAGAGGTTCGCCTTGCGGCCTTCGCCATTGGCCCAACCAAGGCATCAAGCCTTGATGGTCTCCCAGGTCTGTTCTACCATAAATATTGGGATTTGGTGGGGCCTTCTGTGTTTGCTGAATGCTTACGTTGTTTGAATCATGGAGGCTCTTTGGAGGCTGTTAATAAGACTCTGGTGGTTCTCATCCTGAAGACAAAAAATCCTATGCAGATTTCTGAGTTCCGGTCGATCAGCTTATGTAATGTAATCTATAAAATCGTTGCAAAGGCTCTTGCTAATCGCCTTCGTTTGGTTCTTGATGAGGTGATTTCCGAGTCTCAAAGTGCCTTTATCCCGGGGAGATTGATTGTGGATAATGCTGTGATTGGTTTCGAATGTCTTCATGCCATTCGTAATAGGAAGCGTAAAGTCGGGTCCTTTGCGTTGAAACTGGACATGTCTAAGGCGTATGACCGTGTTGAATGGGCGTTCTTAGCTAAGATGATGCTGAAGCTCGGCTTCTCTAAGCGTTGGGTGGCGACTGTGATGAATTGCGTCTCAACTGTCTCCTTCTCCTTTGCTATTAATGGCAATGTCTGTGGTGATCTTAAGCCGTCTAGAGGCCTCCGCCAAGGGGATCCCCTTTCCCCATATCTGTTCTTACTGTGTGCTGAAGGGCTCTCCTGTGTAATAAATTCTGCGGTTCAGGAGTCTAGGTTATCTGGCTTCAGATGTAAAATTCCCGGGCTGAATATTTCACACCTCTTCTTTGCAGACGACAGTCTCTTTTTCTCCAAGGCTTCTATTAATGAGTGCTGTGCTACTCGGATTCTTCTTGATAATTATGCGGCTGCTTCTGGGCAAGTTATTAATTATGATAAGTCGACGATGTGCTTCAGTAAGTCTATCGGTTGGGCAAAGGGGGATCGGCTGGCTTCCATTCTAGGGGTTAAGCACGTGCGTTGTCACGAGAGGTATTTGAGGCTCCCAAGTCTGAACTGTAAGAATAAAAGGTAGCTCTTCAATGGTATCAAGGACATGGTTTGGGCAAAAATTAAAGGGTGGAAGGGGAAGTTGCTCTCTATTGGTGGTAAAGAAGTGCTTTTGAAGGCGGTGATTCAAGCAATCCCTACCTATACCATGAGGCTTTTTCGGCTTCCAAAACCTCTCATTCAGGATCTTCATAACCTTTGTAACCGGTTTTGGTGGGGTGGGTCTGAGGAGCGTTCTAAATTGCATTGGAGTGCTTGGCGTAATATGTGCTCTAGTAAAGATGTTGGGGGTTTGGGCTTCCGTGACCTGGAAATTTTTAACAGGGCTCTCATTGCTAAGTATTGTTGGAGGCTTGTGAGGAACCCGCATTCCCTAGCTGGGAGAGTTTTAAAGAGTTGCTATTTCTCTGATTCCTCTTTTATGGATGCTAACCCGAAGTCTAAAGGGTCTTTAATTTGGCAGGGTCTTATTTGGGGTCGGGATATTATATCCATGGGATCTCGTTGGAGGATTGGTAAGGGGGACTCTGTGTGTGTTTATAGGGACCGATGGATCCCTAAACCGTTTTCTTTCAAAATCATCTCTCCTATGAAGCTTCATGAAAACGTTACAGTTGATTGTTTGAAGACAGTGTCTGGGGATTGGGACCTTAATTTGCTGGTGGATTATTTTATTGCTGATGATGTTGATTTAATTCTCTCAATTCCTCCCTCGCAGACCTCCTTTGATGACTTTTTGATGTGGCATTTTGAAAAAGATGGTGAGTATTCGATTCGGAGTGGTTATCAGGTGGGGAAGGATTTCTCCTCTTCGCTGATTCCCTGTAATTCTGGTTTGGATGGGTCTGTTTCGTGGTGGAAAGCTCTTTGGCGCCTTAGAATCCCTCCGAAGATTAAAATTTTCATGTGGCGTGCTAGCCACAACAGACTTCCTGCCCTGGTTTATCTTGCTCAGTGTGGTGTGCCTACTAATGGTCTTTGTACTCGGTGCCATCGTTCTCCTGAGTCTATGTTCCATGCCCTTTGGAGTTCTAGTGGGCTGCGCCAGGTTAGAGAATTTTGCTCTTTTGTAACTGGTTTCAATTTGTCTAAGGAGGTGCATTTCCATGATTTTATGCTTGCTTGTTTACGTATTTTATCCCCCCATTGTTTGGATTTGCTCTGCGTTGTTTTCTGGAGAATCTGGTTCTGCCGCAACCAGCTGGTTCATAATGTGGTTGATCAGGACATTGGGATTGTTTTTAGCTAGGCGTGTAGCTTTATTGATGAGTGGAAGGGGGTTCACTTGGTGGTTAAGCCCCCATTGTCATCTTCGTTGGCTGTTTCGGTGGGGTGTCTAAAGTGGAAGCCTCTAATGGTTGGTGTCATCAAGATTAATACGGATGCGGCTACCGACTATCTGAACCGACGTATTGGTATTGGGGTTATTTTTCGGGATAATTTTGGCTGTGTTAAAGCTGCGGCTGCCCAGTATTTTAAGGCCATGTTCTCCCCCCTTGTTGCTGAAGCTATGGCTGTCAAGTGTGGTGTTGTTTTAGCTTTGGAGTCAGGTCTGATGCCTTTCCAGATTGAGACGGACTCCCTCCAACTTGTGAACCTTATTTCTAAAGGTTTTTCTACCTCTGCTGATGTTGGGTCTATTATTAAGGATATTCTGTTTCTGGTTGAGGCTTGTCATAGCTGGTCTATCTATCATGTTCCTAGGATTGGCAATCGAGCGGCGCACCAGTTAGCTAGAAAGGCTCTCTCTTTAGAGTCCAACTATAGTTGGTTGAATGACCTCCCTCCCTGCGTGGAGTCGTGTGTTCTCTTTGATGTTCCCTTTTAGTTTCTTTGTTTGTTTCGTTTGTGTGCTCCAAAAAAAAATAATAATAATAAATTAAAGAGTCTTTCCAAATCCGGGTGTATTAAACTGAGACTTTAAAAATGTTTACACAAATCAAGGTGTATTCAATTGAGACTAGATTTTAAAGGATTTTCTTAGATCATCTATTTTGGTGGACTTGATGGTGAGAGTTATAAATATCAAAGGACATAACAAGTCCAGCCTTCTCCTCATGGATTTTGAGTTTTTCTTGTTGCTAGGGTTCGTTGATTATATTTTCCTTTGTTTATCTCTTTCATGGTTGAACTTCTAGAATATGCTAGGTTATGATTCTTGATATGCTTAACTTGATGAAAGTAGAGACCATGATGATGATTTATAGCCTATTCAATTGATAGTGGCGGTTATTAGTTTTTATGTGTTTTCGAAATATACAAAGGTCTGTTGGAACCTCTCTTTTTTAACAAATGGCCATAATTTGTAAATTTATTTGGGTGGGTTCTTCTATCTAGAAACTTATGAAAAATTATATGTAGATAGAATGTTATGTCTATTATTATTCTGCAAAATTTCGTGATTTATAAATGAGTAAAAAATTGTTATAATTTTTTGAGTGGACAAAAGTCAATATTGATTTCTACTAGACAGATTCAGGAAATAAGAAAAGAATGAATGTTTTCATATACAAATGAATATGGATTAAATTGATAATTTTACTGTAGCATTTCCTATATATCTAGATTATCCATGTCCAATTTTGTAAGATTTGGAGCTGTAGAGAATAAATTAAAAATCAAGGATCAAAGAGTGGTCAGTTTTGATAAGGTTTGAGTTATGGTTATGATTTTTTTTTTTCAATATTTTATATATAGCTTTGTTTGGTTATTCAATTAGTTGATTATTGTTTGTTTATATGATTAGTTGAATAACAATGATAATCATTGAAGATGAGTTATGAATGTTGAGTATTTTCCTTTTAATTTTGCTCTCAAAATCATTATAAACTATGCCACTTTCTTTCATTTGTGATTGACTTTAGTAATTGAGTGAAAATTATTGTCGTTAGTTCTTTTTTTTTTGGTGTGCAACGTTTATTCATACGTGGAGCTTTATGTATTCATATGTTATTTTTTGGGGTTTATCATGAAAGTTGAACTCTTTGTGAAAATTGAGCTTTGAAATGGAGCTTCTCTTCGGCTGACTAATTGGGTCATATACTAGTATAATCCATTCATCTATAATAGAAGTTTGAGATAACAAATCCATGAAAGCCTAAAATAGATGTTTAAGTAAATCTATAAAAGTTTGAAATAGATATATAAACAAATCAATGAAAGTCCATGTAAATTTATAAAAGTCTGTAGAAATCCATGAAAATCTGTCACTTAAAATATGTCTTTAAATGTCCTCAAGAATCTTAATTGAATACACCCTCCTAATACTGTGATATGTTTGGTGCGGTATGAAATATTGGACTAAAATAATATTGCCTCTTGTTTGATATAACATGATATTGGATAAAAAAATAATTGAAAGTAATTGTCTTTTGTGAAAGGTCAGTACTCAATATAAAAGTATATTAAATTAAATTTTAAATAAATAAAATCATTTTAATTCAATTCAATTCAAAGAAAAATAAAATTGTTTTAAATATTTTCAATTAAATTTGGTTAAAAATTATTTAGTTTATTTTTTAAATAAAATATTTTTTATAAATAAATAAAATTAACAATAATTATATAAATGTAGGTTCTTTCAACCCGAAGCTGCTAAGTGTCCATATTTAATGTTTATCATATTAATATATTTATATCACACTACACAATATTAATTTTCAGAATTAGATATTAACATGCAGTACTATTAAAAAGGCTTTTGGAAAAATAAAAATAAAAAATTGTATGTTAATATTAATGATCCACGTATTTAATTGAAGTAAAATGAAATGACATTTTATGTATACATTGAACTCCTTTGAATTAATAATCCAATTTGTTATTTTTGACAGTCAAACTTGGTCAATGGTTAAATTTACCCAAATTTGACTATAAACGGGGAGATGAGTGTCAATATTTTATAAAGTTATTTCTACATGTAAACAATAACAGAGCAAATCTTAAGGAATTATGTGTAATTTACTCCTTTTTAGATATACATTATTGTCATGTATATCAAATCTTTACTCTTTAGATTTTACTATTTGACTTTTTCTTTTCCAATATCAACTATTCCCTTCTCTTTCTTTACCTATTTATACAACTCAATTGCAACATGCTGAACAAAAAAAAAAAAAAAAAACAAAAAAAAAACAAAAAAAAAAAAAAAAATCTTAAAACAATGCATAATCATATAAATAAGAACATTCTTTGGAATAATACTAGGAATGGTCAAACGCTCAAACCACATGTACCATTACAAGAATATATGCTCTTTTTTTTCCCACTAATTTTAACTAAAGTCAAGGCAAGTGTGAGAGTCCAGCAAATTCAATGCCATACATTACAACTAAACTTGTAGCTGTTAATTATTGTCACTACTTGTTGTGGTGGACTTGATGATGAGAGTTATAAATATCAAATGACATAACAAGTTCAGCTTTCTCCTCATGGATTTTGAGTTTTTCTTATTGCTAGGGTTTGTTGCTTCTATTTTCCTTTGTTTTTCTCTTTCATTGTTGAACTTCTAGAATATGCTAGGTTATGATTCTTAATATGCTTAACTTGATGAAAGTAGAGACCATGATGATGATTTATAGCATATTCAATTAATAGTGGCAGTTATTAGTTTTTATGTGTTTTCAAAATATACAAAGGCCTGCTGGAACCTCTCTGCTATTTTAACAAATGGCCAGAATTTGTAAATTTATTTGGGTGGGTTATTCTATCTAAAAACCTATGAAAAATTATATGTAGTCATGTAGTTAGAATGTTATGTCTATTTTTATTCTACAAAATTTTATGATTTATAAATGAGTAAAAAAATTGTATAATTTTTGGAGTGGACAAAGGTAAATATTAATTTCTGCTCAACAGATTCAGGAAATAAGAAAAGAATGAATGTCTTCATATAAGAATGAATGTCTTCATATACAAATGAACATGGATTAAATTGATAATTTTACTATAGCTTTTCCTATATATCTAGATTAACCATGTCCAATTTTGTAAGATTTGGAGCTATAGAGAATAAATTAAAAATCGTGGATCAAAGAGTAACCAGTTTTGACAAGGTTTGAGTTAGGGTTATGCTTTTTTTCAATATTTTATGTATAGCTTTGCTTGGTTATTCGATTAGTTAATTATTGTTTGTTTATATGATTAGTTGAATAACGATGATAATCATTGAAGATGAGTTATGAATGTTGAGTATTTTCCTTTTAATTTTGCTCTCAAAATTGTTATAAACTATGTCACTTTCTTTCATTTGTGATCGACTTTAGTAATTGAGTGGAAATTATTGTCGTTAGTTTTTTTTTTTTTTTTTGGTGTGCAACGTTTATTCATATGTGGAGTTTTATGCATTCATATGTTATTTTTTGGGGTTTATCATGAAAGTTGAGCTCCTTGTGAAAACTGAGCTTTGAAATGGAGCTTCTCTTCGGCTGACTGATTGGGTCATATACTAGTATAATTCATCCATCTATAATAGAAGTCTGAAATAACAAATCCATGAAAGCTTGAAACTTAAAAATGTCTTTAAATGTCCTTAATAATCCTACCCCCCACCCCAAATATTATGATGTGTTTGGTGCAGTATGGAATATTGCACCATACTTTTAAATGTCCTCTTGTTTGGTATAATATAAGATTAGATAAAAAAAAATAATTGAAAATAATTGTCTTTTGTGAGAGGTCAGTACTCAGTATAAAAGTATATTAAATTAATTTTTAAATAAATAAAATCATTTTAATTCAATTCAATTCAAAGAATAAAATTGTTTTAAATATTTTCAATTAAATTTGGTTAAAAATTATTTAGATTATTTTTTAAATAAAATATTTTTTTATAAATAAATAAAATTAACAATAATTATATAAATGTAGGTTCTTTCAACCCGAAGCTGCTAAGTGTCCATATTTAATGCTTATCATATTAATATATTTATATCACACTACATAATATTAATTTTTAGAATTAGATATTAACATGCAGTACTATTAATAAGGCTTGTGGAAAAAAAAAATATTGTATGTTAATATTAATGATCCACGTATTTAATTGAAGTAAAATGAAATGACATTTTATGTATACATTCCTTTGAATTAATAATCCAATTTACTATTTTTGACAGTCAAACTTGGTCAATAGTTAAATTTACCCAAATTTGACTATAAACAGGGAGATGAGTGTCAATTTTTTATAAAGTTATTTCTACATGTAAATGAGCAAATCTTAAGGAATTATGTGTAATTTACTCCTTTTTAGATATATATTAATGTCATGTATATCAAATCTTTACTCTTTAGATTTTTCTATTTGACTTTTTCTTTTCCAATATCAACTATTTCCTTCTCTTTCATTACCTATTTATACAACTCAATTGCAATATTTTATTAAAAAAAAATAAAAAAAAATCAAAACAATGCATAATCATATAAACAAGAACATTCTTTGGAATAATACTAGGAATAGTCAAACGCTCAAGCCACATGTATCATTACAAGAATATATGCTCTCTTTTTTTCCCACTAATTTTAACTTTTTTTGTTTTGTTTTGAAGGAATACTAATTTTAGCTAAAGTCAAGGCAAGTGTGAGAGTCCAGCAAATTCAATGCCACACATTACACCTAAACTTGTGGCTGTTAATTATTGTCACTACTTGCTGTGGTGGACTTGATTGTGAGAGTTATAAATATCAAAGGACATAGGATTTTGAGTTTTTCTTGTTGCTAGGGTTCGTTGATTCTATTTTCCTTTGTTTATCTTTTTCATGGTTGAACTTCTAGAATATGATAGGTTATGATTCTTAATATGCTTAACTTGATGAAAGTAGAGACCATAATGATGATTTATAGCCTATTCAATTGATAGTGGCGGTTATTAGTTTTTATGTGTTTTTAAAATATACAAAGGTTTGTTGGAAGTCTGGAACCTCTTTTTTTTTTTTTTAACAAATGGCTATAATTTGTAAATTTATTTGGGTGGGTTCTTCTATCTAGAAACTTATGAAAAGTTATATGTAGATAGAATGTTATGTCTATTATTATTCTGCAAAATTTTGTGATTTATAAATGAGTAAAAAATTGTTATAATTTTTTGAGTGGACAAAAGTCAATATTGATTTCTGCTGGATAGATTCAGGAAATAAGAAAAGAATGAATGTTTTCTTATACAAATGAACATGGATTAAATTGATAATTTTACTATAGCATTTCCTATATATCTAGATTATCCATGTCCAATTTTGTAAGATTTGGAGCTGTAGAGAATAAATTAAAAATTGTGGATCAAAGAGTGGTCAGTTTTGATAAGGTTTGAGTTGTGTTATGCTTTTTTTTTCTTTTCAATATTTTATGTATAGCTTTGTTTGGTTATTCGATTAGTTAATTATTGTTTGTTTATATGATTAGTTGAATAACAATGATAACCATTGAAAATGAGTTATGAATGTTGAGTATTTTCCTTTTAATTTTGCTCTCAAAATTATTATAAACTATGTTACTTTCTTTCATTTTTGATTGACTTTAGTAATTGAGTGAAAATTATTGTCGATAATTTTTTTTTTTTTTTTTTTGGTGTGCAACGTTTATTCATATGTGGAGTTTTATGTATGCATATGTTATTTTTTGGGGTTTATCATGAAAGTTGAACTCTTTGTGAAAATGGAGCTTCTCTTCGGCTTACTGATTGGGCCATATACTAGTATAATTCATCCATCTATAATAGAAGTCTAAGATAATAAATCCATGAAAGCCTGAAATAAATGTCTAAATAAATACATAAAAGTTTAAGATAGATATATAAACAAATCAATGAAAGTCCATGTAAATTTATAAAAGTCTGTAGAAATCCATGAAAATCTGTCACTTAAAAAATGTCTTTAAATGTTCTTAATAATCCTAATTGAATACACATTCCTAATACTGTGATATGTTTGGTGCGGTATGGAATATTTGACTAAAATAATATTGCCTCTTGTTTGGTATAACATGATATTGGATAAAAAAAAATAATTGAAAGTAATTGTCTTTTGTGAGAGGTCAGTACTCAATATAAAAGTATATTAGGGGGGGTGGTATATTGGATTGAGATTTTAATAGACAATTTTGGGGTGCAAAGATTTTATGGATTTATAAGATTATTAGGATTATTATGATTGTTAGGATTATACTTTTAGGATTATTATGATTATATGGACTAGACTTTTAGGATTCTGAAAGAGTTTTTGTACTTTATTTATAAACTATTAGGATTATCTAGACTTTATTTCAAGACTTTTTAGACTTTTTTAAATATGAGCCTTATAAATTTGCTAGCTAACATATAGACTTGAGTTGAAAAACCCAAACCAGCTAGTTGGCCTAAGCTGAAAAAACCCATACAAGATATACTTTTTTAGAGCAGGCATCAACACAATGAAAATGCACATAAACAAATACTACAATAGTATGTATAATAGCCATCAACACGTTTGAAATTTAAAAAAACAAGCATAAGAACTATTTTATAGGTATCATATGGCCTAATATCTCTCAAGCCATCTAATTCTTTTTTTTATCCCCGACAGTTTTGTATATGTGAGATGGGTATAACATTAACTCAATTAGCAAAAATGCTATTTTTGGTGCTTTTGGTTGGGAGTACTTAGCAGAGAAACTCTGCTAGTCTACTTTTAGTAAAAATCACTACTTTAGGGGAAGAAGTACGTGACTCAAACCCACAACCTTTTGGTGTAATTGCAAGAGACATATCACTTGGATAGGGATGGCAATGGGACGGGTTCGGGGTGGGGTGGCCTTCCCCACACCCCACCCCATTTATTTTTTGAAAACCCATCCCCTCATAAAACCCCACCATAGATGGAGCGGGTTGGGGCGGGGCAGGGTACAACGGGGAGTGCTTTCCCCATCCCCACCCATTTACCCCATTTATAATTTTTTTTACTTATTTAAATAATAAACATATAACCATTGAATATGATAGAATATATCAAGTAGTAAATAATTCCAAGAAATTATTAAAAAACATCTCATAAACATAATTTTCACAAGTAAATTCAATCATTTTCAAACATAAACATAAACATAAAGTATGAAGTTAAAATGTTCGAAAATCGTAACGCTAATCATCTAATAGTTGCATTTATTTCTCTAGTTCTCTCTTCTTTAGTTTGTTTCCACCCCATGTTGTTCTTGTATGTTTACACAATTTTCTCTTGATAACACCAGTATTGGGCCTTCACTTTTTAGTGCATCTGTAGATATATTTGTGCCTACCTGAAGTAGTGATAAACGAATTAAATTTAATTCAAGAGTTGAGAATTATTAAAGTAATAAACTTAAAAAAAAAAAAAAAAACGCTGTTATTAAACTTTTAGTTTTAAAAGTTATTTGAGAAAGAAACTTACTATATGTTCTCTTGTGTTTGAGATTGAAGCTTGAACAGTGAACTTCGAGTTGTTTAAGGATTAGAGACTTAGAGTTGAAGTTAGCGGCTAGGGTTTTTTTAATAGTATTTTGTTTTGTCATTTTATGTTAAGTGAGATGTAAAGTTAGGGTTAATGTATTTATATATATATATTTATTTATTTATTTATTTTCTTTGAAACTACGTAGTTTAACTAAGTATTATTTTAAGCGGGGCGGGGCGGGGCGGGGTGGGGAGTATAAAACCCATCCCCGCCCCATACCCATTGCGGGTTAGACTATCTATCCTCATCCCCGCCCCATCCCCACCAAATTAAAACCCATCCCCACCCCAAAAGTGCGGGTCCCCGTGGGGCCCCGTCCCCACGGGGAATTTTGCCATCCCTACACTTGGACCAATCTCATCTTATTATAAATATTGGATTTTTTTACTTAGATTATATTCTATAATGGATGAGTTTGATCCTGTAAAAATAGGTTTCTATACTTTCTGAAGAAAAAAAATTGTTACTAAAACAATTAAAACAAGGATGTGCATGAGAGAAACCATAATAAATTTAACAAAATCTAGCAACTATGAAGCATAGATCCAACAATTTTTAACAGAAATCAACCCAAATAATGACAAGATCACATCTAAACACAACCATTTCATTTAAGATCTCCAAAAAGGAAAATGATTTTTTTAAAATATAAACCATCTTCTTCTACAAGACTACAAACCACATAAATATTTGTATGCTTGCCTAAAACAGGAGTCATTATTCTATTATGTTTACATACAATAATGAAAACAAACTCAACATGTTTCTTTATCTAATCTTTGATAGTAGGTTAAAATTTCATATCTCCAACAAGCAACAACAATTTCTTCAATGTCTACAAGTTACTGGATTATGCTAGTTGAACTTGGTTTTTTTTTTTTTTTTTTTTTTTTTTTTTTTTTTTTTTTTTTCTCTTTGTCTTTGCATCTCTGTTTTGTTGCTTTTGCTGTCTTTTTTTCTTTACTGGTGTTTTTTTCCAGCTTTCATTGTTCAATAAAAAAAAAATTGAGAGAAAAGTCTGGAAAGTATGATCAGAGAGGGCAAAACAATTTTGGGGTCTAGATATTTATACATATCACTAAAAAGTCTAGAAAATCCATTTTGTCATGAAATCCTAAAAATCTTGATCTCAATTCAATACAACCAGACAATTTGCTGTCTCTTGAAAGTCTAGATCCAATACTAGAAGACAATATGAACATTTTAAAAAAAATCTTAAAAGTCTAGATCCAATACCACAAGGCAATATGGACTTTTTAAAAAAATCTTAAAAGTCTTGATCGAATGCCTCTAGACTTATCTAACTTGTTAAAAAGTTTCAATCTATTACCACCAGACTTTTATTTCCCCAAATTGTCTAATAAAATCTTGAACCAATACACCCCCCCTAAATTAATTTTTAAATAAATAAAATCATTTTAATTCAATTCAATTCAAAGAAAAATAAAATTGTTTTAAATATTTTAAATTAAATTTGGTTAAAAATTATTTAGATTCTTTTTTAAATAAAATATTTTTTTATAAATAAATAAAAATTAACAATAATTATATAAATGTAGGTTCTTTCAACCCGAAGCTGCTAAGTGTCCATATTTAATGCTTATCATATTAATATATTTATATCACACTACATAATATTAATTTTCAGAATTAGATATCAACATGCAGTACTATTAATAAGGCTTGTGGAAAAAAATAATATTGTATATTAATATTAAGGGTGAAATCCATTTTAGTCCCTCTAGTTTGACCTAATAGCCAAAGTGATCCCATGGTTTTCAGTATTATCCCGTTAAGTCCTTCTGTTAAAAATTCTATTAAAAAAGTGATTTCTGACAGGTCAGAGGGTCAAATAACCCTACTGCCCCGGATTAAAAATAAAAAAATAAAAATTAAATTCAAACATAAATCATAAATTAAAAATTAAATTAATGATATATTAATAATTAAAAACTAAATTATTAATAATGGCCAGTGTAATAGAGATTGTGCTACAGCATACCCATACAGAGGCATCAGTGGAGATTGCACTGGCCAAACTCCTTATTTTTCTTGTATTTGCGAGTGGGATTATTAACGATGGACTCATGTCCTCTCTTATTTAATCTTAATGAACTTTTATATTATTATTGTTTTTAAAGTATTAAAAAAAATTAAAAACTAAATTAAAAAATTAAAAAATTAAAAAATTGATTTAATAACATATGGATCTCTATTCTCTACTCAATCAAACCCAGATCTTTAATATTCCATCATCATCAACAAGAACTCAAAATAAAAAACTCAAACACCACCAATATTAATTCCCATTTTAGCTTTGAAAAAACCTATAAATTAATTATTACAAGCTAGACCAATTCTCTTTTTTAGCTCTGATTCCATTTCCAATACCAATTTAACATCAATACCAAATGCATCCTCATAGTGTTTTTACATTTGTTAAAAAAAAATTATAAAATTAAAAAACCTAGCAACCGATCAACATGCACCAAAACC